>JAEIFK010000425.1:26265000-27012500 GCA_018901825.1 Drosophila funebris
CGCATCCCTTAACTGTCCGCAACTTTCATATAGAATACCTAAATTGGTCCACGCGGATCTGTGTTCCTTATCCAACTGAACTGCGCATATATAGGCTTGAAGTGCATCTGTTGGCTGATTTTGTTGTTGGTATAATACACTAAATATAGTAAGCATTAGCAGTAGTTGATTAAGATGTATCATTGTTAAACAATCTTACCCAATTGAGCACCAAGTATCAGCATTCCCTTCACTTTTTTCAACCGAGTTCCGATAGGCTAAAAATGCATCATGAACCTTATTGACTCCTGCATAACATCTTCCTAATAAATATAATGATTGTCCACACTTTGGATCGGCTTCGATTGATTTTTGTAAAAAAAGCAATGCATTTGATTCACGTTCCTTTTTTTCGCCTAGGCATTCGACACAATGATACATCCATCCTGTAAATAATCCAAATTATCTAACTCTTCCCAATACATTCGTATTGACAATGTGATCTTACCTAGTTGTCTGTATATATCCGCTTTTAAATCCAACGACACATTTTTGTTATTTAATATAAATTCATATGATTCCTTTGCGGCTTTGTGTTTATTCTGTACTTCATACAGATGAGCTATTTGAAATTTTACTGTAATTAAACAATGAATTAAATATGTATTTTGTATTGTATTATGTATTTTCTAATCATACCACATACCTTGGAGATCCGTAAATGTGGATGGCGATGTATCAATCAGCGCTAACTGCAAGTGTTTAAGGGCAGTACGAAATTCGCCATTAGCTTTTAGCATCAGTCCTAGACGTAAATGGGCTTCATTTGCACATGTAAAATGCGGGTTCAAGTATAAAAGTTCCTGAAGTGATTTTATTGACCTGAAAAGTATTTAAGATTTGCCGTTGTATGAATTATATGCTTTGTTATCGATCCCTCATATTATTACAACAAATCAGAAACGCATGCAATAATCAAATATAAAGCTGCATTTGACTCAGCCAAGATTCAGATGAAGAATACATATGAATAAGATTCCGACTACATCACCTATACATGTACAAACGTCTGTAGAGGTGTGTGCTGTAATACCACGATCGCAATTCTTAATGTATGCAGTTTAATTAGTACACATATAATGCACTTCATATACACATGCATACATATTCAGAATACATGTAAACTGTAAAGGTTGTTTACAGTTATGTAGGTTAAGAAGGTATTTATACATGAACATTAGCTATTTCGAATATTATCACTTCAATACAATTTATTATCTATTTCAGAAATCATTTTTATTCATATGTTCATAAATAAATTGAAAAGCACGTATATATGTACAAATATATGTAGGAGTATAAACAAGAATTGAGCACTATCAACAATAAAATTTAACAAAAATTTGCATTCGGTGAACCTTACTTATTTATGGTGTTTTATTTGTAAAGTTAAAATTTAGTTTGTACTAGATTTAAGCAGATGTCCTATTCATCAGTTGGCAGTGTTTTATTAGTATTAATTTAAAAAAGTCACTCAGTCAATACACATTTACAATTTCCTTGTTTAATTTACTAAGTAGGGATGGAATAAAATCAATATAAAATATCGATATTTTGCCTGCGATAAAGTTATCAGTTGTTTCTAAATGAAATCTGGACAAAATTGCGTGACTCAAGCAGGAACGCATTGAAAGTGGAACATCGAATACCATATAATGTATACAATTAATGCATGAAATACTTGATTATTTATAAAATAAAACCCTCATGTTAGATTAATGGAACATTACAAGACAGTGGAACACAGACGATAAAAGCAGCTCCAAAATAGACTGAACACTAGAATCAGATTCAAAATAATCAGAAGAATCACATTGTAGATCCTATATTTTAATTAATTTCTTATATAGAGTAAAATAATGGAGAGTATACTTAACGTATAAAATTAATTTAAACCTCATCACTTTATTATTATTAGGCCAGGAAACGTGAATTTATTGTTGAAGATATAGCAGGGAATCAAAATGAGGAACACTGAATGTAAGGTGTCGTTACCTTAGAATCTTCTTTGAATTCAGGTTCATTTGTATTTTATAATCTTGAAACATATCCAGTAATGCTAGTGGCATTGGCAGACAAACGTATCTAATACTGTGCACTTTCACTCGCATTCAAATTCATCAATGTAGTATTACAGAATGCAATGCTGTGTGTTATTATCTAAGAGAACTTAAACTACTTAACAATTAAAAGTTAAACGACTTACCATTTAAAACAGCGAAACTCAAAATACACGATACCTATGCCATATAGGAATGCATGGTTCTCCCAATATTTTTCACATAAACGCATATATTTTTGATATGCAGATAAAGCTGTAAGATAATAAAATCAATTTAAGCATCCGTTTTAATTGTATGCCCCTTAATTATGTCAACTCAGCTAAATACCCTGACAAAGAAGGAATATGTCAACTCAATGGGGAAGGAAACACCTCCATGAGTGGGTAACCAATATGTTGACTAAATGATAATACCTTCGAGTCGTACACACACATGTTGTTAGTTAGAAAATCAGATATAATTACTTCCTCCTAACAACTGCTTACCTTCAGAGAATTCATACATGAGCAGGTGCAAGTGGCCAAGTTTACAATATGTGTTCACATCAACTTCACCAACCTCCGGAACTGTTTTGTTCGATGCATCCTCATTTGACAGTCCAAATTTGAAATCTTTGTTTTTATATTGTGAACTGCAAGAATTTTCCTTTATATGCTCGCCATCGCTCAGTGGAAGGTCACTTTTTGTAGGCACAAGCTTTCCATCATGTTTTTTAATTATATTTATTGAGTGAGAATGGGCTACTTCATCTTGCAAAGCTGTAATCGTTCGCTGAATGAGCTCCTTAAGTTCAGAATTTTTAGGATCCAACAAATCGAGAAATCCATAGTATCGGCTGAAATACAGACACAAGTTGTGTATAATTGTCATATACAATTAAAACATGTTTTACCTATCTAGCTGCAATATTGTTTGAAGATCTCCAAATGAATATTGTATCATTTTGATATTATTGTTTGTTGCTAAATAATTTCTTTGGCGTAGAGATGGTAAGTCTTCGACGACACTATCGATAGCATTGATTTTTCTCCCAAACATCGATTTTTAATATCAGTATCGCCGATAGTTTCATAACAATTCTACATTTTTGAAAGAAAATAAATTTGTTTTATAAATTTTGTTATCCATAACATTTTATATATATTTTTCAACAAAAAGAACTTTAGGATAAAAATATTTTACTAAAATAAAATACAATTATTTGTACCATACATTTAATAACATATAAATTGATATCTTATTCGAAGCGGTTTCCCAACAATTACCTTTTAACAGCCATATTACTGTCTAATTTTGGAACTAACTATAGTATCTAGGGTAGATATTTGATGTATAAAGATTTGAACATTATTTTTTTCATATAAATTATAAATAGAGCAATTTAGAAACAAAATGAATAGTATACACAGTGTATAGACCTCTATGGGTTAATTCATGCGACAAATCAAACAAATGACCCCTGATGCTCTTTCTAATCATGGTCTTAGCTTACGTTAATGTCAAGTTGTTTCAACTGATAACGGTTCAGTCGCTCTTCAATTGAGCGAAAAGTACGGGTTTACGATTTTATTGACATTTCTTTTGCATATTTTTGTACACATTCCGCGTTATTATAATTTAAATACATTATTTTTGAAGATTAATGGTAATTTTTAACAAGTGTAAGTAACCGTTCAAGTTTGCATCAGCCATAAATCAAGTTTAAAAAATGTGGTCAAATATTTAATATATTTTACATTTTCGAAAATGCTGTATATGCAATAAATGTCTAAGAATATGAATATAAGCGTAAATCCAATCATATGAAAATCAAAAATCACAAAGACTCTTCCAATTCCTCCAGACGGAGTGAATGATCCGAAATCGTTGGAGCATGCGTTATTTGTGAATTACATTGTAGATTGATAATACAGTTTACACACAGGTAAAAGGTCACCTGATAATGGAGGTGCTGGAGAGGATAATCGAATAAAGAAACATCCCCAAACTTATTTGAGATGTTAAATAAAATAAATCATATAACTTAGTCACCGGATTCTTTCTAATCGTTTTGTAATATAAACACAACATAACAATTAACACGTAAAACATATACCATAAATGTTGTAGAAATACGGAAAAATTTTAAATGAGCACTTAGTTAAAGTAAGAATGGTCGACTTCCAATGAAAAATCATATTATATCTAAGCCCCTAAAGCATTCTAATAATTTTAGAAAGAAGCAATCATAGACTGCTGTTTGTGCCCCTGAGAAAAGACAACATGAGATTGACGAACTTACTTAGGAGCGGATTCTCGATGCGAAACACGATATAATATCAGGTAAGATCACCAGGAGCTAGTGTTATACTGACATCTCTTAAGAGTCGCTTCAATATTAACGAACTTTAAAATTATCTTGCTCCGTAATGCTCTAATTTTCCCTAAATTCAATTAATATCACTTCGCAATTTTCTGAAATAAGTAAGCGTGTGTGTTAAAGTTTTGCTTATATTTTGATTTTTTAAATGTACGCGACTTTCTTTTTCATCCATTAAGGATAACATTTAGGTAGAATTTTAAATGTAAGTTTTTAATCAATCATTTGCAGTGTCCAACCATACACTTCCTCAAGGGCCGCACTGTCGAAAACATCGTGCACCTGATAACCAAAAATGTTGTTGGACTTTATTGCTGGTCTATTTGGAGGTAATATATATTTAAATAAATTCACTTTAGATTCAGCACTACACCTTTTAACTATTGACTAAAGTCATTTCGATAATGTGCTTAGTTAAAAGGCTAATAAAATGCTTTATTATAATGATCAAAAGCTAATTTAATAGCGATATTTGTCACGGTAGAATGTATTTGTTGTATTGTCCTTAGTGAGTAGACAATATACACGTACACATATGCAAGGCAGTTGATTCTGCCGACGCCATCTATTGTGAATTGCTTTGCACTGATGACGCCATCTACCGGGCGTAATTCGCAACGTCTTTTGTGTGTTTGAATCCTGATGTAACATAACTTTAAAAGTGAACTGTGGACATTACCTACAATGACCTACAACAATACCTACCTACAATTCCTAATTAGGAGAATGTATATTATTTTAAGCAAAGAAAGATAAACAATTTAATTTATTGTAGGTGCCGCAGGCGTGCTTGTTGGTCATCCTTTCGATACGGTGAAAGTCCACCTGCAAACTGATGATCCGAAGAACCCCAAATATAGAGGAACATTTCATTGTTTGAAATCAATATTATTATCCGATAATATTCGTGGATTATATCGTGGAATTACCAGTCCAATGATGGGTATTGGTTTAGTTAATGCAATTGTCTTTGGAGTTTATGGAAATATCCAGCGATTATCGGATAATCCAAATTCGTTACTCTCACATTTTTGGGCTGGGGCCGCTGGAGGTATTGCACAGAGTGTCATATGCTCACCAATGGAGTTGGCAAAAACACGCCTCCAACTGTCGAAACACATCGATAGTTCACATAAATTCAAAGGACCCATTGACTGTCTGTTATATATACATCGAACGGAAGGTTTAAGAGGCTGTTATAGGGGATTTACAGCAACAGTTTTGCGAGATATTCCAGGTAAAGGAACAAATACACAAATCGTAATTACATTTACTTACAAACATATTACAGGTTTCTCCAGTTACTTCGTGTCCTACGAATTTCTAATGCAACTTAAGGAACGACCAAGTATACCATATACACTTGTGTCAGGGGGCTTGGCTGGAATGGCATCTTGGTTAGCCTGCTACCCTATGGATGTCATCAAAACACATTTGCAAGCAGATGCACTTGGAAAACGATCTAAATATAATGGATTTATCGACTGCGCAGTGAAAAGTTATGAGAGGGAGGGACTTTATTTCTTTTTTCGCGGATTGAATTCAACATTAATACGTGCGTTCCCAATGAATGCGGCATGTTTTTTCGTTGTTTCGTGGATAATGGATTTTTGTAAGCGTAATGGATTAGATGTGATTGTCAATTCAAATCAATCCTTGAATATTGTTAATTTGGAAAATTGGAGTCCAGCGTATTTAGAGAACGACATCGAATCAGATGATAAGTTGGTGCGCAAATTAATTTCTGATAATGTTGTGGAGTTACCATCATTGCGCGAGTCCTCATATGAAAACTTGAATGGAACAGTTAGTAATTATTATCATTGTGACCACATTTACGAAAGTAAATCCAGTAAAATCCAAAGTTCACAGTTTAATATCAATAATGATGCCAAGCGATCATAATTTTATACTTACTGAGAATAAAATTTTAATATTATTCCATAGCACTTTAAAATGCCTCACAAAATGTTTTCGTAAAATATAATTCTCAATTTAGCCCCACAAATATTGTAACAGTAATCTTTTTAAGGTAAAATATTTATTTTACAATAATATTGGACCTCAACGCGACACGACTTATTTATAAATTTAACATTTCTTTCTATTTTTCTTTATAAAAATTGTTTTAGTTTTTCTCTATTAATTTATTTTCGTTTTATGGTATTCTGTGAATTTCCATTAAAGCATCGCATTGATAAATTAGACTTTGTTGATATAAGATCGTAGAAACGGGGAAAGAATTGAATTGCGAAATATATGGTAGATAGATAAATGGTTATAATAAATGTGAGAAATAGATCAAATATAGCTGGCTTCACTCTATAAACATTTAACTTTGCATCTACACCATTATAAAACATAAAGTCTGGTTCACGTACATCTGGTTTGTCATATACGACTTTTACATTTTTCAGATACTTTTGAAATCCGTCCTTGATATCATTATTCTGCAAAATCGATCGTAGACCAAGATATGGCAAAATATTGTCTTCATTTATAGCCTGAAATCAAGATAAATATACTAATCAGCATGATATCAAAGGAAATGTCAAAATCTAACTTACAACATGGCCATCAAAGACATCTGATAATGGGTCTAGTTTATACATATAACAGGCAAGTGATTCTGCAATTATTTTCACCGATGTGATAATTTGTGTTATTATTTGCGATTCGTCATCCTTGAATATTGTGGTTCTAAGTGGACTTCCAGGATTTTTCACCGAAGACAAAGTAAAGGCAGGATATCTCTTCATGCTGAAACGTTCATGCTCCCACGACAGTTTTGAATCGGCCAAATTGATTTTCTTATGAACACCTTCAACCGTCAGGTTACCACCGTGATGAACAGAGACTGATTTGAGTATTTTAAAGAAATGGCTTATTGAAGTTTTCTCTTTGGGTGGCTTAGAGACATGCATGTACAATGTATTAGGCTGATTGTTTGCCAAGCTCTGGGTGATCGTATCGAGGCATAATACAAATTCCACATTTTGCAAAACTGTATTATCATCAATTTCCAGCCATTTTTTTGATCCCTGGAAGTTGAGCAATAATCCAGAGTCGGTTAGCAGGAAACCCAATCGATATTTTGGCGACATGCTGATCATTGAGTGTAGTTTACTAAATACTTCTACAAGTGCCATTGTTACAGCTGAATCAGCATTTAGGGGATAATCCTGTAAGAAAACAATTATCGTTAAGGAACTTCTTGATTCAATTTGTGATCTTACTTACATTAATAATTCCAAAAGTCTTTAGACTTGCTGTTATCAGAATAAGGGGTAAACTGTTGCCATCACCAGAGTTATCCATATGTTTCGAAATAAATTGATTAGGTACAAATTCTCCTTGAATAACAGGAATTTTGCTGTTCTTATTCGCAGCACTATTTTGACCATCCACGGTTACATGATATCCATTTGCCGAAACTAATAATAGCATTTGTCCAAATGCAGTCTTGTTTTCAATATTATTATCAATAGCTGTGTGTGTAACATCCTTTAGAATCTCTTCCAACTTTGGGTTGAAGGGAGCAAAATAAACTGGCACAGGTATAGATTGTGTTAGCATCTGCTGCTCCAACATTAAAACATGTTCCTTAACTTCATCGTTCAAAGCTGAGACATCCTTCGGCAACATAATTATAAGGCCACCTGCCTTCTGCCGAATTTTGTTCAAATCATTAACAGAAATATCAAGAAGCCTTAAATAGATTAAAATAAACAGTTTATGTTATTCCTTGTATGTATTTTAAATATGCAGGTCCTAGTTAATTTAATTAATGCAATGCGGGCGAAAGTTTCATTCTTCATTCTATCGGCTTCAAATTAGCATTTAAAACTGTGTATACAAAATACGAAATACTCCGTTTTTCACTAAGAAAATCAGTATCTTTATTAGTTTATCGACAGAGATTAGATAATGATCGTGGTAAGACATTTAACGTGTCTAACGAAGTTAAGAAGCGTTTAAATTATGTTTATATTGTTATATTATGTTATTGAAATCATAGGTATTTGTTTATGGAATACGATTGTTCGGAATGCGTGTGTGAGTAAATCGAATTACAGGGTATATCCCCGTCTACCATGTTTGTCCTTCTTTTATTTATTAGTATGCTTACCTTGCAAGAACACAATGACGTCCAGTACTCCAAGTATATAGAGACTTTGCTTCTAGGGATATTGCAGAAGATCGACTACCTACATTACGAGTATTAAGATCGAATATTATTAAAAACTTCACCACAAAAAAGTATTATTCAATTATATACCAAATTGTTCACCGTTGACATCAAATTTTGTCATGGACATGACCTGAAAATCGCTGGCCATACTTGGGGAACAAAGTATTAATATAGGTAATGCAACAAGAAGGCAATAAGGCAATCCACCTCGAAAGATGTCAGCGAAACTATCAACTTCATTTAACATTTCTTATTTTCTTCTATTGTTAAATTTTAATTGAAAAAAAAAATGAGTTCCTAATAAGTTAACTAGCGGAAAATCGATAAATCGATGTTACTCAACTTTTTTGCCGACAATGTGCCAAATAACAAGTTAAGTATACCTCTGTTGTTTTTGGAACGTGGAATTGGAATACTATAAAATAGAGTTGCTGTGAATGCGACATATGTACGTCTCTATAAAAGTAATAGTATTTTGATAATATAACATATGTAAGAATATATTCTCTACGCGGTCGTTTTTCATTATATATATGAACTTACATATGTTCGCTCATTCCTGTACATTTATACTTTCGCACTTATACGCATTCATATAATTGTATTTGTTTTCTTTTATATATTCTGAAAAGCGTTCTCATTTCTGAACCATAACGAAACTTTCAGAACTGGGTTACAATAGTATTGTTTCAACCAATTCTTATTTGGAATTGTGTACGTTCATAAAGGGCTAATATTAAAGAGTGAATAGTGCTAATGCTCACAATTCTTCTCAGACAGTGTAATTAAATGATATACCACTTTTAGCTTCGATGTCTATTTTGTCTGTTAACATTAGCAGATAACATGTATTTTGAACAAATATTGAAACTGATTTTACTATTCCAAAATGTTTATGTTTTTAGTATAAAAATGTTAAATTATATATTCTTATTAATGCTAATAAATGTAAATTTATTCTGTTGTAGCCACATTAAATTTAAAGCCATCAAAATACTCATGTTCCAATATATCCTTGGCTGAAATTCTGTGTACTGGATCATAAATTAGCATTTTTTGGATAAGATCCACGCCACTTTTGTCAAGATTTTTGAGCTGGTTGGTTAACTGATTTGTCGACCAACATGGAAACGTATTTTTATAATCTGGAAGTGAAGTTACGCCCGGCCAAATGTCTTCAGTGGGCGTCTTAAGGATTCTGAAAATAAATTAAAAATTATTTACTGAAACATTTGCATTTGATTTTATAAAGGCATACAAATAAATAATTAATATTTATAAATTATCAGTTGCCCACAGATTTGAATATGAGTTTGTGGACAATCGGACATTCGATTAATTCACTTAAATTAATAACATCCAATATTGCCATACATTAGAAACAAATCGTTCCGTCCTTCGACCAGCTTCATCTTATTACTCTTTTCAAACTTTTGTATTATTATTGCATGCAACATTTGGTTAAAACATAATAGCATTTTGGGCGCTTACCTGAACATTCGGAATAATTGATCTATTTCGGAATCGCCTTGAAATAGTGGCTTCCGGGTCGCCATTTCGGCAAAAATACATCCGATTGACCAAACATCAACCGGGCAAGAGTATCTTGGAGAACCCAATAATACTTCGGGAGCCCTGTACCATAAAGTCACAATTTCATGGGTATATATTCGTACTGGTATACCGAAAGATCTGCCAAGTCCGAAGTCTGCAACTTTAATAATGCCATTTTTGTCAATTAGAAGATTTTGGGGCTTCAGGTCGCGGTGTAGAACTCGGCGACGATGACAAAATAAAATTGCATTAGTTATCTGGTACAAATAGCTTCTCACTAGTTGACTATCGAGATGCTTCTCAGGTGGTAAGGAATCCATATATTTTTTAAGATCCATTGATAAAAATTCAAATATTAGGTATATCCGACTCTCTTCCATTAAAACATCTTCCAAGCATACGATATTTGGATGCTTTAGTTCTTTAAGTAACGAAATTTCTCTACAAAGTAAAATAATGCGCTTTAGTTAGAATTGCCAAAGTTGAAATTTAACCACATATGTACATACCTAATTGCAGTGGAAGGGACTCCTTCATCATCTGCCTCCAATCTAATTTTTTTCATGGCAACAATCTGCCCGGTCACACGATTACGACCCTTGTAAACAACTCCATAGGTGCCCTCCCCAATTTTTTCAATTTTTTCGAAATCCTGCATGATGCCCTAAGTCAATTTCACAAAATAAAATGCCGCGAATATTGCCGAAGTTGCCGGACTTGTAAAAACTACCTATTCAATACTTTTACTCAGTCAAAAAAATCGTTCCTAAAATGAGCATCGCTCTTGGAACAATGGAATAAAAATAAAGCATTTATTAAATTTTCGCAGGAAATTAATATATGTACGAAATATTTTTGTTAATTTAAAAAAGTTTAATAAATTAAATAATTAATAATTTGTCTAATGTTTGTAAAAATTTTAAATTTCGACCGCAGCCCGTTATCCTGTTAGCAACATAAAATGGGGTATAAATGGAAGATAAACATAGTATATAACACATCTAAATCTACTCTTCATTTTTAACTTTTGTTTTTAAAACTGGAAAAATATAATTTTACTATGAAGTTTTGTTTATGTAGTACGAGCTATTGTAAGTTTAGCTTAGTGAAATGCAAAATTATGTTTTTCGATACTTATCGATAAGCATGTAAGGCAGTTTTATAAATTCTGGCAAATATAATCTGAATTTAAAATTTAACTGATATAACTTAATATTATAATCAATCTGGTTTATTATAGACCCATGTTTTCTGGGACTATTACAATACTCAAGCCATATAACATGAAGAAATCAAAATTTGTTTAAATTCCTATTTAAAAAATACTTTTTTCAACTCACATATAAGTATACAGCTTAGAGTCTCTAAATGTAATTGTATCAGCAAATCCCTACATCTAACTTTATTTTCTGTCAAACACTCAACTTAGCCAAAAGACGAGAGACTTCCACAGCACGCTTAACTGAAGAAGGCGATTCTTCTGGAATCGGTAAGGTCGCTCCATGGTTCGATAGCAGATGCAAGAGATGTGAAATTTAGCATATGGGCTTAGGAAATACATTATTTCCAAGAGAATACTTCTGTATTGAAAATTAATATTGGAAACGATATATCGACAAAAAATAAAACCATAATATTCAATATAACAGCTAACAGACACGTTTGCATATGTATATACTAGCATATAAGTTATGTTTTGCCTCATTTATTCATCATCGGCGTGGCAACCATTGTTTACTAAGAAACACATACATATATTTATACAATTTATAATTGAAATGTTTGAGCAATTATGTATGAATAAAGAAAAACTAAATACAATTTTGCAAAAAATGCTTTTCACCATTAACAAGCTATATATGTTATCAGGTGTAACATATTATGATATTACTACTTAATAACATAGTGATAATAAATGAAATTTATAAAGAATTAAAGTAAATATTTCACGTTTACGAAATATACATAGCATACCATGAATGCTCTTTGAATATCGTCGAACAATTATGTTTGCGTTTTAACTATCTAAGCAGCATTGATCATCATATTTGGCAGCTCTTGACATTTTTGAAGATATTTCAGCTGTCAAATATAATTATTTTCTATGTTAGTAAAATTTACAACGCTGCCCGTAAAATAGCATTATAAATTCCGTTTAATGTTAACCTACTCTAGCGTATTATATAATTGATAACCGTTTTAAAAGTTTTTTTTCTTTTTTGTTGTTATTTTCTTTTGTTTTTGTGTTTTTTTTTTTGTTTTTGAAAGCTTAAAGTTACTTTAACAATTACCTTTTAATCTTATTTAACGATTACTTCCTTCTAATACTTATTGTAAGTACTCGGTTGCTTTATGTTATTTATTTTGTTGTTGTTTTGTTTTAATTACATGCGAGCATTTAACACGATTAAGAGAAATGAATATGCATATACTTATGTATAGAGTCCTAAATATATGGGGGAATACAAGAAATTTTGTATATATGAAATTGGGTTTCATGTGATTTTTCTCCTTATTTTTATTTATTTTTTTTTATCATTTTTATTTATTTTTTCTGGTTTGTTTTGTTGTTGTTTGTAAATAAACCTACTTAGAGCTAATTATATAATTATGTATGCATGAAAAGATGGCTACGGTGACAACGCACGAAATGATGCAAAATCCACATAATATTATTATTATCATGGGGATACAAAATTCATAATAATCTTAAATGATTTAGTTCCGTCAAACATGATAAAAACAAGTATATACAATTGATTTAGTAGATCAAAACTGTATATTGGCATATATTCTTGAAGACCGCAATAATAAACTGATAAAAAAATAGGCTAAAAGGGATGATGCTGCAAGGGGGGGTATTGCCTCAGGATTGGTTTGCGTGGCATGACGTCTGAAAAAATTGCTTAATAACTGTTGCTCTAGCTCGAAGGTTGATGAGTACTTTGCCGTAGAGCCTTGATTCAATTGAGTTGTAATGGAAGATGGTGATGCCCTTAGATCATTGCTGGCTGCATGCTGCTATTGTGGATGCTGGCCAATCTGTTGTTGCAAATGTGGTGGTAATACGTTACTAGCCTGATTAGCAGGTAAGGCCATGCTACTTATGGTCTGCGATGGTGGTGGCACAAGTTGTGAAGGCTGACTATGATAACTATTCCCGACGGTGCTCACGGATGGCTGTTGTATCATGTGGTGTTGGACACCCATCTTGGGCCCATCTTCCGCCTTCTCTTCCTCGCGACGCTTCAAGCAAGCAGCCTTAGGATTTAGATTTCGTTCGCGAACCTGTTGCTCCAGTGTCATAATTACCTCCACAGCCATGTTAAGGATGCCCAGTTTAGTTTGAGGTTTATCTGATTTCAGGTGTGTCATACACATACGTCCCAATTCTTTCAAAGCCTCATTAATATCACGTATACGAATGCGTTCCCGGGCATTATTTGCCTGTCGCCGTTCCTTTTCGCGAATTGCCTTAACAGCGGGCTCGGCATCATCATCATCATCCGCGGACGAGCAATATCTCCGAGGTCGTTTTGAACCCTTTGCGCCCTGAGCAAGCTGTTGCAATTGAGAGGCATTCGAAGGCTCCACGGAGCTTGTGGGTTTCGTATCCGATATTTCCAGGTTTGAAAGATTTGAGGTTGTGGACACACCTGCATGCGTGACATTACTCATTCCTGATTGTTCCTTTCGTTTTTTTGTCGGTTTCGTAGCGGATGTTGATATTGACGATGATCCACCTCGCTCGATTTTAATGTTCGACATTCCTGAACCACCAACAGATTGAACTGCCGACGATCCTGATCCAGATGTACCCATAGAAAGGACCTCATGCGAGAGCGTACTCGATGAATTGGGTCCAAGAGTACCGTTTCCGGCGGAACTACCGCCAATAACATGGGACGATGGTGAATTGGCCACGAAGGAAGATAACGTTTCAGTATTGTCCAATGAATTCAAAGTAGGATTGACATTTGATAGCATTTCTGGCTCGCAATGGTTTCGTAGAACATTAAGGGCATCATCTAAGCGTTCCTCCATGCGCGTACCTTGAAATACAGAGGCCATGGTATGTAAACTGGTTACAGGCACCATATCGCTGGCATAGCTTGAGCTTGCCCCACTATTTAGAACAGTATGACTCCATCCTGCATTACCGGAAACGCCTGACGCTTCGCCAACTCCAGACTGCGTTAACGGAGGCGGTGAATTGACAGGTGTTGATGGGTTTGAACTGAAGCTACTAATACTCTGGTCAGCTGCTGCAGCCGACATATAGATTTGTTGACGCAATGACGTTGCCGAAGAATTACCAGCTCCAGCGACTTTCGCATTGGGGCCTGCACTGATTCCCCCAAAGCCGTCCGCGCTCTGCACTGCAGGACTAAGTTGCTGATTATGATGGGAATGTGCATGAGGTAGCGGGGTATGATTAAGGGAATGGTGACCAAGTTGACCAGCAGTAGATAGTGAACTATGCTGAGCTTGCACTGTTGTTTGATTGTGTTGTGGTGAATTGTACACTGCCGGTGAGAGCACTGTCGGTGTTGGACCTCCAATGTTCGGTATACTACCGGAACCACCTCGAAAAGAGCTCATTGGCGGAAGCGATGTTGACACCGGACTGTGCATACCAATGTGTCCACTCTCGCCTCCCATTTGTATGCCAATACTCGTGCCACTTGCGATCCCGTCTGCATTGAGCACTTGTTGATGGTCCAAATTGTGCGAAGATATTGGAGTGTTGTTTTGATAATTCGGTTGATTCATATAGTTGGGACCACTGTGCATCTGAGATTGATACCATCCTCCTCCACCAGTGCTACTAGTTGCCCCGGAATCAAAATACTGATCAACCGTTGATACATTCGCAAACCTATTGTTGCTTCCGTTGCCATCGTGAATGGAATTGAAATCGCTTGGGTACATTCCATTTTCTACAGCAAGGCCTCCATATGGTGAGTGATAGCCACCTCCCCGTTCAGTTCCAACTGTGCCCGAGGGTTGCTTATTTGCTATTTTGTTAAAACAATTTTGAAACACTTCATACAAGTGCATCGGTTCATCATCGCTGGTCGCCATTTTTGCTCAGAGTTATGGACGGTAGATGGTGGATACAAGATCTGTAAATAGATATTTCAATAAATTTCTTTAATTTTTGACAAATTAATGTAATTTTCTTTAACATTTTTATTTATTGTATTTTAGAGATGACAAATGCAGATCAAGCTTGAATTTTTATATAAATATTTATATATATATCTTGCTTATCTACACATTTTGCTTTTATCTGAATTGAATAAGCTGATTATAATATTAATCTCGATTGTGCCAATTGTTCATATTAATTATGATACTAGAAGTTCTGAACGAAAACATATCTTTATCGTGTGTTTCACTCTAAACAGTTCTAATCGCATGGTCAGCGCTGTGATAAAGACTGCTTCAACTTGTCTTTTAGATAACTTTAAACAGTTCTTGGCTTTAGTTAAGAATTTATTGCTTTAATTATTTATAATATATTAACTTTTCCGAACAGGTGTTTCTCTTTTTATATTTGGGAGATATTTATAACCAATTCCATTATGGTATATTTTTATGAGTCTGTGAAGTTTCTAAGACGTGGAAGTAGGGCCGATATTTTTGAGAGCACCATCATTAGAACTTCTTCTTCCCTATCAATGTATGCTGATCTTAATATGCACAATCGCTAAATTTACTCAAATATTTCAACGAAAGTATTTTCAGTAATTATTATTAAATGTTAATTGTTTTGCGGAATCGATTTGTATATATTACTATCATATAATAAATATACAAGTAATACCTTGAAACTATTTATCCTTTGTACTTAATACAGGGAAGAAAGTGAGAAGCCGCTGTATAGCGTGCTCACATTTGTATGTACTTATGTGTTTGTGTATTTATGTGCTTGAGTGTGCATGTGGGTACACAGGCTAAGTAGTTAGTTATACTACGGATAAGAAATACAGATGCATGTGAATTCGAATATGTAGTGTAGGGTATCTAAGAGTTTGCACTCTTGAATAGGCCACTTTTACTTGTTACGTACAGAGAAGTGCACAGCAACTGTGACGGGATCATTTGTAATTGCGTTTGTATTGGTGTACGTATGGTGTACATACATATATTTATAAGCACACATATGCATATATGTTTGCACGTATACGGGGATGCAGATACAAAACATAAACACACACAAATGACCAATGAATTACAAGAGGCATAAATCTAATTATGTATGTACAAATGCATATATAAAATATATTCAATTTTTACAATTTATGTTTATATGAATACTTGTACGATTCATTCACCTTGTTATTAATACTAATGTTTATACATATACGAATATAAGTAATTACAGCATTTCTCTAAGAAAAACAATTTTTCAAAAGATTTATATGTCAATATGCGCGTATTTACGCACAAATTGTTTTATTCACTTTATTAAATGTTTTAGATGCATACGATGACTATTTTAAAGAAGTCTCAAGCAATTGAAGAATTTCATTCACTGGTTTGATAGGTATACTCACTTGCACAAAATGCAAATTATTTTTGTTGATGCTGGCAGCAATTATGGTATACTTTCTCACAATAGCATTAAAACCGTACCTTCTAAGTTATAATAAAAGGTGTGGATCGGATTTGTATTTCTTTTGACCACGAAACACAAACTACATATGTATATATGTTTTGAATTACACAAAACTTCCACAGCAATGGCCAATGGTTAGTTTGCGTAATCCTTTTTTAGTTTACACATGGTACAACAATTTTAGATTGCCTTTTCAGCTTTATTTGCACTGTTTCAACAATGTTTTCACTAAAATTTACAACTTTTATATTTAGTGTTCTGCTGGCTTTGTTCGTGTAGCCATCGTGAACGCCATCTTTGTTCTCTTCGTGCGTCATCCTCAGTGTTGTGTTTCATCGCAAGTTTCGATAGTATTTATATTTCGATTATTTCAAACAGTCATCAAATTATGGGCATTCCACCCACATATATTGTCTGCATTATATTCTACTTTTCATATATATGTTTAATATTTATATTTAAGAATACTGTTTACTTTTCTGAAGTAAATGTTCAATACATTATTGTAGTAGCTAATTCATTCAGATTATAGAAAGTAAGCAAATAATAAATTCCTTTGTAAAATTTATATTTTACAACAAATATTGTATAATGAAACTAAACAAATATTTTGTACAATGTAAAATTTACCTGAATTTTCCGATTTTCATTTTTATTTTGATTTCCTATCGATAATTTTAATCTTTCAACTAAGTATTTAGTCCACTTTTCGATAACAGTGGACTAGAGATGTATATATTTTATCTTTCAGATTATATTATCGATTACCAAAGTTGCCCAAAATAAATCCTTTTTTTCATTTTTCGATTTTGATCTCCTTTACGTCTCCCTCACTTGGCTATTGCTTAGAGGATATTTGTGTCCTGTGAAGCATGTCAGAGGTTCTTGAATACATAAACATAAATTATAAAAATTATGTATTTCATATTTTACAAAATTCAGCTTTATTTTCATTCCAATATGTTTGAACAGTTTTCAAATCAAAATAATTTTAAGTTTAAATTAATCAGGGTGTGAAATATTTTGGATTAATCTGTCGCAAATTAAGCTTTTGGTCTATCCATTGCCTTAAGTAAGCAACACCTGCATATACTCCAGGTATATTTTCTTCACCACAACCAATTCCCCAAGCAACTAGACCGGCAGCTTTGAAGCGGTTAGGTTGGCCTTTAATTGGGCAGACTAAGGGAGAACCACCATCGCCCTTGCACGTGTCCTTATCTTTTTCCCCACCTGCACAGATAAAACTATCGTGTAATATAAAATGCCTTCCCAGACGAGTTTCGCGTAAGTTGCTTTGGCATTTTGTTCTTTCAACAACAGGTAAATCTATTTTTTTTAGAATCACTTGATATTCCCCATCTTTCCCAAATTTGTTCTTTCCCCAGCCTGTTGCGTAACAGCGATCAAAGTCAAATTGTTCTCCTACATTTGGCAAACATACCGGTTGAATATTCATTTGGAAGACTAATGGGCTTTCTAAAATGAGTAGGGCAACATCATTATAAAGAGATCCCTTATTAAACTGTTCGTGGTATATGATCTCCTTTACATAACGATCTTCATGCGGAATAGGTTCACTTTTTGTCTGCGTATCCCATTCACCAGCTCGGACTAAAATAAATATAATTAGTACTGACATTTCTATTAAGTCTATATGGAGCCATACCAATCAGCGTCTTAGCTTCCTTGTTGTGAACACAATGGGCTGCTGTTAATATTACTTCGGGTGTTATGATGGCTCCTCCACATTCGTATAGGTTTAGAGCGGACTCTTCGCGTAAAACGGCAACCATCCAGGGGAATTCGGCAAATTCAGATTCTTGGTCCAAAGCTCCGGTGATTTTAAAGCCAATGCCATTTGGATTTTGATAACCGCATCCCCGATTTGGGTCAACAGGCTCAATTGGTATATCAGGTTTATCTCTCTAGATGAATGTTAATATTGAAAGAAAAGAGTAATTTAAAATTGATGGCGCAACTTTACCTTGTTGGGAAGGCTACAACAGGTACGCAAATAATCTGAGCATGTTTTTGTATCTGTGTCTGTGTTTATGCGAATGTCTATTATATTTTCACCACTGGTATTTATCGAATCGTTGGAACATAACCATCGAGGCACACATTCTTTCTGGTCGCCACAGGACTCATATTGTTCTCGTTCATTGACAGTGTTAGGAGATGGTGAAGGTTGAATTGGAGTTCCTTGTGTAGTAGAGGTGAATGAGGATGTATCCGTTTTAAAAATATCAGCAATTAAATCGTCTAACGATGTGTCTTGTCCAAGGCAGCTGCTTGCCAAAAGACATAATAGAAAAAACTTTATGCCCATCATCAGATTTTCTTTAAAAAGATTGAAATATATATTAGATAATTAAATAATCCTTTGCTCGATTTGGGGGATTATCGAGAAAATCATTGCCATAAACCTACGTACTAAATTGTGTTTGTTTATTTTATATCGATATCGATTCGCTTATCGAAAGGGACAAGGACACGGACATGACTATATAGCTTGGACTGTTGACGCACATTTCTGTGGGTTTTTATCTTACGAGTCTTTGTATCCGCATTATCTATATATTTATAAATTTGTATATACATATATAGTTACGACTCATACATGCTGATATATATTATTTTGTATATTTATTATCAAGTTATAAACATGTCGCATTTGGCACAATTTAAGGTACACGGATGGAAACTCATTTAACAAAGATTTTATAACATCGCTTTTAAACAAGTTAATTATACAAGAGCAACCCTTACATATACATATATTTTAAATACTTATGTACGTATGTACTTCCTAATGAAATAAACCTGTTTTCCCCTAGAAGTAATTTATACATGTACATGTATGTATGTGTATTTATTCACATTTATTTACATACATACACATTTATATTAATAGATGTATATATAAAAAAACCCCAAAATTATCTGTTTACTCGCTAATCACAAATAATTTCATAAGTACATACACATATTCTTCAATATATATCACTTACTACTGTTTAAATTGTATTTTTGCCAGCAGAAATCCCACGATCTGATCCACTATGTCTTAAAAATTGTACTAAACGTATATTTCGTTGGCATTCAACTTAAAGTGAGAGCTTTTTGATGCTTCCACTGACTATCAACTGAAATGAAGCTCCGAATCAAGTTTACGCCAGGGCCGGCTATAGAGCGGTCAGTGTGAAAATGGACAGTGTTCTACACAGATACACACATACATATGCACATATTCATGAACGCACTTAGTATAAATAACCCAGTCGGAAATCTTGTAGCACGGAAATCTTAGCACATGTTGATCAGCAAAGTATTCAATAAATATACTTCCCAAGAAGTACTCTTAGATTGTTTAAGTATTTTATTATATATGCATTTATTACAAAGTATTATCTATGTTTTATGTAATTAGTTTTTTATTTAACTGCCAAATTTCCCACTGGGGATCTGTACCAATGCATTGATTGTTGTGTCAATGGTCATTGTCTTTCAGCATTATATGTATATATGTACGTATGTACATAGTTTCATCTGGGTTGTGTAAATAGTTATGTAAGAATGTTCACGGAATCACAGCAGGAATCTCATTCGTGAAATTGTTAAGAATTTAATATTGGTACACGTTTTGAAATTTAGCACAGGTGAGAGAGAATGAATGCTATATTCTCTTCGCTCTCTTTGCTGTATACTTCTCCAATCAGAACAGTTTGCTTTCAAATTGAGTTTCTCCGCACAGCAGCAATTATTACAAGATAAGCTATATTTTAATTGGTATTTTAATACTCAAGTTTATTACTTAATTCTCAACATACGAATTCAAAGAATTATTAGACTTTCGCTTTGAGAATAGAATAGAACAAATTATTTTCTGCATATTGTATGAAAGAGAGAGAGGCACAAACGCCACCTAGCGTGTGTATTTGTCAGCGCTAGTAGATTTTTATTAACAGGTTTGCTAAGACTTCGCAAAATCCATTAACTGTGCCTACTTTGCTAATACATAAAGCAATCAGATATAACGCGCAAACTTAAGCATTCGATTCTAATTAGGTGCGATTGACATGTCAATAATCGGTTCCGATAAGCTGAGATTATCTCATGACACATTGGACACAGATAACCTCATTTCCAGATCATACTTATGTAATGATTCAAGCGATGTATGCTAGATGGCGCTGGGAAGATTCTCGTATTCTCCACCATAGTAAATGGTTAATTGAATAATTTTTGTATGCTTTTTGGGAGTGCAAAAAATATATATATTGGCACATCATAGTTTCTTAAAATTGTTCCAAAGTGCGTTCTAATTTATAGAAGATCCAGTTACACAGTTTCATAGTTATAATATCCTGCCTAATATATATGTAGTTATATTATCGATATGCTTATTTCTATGGTACATACCACACAGAGAAAGAATTAAAAGGGCCTTCTTAATTAAATTCTGTTTTGCTGACGAAAAACACATACAATTTGATTTTAATGAAGCCCTCTTTGCAGTCTTTAATTGGTCCGCTTTTAATCTGTTTAATGGATAATAGGTTAATGTCTAATGGAAACATAATTTTCTTTACCACTTTTAGCAATTGTTACAGATACATTTACACATACACTCACACATACACGTATGTAAGCAGGCAATGTGGGAAATAGCTTTGTCTGCATGACCGCATATCTCAACATCTGTGTATATGAGCGGGAGTGGGAGTGAGAGTGTTAATTTCACCATGGCCTGCTATTGGTTGAATGTTTACAAGAACACAGGGCGCTTGCCATTGGTTGTCTCTTTTTGGGGGTGTTTGTCGTGCTTTGGTGTGGTTAATATTCAATTTTCATAGAGCAGAGTTCGATTCGAAAATATTGTTCTTCAGCTGAATTTAGTTACTTTTGAGTCGGTAATGAGATAAATTGACAGAAATGTGTGCGATTCGCTTTGATCCGTATTAATATTTAATAATTGCGTTTAATTGCATAGATTCTCTTTGCAAGAATAAAAGCGCGAATTCGCAAGTGCGTTTGGCTTTCAAGAGTGAAATGTCGAAATATACGACAAGTGTTGTGTGCCGGGAATCGTCTTCGTATTATTATAATACTACTTATGCACCTAACTCATCAATTGCGGATATCAATGCTTTGAATTGTAGGTATTTGTCATAGAGGAAGTCAAAACATAAATTATGAGTTGCAATTAAAGTGTCAACAATGTAAATATAGTTTTGATTGTTTGGTAGATTGGTTTGATTGGTAGAACTTTTTTAGCCAGACGTTACTTCATATTTAAGTCAGCTGCAGCTACAAATTATTAAAAATATAAAAATATCCCTTCAAAAGTGGATAATAATGTTGCTTAATATTGCCGACGCATATCAGAAAGTATCTCCCGATTTAGAGCATTTAATAGTTTAAATATACATTATTATTAATATAGGGATAAATAGTAATGGAAATATATACTATATATACTATACTCTTTTACAGTAAAGGTTTATCAAATAGTTTATGCTTTATGTACTATCTATATTTAGACTCTGTACTTTAAAAAAGTACATAGTCTTCTAAGTTTGACGAAAGCGATTTGTGCGTAACAGGCAGAAGGAGTCATCTCCGACCCTATAAAGTATATATATTCTTGATCAGCATCAACAGCCGAGACGATATAGCCATGTCCGTCTGTCCGTCTGTCAGTCTGTCCGTCCGTATGAACACCTAGATCTCAGAGACTATAGGAGCTAGAGTTACCAAATTTGGTGACAACATTCTTATAGTGTGCAGGCAGATCAAGTTTGTTTTAGATTTTTGCCACGCCCACTTCCGCCCCCGCAAATCGAAAAAAACGTATTATAAGAGCTACAGACTTGCCACACTTGGCAGATTTGCACACATAGAGTGTGCATGTGTGCGGACGCTTTCCGAAAATTTCATCGCGATCGAACCATAAACAAAGGAGATTTTAAGGAATGAATGACCAACAAATTCATAAGGGCTGAGCAGCATTAGAGCAACAACAACAACAGCAAGACTCGCTACGAGTGCGCGGGTTCAAATCTCGCTGCTGACAATTTAAATTTGAGTTTTATTTTTCAATTATTAATTAATTGTTGTTATTTGATTTAAATATATATTATAAATTCTGAATCTTCTTAATGTTTGTATGTGTTTCGTAATGTTTTTTTTTTTTGCAGATTCCGACAAGAAAATACCCGATGATATATACTCGCCCATCAATAACCTGTGTTTCATTCCAACAACAACTGTGCGAACTATTAAAAAGAGAAATACGGCAAATAAAAAGGAAAGAAGGCGTACACAAAGTATAAACAATGCATTTTCCTGCCTGCGTGATAGAATTCCCAATGTTCCTTCGGACACAAAGTTATCTAAGGTAAATAAATAATAATCAGTTGAACAAAATAGATATTGGAATATGTAAGCTGGAGTCTTTATCTATAATTAATTAGTTCAACTCATATTTACAGATAAAAACATTAAAGTTGGCCATATTGTATATTAACTACTTAGTAGACGTCTTGGATGGAGATCAGGATCCCAAAAGTGGATTCCAGGCAGAACTTAAGCTATCAAATCGTAAGGTCTATAACGAGAGAAAACAGAGGAATGAGGTATGTAACTTCTAGATGAAATATAATAATAATTCATCAGTTATAGATATATTAGCAATCAACATAAGGGAACCTGTTACAAACTCAATTGCAACACGTAACAACCTCATTCCCCCTCAAAGTGCTAAGTACTTGTGTGTTTTTGGATTAATGAACAATGTTAATAGTACAGTGCACGTGGCTGGTAATCAGGAAAAGTCTAAAATTCTATTCAAGTCATTGCCACCACCCCAATCCATTAAGGGATTTTTATAGACCGGGTGTTCGACAATATTTTCACATGGCCCAATTGCATACATAAATAAATGCTTTTTGACAGTGGCGTGAGGGGGATGGGAGATAGTTGAGTTGAAGTTGCAAGATATCTCAATTAGATAGTCAAGTGTCTGCGATACATTTATTTATATTTGCCATCTGCAATTGGGGGATAATGAATATTCTTTCCAATTTAGAAATGGTAAACAAACTTAAACTTCTCGTTGATGGTAAATAAATAAATTATTTAGAACTTTTAAAAGTCGAATTCTTTAACGAATTGCATTGGTTTCCTTCATTATCTGAACAATACGAGGGATTAATCTGACAGTTCCATGCCGATTACTTTGTGCTTCAATCATATTCAAGGGTGCTACAAATAGACATGTCTTCAATTGACTTTGACGCATTGAATATATCAAAAGAATGCTTTTTTGAGTTTACTCCGACGGAGAGAGAGTCTTCTTCTGCTGTGAAATTTAATATAGAAGCTGCTTTTTGATCGGATTCAGTTAGTATATCATGCAGTTGTCTATAGGGAACTTGCAAATGCGATTCGATTATTTAAATATAAACTTTATCACTGGAATAATAATTAATTGATTACTTTCAAGAAGGTGCATATACCTTAAATATATTTCTAATAATTTATTGAAATAATATATAAGAAAATGATTTAATCTAGAGCAAGACAACATTTTACATTGTTCTAAGGTGCATCTACGTGTGAATGTATTTTCAATAATGCATTAAATGCTGTATGTAATAGTATGTATGTACATGTGTTTAAATTCAAGTACTTTCATGTAAACAGAAATTCTGTTTATCTCTTTCAAAAACAAGAAAAAAACACCCCCAACATTTGATTTCCCGACGCTGATACAGTGTCAATTTGTTTGGTTTTTAAAAAATTGAAGTCTACTTGACGTAAATGGTAACAAGTGAAGTCGTTGCAGTCGTTATAATTGCGTGATTGACTACGAGATACCCTTTAACCAACTCTCAAAAATATCTAAATCGAACATGTAATCAGCTAGTCGACAACAAACGCTAGGTGGCGCCAGTATTATTATTTAATTTCTGTGTTTTTTATGCGCTTGTAATTATTTCGTATTATAAGTCAATTTTCGTTCTGCCACTTTCAATGAGTACAGGGTATTAAGAACTAGAATACCATTAATTGGAAAATGCACACACATTTATGCATTGAAACTATGTCTGTGAAATTGTGTTTGTAATTTATTGGATTTATATTTAGGGAAATGAGTTTGGAATTTTAAACAAAAAATATACAATAATTTAAATACACGGCTTACCTTTTTAATACTATCGGCGCTTTCAACCCGACTGGCTAATGGGATCGGGGATAACTCCCAGACGTCTCTATTATACATTTTATATAAAAAACTCCATAGTTAACAAATTAAAATAATAAACAACTAAAGTTCGAAGCGAATTGACACTCATCTGAACAAGATAATAAAATGTTGGGTGTGTTTTCTAAAAAGATAAACAAAATGCATGTTTACACAACAAAGTACTTGCTGTACATGAACATACATACATTCATATATTCATACTTGTACATTATGTATACTGTAAGTATATATCGGAAGTATTTGTTTATTTTAAGTTTTGGAAAATACCCAATGTTCAACGCTAAATCGGAAAAGAACAATTAGAAGTGCTGTACTCGAGTGTGCTCAATCACGATATACCCAGTAACCATCCCAGAATTATCCTCAGTGCGAACAAAAAGGCATTTGGAACTGTTTCTTGAAACCCATTATCGTTTATTATGCTTAATGAAGAAATTCTTGAACTCTCTTGTCCTTAGACACAAAAGACCCACTTTGATCGTATTTCTTGTCAATAATGAAACAATACAATTCTATAATATCTCTTTTATTTTTGCAGAATGCTAGCATATTGACAAAGGGCCGTACGGGATGGCCACAAGATGTTTGGGCGTCAGAGCTTGTTCCTGAACAAAATTAAATCTTTAAATGTTTACTTATATGCAAGAATATTACGACATAAATAAAATATCAAGGATAGTACGCTTTCTCTTGTTTTCAATGCAAAATAATATGTTTATATGTTTATTTAATTGTGAAATATCAATTTTTGTTTATCAAATTTTGTTTACTTGGAATATTTCATTTCATAGAACAGTTAAATAGGCATTCTTACAATGGACTGTGCGATCAGGTAAATTAACCACGAAAGTACGCAGAAATTTAAACAGGGTTGAGTATGAGTATGATGGATGGTTGCTGCAATCGCTAAAGCTGAACAGCTGATTGGACTTCCGCAGCTCTCAAAAGTGTGGTTAGGGAAAAATAACAAACTGCGATTAATCATTACGAAAATTTAAAACCCGACCAAAAAGCTAGAAAACAAGATGTTCTCAACATGACAAGTGATTTTTCAATCTATTAGCAAAAAATTCTACAAGAGTGTCCCAATTTTCTTATGAAAATGAGTCTAGTTCTTAATCAGAAACAACAACAACTTTAAGCTTCTATTACAATCGTGCAAATTTATAATATTTATGTAAATTTTATTCCCTCAAAAGCAATACAATTTGAACACGTAAGATATTAGTAATAATATAAATTTACACCTAGCAGAGTTATGTAGTCTTTTGCTTAACAATTTTTCGAGTAATACCCAGAAATATTTCAATTCAAAATGTACTCCAAAGTGTGATGCGCATCGATTGTGTATATCCGTATGAAAAGTCAAAAGAAATTACATCTAATATCATCCAACCGTGCCTGATTAATGAAGATAAATATGTACATATCTACGTAGTATATAAGAAGACCGTACTGCTTTCAAGAGAGTATTGATAGACACCTTAGTTTTTAGCAGGGCATTCAAAATATTCAAGACACGCGATCGTGTGCTTTCAACTGTAAAAAAGAAAAACTCTTTTTTCCTGACTTTGTACTTGAATTCCAGTGATTGCACATTACATCATATCTATTTAATTTTCCATTTTCTTTTCAAAGAAAACAAGCCATGTGCATAAAACATAATATAAATAAAAAAATATGTTAAAAAAGCGGATTGAATGCACTTATAAAAGCCTCATCGTATGATCCAAGTATTCATTGCTGTTGAAGAATCGGTAGCATCAACATACAAGATATATTTTAAATATGACAGCATGGGTGAGTTTTCAAAGAGATATTTCAATTCTCCACTGAGTCGAGAAATACACGGATTATTTCAGGTTTTTTTCGGTATTAATCATCCCATTGCTCATTCTTGCGACGGAGACACAATCGAGCTCCCAACTTAAGGATAGAAATAACTCTCTCAGTCATCGCAACAGAATACATGGAGAATTGAAGAAAGAATATCGGGAATATAGTAATTTAGATTCGAATCTTCGCTTGAATCGCGATCACTATGAAGTGCGTAAGAGGCGATCGAAGAAGAAACGCCAAACTCTGCATCTGACAAGACCAGTTCAACATGGAAAGCGACAGGCATTCTTTAATAAAGGAAATGACGAGAAGATCTACGAGACATTCGAGGAAATCCACGAGCATATCAATGAGCCGAGCAATGAGGATGGACAGGCTCAGGCCTCAGAGCGCTACGAAAGCAACGAAGAGACATTGTCGAGATCACACAGTGATGAAGAAGAAAAGCATGAAGCACCCGTTAAGATTAAAGTGAAGCACCATCACCATCATCATCATCATAACCACATCAAGGAAGTCATAAAAACCGTGCCAAAACCGTATAAAGTTGAAAAAATCGTACATGTTCCGATTGAAAAAATAGTTGAGAAAATTGTTCATGTTCCAAAAATTGTGAACGTTACGGTTGAAAAAATAGTTCATGTGCCTGTTGAAAAGATTATTGAAAAGATTGTTCAAGTACCAAAACCCGTACATATACCCAAACCTTATGTTGTTGAGAAAATTATGGAAAAAATCGTGCATGTTCCCAAACCTTATCCTGTTCTAAGAACTGTACCATATCCGGTTGAAATCAAAGTGCCGGTAACCGTTGAAAAGAAAATTCCTGTTCCCTATAAAGTCGAAGTTGAACGAAAAGTTCCAGTTTACATTCACAATCCAGTCGAAGTAGAACGAAAAGTTCCAGTTCCGTATAAAGTCGAAGTTGAACGAAAGGTTCCAGTTTACATACACAGCCAAGAACCATATAAATTTGAGCATACATACCCCAAAAATTATAAGGAGAAAGATGCAGTCCAATTCAGTTCTGAAGTTGAAGAAACAACAGGAACTGAAAACTATCACAGCTTTTTACCTCCCCGATTACCACCGTACTTTAACTCGAATAAGATGAGTCCATTTAAAAAGCCAGAAACGCCACAAAGTGAACAATTTCAGGGTATAAAACAATCTGCAGAACAACACACGAACATTGATTTCCCAAAGGGTTTTGCACCCACCATGGAGCAGTCAACATCTGAAAGCCAATTTATACCCGTCAAATTTCTAGATAGTAATGCTCAGTTTAATATTATTGTGGCCGATAATAATACGTCATTAGACATGAATCCACAAATATATGATCAAAAATACCATGAACTACCATTTCCATTTGAATTTATTCAACTACAGCCAGTTCCATTCAAAAGTAATGTAAAATTAGAAATACCATTTCCAGGTGCATCTTCTAATAGTAGTACATAAGACTTAAATGCGTATGTAGACGCCAATGTATATAAGATATAATGCTATATATTATTATATAAATTTAATATTATATTATATTTAATAAAAATTCTGTTTAAAAAAATTAGCTGATTAAAAGAGAGTGAAAGTGGACTTTTTAAAAATTGTTAAATATTCTATTAGAAGCCGATAAATTAATTTGCTGAAAATTTTGCGTGGCAACAGGGAATACCCTTTATATTTCGATTAATTTGGAATTGTTGGATTGAGTTCTGATGTATTTCATGATGTATTTTTTTATTATCTGAATACAATCGTCGATCTCAGCAACTAAAACAGCTAGAGACACAAAATGTGGAACGAAGATTCTGAATACCCTCTCCAGATGGACTGTATGTTAGATTTTCGATATCTCAGTCCCAGCAAATAGCAAAGATAAACCGCCCACAACGAACACCGAAGTAAAAAAATTAACAATTTAAAAGCGCGGGAGCTATATAAATGTGACCGCTTTTCCTTTAAAATTGTCGAATAAACAATGCGACTAACAGTATTTTAAAAGGCTGTATATGCAACTTTAGCTTGGGATTTTCACTTATGTCGCAGGTGTTCACACTGGTGAAGCATAAAAAGAGTACCAACGTACCAGTTTAGGTACAGAAGTACCAAGTGTGGCAACCGTGTGCACAATCAACAAATTTTTTGTGACACTTAAGGAAAATTACATTTATAAAGGAACATGGAGTCTTTTGAGAATAATGACGGCAATCGTGACGAATTGATTATTCAACAACAGCGTGAAATAGAAAAAGAGGTTAGTACAGAAACGAATTGCAATGTTATGTACTAAAGAGTTTGCTTGATGGTCTTAGATCAGTGATTCGACTCCTCTTGTCAGTGAGCAACTCCCGCTTACTTGTTTACGTGCCGAATATGATGGCGATGATATTTTTACCGCTAAGATTCAAGAGTTGGCTAAAAAATATAAATTTATTCGACGAACACGTCCCGACGGCAATTGTTTTTTCAGGGCATTTGCGTATTCGTACTTGGAATATTTAATCACCAATGGCAGTGCTTATCAAGCATTTAAAAAACTTGCAGAGGCCTCTAAAGAAAAGCTTGTACAACTCGGATTTCCAAGTTTTACATTGGAAGACTTCCATGACACTGTAAGGTATTAGTAATATCAGCAGTGCAATTTGATAAAATATTTTTTTCATTTCAGTTTATGGAAGTTATTACGCGTGTGAGTCCAGATAATCCCGAAGGATCAGGAAAAGTTCAAACTGAACTGCATAAAATATTTAATGAACAGGGATATTCTGATTATGTTGTTGTGTATCTTCGTTTAATCACATCTGGAAAGCTGCAGGAAGATGCAGACTTCTATCAAAATTTTATTGAAGGTGATTTTTCAATAGAAGAGTTTCGCCATCAAGAAGTCGAGCCAATGTACAAGGAATCAGATCATATACATATCATCGCCCTTTGTACAGCGATAGGAGTTGGAGTGCGTGTTGAATACCTCGATAGAGGCGAAGGATCTCAAGTCAAAGCACACGATTTCCCTGAGGGATCTGAGCCAACAGTGTATCTAATTTATAGACCAGGACATTATGACATATTATATCCAAACTGAGATTCAGAAGAGTACATTCAGAAAGATCTATACAAAAAAAAATATGTAAGCAATTATAGTACATAATACTATTTCAAACAACTCATTAACAATTATATTATAACTTATGCTACTTATTTTTATGGATTTCAGTGAAGTGTCCCTCAAACTTATACAGCTAAATAATAGCTTAAATGGGATTTTAAAATAGTTTTGTTATAATATTCACTTTGATAAATTTGTTAGTGTTTATCGACTTTCATAATTATTCTATCATTTATCTATACAAAATATCAATGCCTGCTCATTTATACTGCTAATCTGATCTTAATTATTTAATGTCATTAACAATTATTCTGTATTTGTTACTACATAAGTAATAAAAGTCGTTAATCGTTTAATAACGATTGTAAAGTAAGCGGCTTGTTTTCATATATATCTTTACGAAGACTTTAAAGAAATCTTTACAAATCCCAAAAACTTAAACTATCTACATATTAATTTTGTTGTAAATAAATGCTTTGTAGTAGCTTATGGCATGATAATTGTAAATATATTTGTACGATAGCTAATAGAAAATAAAAGGCATTTAAAATAAAGAATATACATTTTAATTCTTAATATGTATTTTGGAATACATTAATTTTGTCTCAAGTTGGATACTTAATAAGCTTTAACAGCCAAGTTTTTAAAGCTAAGACGGAGCTTCGGACACTTTACTAATTACATACAATACCCAAATAAAGGGTAGCTCTAGATTCCAGTATACCCTCTCCAGATCCAGTTTATATTCGATTTTCTATACCTCACATTTGTCAACGTAGGCACCTCCAACTTAGCAGGTGCTTGAAGAATACTATATAGAAGCATTGCTGTTAGTATTTAATATGAGTCGGTACTAAATTCAAATTAATGGATCGAAAAGTCTTCTGGTTTCTTACTCATTCAGTGCCCTACTTGAACTGTTACCTATTTGCCGTCATATTAATTTATAGAAATTAAATTCAGCATTAACAAAAAGTTGATACGCATAATTGAATCGTTATATCAAGTTGAATTGGTTTAAAAATAAAAGAACAATGAATTCATACTAGTTGAAGATTATTTTTTATTTATATTATATACAAAATATTATTGCCATGTAAGATGTTTATAAATGCATATCTAACAAAAATAAAAGTTTGGTTATGTAAAAGCCTACTTCAAAATGTGCAACTAGGATTAACGCTCCTCACAATTTTGAGTCCCCTCCGCCGGCTAGTCAATTCGAATCCAACACGGACAAGGCTTCATTTTTCTCCTCTTCCAATTCCTTGCTAGTTACGTTCAATTTGGTTCTACCAAAATCACTGATGGTCAAGCCTTGAACTATTTTCCATTGTTTGTTCTTAATCTCCACGGGGAATGAGAATACAACGTCCTTTGGCGACCCATAGCTGCCATCGGAGAAGACACCCATTGAGACAAATTTTCCAGGGGCAGTGTCATTCCACCAGTCGTGCATGTGATCGCAAGCGGCCTTTGCTGCCGACATAGCCGACGACATTTTACGAGCTCCAATAACAGCTGCGCCACGTTTTTGAACAGTTTCAATAAACTGACCTTGCAGATAAGCATCATTACCAACAGCTGCAGCAATAGATTTCCATTCATCTTTGATTAGGACCTTTCCATGGGCAGCATCTGGGTATTGCGTAGAGGAATGGTTGCCCCAGATGATTATGTTGCTAACTTGGTTGATTGAGACACCTAACTTGGTAGCAATCTGTGAAGCTGCGCGATTCTGATCAAGGCGAGTCATAGCCGAGAAGTTTTCACGTGGAATGGATGGCGCATAATTGGCGCAAACCAGAGCATTGGTGTTAGCCGGATTGCCAACAACGAGTACTTTCACATCCTTCTTAGCAACCTTGTCAAGAGCTTCACCTTGCACCTTGAATATCTTTACGTTAGCAGACAGCAAATCTTTACGCTCCATACCCTCTTTACGGGGCATGGCACCGACAAGGAATGCGGCCGAAACATCCTTGAATCCAACCAGGGGATCCGTTGTGGGAACAACCTCACGCAAGAGAGGCAATGCACAATCAGCCAGCTCCATGACGACTCCCTCAAGGACTCCAACCATGGGTGGAATATCCAGCAAGTGCAAAATCAGAGGCTGATCCTTGCCAAAAACTTCTCCCCTTGCGATCATGTAGAGCAGGGAGTAAGCTATCTGACCAGCAGCTCCGGTAACCACGATGCGAATAGGCTCAGCCTGTAAAAACATTTGCAATCAATTAGTATGATACAGAGAAACGGACGAATCAAGCTAGAAAGCTACATTGGAGTTTGGTCAATTTTGAAATACCCGGTATCTGTATCTATGCACTCATAGAACAAATTGTTGCTTAAATAACCTCCGAACGTTGCGATAATATAATAATATTGTAACATTCCGACTCGGCTATTGATGCTAATCATGAATATATATACATCATAGAATCAGTGAGAATCATAGTCACACTGTTGTTAGCCCCTCATGCCCTATAGGCGCCGGGTCCAATAATAACACTGCACTCAAAAGAGCTCGCCGGTTCGCCTGCTCTGAGAGGCTTTCACACTAATTAGCAATCACATTCAAACACATTCAAAGTCACAAGCACACACGTTGCAAGATAAGCACAATGGGCAATCACAGCGCTGCTTCTTTGTCGCTCGTAATTGCTCCCGGGTTAGATAAAGAGCTTGGCATAACAAGGTTCAAAGTTACATTTTCCTAATTGTGCAACAAGCTAATGCTTTACTTTCATTCGGGCAGACGGACATTCCCTAATCAAGGCCGACTTGTCAGGGTCAGGGATTTCTTCTCCCTTTAATCAATTCCAGCCCCAAGAATATAGACTAAAAATATATTTAATTTAAATTCGAAACTAAATAATCCATTGGCCTCCATGCAGAGGTGTGTCAAAAACAATGTTTATGTAATAATTCAACTTATACTCAATAATTCGCAATTTTGTGGAAATTTTCTTAATAAACATGCATACACACACATACATATGTATTTACATGTGCATACAAATGCAAATGCATACATGCAATTCAGCGGTAATTGGGCGGTGTTTACGATATACCGTCTATTTCAAGTTTCTCGAACTGCATTTAACCAGTTATAGTAATTTATATCAATGCTGAATAATCTGCAGCAATTTAAATAAATAATATAGATGTACATTTTTAAGAGAAATAAAATAAATTAAGGTTCATGTATACCTCATTTGCATCGATCAGAATAATTAGTCCAAAAATGAAAGGTCAAATGAATGTTATATGAATTTTGTTGCAAATTTAAGAAATTGCACAATTTCATAATTCCATGAAAAATATGTATTTAAATCTATTTTCAGGTTTTAAAAATGGCTAAGTGTATTGAAAGCATTGATTTTTATAGAGCTTGAAACTATTTTCTTATCTTACCATTTTTTCTGTTGCGGTCTCAGTCCGTGAAATAAAACTTCCAAATTATAATTGATAATAAATATTGATACAGAAAGCATCGATGTTTCGATAATCATACATACGATACTTGAAGTATCGATATATTCATAAAATAACAATGGTAATCGAGTAATTATTAAAATACATCGATTACAAATGTTCTCCAATAAGACATTTATAATATACTAAGAATATTGTTGAACGAAATCCAATAAACAATAATCAACTTGGACAACAAAAAATAAATAAATTAATAATAAATTTATAATGAAATGATATGCTTCGTGATGCTAATGTGATAAATAATGCGACTTCATAGTGGAAATGCTTTGTATCAAAATATTGACTCATTGTTTGAGAACACTAAATAAGTAAAATAAAGTGTGCGCTTACCAACACTTGCATCAAAATAGTAAATAATAAAAATATAATAAAGTTATTATTCCAATGAAGTAAAAACCTACAATAATAACTGTCGATCGCTAACACGACGATTTTGAACAACATAAACAAATTAATTATTCAAAACTGTTTAACATAAAGATAAAAGATGTCTTCTGAAGAGCTGCCCGATGATTTGGATAAACTAAAAATAACACCCAAAAGTGAACAAATTAAATTGCGTGATAGAAATCCATTTTACAGCACAAATACTATGTTGAGCACATTGACTATTGGGGAATTTATTCCAAATACAAAGCATGTACATTGTAAAATGCGTCGAGTAAGGCGAAAATCGAAAAATAATATTGATGGCAGCGACGACATCAAGCAAATCGACAACGAAGACGCTGAGGATGACTTTGAAATTGTGAATCCTCTGAGTAGTCTGTCTGGAGTGCAAAAGCTGCAATTGAAAAAGAACAATGCTGCACTATCTAAGAAAAATCTATTACGCGAACCAATTTTGCGAGTCGTGAATGATAATCTACATACGAAAAGTACTTTTGGTAGCCATATTCGTCGAATGATTCCATTATATTTAGATGAAAAAAGTCGCACAAATTTTCATAAATCTCGATACCATAATATCAGCATTAAGTCCAGTATAAATAACGTTTGCAGCTTTCGAGATCTGATCAGCGAATGTAATATCCTACTAGATGAATCGAAATCTAAGAAAGGCATTTTGGACAACACCTGGCACTTGTCAAAAAACTTTACCATATGGCAAAAAAGTGCAGCAGATGCCCAAAAAGGTAGTGACCGTGATCGAGATCGACCTCCAACTGCAACAAGTGCTAGGCTCTCATGCTCCCAGGAGGCCAGCAACAATGCAACAAGCCCAAGGAATGGCGACGATGTCACCATTGGGGAATTGGCGAGCTACTTCGACACTATGGTGCACATCCCGAAGAAAATGTCCTCAATGGCTGAAATGATGTACATCTAAGTTGTTGGGCACTGCCAAATTTATATATGTGTTAAAACATAAAATATAAATGCATAGCTGTATATATATGTGTAAATCTGTATATGTATAGATATGTGTTTACTTGTAAATAGACATAATATTTGAATGTCATTAGATTAATTTTATTTAATGTACATACATATGTAAATATCTATGTATATTAATAGATTACGTATAATTCGGTATATATGAAAATTAAACTAATATGGTTTTTTATTGCTTGATAATAAGTAATTTGAATGTCTTGTTTTGTTTTTAAATTATATGCTTGAAAGTTCTTCACAGATCTGATTACTTAAGGAGGCTTTGTTCCAGAAATTTCATTTTTTTATTGGAACTTATTTTCGAAGACAATGGCTATCGTTTTCCTAAGTAGGTTGCCAGCTTTAGAAGGGGACCAGTTCTGGATATGATGGTACTACCAATCCTACGCGCCTTACTAGAGAGTCCTAGTAATTAAGAGTCATTTGTCTTATTCCGACTTTAACTAGGCAGCCTTACACAAAGAAATCCCCTGAATAGGTTGTTTCTGGCCTTGGTCGTCTTACTCAGATGATCGTTTCAAATTATGGACAATCTTTGTACACAATTAGAAACATTTGAGTATGTTTTTTAATAATCAAGGACTAATATTTTGACCAATATTTGAATTTATATTTATATTTTAAAAAGCATATAGACAAAATTTGCATCAGTCTACAAATATATCGATATATCGAAAACAAATAAAATATCGCATTGTAAAAAATCGATAAGTCAGAGTTTTGACATCACTAATATGAATGTGTATTGTACATATATGTATGTGTTTTCAATAGGCATTTAATTTTAGGCATTATTAAATTATAAAATTTAATACTAAAAAAAACTGTGAAAAATTAGCAAATGTGCATTTAAGTGAAGATAAACAACAATTGTAGGCCAAAGATATGCAGTGCCGAGCTATAATGCTTAAGGTAATTTCCAAACTCACGTGTTTGGCTAAATATTTAATATATACGGAAAAAAATATTAAAGTTTGAGTAATATATAATCAAACAATATGTTAGTGTTATTTTTGCCACAAAGTGAACATTTCAACAGAGTTTTACATAACACATACGCATTTACGTCTTCGCAGGTACAAATAAAGAAATACGACATACGTATGAATGTATGTATATAGAAAGTGCATTAAGTAGAGTATATACAGACATACGAATGTACATTTTTTTACTTATATAAATACACAAGTAGTGCGTATTGGCAAAGTGTATTACTCGCAATGATTGTCATCACTGACGGTTAAATAAACAAGAAACTGTAGTCAATAAATAGTGACTCAGTAATGAAAATATTAATATATGTATAATAGATACCGTGTCTGGTTCTTACATTACATACATAAACCCATCCATAACTACACAAGCATACTTACATACATTTCAATGTTCTTTGGTATATGTGTACAAAGCTACATACATTTGGATACCTTTGGCAATATTGGACAAAAGTATATGCTAATCGTTAAAATAAAATCGATTATCAAAGGTCCACAATGAAAAATTATGTATTTGTAAATGTATTAAAAGTGCTGTTAATTTTAAGTAACTGTCACGTCTTATAAATTAGACATTTGCTACAATTGAAAAATCTCAATGACAAATAAAGAAAACCTCGTCAATTTGATTAATGTATGACAATAATTTTGTTATACTCTAATTTAGGTATGAATTCTTAATTTATTTCAAATTGCTAACGAAAACAAATGGTTGCAAAGTTATTAAGTAACAAAATTCTGGTGTTTGGTGTTAGTTTTGTTCTTAATGTCTTTTGGCATAAGAAAACGTCGCCACATTTACAGAATATAAACATCATAAGTACTTGACCCTGCAAGCTGTAGATCTGATCAAGATTTTTACATCAAAATAGCTTACGGCAAACTTGTGGTAATATTCATTGAAATACTATTTAAATTTAGCGCTAATTTAAATAAGGGAATTCTACTTATTAAGGTTAATATTACTTAAATAAAGTCTAAATTATTATATTATATTATTGATTATCAATATATATCTATTTTCCTAATTTTTTGTCTTTTCAGGTTTAACTATCCCAAGTTGTGTATTTTATTGGACATTAAGGAGACAATGTAAGTATGATTATAAACAAATTAAAGAAGTTTCTAGTGTTTTAGTACCTATATAAATCGGATTAAAATGAATCTAAAAAAAAACCCTATTGTCGGGAATTGCGACAATATATAATTCATAGCTTAGGTCTGCAGTAATCGCCCCCGGACATAGAGTTTTGAAGAAGTTTGTTATTTAAATAAAGTTGTAACAAGTATGGGCTGCTTTCCTCTTGTATTTTATTGATTTTTATTTTCCCTCGATTGGCTTCTTTCACTTTTCGACGGCAACTTCTTTCAATGGACTCGACAATTCATGATTCATTCGTTTGTTTGATGATTGCTGACAAAAGATTTGGTCTGTGGCAACAAAAATGAAGAAAAGATGCGTGCGATAGTATAAATGTAATGTGCAAATATGTACATAAATATATATATATTTTGAATCATAGTTTACGTAAAATCTGCAACAAAGGAAAGCTGTTTGCTGGTTCATATAATTGTCAAAGTAAACGCTAGCTTATATATGGATCTGTATATGTATTTACTCTTTTGTTGTTGTCATGTGTAATAAAACAAAAATAAAAATAATTATATTTGTATATTACTTTACAGATGGGCGACGTCGATCCAGAAACGTTGCTGGAATGGTTGTCTATGGGACAAGGAGATGAAAGAGATATGCAATTAATTGCTTTAGAGCAGTTATGCATGCTGCTCTTGATGTCAGATAATGTTGATCGTTGTTTCGAAAGGTAATTATTGTAAAATCTAAAAAATTTAATTTATAAATAAATTTATCTTGATTGCCCACTCATTTCTATACGTATTAACATATGCTTTGCATTTGATTTGCAGTTGTCCTCCTCGTACATTTTTGCCTGCATTGTGCAAGATATTTTTAGATGAGCTTGCACCTGAAAATGTGCTCGAAGTGACCGCAAGGGCAATAACATATTACCTGGACGTGTCTGCGGAATGCACACGCAGAATTGTTTCCATCGATGGGGCAATTAAAGCAATCTGCAATCGTTTGGTTGTCGCAGATCTTTCATCGAGAACATCTCGTGATCTTGCCGAGCAATGCATCAAAGTTCTTGAACTCATTTGCACCAGGGAAGCAGGAGCTGTTTTTGAAGGCAGCGGCCTAAACTGTGTCCTTTCATTTATACGGGATAGTGGATCTCAAGTCCATAAGGACACTTTACACTCAGCAATGGCTGTGGTTTCGCGACTCTGCACTAAAGTGGAGCCAAATTCACCCTGTATTGATAATTGCGTTGAGAGTTTAAGTACTTTGCTTCAGCATGAGGATGCAATGGTTTCAGATGGAGCGTTAAAATGTTTTGCCTCGGTTGCTGATCGTTTTACAAGGAAATGGATTGATCCCGCTCCTCTAGCCGAATATGGTTTAGTTACGGAGCTGTTGAAACGTCTGGAAAATGCAGGTGGTGCTAGCAATCATCACTCCATGTCTTCATCTAAATTAAGTGGACCAGAAACTCCAAACCCAAACACGGATCGTTTGAACGATAATGTTTCTGGAACTGCTGCGAACACATCCCACAAAATTCAATCAAGTGAATCATTTCGATCACCCCAATCTATTTCCACAACCATTTCATTATTGTCCACATTGTGTCGTGGTTCACCTTCGATCACGCGAGATATTTTAAGATCCCAGTTGCCCAATGCAATTGAACGAGGTCTGAAAGGCGACGAGAGATGCGTGCTTGACTGCATGCGATTTGCAGATCTTCTACTTCTTCTTTTGTTTGAAGGACGCCAAGCTTTGAATCGGGGAAACGCTAACTCCAGTCAGGGTCAATTGGCTCCGCGTCCGAAGAGAAATGACTCCAGTAATGATCGCACACATCGCCAGCTTATTGATTGCATTCGATCAAAGGATACAGAGGCTTTGCAAGAAGCAATTGAAGCTTGTGGCGTTGATGTTAATTGTATGGATGATGTTGGACAGACGCTGCTAAATTGGGCATCCGCATTTGGAACTTTGGAAATGGTTGAGTATCTGTGTGAAAAGGGAGCTGATGTCAACAAAGGACAAAGAAGCTCATCTCTTCACTATGCTGCATGCTTCGGACGTCCTGGCATTGCCAAGATTTTGTTGAAATTTGGAGCTTATCCAGACTTGCGAGATGAAGACGGAAAGACGCCACTTGATAAGGCACGAGAAAGATCAGATGATGGGCACCGTGAGGTTGCCGCAATTCTGCAATCACCGGGAGAATGGATGTCTTCCGGAAACATGCTGGCCAGCAAGGATGGCCAAGCATATACATTGATGGAACCACGAGGTGATCCAGAAATGGCACCAGTTTATCTGAAATTACTTCTGCCCATATTCTGTCGAACCTTTCAAGGCTCCATGCTCAGCAGTGTGCGGCGAGCCAGCTTGGGACTCATAAAGAAGATTGTGCAGTATGCTCATCCATCAGTGCTTAAAAGTATCTGCATCAAATCGGATGAAGCCACAACCTTAATTGCCGCTCAAAATGTTGGAAACTTAATAACTGAGGTTATTGCCAGCGTGTTGGATAGCGAGGTAAATGACTATTATTATTCTTATAATTATAATTAACAACTGTTTATAAATTTTTAGGATGACGAAGACGGTCATTTAATAATATTAAATATTATTGAAGAACTAATGTGTAAGACACAAGAAGAGTTTCTCGAACATTTCGCCAGACTCGGAGTGTTCTCGAAAGTTCAAGCTTTAATGGATCACAGCGAAGACGGCGGCTCGCAGCTGCTCACAGCAAGCTCTCAAGATTTGTCAGCATCATCACAGAGATGCCCAGTGTTATGCATGCCACATCGATCGGCTTCAGGCAAGTCAATATAACATATTAAATTATGAATACAATTTGAATGGCCATCTTATTGTTTAGCAGATGATTCTATGGAGGATGCTAAAGAGATTTTGCAAGGAAAACCGTATCATTGGCGGGATTGGAGCATTTGTCGTGGACGTGATTGCCTCTATGTCTGGTCAGATTCTGCAGCCTTGGAGCTTTCCAATGGCTCCAATGGTTGGTTTCGCTTCATTCTTGATGGCAAATTAGCCACAATGTACTCAAGTGGAAGTCCAGAAAATGGAAACGATAGCTCAGGTAAATTTAGAGCAACTGAATGTTGGAACTAAAATGCGATGAAAAAGCTCAGATCGAGTCACAGTTTACTGTTCAATTAGCTAAAAATGTGTTTCTTGCAGAGAATCGTGGAGAGTTCTTGGAGAAACTTGTTCGTGCTAGATCGAGTGTGAGTCCTGGAACTCCATCACAGCCGATATTGCCCACCGTGTGTGTGCTGCGGCTTGTGGTTGGCAATTGGGTGCTGCAATCACATAAACCAAATCAACTACAGATTCACAATACGGAGGGACACCAAGTGACCATTTTGCAGGATGATCTGCAAGGATTCATATTCGAAAGCAACAGGGGAACGAAACATTCATTCACAGCTGAAACATCACTGGGTGCCGACTTCGCATCCGGCTGGTCAACTGAAAAAAAGAAACGCATCAAGTCAAAGACGGATGTGCAAAAGATCCAAGTGCGAAACTTATCTCGTGAAATTTATAACAAATACTTCAAATCTGCACAAATAATACCACGTGGTGCAGTTGCCAAACTGACAGCAATTGTTAAGCAAATCAATCTGGCAATTGAGCAGCAACGTTTGTGTAGTAATAGCGCCTGGTCTACTACATTGTTCACGTCGTTGACCAACCTCTCTCAGTTGATACATGAAGATGGTGTGGTGAGTGCCTATGAAATGCATTCGTCAGGCCTCGTCCAAGCATTGGTCGCTGTTTTGTCCAATAATTATTGGGAAAACAATTTGTCGCGATGCAAAACAAACAAAATGCTAAAAGAGCGCATCGATATATTCAAGAAATGTATTTTCGGAGAATGCAATGAAGCAAACAAATACGATACGAAGAACACGGCCAGCATTCTAATACAAAAACTTGTCGCTGTCTTGGAAAGTACAGAGAAGCTGCCAGTATTCCTTTATGACGCTCCAGGCACTGGATATGGCCTACAAATACTACAAAAGCGTCTTCGTTTCAGGCTGGAACGATCATCTTGTGAGAGCACGCTGTTCGATCGAACTGGACGTACTCTCAAGATCGAACCCTTGGCGACAGTTGGACAACTTGCTAAATATTTACTTAAAATGGTAGCCAAGCAATGGTACGATCTCGATCGTTCCACTTTCTTCTATTTGAAGAAACTGCGCGAACTTAAACCCGACATTGCATTCACACACAGTTTTGATTTTGATGAAGAGGGTTTAATGTATTACATTGGATCGAATGGAAGAACTTGCGAATGGGTTAATCCAGCGCAATATGGACTTGTGCAAGTCACCAGCTCAGAGGGAAAGACATTGCCCTACGGCAAACTCGAGGATATATTATCGCGTGATAGCGTTTCCCTAAACTGTCACACCAAGGACAATAAGAAGGCTTGGTTTGCAATCGATCTGGGAGTGTATATTGTGCCGACCGCATACACCTTGCGTCATGCTCGTGGATATGGACGCTCAGCTCTGAGGAATTGGCTTTTGCAAGCATCAAAGGATGGCCTCAACTGGGTGACTCTAATTACACATGTGGATGACAAGAGTTTGGTAGAGCCCGGAAGTACAGGAACTTGGCCAATCATTTGTGCTTCTGATGATACGAAGGGATATCGACACATTAGAATCCAGCAAAACGGTCGGAATGCGTCTGGTCAGACTCATTATTTAAGCTTAAGTGGATTTGAAGTTTACGGTCGTGTTGTCGGTGTTTGCGATGATATTGGTAAGACAATTAAAGAAGCCGAGGCTAAAACGAGAAGGGAAAGACGTCAGATTCGAGCACAACTCAAGCATATTACAAGTGGAGCACGTGTAGTACGAGGAGTTGACTGGCGTTGGGATGACCAGGATGGTTCCTGCGAGGGTACAATAACTGGAGAAATACACAATGGATGGATTGATGTTAAATGGGATCATGGAGTCCGAAATTCATATCGCATGGGTGCTGAAGGGAAATACGACTTAAAGCTGGCCAACTTGGAAAGCGTTTCGGTCTTCGAAGGTGGTAATTCAATTGCACCGATGACTTCAAGTGCAGGCGCTAAGAAAAATGATAAAGGCAATGTTCTGACATCACGCAAGTCAAGTTCGACGCCATCACTTCCGGAAGCTACTGAGATCAACAAAAACGCAGATGATGCATCCAATCAAACGGTTTCTGCAGATAATCTAGCTTGGAAGCAGACTGTGGAGACAATTGCTGAGAATGTATTCATTTCAGCCAAGACACAGATTACGACCAATCAGTCGAACACAGCTTTGACCCGGGAGACTCCAGCAACATTCAGTGAAACTGGTTCGGGTTCTGATCAAACTTTAACATCTAAAACAAATATTCCATCACCTTTAATTCGCGAGTTGGAACATATTGCAGATTTGTCCACAATCAACAATTCAATGCCAACAATAAGCTCAAATAATGTTTCTGATCTGGCAACAATTTCAGAAGGTTTATCAATTGTAGAAATTTCAAAGGATAGCAACAGTCCAAATCCTGCAGAGTGTGAATCGTGCGAAACAAGCTCAGTCGTTGCAAGCGATGTCAAGCGCGTCTCTCACATTGAAGAAAACAACAAGATGAACGCCAACAACTCGGTGAACAACGCAGCTAAGGGATTGTTGATCAATTTGAAGCAAACGAACTCAACAAGCTCCCATTGTGGCTCACACTTTCCATCAGAATCTCGAGAAATCATTGATAAAATGCGTGATGGTGTGGACATGATACGCAACAACACCAACAACATATTGTCCGCTGATGAACTGCATCTCCATCGGGCAAACGTATCGGGCGGAGTTAAGGGCAATACAAAGGTCTCGGTTATAATACAGTCTGGGAATCTACAGAAGAATGAACCGTCAGATGGAATCAGTAGCGATGCAATGAAATCTTCCATACCTACTCCGAATCTTTCGAATGTAGATGACTTACCAGCAATATCTGCCTTCCAAGGACATATTGAGAATATGAATACTCCGATATCGAATGATGTTGTCTCCGTTTCAAACCAAATGAGTATTAGCGTACCCAATCTCACAACAACATCATCCTCCGAGGTCTCATCAACATCAGAGGCAGCTGTACACAGTGGATTCTTGGAGACATTTGCAGCGATTGCCCGTCGTCGGACATCACAAGACACGCACAACGAGGGAAACCAGACAAACAAGACGAATGTCAATAAAAATGAACATAGTAATCAGAATGTCGGAGCCAGTTCCTTTTTCCCGAGAGGCCCCAACTCTGTAACAAGTCTAGTGAAACTAGCTTTGTCCAGCAATTTCCATTCGGGCTTATTGAGCACCGCCCAGAGCTATCCTAGCCTCTCATCTAATAACGAAGCAAACACTGCATCGAATCCAACGAATATGAAAGTTAGTCAACAGCCGGCACCATCTATTAATCCCACATTAACAATGAGCCTCACATCGACCTCGAGTGATAGTGAGCAAGTGTCGTTGGAAGATTTCTTGGAGAGCTGCAGAGCACCAACATTGCTGGGCGACATGGAAGATGACGACGATATGGATGAGGAGAATGATGAGGAAGAAAACGAGGATGAATACGAAGAAGTGGGCAATACACTTTTACAAGTAATGGTGTCGCGCAACCTCTTAACTTTCATGGATGATGAGTCTCTAGAGAATAGACTGGCTGGCGTGAGCAAGCGTAAATCATGGGACGATGAATTTGTTTTGAAGCGACAATTTTCAGCCCTAATACCAGCATTCGATCCACGACCAGGTCGTACCAATGTCAATCAGACATCTGATTTGGAAATCTGTCCGCCAGACACCAATTTGGAAAGTTTCCATCAAAGTAGGCAGACAAACAATGAACAGACAATGCTGGGATTGAAGTTACGTGGCCCCGGAGTGGGAGGAGTTCCGGATGTTGAAATTGATTTGGATAACAGCGATTGGACAATCTTCCGTGCAGTGCAGGAACTACTGCAAAATAGTCAATTAAATAAGAATGATAAGTTCCGAAAGCTTTGGGAACCAACATACACAATTGTGTATCGCGAGATATTCCCAACAGTTCAGGAATGCACTTATTTGGAATCGGATGAGGGTCAAAACACGCCAGGTGTTTCATCCAGAAGCGGTGCATCGACATTATCTCCAAACTCCCCAGTGCATGGAGGCTTAAGCGTTACAGATACCAATTTATGCTCTGTTGAGGATGTCCTCGAGTTACTTATTCAAATCAATGGACTCAATCAATATGAATTTGAAAGCCAAGAGCAAAATTCAACAGAGAATTCCTTACTACCAGCTGAGCTTTTTATGAGCAAGAAAATTACAAATAAATTGCAACAACAGATTCATGATCCTCTCGTCCTATCGAGCAACGCTCTGCCCAACTGGTGTGAGGATCTCAATCAATCGTGCCCATTTTTGTTCCCGTTCGAGACCAGACAATTATATTTCAACTGCACTGCATTTGGAGCATCTCGGAGCATTGTTTGCTTGCAATCTCAGCGTGATATTTCAACGGAACGCCAAAGAATTCCCATCATGAGTCCAAGGCGTGATGATCAACACGATTTCCGTGTCGGACGATTGAAGCACGAGCGAGTGAAAGTGCCGCGAAACAAAGATCTATTAAAATGGGCAATTCAAGTAATGAAAGCACACTGCAATCGCAAGTCTGTGCTTGAAGTTGAATTTCTGGATGAAGAAGGAACAGGATTGGGTCCTACATTGGAGTTCTATGCTCTGGTCGCTGCAGAAATTCAACGCTCTGATTTGTGTATGTGGCTTTGCGATGATGAACTGAGCGCAACTCTCGACATACCACTCTCTGATAGTATCGAAGATGCATCGAAACCCGTTGGTTATTACGTTAACAGGCGAGAGCAAGGACTATTTCCAGCACCCTTGCCACAAAACTCTGAGATCTGTGAACAAACATCAAAGTATTTCTGGTTCTTTGGTGTTTTCATTGCCAAGGTCTTGCAGGACATGCGACTTGTCGATATGCCTTTGTCCAAATCGTTTCTACAACTGCTTTGTCATAACAAACTATTACGAAACGATATAAAGCTTAAATCCAATACACGTTCCCAAGATCTGATGGCAAGTTCGGCTCTTTCCAAAGATTCAGAGCTCATAAACACGTTCTCTAAATTGTTAAACGCCGACCTCACCCAATCCAACTGGTTTAGTGGCATCCTCAGCATTGAAAATCTGAAAGAGATTGATCCAACACGCTATCAATTTTTAATCGAATTACAAGATCTATTAATGCGTAAGCAAACAATTGAGCTAGATGGCAGTCTCAGCTGTGAAAATAAAAAGGAATTAATTGATAATCTTAAACTACGCACGAAGAATGATATCGAAGTATCACTAGACGATTTAGCCCTAACATTTACTTATTTACCCAGCTCATCAGTGTATGGATATACATATGCAGAACTATTGCCAAATGGTTCAAATATCGAGGTGAACATAGACAACCTGGAAGCATACTGTGAGTTGCTTCTTAGCTTCATGCTACAGGATGGCATTGCCAAGCAAATGCAGGCGTTCCATGATGGGTTCTGTGAAGTCTTTCCCTTGAATAAACTGGCCGCATTTAATCCATCCGAAGCTCGAATGATGATATGTGGAGAACAAGTTCCCCAATGGAGTCGAGAAGATCTGATGGCTTACACTGAACCAAAATTGGGATACTCCAAAGAAAGGTGAGGCAATTTAATCATTTTACCTGTTTTTCTCTGACTAAAGTCTTCTCTTTTCGCTTAGCCCTGGATTTTTACGTTTTGTTAACGTTCTATTAAGCTTATCGGGAGCAGAACGAAAAGCTTTCTTGCAATTCACAACTGGTTGCAGCAGCCTGCCTCCAGGAGGATTGGCCAATTTACATCCTAGACTTACGGTAGTGCGTAAAGTTGATGCCGGACAAGGAAGTTATCCATCAGTGAACACGTGTGTTCATTATCTGAAGCTTCCTGACTATCCGTCTGAGGAAATAATGAAGGAACGATTGTTAACAGCAACTAAGGAAAAAGGGTTTCATTTAAATTAAAAATATGTATTTCTTTGTAATTTTTATTCAAATTTGAACTGGTTTAGCGCTTTGCAACAATTTAAAGATATGTAAATACTAAACATACTAGAAATTAACAATTCCACTTATCCAAAATATTGTAAATTACTTATAACTTAGTTATCACTTTCAACTTTTCAAAAAAATTATGCTTATAATTTGTGGTAAAACTCAATACGTATTTTAATAAATTGCCTTTGATGTTGAATATCATTGTTGTATGGTTTGGACAAAAAACATCAAGAATGCTCTAGAACGTTTAACAGCCACGTCTGTCTGGTTGCGTCGTCATGCGAAATTCAATCGATGTTGTTTACAGATTCTTGTATCGTTAGTAGAAGTAAAACTTTTCCCGTCGGTCTTCAGTTATATAGTTTTGAAGAAAAATCTAGGGAAGCTTACAGTTCTAATTTCTTTTTTGGAGTGACCGTTCATAGTTTAGAAGATAAAGAGGTTACTTTACTTTCTTGATTAATAGTTATTATTTTTACTGATTTTCTATTGTCTATAACAGCTGTATACACAATTAATTTGAGTCTAAACTTTCCTTTCGCAGTTTTATAATTTTTGTTATCGATTTTACATTACATTGTAAAGAAAATTAAATTAAAACACGGTATACCATTGTTAGTCCACTTCTTAACTATCGAAAGGTACTAATATGTATCGATATTATTTCACATCCCTATTAACATTTTCTTATTTATTATTAGTCAGCTTTATTTTAAATATTACTTATTTCTATATGTTGGTGTTTCATTTAGATGGAAACTAATCCAATCTCTTCGAAATATGCGCTAATTACGCGACAAACAGAACTAATTACATATGTGAGCTCTGGAATTCTCTCTTCCTATTTGGAATGCAACGTTAGCAACAGTTCAGGCACACACTTGGTCAAATGTATTGCTGAAACTGGGGCTTTAATAAAAATTATCGAAACTATAGACCGTGGGAAGTGCATTGTTCAGTTTGTAGAGTTCAAAGATCATGATAATATACAGCTTTATGAATGCAAATCATGCGATTTGGTCAAAGTCACAGACGACATTTGGCCGTATCTGATTAGCATTGTGAGTCCGGAACGTCGCTTGCGTCTGGTTGGCAATAAGTCTCAATGCTTTTGGGTGCTTAACTTAAAAGTAAATGATATTTTAAGTGTTCCTGGAGATTTGTTTAAAAAGGAAACTGACTTTGATTGCATCATACGCTACATAGGTCCAGTGCAGGAATTGAATCCAGTTGGATATTTTTTTGGATTGGAAATTTTGGTGCGTATAAATCGTTGACACTGAATACAAGAGATTTAACTCATATAAGTATTTTTTTTTTTTTTTTTGTCTATTAGCAACCTAGCATTTTTTCTCCACAAGCTAACGACATTCCTTTTGCAAGTAAATATCTGGAGTGTGAACCTCATTTATCAATATTTACCACAGCTGATCGTATAACTGAAATTTCAAATGAGCAGAGTCATAAACTGTCTGCTAGAAAATTGATCAGTGACACATTTCAAAAGGTGTTAAATATTCAACGTAATGATCAGAAAATCAGGAATCCATCAATAAGTAAGAACACAGCTAAGCAAGACGCCGAGCCTTTCAAGAGTGATGACTGTACAACTATAAACAAAAGCAAATATAACAATAAAGATTTCAAAATATCTAACACAACTTTACCTTCAGAAGGTACAGGTCCAGTTAACGAGAAGGATGCAACCGTTCTTCGCAAAAATCCACTTCTGGAAAATAATAGACGCTCTATAAATAATTCCATTACAATGAGTAATAATAAAGATAGAGAAATAATCGTAATAAATCAAAGCGACATTGATGAGTCTACGAAAAAAGAGAGTGTAATTGTTATAAACAATGTTCAGGAAAAGGAAAACGTAGATTTAGCCGATTTACTGGGAAAGAATTGGCCAACTAATGCCGGAGGAGCTGCGGTCATATTAAACGGAAAATCAAGCGGCAACAAATTGGAAAAACAAGCTTCCGCTGCCACACACGGTTCGTTTGTGAATATTAAAGAATTTTCCGAAAGAATCAGTTCACCTATAGACAGCAAGACCACTAGTAATACTGGTAAGTGAATGAATGTCATAAATTACAAAAGATTAAGATTGTTACACATTTATGTAGACATTTATAAGCACCTGGCATTTTCGAGAAATATTTGAGTTCTCGTACAGCAAGAAGACTTGAGTTGATACTGCATGGATAACCAGAGTTCATCACAACACAAATAGCTTTTCTCATTCGCTCTAAGTATGAAAGTTTATTTATAGAAACTTTGCTTGGCCGTTTAATAATTACTATTACAAATGTGTGAACTTGTATGTTGCAATGCAATTGCTTAAAGTTTGTCAATATTACTGCTTACATAAAATATCAGACAATTACAAAAGTTTAGTTATCTGTTAGTGAGTAAATGAGTTAGTTTACTAAGTTTTGATAGTGTAATCTAAGCATTATTACAGGGTACGTTGCAGTCAATCAAAAAGATCGTTAGTTTCAGTTCATTTGGTATAGATACACATGTGCTCAGGGTAAAAATAAATTTGTCGCGCTCAATATCAGAATGTGAGCGTATTTCAACAATAATAAACGAGAACAAGTTTGCATTGTGTTATTTTCTAGTTTCTCTGTTTTAAAACAATCAAAAAATATTAACTCTTTGATTTATTTAAGCAATAGTGTAGAGAATTCATATAAACAATCGTTTAAATATAGCTGTGTCTCGATTAAATATACTTATTTATAATGGATAATATTCCGCTGACTGTTTTGGAGTTCAACGTACAGCGAGAAGTTCCCGGTTTTGACGGTAGCCAAAGAAAGTTCCCGACTTTTGTTTGACGTAATATTAATTGTTGTTTAATTCCTTTTTATTAACAACTTTAGATCGAAACAGTTTAAATTACCAGCAACTATCGGAAATACCTGGAACTAAACTTGTTGTTGGATCACTTGTTGAAGTAATTGATTCGGAAATCTGTACCGATTTATATGGTGTCATTCGTTGGATTGGCATTCTTCCCGATTCACCCAACATAATTGTGGGAATTGAAGTAGAAGATGATCCAAATTTAAGTAACCTTTCGACAACCGATGGAACTTACAATGGTGTTCGGTAAATATAGTTTTCAAATATTATAACTATCTATCTATCTGTCTATCTCTTTGAGTTTCTCGATCTCTTTCGTGAAATCGAACTATGGATATATTATTCCTGATTTAATGAAATGGAAATGAATGGAAATGAATGGAAATTTCTTTTAGTTTATTTCAGTGTCGCGAGGGTGGGGCTATCTTTGTACCGTCGAATAAATGTACCAATGATCGAAGGTTCCTTGATATAGAAGGCAGTCATTCTCTAAGCACGATGTCTAAAGATACCAATGCCATTAAGTTCGGGCATGTGGATTGTCCTCCTGTTTTAGGAGCCGTCGCACCATTGAGTAAGTGTTGTCTAAACTTGTTTGATTTATTTAACTCCATTAAATCATTTTTTTTAGGAATTCACAACATAGAGAAACTGGAAGAAATATGCGGAAAATTTAAGGGCATTCAAGGACATCACAATTCCTGTTATTTAGATGCCACCTTGTTTTCCATGTTTACCTTTACAAGTGTATTTGATTCCATTCTTTATAGAAGATCAGGTCCTCAGGTAATTTTAATTAAGTTAAATCCAAAAGAATTTTTTTTTAATATTTCATCCTCACACTTTCAGGATATTTCGCATTATGGTGCAGTTCAAAATGTTTTACGCGATGAGATCGTTAATCCATTGCGGAAGAATGTCTTTGTTCGTGCGGATCGCGTTATGAAACTCCGTAAATTATTGGATCAACTTAGTTCCGTAAGTGGATTGACCAGCGAGGAGAAGGATCCGGAGGAATTCTTAAACAGCTTACTGTCGCAAATAATGAGAGTGGAACCATTCTTAAAAGTATGTGGAGTTATTACTCTTATTATAGATTAAATTAATAGTCATTTAAATATTTGTAGCTAAGCTCTGGCCAAGATTCTTATTTCTATCAACTGTTTGTGGAGAAAGACGAGCGTCTCACCTTTCCAAGTGTACAACAACTATTTGAGCAAAGTTTCCATTCTTCCGATATCAAGCTGAAAGAAGTTCCATCGTGTCTCATCATTCAAATGCCTCGCTTTGGAAAGAGTTACAAAATGTATCCCCGAATTCTGCCTTCCCAAGATCTGGACGTTACAAATATCATTGAAGACTGTAAGTCCCTAAATAGATATCCTATTCTACAACTATCTAATTTACATACTCTTTTAATCTTCTGCAGCACCTCGTCAATGTTCGGTTTGTGGAAAAGTCGCTGAATATGAATGCCGCGAATGCTTCGGTTGCTTACAGTCAGATTCCGGTCTTGAGTCGACGGCTTTCTGTCAGAAATGTCTTAACACGGTTCACATGCATTCTAAAAGGTTTGTTTTGTGCCACAGCACATTTTTCTATTATTTATAAATACATATATATTCTTTTCATATTTTTAGAGTCAATCATGTGTCGAAGAAGCTATTTGTACCAAGAGATTTCAAAGCAATGGCTGATCACATGAATTTACCAAGAATTTACATGGAGCTTTTTGCCGTTGTATGCATTGAAACTTCACATTATGTTGCATTTGTAAAGGCAGGCTCGGGACCAGATGCTCCATGGTGTTTTTTCGATTCAATGGCTGATAGAAAGGGTAAATCACTGGAAAAATGCAAATATATACCATCAGTAACTAATTAATCGATTCTGCAGGTGAAAAGAACGGATATAATATACCTGAAATGATATCTGTTCCGGAGTTGCCCCAATGGTTATCTGAAGAAGGCGCTCGAGCTATTAATGAAAGATCGTCGAAGGACAAAGATTTACCTGAACACGCCAAGCGTCTTTTTTGTGACGCGTATATGTGTATGTACCAAAGCACGGATGTTATGATGTATCACTAAACATTTTTAATTTATAAAAGGATATAAAACTTAAAGGAATAAAACTACAATATAATACAAATACAATATTGTTAAGTTGTTATTTATTCGATCTGCAGATTTTACTACAAAGTGTTTTCAATAAGATTTAAGCTTCGATAATGGATTCAAAAGACATGGACTTCCCCTATTAGGCTTTGAGCCAGTTAATATATCATTAGCTTCTACTCTCTAGCTCTACTTGTTGTGCGAGCTTAACCGTTGGAATATTTATCTGATTATACTGTGTTGTACTGACTTATCTGTATCCCCATTGCTAAGGAAAAGCCCTTTTCTAATAATACTTTAAGGATTCATTTTCATTTAAGAATTAAATAAAAATGTATACATATTTATATATATTCAACATATCAAAATTTGTTTAAGTTTATAAATTTATTTCCAGCAATTATTCCCCTAATATTTAAGTAATTTTTAACAAAATACAATAGATGTAAAATAATTCTAAATATCTTTTACTTTGTCAAAAGCCCATGGTATAATGATTAGGATGTGGTGGGTGGCCAAGTGGTTACACTTAAAGCAACATTAAACACCCATTGTGAGATTTTGATAAAAACAACCCCGTCAGCAGAAGAGAAAAAAGGCCTCTCTTAAGAGAAAATTTCCTAAAGCCTGTCCACTTTCTTAATTAAGTTTATGCAAATTTATAGACCACAATCTTTTGAATACAATGTTAGAACTGCAAACATGTAAATGTATATAAAAATATTTATACTCGTTGAATTAAAATATGGGTATTATTTAAAATGTTTGTTATAACATGGTTGCAAAATCTTTATCCACCCTCAAGGAGCCTGTATTTATTAGTATACATTTATGCACTGGGAAAAAAGGGGGCAGGCATTTAAAATGTAACAGTTTTTTGATTGCATGTTAAAAAGTAAATTACATATTCTTTATAATAGTATTAAACAAGTTTCTTAAGTTCAGTCAAATTGTCAAATTGTAAGTAAAAGAATTCAATATCTAAAATAAAAAAGTCTAAAATATATCAACAATATAATGTAAAATAGTATTAACTGTTAATAACCGTGAAGTAAGCAAATTATATTACTTAAAATTATGAAAATATATTCTCTGGCTAAGCTAATACGAAATCCTCTTTCGGATTCCTTGTTTTGGACTAAGTTTTTTCCCTGTGTATTTACAGCATTTGTAGAATGCCGCTGAATAAAAATCCTCTCAGTAAGCACAGAGCTGGCCAGCAAAATTTTTTGCAATTCTTAAAACAACAGTCGAATGTAGGTTTCAGTCCCGGGTTGCCTGTCGCTGGGTAATGGTCTTCCATAAAATACTACTGAAATCCCAGTGTTTGCGTTTTTGGCTATCATTGAAGTATGTATGTGTATGTGTGCACATATAGAGCATAGTATAGTATGTATGTGTGTGTATTCTGAAGGTTGTGATTTTATGTGCAGGAAAAAGAGGTGTACATATGTAAATACGTATAGACAAGTGTAAAACATACCTCTGTACCTTACATAGTATGTGCGAAATGTGCTACTAATATTAAATACCATTACACACATACTGCATACATGTACATGTATGTATTTATATGCATAGTTATGCAAATAAAACAACAAATTGAATGTTGGTATATGTAAATGCTATGTATATAAGTACTGCAATATCATATTTAAGAGTATATAGACAGTGTAAATGTACATATATTCGAAATATATTTATGAAATAACCACACATAAGAGCTTAGTGAAAATTCACATTATATGTCTATGTATTGTACCTATACATGTGTATTCAATATCTTAAATAACTAATTTATTGAAACTCGTAAGTAATCGTAATTGTAAATCACACGTAATATATAATAACACATACGATTCATATGTGTATGTAATTGTAAACATGCGAATATGTACGTAGATGATAATTAAATGTCAACGATACCGCTTAGTACTGCATATACCGCTTTGTATATTATGTACATAAGTATTTATTCAATTGCCAAATAATACCGCATATTCGCATACATGCATACCCATGTATTTGTGTGCTTATATGTATGTGTGTCTGCATGATTTGACAAAATACTTTTAGTCTACTTTTCATGCTTCTGCTTTATTTTACGAACAGTTATGTATATACCAACGACTGTTACCTCATATTTACAGAAATATCCTTAAGCGCGTGTGAGAATCTTGATTGAAAATGAAAAAAAATTCATAATTTGAACGCTTGAGTTAATTGTGTTTACACGGCAGAAGAAGAAAATGTCACGCAAAAGCTAATAAGAATTGCATCGTCTAACAAGTGCTTTAGTGCTGTGGTAAAAGTATACATATATAATTATAAGATTCTGTTTGAAGTTTCTTTTTTTACATGCAAGAAATGCCAAATATTTTACTTGCTTGTAGCAATCGAAATATATATATGCAAATCACAAATGCAAAGCTCAAACCCTGCTTAAAATATCGATAAGCGATATGTAAATTGATTGCAGATTTTCTTATCAGATGAAAGGAAACTATGTACGTACTGTAATAAATTCAGCTTCCTTTCTGTTGCGGCTTGGCCTATCAGTAAATCAGTAACATTGCCACGGGCGGAAAATGGGGGTCAATGTAAATTATGAAAATGCAAAGGAAGGCCAACAACAAGCATTTGACATTGTTTGATGGCATCTTTCTCTCGTCAATGATTAAATCTCATTCATTTCCGAAGGCTGCCTAAGTGTTCGTTTGCTCTCTTTCACTCTCTGAATTTGCTGCTATTTTAAGGTGACCAGTTTGTTTTGATCACATAAGTTATTCACCTCACTCACCATTGACACTTAAAAACTCACTGCTCTAATGAGTGAACTGTTGTAAAAAACATTAACAAAGATTAATAAATTAATAGTAAATTTGATTGGGGTAATAGTAATTTACTTTATATTTGTCTATCAAAGCAATTTACGCAACCTTCCATCATAATTCTGTTTCCCCTTGTCAAGCACTATTCAGTAAATTACGGAAGTGTAATTGAGAACAAGGTAAAGGTGTGTAAAGGTACTCGTAGTATCATAATAGCTTATGTGTTCATCTAATTAGGTAGGAGGTAGACTTATAAAACAGGGGGTGCATTGGATAAAGGGACTTCTTAGATTGAGAAATAGAAAAATCAATACTAGTTTAGCCCGAAGGGCTTTTGAAGGCTTTTCGCTGTTTTTGCTAACGATGCCAAACTAACATTGAACAATTTCATTACAAAAATCATATTTACTCAGCAGATAAAAATGCTTTTCAAACTAGGCAAACTATTGAGCAACACACATTGCATATTAAAGCTGAGTACAGGGTATATTGTGGTCGATATTGGCGGTAGTATTATAAAATAACTCTCTTAAATAGTACAAAGAGTTTGTTGTATCACCTTGCAAGTTCCGTTACCTACAATTCAGAGAGGCAGGTATTATGATTGGGAACGTTGCCAATAAAAAAAGAGTGCCATCTCTTCAAAGCATAAGCAATTTTATATAAATATTTGGCATTAAAGATAAATACGATAAATATTAATTGGATTTATTTAAAAATACATGAATTATCTATTTCAGGCTGTAAGCTCAGATTTTTTCAGTCTGTGATCATATTTTCAATTTTGTGGAGGACAACAATGATGGAAAAATCATCTGCATTAACGTTATCAACGCAATAACTTTTATACCCATAATGTGAAAAGGCGCCAGATATATATGTATGGAAATATATCATCAATGTATATAGGTATAAAATGAATTAAAATGTTTATCAACAGAAAGAAATTTCAATATTATTTATTATTATTAATATATTATACTTATACTTATTATACTTATATTATATGTTTTTCAGGAAATTGGTATACCCAATTTTTACTATTAACTAGAAGCCGATGACAAACACAGTTGGGGCATGATGATTAATCAAAAGTAAGTACATATTAATTAAAAGATTAAAAGTAATGCATCTAATTGATTAAAATATGGTTGATCTAACAGTTTCCCTATTTTCCGTAGCTTTTTACTTCCGAAACCGTCCGAAGCACACTTCGACTTGAAATAACTTCAATTCATCAACAATTTATTTTTTTAAAACGTCGCGCTTGGATTTTAGAAAATGCATGCCAATGCAGCTTCTGATCGTGGGGGTTCATGGAGACTCCCTCCAGATGAGACCTTACAGGTTCAGGATCCAAAACAAAAAGATCAAGACTTGGATCTGGACGAAGGACACAACTGGCGCAGCATTATCTTCTCCTTACTAGTTATTAGTTTTGTAATAGCTGGTATAATAACTGCTATATATTTATTGGGGTATGTATATTCAATTAATGTCAATTATTTATGTTAACTGAACCTATTAGAAAATATGATTAATTTTTTAAAATATAAATATAAAAACTCAATTTAAAGCAAATAAATTATTTAAATGAGTTATTTAGTTATGATAATATTTAATTACCAAGAAAAGTGTGATGCCTTTAATTAAGGTAATTGCTTATAATAATATATCAATTTATATTCAAATTAGATTTAATTGAGTTTCAGTTTAGGAAATTTTCAAGGCAAACATAATTCGAATTAGGGGATAATAATTAAAATATATATATATAATATAAATATATACATTGTTAATACATTTTGTAGATATGTGGACGAACTGTTGTATTGGTCGGGACGACGAATGATACTCGATGAATATTTACAGGGCGAATTGACGCCGACTAGATTGCAACCTTCTTGGGTGACAACGAAGAAATACGTATTTCAATCAGACGATGGGGGTCTTTCCATATTGGATACGACAGCGAACTCAATAAATATTTTAGTAACAAATCATACAATTCGTCAACTGAATGTTCGGGGATATCAGTGCACGCATGATCTTAAGTATGTGCTTTTCAGGCATAATGTAAAAAAAGTAAGTTAATGTATGATAATATTTATTTCAATTAATTCATATTGATACTGTGTGCATCTCACAGATATTTCAGAAATCGTTTACTGCGTTTTACACAATCTATGATGTAGATAATGATCATCACATGCCAGTAAAGTTAAAAGACTCTTCAAAGGTACAAAGAACCCGTCTTCAATACGCGGCCTGGCTGGGGAATACAACGTCAATCATTATTGTTGCTGACAATGATATATTTGTACGACAATCGCCTTCAATGGAAGAGGACATAAGGATAACAACGACGGGCCATGAGAATAGTATTTACAATGGAGTGCCAGATTGGCTCTATCAGGGTATTAACTCTATCTCTATCTATCATTAAACATTCCCTTTCTTAATATATTCCTCTTCTTTTAGAGGAAATTTTTGATATGCCGGAAGCAATTTGGTCGTCCACTGATGGAAGCCACTTCATGTTTGCCTTATTTAACGATACTCATGTCGGGATGATGACATATCCATGGCTATCATCTGGAGCTATTATCGCTGGTAGCGGTATGACATCGGGCAGCTCATTTCCGGAGACTAAAAATGTTCGATACCCAACGCCAGGCACTGCCAATCCAGAAGTCCAGTTATGGATAGTTGATATAACTAATTTTTTGTCTATAGTTAAAATGGAATTGAGACCACCCCCCTCTCTCATCGGACAGTAAGTCAATCCATTTGCCAATTAATTAAACTATCAAGAAAACTAAATGAATTCCACGTTTATTCCTCATAGAGATTATTACCTAACTTCAGCTAGTTGGGTCTCCGGTAGCAATCATCAGGTCTCTGTAGTTTTTATGGTACGATCTCAAAATTATAGCATAATCGCGACATGCTCGAAGGATCAAAACTGGACATGTTCAGAGGTGAGTGTGGAACATTATATGATTGTTTCGAATAATATTACATTATATATTTCTATATTTATTATTTAGATCCATTCGGAACGCGCTCCTGAGGATGAATGGCTCGATATATTTCCACATCCCGTCTTTGCACCGGATGGCAACAGTTTCCTACTGCTCGCTGGTGTCCAGGAGTCGGGAAATGATCACTTTACCCATATTAAACACATTACCATCTCACAGCAAAGGATTTCCGTAATATCTCATGGCCGTTATGAGGTATATGCTGAACAGACTGATCATGTATAGCTATAATCTATAATATTTAATGCTTTCTTTTATTAATTAGGTATTGAAAATCCTTTGCTGGGATACTGCTAATCACATAGTCTATTATCTGGCTACACAGGATAAGAAGCCTGGCCAGAGGCATCTCTATTCGGTGAAGGATCCCGTTCATGATGACACTAGAAAGTAAGTGGATCAATCTTAACTCAGATCTTCCCATTGTTCATAATATATTTTCTGTTTCAGAAGCGAACCACAGTGCATTACTTGCGATTTGGGCGAAGCACTCTGGAGTAGTAGATATTATTATGTGAACTGTTCCCATTTCGATGCCTTCATAACGCCCTCAACCGGCATTGCAACGAGCTATGGAATTGATTTCTATATACTAGAGTGTCAAGGTCCAGGATTACCAGTCTCAGGAGTGCATATGCAAAAAACGCACAGTCTGGTGAAAATATTATACGATACACGACCCTTCTATACAGAAAGGTTGCAGAAACTTGCTCTACCTATTCAAAGATCCTTCGAGATTCCCTTGCCCCACGGTAGCCGAGCCCAAGTCCAACTGCTATTGCCTCCCAGCTGGAGGGAGGAGCTCAGGGATGCAGCATTTCCTGTAGTCGTTGAAGTGTATGTATAAACAAAGGAAACTACATTAATGTATAGTCACTTCAATAAATATCTTCCTTTGCAGAAATGGACGTCCAGGTTCGGAGTCAGTTTCGGAGAAATTCCGAATAGATTGGGGCACATATATGTCGTCTAGAAATGATGTTATCTATGTGCGTTTAGATGTCAGAGGAGCAAAAGGTCAAAGCAAGAAAGCCTTATATCGTCACTTAGGAGGTGTGGAGGTTCAAGATCAAATATCTGTATTGAGGTGCGTTCAAAATACTTGAAACGATATTAAATATTATCAAATACTTTTCTATTACTTGTTTTTGCAGATATCTTCTGGATACTATAAGTTTTTTAGATGAAACAAGAGTGGGTATTTGGGGCTGGGGTTATGGGGGGTTATGTGACCTCCATGGTACTGGGGACTCAACAGGATGTCTTCAAATGCGGAATATCGATCTCCCCAATTGCTGATTGGCTATACTACAGTAAGTTGATTGAATTTCCATTGTTTTTCTATAATTATTATTGTTATTTTGCAGACTCCGCATTCACTGAACGCATATTAGGACTTCCTGCTGAGAACTACAAGGGATATGTGGAAGCTGATGCAACACAACGAGCTCGTCTTATCAAATCAAACTCATTTTTCTTAATTCACGGCTTAGCAGACTCTACGGCACCCTATGTTCATGGTGTTCAGCTGGCCAAGTCTTTGACAGAAGCTAATATATTATATCGATATCAGGTAAACTATATCTGAGAGATAACAGTAATTAGCCAAGTTATCCAAGAGTTTAATATCCAAACTTCCCATATGATGTGCTTTTAACATTTCATTATGATTTATTCACAGACTTATGCTGACGAAGGCCATGATCTCAATGGAGTACTAGAGCATGTCTACTCATCCATGGAACACTACTTTGCGGAGTGCTTGAGCTTGGATCCGGACGATACTAAGCCCGATTTAGATCAAAACATGGTACCTGCTGAGTAGCAGACTTAGAAAGCTTCAATATGTAAATAGAGTAGGTTAAATATAATATTAATATGAGTATTATATAGACTTCAAAACTGTTATACTATATATAACAATTGCATAAATTTGGTGTATATTTTGTTTTTATTTTTATTTTTATTTCTTAATCTCATTACAAACTAAAATACGGCTCTTGTAACGCTATATACTATATATAATATATTATATTTACATATAATAGGCATGTCATTCGATATTGTTACGATTCAGTTTTTTTTTTTTTTTTTTATTTGCAAGAGCATTCAAATGTATACCATATATAACAAGAAGGAGAAGAAGAAGATGAAGAATATAACATAATGAAAACGTAAAGTGAGGAAAATAGTGAGATATTTGCTAGAAATAACGAGTGTAACTTCCTTATACATTGCTTCCGTTAACAGATCTTCCTAGAGTTTATACACATTAGTTATTTAATGTTTTAATAAATGATTTTGCCAGATTTGTATGATATTTACAGACGAAAGCGTAAAACAATTTCATTTGAATAATTGAAACATTTTGGATAATAATGTCGAATCTCTAAATGTCATCAAGTTTTTATTCATAGCTCTTAAAAGATAATAAAGATACGATTGATAAGCCGAATGTGGATGAGGATGTGGATGCTTAAATGCCTCGTCATCTAGTTACTTCCATTGATTTTTTTAAAATTATTAATTACATAAGTATTAAATTAGATAAGTATTACGATAAGCAATTATTAATATAATATTTACTTATAATCAGCTGATTATTAAACTGCACTCTGCAGATGCCATTGCTGCCACAACACCTCCTCCTCTCCCCTCTATCACTAACCAACCCACTTTCCAACATGTATAGACCCCGATGTCCCAGCTACTCAATTTGGTTGTTAATTAGGCTTGCAGGCAAACTAATGGCGCTAGCTCGGTCGATTAGGAGGTTAACTAATGACAAGAACATCAAGAATTGTTTAAAGTTTATAATTTAATAAGTATGTACATAGCACACAAGGAATGCAGGCATACTATGTATGGTTATAACCAATCAGTAATACCATTAATATCTACACCCTGTTCCCATCAGATGGGTGTCGAGGGTATCGTTCTAGACATGTCAGTCTGTCGTCATCTCAGGGAATTGTCTCTGACATTCTCCAATTGAAGCGTAGAAGAGTGTGGCGTACTTCAGGCCTGGGTACAGGGTATCGCTGAGTCGAGCACACTCGACTCGATCGTCTTTGTTTTATTTCTTTGGAAATTGTTATTGTTATTAAAAAAAAAAAGAAGAAAGAAAAATCAATTGAAATCAAACTATGTATTTGTAAAACATTCATCTCTAGATCGACTCTTCGGGGGGAATCTTCAAAAATGTTGTCATATTATTATTATTATTATTATCCAAATAGCTATAATGATTGCTTCACATTAATGTTTTGTATATTGTATAATAATATTGGAGCATAAACTGAGTGTTTATTAAATTTTACAAGCGACTTAAAAAAGAAATGTGAGCTTCGGATATCCGATGACGTCGTGTTAATTTGTTTACAATTGTAATGTAAACATGGTGATTAGAAAATTTTACATCTAGATTGTACTCGTATGTAATTGTAATTGCTACGGAATTTGTTTTAATCTTCCTTATTTTTTAAAAATAAAACAATTCTATTTTATTTAGTAATACATAAAATTCCAAACAAAATTCATGTATTTTTATTAAATAATAAATTCAGAAATTATGTGAAGGGCATCCAAGCTAAAAGGATTTGGAGTATAGATTTGTTTGCAGAAAGACAATTTCTACTCTTCTAACGAATAGAACCCCCGACTCGTAGTGTTCCTATTTCGAGAGATCAGGCTGGGATGAGGGATGATCCTCAACTTCGCTCAATTTGAATAAATCCATTAAAAGATAATAACCTTTATTATTATTATTATTGCAAAAACCAATAACAATATTAATATATATGTAAATATATATATATATATTTATATTTCAACGAATTCTTACTTATCTAATTTTATAACAATTGTGTCAAATAAATCAATCTTAAACATTTTAAAGTAGACTTTTTCACTAGATCCACTGAGCATTCGATTTCCACTGTAAAAGTTTGCTGTCAGGTCTAAAACAGCTTTCGATTTGCCGAAATTCGTGACGGACACAAACGACGCTTTCCGTGGATAATTCCGAACTAAAATTAATATATTGGCATTACTATTAGCTAGTATCTGAGTATTGGACTTATTACTATTGGACTTGCAGATGAAGTTCATATAAATCGATGGGGATCGCTGCCGCAGTGCAATCATGTTCTTAACCATTAAGAGACCTTGGTATGATTTGAAATCCATGCTTTGATCAATTAAATGATGTAGTTCCTCTGTCCAAGCATCGAGGAGCTCATCTGTCTGATTAAAGTCCGCATTCTGAGAAATTGCAATTTGATTTGAGTGCATAATGCTCGGGGTTCCGGGCAACGAAAGCTGCATAAGTGTGGCTGCAAATATCTCTTTGGGATTGTTGTCCCCATCCAAAACTTTCTCTCCAATGGACCAATGTATCCAGGTGCTGTTGCCGCCAGCTGGCATTTTTGCCAAAACACTTTCAATGCGGTCCTTCATCTTTTGCGTTTCACTTTCCACATTTAAAACAACATCGATTAAATCGATGTTTTCGAAGACTAAAGTTGCGTTTGCGTTTGTTGTGAGGTTGAGAAAAGATTCTTCAACAATTAAAACTCGATCATTGCCAAGTATACTCTTCCACGAAGCTAAGCACTTTAATAGACCCACACTCTTATCAATTGATCCCAGACCTTTCAAGTAAAACCCATTTACCCCCTGCATAATCCAATGATTTAAAGAATCTCCAATTAATTCAATAACATCATTCTCAGTTCTCCCAGAGAGAACATGCTCCAATGGCAAATCTAAAAGCAATGACATATTGTGGGAATGCAAATCGTTGGCAAATTTCCTTATATCACTCAAATGCCCAAGCTCGGGTCTTATATTTCTTATCAATGAGGCATTCAAATGCTGCTCATCGGGATTGCGAATAGTTGGGAAAATAGAGTTAAGACGTACGCCCGAAATACCTAAATTAGCAAAATATTCAATGCCATTTATTAGTCCTCTGATATCACCAATTCCATCATTATCTGTATCTTTAAAGGATGTGGGATTTATCTCATAAAAGACGCTTCCCTGGTACCATTCAGTTCTGCAGAAAAGTTGTAAAATTCGAATTTGAATATATTTGTAATGTAATGAAAACAAATTATAGTTGATACTTACTTTGGATTGCAAATTTTGGGTATATTAACAATTTGGGCAACAACTATAGAGCACATGGCGAGGACTCCAGACAGAAATACAAAAAATGTACATTTCCTGATAAGCGGCCAATTCCAGGATACAAAACCGGGAGTCTCCTCTGATTTTCTTCTGTGTCTCCTTAAGCAGTGTGTTTCCGATTCCTAAAATTAAGCGGAGTTGTTAAGCAATAGAGGTATTCCTTAAGACGAGGTCCTATTCCTGAGACTATAAGATAATACCCATGCTTTTATCACCTGATTTATTGTCATGCTGTTGTTCTGTATATGATGATAGTTCACCATGTTGAAGAGGTCCGTCGATGTGTCTACGGCATCCATAGCAATGCCGCTGCTGCTACCGGATGAGCTTGTTTCCGCTTTGCAATCTGTATTGCTAATATTGGATGAGGTAATGTCACTGACGGCAATTTTGGGACTTAAGGGATGTGTTAACAACTCCGTAACCGGAGCATTATTCCGTGATATCAATGGGCAAATCGAAGCCTCTTCATCTGGTAGAAAGGTTGACACCGAAGGTGATTCATTTAATGTTTGCGGAAGTTCAACTTCAAGAAAGCTTGGCTCCGTCAATACTTCCATGTTTTCCATGGCTCAATATATTACCTAAAATTATAACATTATTAGTTTTATAAAAAAAAAAAATGTTTTTTGTGCAAGAAAATTCTATCTGAAAATATAACACGCACTGAAGACAAGGAGGGAACTACTACGCAAAAATGTATCTCTCAATTTGCATTCGAGAAATTTAAAAAATATTTAATATTCTTGTCTTAACTTTTCTGAGGGAGAGACCTTGAAAGTCCTTGAGGGTCTTGACTCGAAATTAATTTAGGCAGATGAAGAAAAATTCACAAAAGCAACTTAAAATCAATTGCCGCGTTTTCTTATCGCTATCCTCAATTGCGGCAATTGGAAAGAAATCATTTAAGAGCATTGCGCTCATGGTAACTCATTGATGCTCAATTCTAATATCACAATTATGATATGTGCACATGTGGCTAAAGATATATGTACATACGTATACATACGTATACGTATATGTATGCATATGTTTACGTATATATTAATGTTATTAGACACACATATGAATAGTTTATGCATATCTTAACAACATATAGAAGCTTAATTGCACTGGTATAACACAATATGGGACTAAATGCATTCTAAATGATCTATTATAATAATATTACAATTATTTATTCTAGCAAAATGTTATATAAAACTTGCTCGCTATAAAAGCCAATATATGAATCTGGTGGAAGCGCTCAACTTTTGAAGCGCGCATGCGCTTGAAATCTCGTGAAGTATCGTGACGTTTGTGAAGTATCGATAGTGTCGACATTTTAAAATAACGATAAGAATGTAAATCGATTTATACACCGCGAGTTCGTGTATGAACCAGTATCAAAATCGATTGTCTCTAGTATATTTCTATATATGTGGAACATGTGGGCAATTTGAAAAGTTGGAATTCATTTAACAGTTGCATGGAAACCAAGTACGTAACGCCTGGCAACCGAACAGGCGTTTGTTAATTTTCAAACATGTATATTCATTAACATAAAGAACAGCATAAGGAAAACTTGTATATTTTTTACAACTCTACTGCCAAGAAGATTGTATTCATCATGACTGAAAACGAAGATATAGAGTCGTGTGACTTTGCCAATATTTCGGATATGACTCCACAACCAGAATTGGAACCTGAACAAATGGGGATTCTTCCCCCCAACCATCCACTCTTAAGGAAGTTCCAACAATCCTTGAAGGAGCATCTATTGCGTACGAAGCACAAGTTAGAAAATGAGATTGTGGATATCAAATATCAAGTCAAGGCCAAAGAAGAACGTCGAGAGGAACAGGGATTGGCTTTATATGATATGCAAAATAAAATTGGATACCAGGAGCAGCAAATCAAAGAAATATCTTCTCAAATTGATGAGCATATTGAGAAGCGGCAAAAGGAAGAAGCCGCTGTAGAAATCATTAAAAAGGAATATGAAGAGAAAATAAAATTAACAAGAACACAAAAATCGTTGTATCACACCCGAATGATGGAATTGGAAGATCTACAAAGTCTGGGAAGTAACATAAAGAAATGGGCTTACGATGTAGAAGATGAGGTGAAGAATGCTAAGCGTATTGTCAGCAGGGATGCACAATTGCAGAAGCAGCTTTCTGAGGAGAAGAGGAAATCAGATATACTCTTTTACCGTCTGGATATGGAAGTCAAGAAAAAGGAAGCTGAGCTAGAGTCAATTGTTGAAGATGGGGCTGCAATAAAAGAGGTGGTAAATGTACTTAATATGAGCATCTCAGATGCTAACACCGATTTGGAGGCCCTGCAAAATGAGCATAAGCGATTGATACAGGCATGGAGTGAGGTTATTATTGCGATTCAACTGAGAGATAAAATTCTATTTCAAGTTCAGGACAATATTCAGTAAGCATATGAATTTAAAAATTGTATATATCTAGTAATTTTTGTATAACAATTGTAGAAAGAAAAAGGAGTCGATAAAACTGAATTCCAATGGAATTGATGCGGTTAAAAAACAAATCGCACGGGAAATGGAACTTAATAAAAAACTTGAAGCATTCAGGCAACGAATGACCGATGATATGAATATTCTTAGTCGAGACTGTAAATCCTTTCTCATTTTCATTTAATGCTAATAATATTATATATTCAAATATTTACTATTTGTAGGTCAACGTGAAATGGAAACTCTTATGGGACTTCAAACAAAGCTCGATGAATTTCCAGAGTTTTTATCGCGAACTGAAGCTGATTTACAAGAAGCCACGCGTGAGGGAACAAAATTACTATCTGAAATTCGACGACTTGACTTCATATTGGATAAAAATCATCAGAAGAAATTTAAAACTGAAGAAGCTATTCTCAAGTTGGCTCAGGACCAACTTATTACCGATAAAGCTAGTTCTTATCGCTTGAAATTATTGAATAAGGCACAAGAACAACGTCGAAGCGTTGATTTATCCTTATCGAAAGTACAAAACCAATTGTCGCTGGCTATGCTTGATGTGGAACAATTGCGAAACAAACTATTTAAAACAAGAAATGAGAATGACACCACTCAGGAAAATCTGAATAAAGCAGAGGAAAAATCAAATACTTTAGAAGAGGACCTTAAGAAAATTCAAACCAAGATTGAAATCAAAATGAAGCGATTCGAAAAGTTAAATAGTCAAATAGAAGAGATTCAAACCGCATATGGAGATGAGACTGGAAATCCAACGGAATTAAAGGTAAACTTTCAACTTGTGCATTTATTATAATATTTAATAATATTATTTTATATATTTTTTCAGATTAAACAAATAGAGAAATCTATTCACGTCGGAGAGCATCAAATCAGGGAACATCAACAATTTTGGATAATGCTTCAGAATCATTACGTCAATTTGACCCATAAAAGAAGTGATCAATTGCATGAAATTCAGGTGACTCGGAAACGTAAGCTATTATGTATTAACTAAGATATTTAAAAAAATATTACTTACTTGATAAACTAAAATTATTCGAAAGAACCAATGAGCTTACCATGTTACTGTCGATAATTTATTGGTTTATTAGAGTTTGAAATACTTGAATGTAAAGAATTATGTAGAGTACTATTGAAATCTTTCCTACTTATTTGAATTCATTTCAGAATTGTCAATTATTAAACAGAAGTCACTTAAAGTGGAGCAACAACTAGAGATATCGGAAAATAAGACAAGGGATCTGAAACTAGATATTCAGAAATACACTTCCAAACTGGAACTGCTCAATGAGAAAATATACAATAAACGGAAGCATCATGATGTCGAAGAGAGTGAATACGAGCACGAACAAGCTGAACTCAGTCAAAAACTGAAGGTAAGTATTCAATGTATTTAAATCTAAACTAACAAATAGTTAATTTGTTGAAATTTACATTTTAGGATACTGAAATCAGTACACTAAAGTTAGAAAAGGATATTAATGATTTGCAAAATGAAATAGAACTAAGCAAGGATTTGGTTCTCGACAATCACAGAGAAGCTTTGTCCTGGGAAACAAAGCACAAACTAATTGAGGAAACAATTGATTGGTCAAAGACCGAGCGATCATTAAATGGAGAAATTGGAGCAATGAAAATAGAAATTCATAGAATGAATATCCGTTTCAATCAATTGAAACGTGCACAAGAGAAATTAGTTCAAGACTTGGAACATTGTGTAATGCATCGGGAGCAAATCTTCGTAAATGCTACAGTCAAAGAACACATTGATGCCAAGAAGAAAAGATTCCAGAACTCATCGCAGGCGATGGTCAAACTGGAAGAAGTTCGCAATAAAACAAAGGTTATACAAAATGAGATAGTATTTCTCTCGGAAAAGAGGATAGCGGATTCTATTAACAATATAGAACGAATGATCTACATCCTTAGAAAGATTCAAAGTGATCTTAAGGATGTCACAAACAAAGACGTCAGCATTCAAGCCCAAATTGAGGATGCTATATTAACTAAACACGCAAATCTAGAGCAAATCATTCGCAAACAAAATCGTGCTAAGGCATTCCGTAAGCTTAGTAATACGAAGGGACAGCAGAAGATCGTGAGATCTGAAAATGTCATTCAACAACAGTTGGAAAGTCAAATGGAAATGAACGACACGCTGATGGAGATAGTTCAGACTTTAACAAACGATTATCCCGAAAAGAAGTCGTTCTTCACAAAAATTGTTCACTTTTTAAAGGAGTAAATTGTTCGCTTCAATAATCAATAAAGGGATATGAAAATATGTTACAATTCCTGTTTATTTATACTTTATTTAACCCATGTCCCTGTCATATTATTACCACTCATTGAAAGATTTATCAGTTTCCCCATTGCTCGACTAGAATATACCCCGTGCCCATTAAACACACACAGTGAACAGATTGTATAACTAGATAGTTTATAAGAGAGACATACATTGATTTGGTAGTTTTCGTAAATTATTACATTTTTAATGATCCAAGATTTTCAACAGAGTTTAACAACGCGAAGATTAAAAAAAATAATGATTACTTATGTTCAAAGTGCATTTCAATTAAGATATAATTGTATTTAAAATACATATACCTAAATACATAAAAACACTCATAGATGGAATGTAGTTAGCATACATGCATATGTATATGCTAGCATTGCATTAATTTTCCTACTAAATTAAAAATACACATACATGAATTCTGGGTACTTAGATACCCTTGCAGAGTAAATGAATTAATCTATAAATTGTGCAACCCCATCAATTGTACACATAGATATACATAGAGACGTTTAATAATAATCAGAAGAACGATTCGATAATGTTGATAATGAATAAATCTTGGTATTGTTATTGTAATTGTTGTGGTTGTTGTATATCTATTTCTATATCTAACTACCATTTGATTATAAGATCAGTAAAAACATGAATAGCAACAAGAACTTGATTAAAATTGAATATATTGAAAATACGCCATCGAAAAGATCTGCAAGGATTTTATAATCTCGATATCTCAAAGATACAATCTGTACTTTCTCCTTTAATTAAATATTAGATGAGCAAGAGATATTTTTCTGTTATAAAATGTGATTAGGAAAAATTGGAATACATTGATACACTGTTTATGTAGTTTTGAATACTGGAAAACATTCTGGCTTATTAATACGTCAATGCTTTAGCGTGTAATTCCGAAATGTTATAATTCTATAGAGAATTCTTTCGAATTATATTTCTATTATTTTAAATCGACAAAATACGAGTTTTAATATTTTGATTTCTTTTCCCTTTTGTTGCTTAAATACAGAATAAATAAACCCACATTTAAATTGATAAAACTTCAATATTCTTAGTGTTACATATCGACGATCATAATCAACTGAGAGGTAATATAATGTATGTTAAATTGTAAATATATATATCCTAGTGATCTCACGTGACAAATATAATAATTATATATAATATGCCAAACCATAGACACCAGACAGACATTTGTTTAACAGACTATTTGTTATCTTACATTTAGGATGTAAATTTGTATACTGTTGAACATATTAAATGACACTTTTTATACATTAGTGATTAAAATTGTTAATGTTAATGTTAATTGGAAAATGACAAACTTATTAACGTGTAGGTAAAACATGTTATTCTTATCGTTATAGCATGAGATATCGTAAATGCATTAGGTACATGCCGTTTGCATGAATACACACATGATGTTCACATATATATTGTTTCTAAGTAAACATTTATATGAAAGTTAATAGGATTAACCGACTATGTAAGAGAAATTGTTCTTTTTTTATACACAGACAAATAATATATGTTAGTTAGTATGTCAATTATTAAGTTATGATTCATTAAATGTAAAATATAACACCGAAAATGCTATTATAAGTTTGAAATACATATATACGTAGAAAATGTTAAATGCAGAATATTTGATAAATAAAACCGAGTACAACAAAATCAAAATAAAACAAATATGTTTAAAATGTAGATAATTTTATTTTTGTTATTATTTTTAAAGCGCCTGTTCTGGTTGTCGTTCTTTAAATTTCAACGTTTCTTCAAAAATTAATGACTTCAAAGCATCCCGAGATATATCATCATTTTCCATGTTGATGCGAAATGGAACTTCTGCCACGGGCTAGAACAAATCAAATTAAACATATTAAACATGTATATATATTTAAAATATGTTAATAATTATAATATTACCTCATCGCCAGGATCATAATACTGCTCCAAGTATGGATGTGCAAGAGCTTCCTCTACTGGAATTCGTTTGTGCGGGTTAAACGTCAACATTTTTCCAAGTAAATCCAATGCCAAAGCGTCTGCATTGGGAAATAACCTTGACCATGGCACATTTGGCTTAAAAGGCAAGGATTCTAAATAATTTCTAGCCTATAAATCGAAATAATTCAATAAATTAAGCACAAATTTCATTCGTTTTACACATTCTTGCCTTTTCATTAATAATACACTCCAAATCCTCCTGTGATGGTGATCCTAGCACACCAAGAATGTGGTTAAGCTGATCCAAGTAGTGCTTTCCAGGAAATATTGGTCGATTGCTCAACATTTCAGCCAAAATGCATCCGACCGACCAGATATCAATTGATTTAGTGTAACCTTTTGAATTAAGCATAATTTCTGGTGCCCTGTACCATCGAGTAGCTACATATTCGGTAAGAAAACCAGTGTGATCGTGCTCAGGATCGGCAATTCGTGCCAAGCCAAAGTCACAAATCTATAAGTAACAAAGTTTACAAAGAGTTTAACATAATTCTATTCAACTCTCAAGGCAATTTAATGAAGTTGGCAAGGCTGAAGTGATACTAACTTTTAAATCGCACGTTTTATTGAGTAGAAGATTGCTCGGTTTAAGGTCTCGATGTAATACGTTTGCCGAATGGATGTACTTCAGACCACGCAGTATCTGATACAGAAAGTAACAGATATGATCATTACTCAGCCTCTGTAAATAAAAATTATAATATTATTAAAAGCATATATGAAGAGAAGAATTTGTTATTCTAATGTCCATTGTGTATTCAAGTGAATTAATTCGTTAGTAACTAACTAGAAAAGAACGTACCTGCGTTTTCAGTAGTTTATACAAATCAGTCTCCATTAAGCATTGTACAATATATACATCCCTCATTTGTTCTATGCTATCTACTCGTAAAATGTCGCGAATATCAATAATCTGCAATAAAAATAAATCTTTATTGAGAACAGTGTATGAAGCATTTGAATATAGAAGTAAATTTACGTTTTCGTGTTTAAATCTTGTAAGAATAGTTATTTCTCGCAAAGTTCGCTGGCAATACGTTTGGTGCTCGAACGGCGAAATCTTTTTAATAGCAACTCTTTGGTTCGTCAACGTATCATCGGCAGATCTGCAATTAAAGGATTATTATAAATGTATCAGACTTGATGACAATAAATTTGCATACGTCTTGTGACTAATAACATGGAAATACAAATATATTTCTTAAGGCACAGAAGAGGCGGATATCTTATCATGTTGATTAACTTTCTTGATTACATTTTTTAATAAAAATTAATGGTAGCAATTGAAGATAAAATGCCGAAATGTTTGCAACATTTCTGTCAATAGTTTTTTCATGACGCAAAATGTCGTTCTCTCATTAATTAATAGTATTTGATTGTTAAGCGACCACTGTGCGACACTTAAACACATTTAGGATCAAAAATTGGCGAACTAAAAACTAAATAAAACAAAACTACACATAAAGTTCGAGAGAATTTATAAATTTTAATTATTAGATATTAAGATATTCTAAAACGCTTGAAGCTATTAAACGTAGTTTTAATTATTATCATATTATATATTTAGAAAAACATGTCTAATTTAAGTTGGGCAATATAATGCCCTTTTCTGCTAGGGCTATAGAAATATTTAATGTGCTCGTAGTCCTTGGCAGTTGTCACTGGTATAAATAATTTGGGAGCCACTGTATGTATATGATTAACATGTACATACATATCTATGCAATCAATTGTATTCAAATAATAAAAATAATTCACACTATCGTCTTTTTCTTAAATTATCTGAATAAACTACTTCAATACATATAAACATAAGTCTGTATTTGTGTGGAAATGTAAATATGCACATATGCAAGGTGAATAATGGGCGATTTCTGTCGAAACTTGGTCAACAGATTTTTGGGGTAAATGAGTATTCAGCAGGATATATATACTTACACCACCATGCCATATGCGCCTTCACCAATATATGTTAATTTCCTATACCGTGGACCGACTTCAAATATTTGTCCCCTTATAACTTCGGCGTTGGGATTTGGGGCAGCCAAAGCGACAGCACCCTCAGCACTAACTCCAGCATTTCCCTCCGCCATTTTATGTACAGAAACTTTTAATCTGCAATTTACAATAACCACATATTTTTATAAAACCGCTTATGCACATGTGTTAAACTTTATTAAAAAATATATTTGTATGACAGTTACTTGAATTTACATGAACTTAGAATAATGGAAAATGTATATACTACTTAGGGACAACACCCGTGGCCTATTATTCGGATTGTCTACTTTGGCGAACACCAGTTGCGACTTGCAAGAGGAAATAAAATTAACACAATATTACACATGTATTGACACTGATCGCTATTAATGTGATAGGCTCATAAATAATCGCGAATTTTCGTATTTTAATCATCTACACAGAGCGATTCATTTATATGTACATATGTATTAGAGATGTACAACAGATCGATTAATGGAACATAGTTGACTTTCTGTAGTATGTTATCGATATTTGTTGATTTTTTATTATTGTTTAGGAACGGAAATGGTAAACGATATGGTGCGATCAATGCAAATAGAGTCGCTAATTTACAGAAATGATGTTCTAATGTTCTAATTCCAAAAATGTAACAGAATAAATAATATTTAAATTTTAATATTTCACAATATGTAATTATATTAATTTTCAAATACCTGTATCTCTTTATTTAGTTTGCCATGTGATTAACCAGGGTACCATGATCTAATGAACTTTAATCGGCATAAAAATCGTAAACGAAAAACTCCAGCTTCAATCATATATAAGCTTATAAACTTATGAAAAATCGATATATCGATGTTTCGAAGCCTTTTTACATCACTAATAAAAAAGAATTGAGTTGATTGCAAGTGTGTTTTCTCGAAGAAATCCAAACTCATATAAAAAGTGATTCATATATTACTTATTCACTATTAAGAATCGTAAAGAGAACAAGAATTCGTGATTATTTATAGGCGTTAATAACCGCGAACTACAAAAATAAATAAGTGTAAACTGCAATTGTATAAAGAGCAAATTATCTAATATATAAATATGTCTCGCCCAATGGATTCTGAACATTTATTTGATTACTAAGTGTTGATTGTTGATATTCCCGGATACAACGATAAAAAGTTTATTGGAGAAAAGAAGAAACAAACCCGACGCCATACGCAGAATATTTGACGCCATTTTATTTCTGCGTATTCCTTTATACGAAGGTCATTACACACATACACCCGTTCATGTATACACACACACCATAATACGGTTAATATAATACAGACGCATCACATCATATGTGCTTATGTATGCATTAAAATAAGTACGGGCCAAACAGCATACGAAACAAATACAAACATAATTTGAAAACATATGAACGCATATGTATGTGTATAAATAATCCAGATACAAAGTTATACAACAAATATTTTTAAACATACAAAGAATACGAAATCTGGCTGCAGTATTGTTGCAGTTCACAGAAAACAGATCAATTTAAATTGAACTACAAATTTGTTAAAGTGTAATGTTAAAGAGGCAGTGTAGACTCCAGCAAATACACAACATCATCGAGAAAAGAGTCGCAGTTAAGAAAAGAATCGCAGTCCATCCGAGTACCATGTTTAGAAATTTCAAAGTCGTCTACACTATTCCTTTCTGGGCTATACATGGAGCTAGAGCCATTCAAACGAGAAACATTAAGACGCCGCAGATATTGATAAGAAGTTGCTGTGCTTAAGGTGCATTTTTTTTTTAAACCAATCAATTTGTCGACAAATTTGATCAATTTGGAGTAATTACTCATCGTTTTATAACGATTTCTCAACGTTCGCCCATTGGTTGTCCTGCAATTTGATTATTCGCGATATCCCATATTGCCCATATTGAGATTTTGTTGGTGACAACCCTGAGAACAAGTGGAAACTACAATGAAGTTGCTCGAAAGCTCTCGCTTTGAGGCTATTAACAATGCAATTTCCATTCAAGCCGGTGGTGTCACTATTTTTGGACGTATCGAAAGCTATTCATGGTAAGCAAATGGAATTCTTGTGTTTCATAATTATATAATAACATTTCCGTCTATAGCAAAATGGTAGCAGCCGAGAAAGTCTTGTACAAACGATTTACGGCTGAAACCCATGGCCATGATCTACAAGCCTTATCGCCTCCGCAGACGCTGTCGGACATTTCGCCCAACTTTCATCGCAATAACAGTCAATCAGGCGATGAAGGTGTAATTCTGTGTGACACGATATCACGCAAAACTCTCTTTTACTTAATTGCAACCCTGAATGCTTCATTTGAACCTGATTATGATTTTTCAGATGCAAAGGTAGGTGGAAAAAATTAATTTAATAATTGCTTCTATTTACACTTTCTTATGTCTTATTCTTTTGCAGTCGCATGAGTTTAGCAAGGAGCCTTCCTTGCCATGGGTTATGAATTCAGTTCATTCGAACTTATCAGCTTTGGCTGGCGATCAATACCAGGTTTTGCGCCAACCATTATGGTCTGCTGTCGACGACGAAGTGAACTTATCGGAGTGCGACATATACAGCTATAACCCGGACTTAAGTTCCGATCCTTTCGGAGAACCTGGCTGCTTATGGTCTTTCAATTATTTCTTCTACAACAAGAAGCTAAAGCGCATCGTTTTCTTCACCAGCCGAGCCGTAAAGTATGATCTAAATTAAACTTTCTACATCAATTTGTTGTACTAACAACTTTCTTTTTTTCAGCTCGCTATATGCTGGGGAAACATCAGACTTTTCTATGGAAGAAGACTTATACTAAATAGTTTTTTTTTAACTTTCAATCATATTTTCATTATGCTCTTAATTTTGTACTTTAACTATTTGTGCGCTTATGAGCGAGCATAAAGGTAGGCTTTAGTAGCAACGGTGTACGAATCTGTGAATCTGTGCCCTTCTCAGTACACACATTATTCAATGAATTCAGAAGATTATGCATAACTATTCTCCAATCGCATCACTAGCACGTTTCTGATTTAGCAAAGTAAACATGCAGAACAATATGTAACATTTAATCAAGTATTTTATTCAAAACAATATTAATGCAAAAATTCGTTAAAAGAAAATAAAAAATAAGTTTGTATGAATGTATTGTTGTTTATCACGGAATGTGTTTGGCATTGACTGAGGACAGTCTGACCCTGACATAATGTATATAAATACATATACATATGCTTCATTTGTGTGAAGAACTCAGACGATTTGGCCATGGTCGAAAATTTCTTGGCAAAGAGTTATCTGACTGCGTACCATAGAATGGAAATCAGAACCTGAAACTACGGAAAGAACAAAGAGCCAGGGATCTTTGTTGATTATAGAAGAGGGGAAAATTAAAGCTACCTACGATACAGTCTTCATGAAATAAAAGTGAAGGATACCCATGGAACTCATAGAAAATGTTTAATATATTTTTTATTGTAAATCAAGTGTGGGAGCCCATAGAATGAATCGATAAACACGAGCTTTATGGAGTATTTTTTATTTAAATGGTATAAATAGCTTATTCTAAGAGATAAATGAAGGGCGTGACTGCTGTTGTACTAGAGCTAAGTGCATATATGCATATAAAAAGTTTGTATAAAATAATCACGTTCGTCAATTTGTAAATTCCCTGAGTAATAATATGTCGTTAATCATTCTTCGCAGGTCCAGGATCTGTCCTTATGCTTTTATTGGCATTATTATTATGTGTAGCAGATGATGCCATTGTCGCTTGTAGTTTCTGTAAAAGCTCTGGGTCCTTTAAAGTTAAAAGAATTGAAGCGTACTGAAAATGAATAACAAGTTTATACGTAATCAGTATCAATTAAGGTTTAAATTTTTTACAGTCTAATAATGTCATTTACACTTCTTTACTTGATCATTTGTATCCACAAATATAATGTACTTACTTCGGAAAAAATGGGATATGCAGATTTCTGGAGAAGAGTGTCGCCGACCAAGTTGGATGTTAACAATTTTGCCAAGTTTTCCCAGTCTCGCGTCAACAAACATTTACGGGCTAAATTCAGCTTTTTGTAAGTGTCCGAATGCTTCACGCCGTCTTTAAATATTTCTATAATTGGTGGCGCACATGAAGCGTTCTTATTCAACCAAAACTCATCGTTTGGGTCATTAACAATTTCAAGAGTGCGAGCAAGAACCTGTTTTGGAATTCGTCGCGGAGGAAATTTTAAATGATTGAACTTCCGTTCAATTTGATTTTCGAATTTATTTTTTGCACTACGTGTCTTCATATTTTTTGTAAAAAATTAAAATTTTTGATTTTAAGTTACTTTTTTCTGTCAATTAGAGATGAGCAATTCTTATGTGCCTGTGATCGACATTAATATTCACAGTTACATTGGTAAGTACAAAACATCTCGTGATTATCGTTGGTATTCAATATAGCCCGTCACTATATAACTAAATATTAAAACTTAAATTATATATTTTATATTATGTATTAATATACCAAATTTGACATGTTAGATTTTAGATACCTCACCCCATTCCAAACAAACGTACCTCAATAAAACTAATTATGACAACATTTCTCAACATAGACACTTCTTAGTAGGTGATTGAAGAATACTATATCGAAGCAAACCTACAAAGACATCAGAAAAAGAAAAGTGTTTAATAAACTTTCGTCACAAGTGTTAAATAAACTTTCGTCACAAGACGGCTACTTAAAAAAAAAAGAGAAATAAAACAATTAACAATTTAAAAAGCGCGCGCATAACTGTTTTGCTCATAAGCCATAAATACTTACACCCCGATTATTTGCTCTCAATTGTTTTTAATACCAAACTATCGCCACCACAATAACTTCCATCCCTATTAACAACAATCACTGAGAGATTTTGTTGTTTGCATGTTGGTGTTTTTATGTTTTCCGCAAAATATAAATATATCAAAGTAAGTTTTGATATAGTTGGCAGCATTATAATAACTGCAAGCACATATTAATTACGTGCGTGTGTTTAATGAAATGATCAACTTGTGTACAAGTGCATTAATTAATATTTCGTCTTATCGCAGGAATAAACATGAATCAACATGAATCAAGCAGCTCGTCATTAGACGGTAATATGTCGAACAGGAAATCTTTATCTTCGGTCTGTACATATTCGGCTGGCGGTATTAAAAGTGAAATAACTTTTGAAGATGAACAAATAACAGAGACAACATTCTTAGAATTGTCCGCAGAACAGTTGAATCAAGTTGAAATTGAAACAAGTCGGGACTGCGGCGAGGAGAATTCCAATAATACAATTGGGGAAATGTGTGAACTTCAGAAGGTCGATGAGCGTACCGAGCATAATGAGTCGCAATTATCGGATGCACTGAATGACCACAATTATACATCACAGGAAATTGTATTAAGTCCGCCGAGATTGGACAGCGTTAAGGATTTACTCTTGAGTCAAATTGTTTCTAACAGATCTCCCACCGAAACTGTTCCAACAAATGTCACTAACTTTGTAGATAACACTATAATTAAAATGAAAATACTTCGGATGGAAAATGTGGAAAAGAAAACAGATGAATGTGCATCGCAAACCAATAACACACCCCCTCTACCCTCAAATTGTTCAGAACCTCTGGAAGTTGAGGCTAATGATGAATATTTTGAAAGTCTTTATAAGAACCTCAACGAAAATGAAATAGTATTAAATAGCCTGCTTACGGACACAATGAATTGTGCAAAAGAAATATTCAATGAGTGCAATATATCAACATTAAAGACGGAAGAAGACTTCAGAGTTTTTATCTTAGAAAAAGTGAAAAAACTCAAGAAAATTGCGAATATTACAAATGGGACGACAGATCAATCTGTGCAAACATTATCCAAAGGTTTCCTTAGGAAAAGGCACCATATAAATCACAAAGCAAAGAGAAATCTGTTGGATTCTTCGAATTCCTCGAATACAGATAGTGATAACTCAGACTGTTGGGAAGAAAGTAAATCTTTACTAAACGAATCTGTTCCCAACGAGCAACCACTTCAAGGCTTAGATAATGACAGCGGTCGAAGTCGCAAAATTGAATACGACGATGGTATTGATCTTTCCAGATATATTAAGATAGATATTACTAATCGCAAATTCCGACAAATGTCCTGTGAGTTCAAGAGTGAAGATGAAAATTCATGTTCATCAGCTGATAATACGGATAAAGAGATAGACAGGTTTGTTCTAAGGAAAAATTGATTTAAAAAAATTATTAAATACACCAATAATTGTTAATTCCACAGGCTTACCAATTTGAATGGCTTGAAGAAGCGTCATGTGCAGAATAGAAACGTCAAACCTAAGGATAAAAACAAACCAAAGGCATTAAGTGTGAAAGATACAAATACTCTTGACGAACTGGACGAGGATATGGAAGCATACGACACTGATAATAGTTTCAAAGAAGTGAGTATGTATGTAGAGCTTAAATTGAATACAAAAGGCAGTCACTATCGGAATCATCTGGAAGGTGTTAGGAATATGCGTGTGTAAACAGATCTTATATTATAATTATATTTTTTTAGAGCGACGACGAAGTCATCACGGAAAATCAGTACCTATCGCGTTTTAATGAGCAAATTAAAATGCAATTGCTAAACGAATCAAACAGTGACTCAGGACTCTCAGATCAAAGTGATTACCACATGTCCAAAGAATCTTCTTCGTCGGAGAATGAAGCCAAAACGGATGTTGTGGATAAGTTTCTGCAAGTATTTAAATGCGAGCCTGATGAGGTGCTTAAGGACGATAGCATTAATGAAGCCAAAGAGAAATCCGAGGTTGAAGTCATATCAAAAGAATCGGATAGCTTGGATGTCAGCGATGAACTGTGGAATGATAGTTTTATTCAACGAAAGAGATCCAAGAAATCGCTCGAGAAACTGTTGGCCGAAGCGGAAAAGCGAAATCAGAATGAAGAGATCGTACTCAGTTCTGAAAGTGATTATTCAGACGCTGAACCTGAACCCGTTGAGGAGAAGACTAGAATTATTAAGCCCATGCTGCGTATGGATCAGCTCGCAAATGAGACCAGAGCTGCTCAAAAGTCCGAAACTGAGCGAATACGAAGGCTTGATAAGAAACACACGATGCTTGCGAAGGCGGTTAAGAACGGCGGGCAAGTAAACAAAAGTGGTTTAATACTCGACTATATCGAGAAAACCAAAACATTTGTTAAAGTCGATGATGAAATTGTCAAACAATTGAAGCCGCATCAAATTGACGGTGTCAAATTTATGTATGATTCTTGTTACGGCGGAATAGATCATACCAAGAAAAACTCGGGATCTGGATGCATTTTAGCTCATTGCATGGGTCTGGGTAAAACTTTACAGGTAAAACTAAAATTAGTTAAAGCTATTGTTTTAATGGAATTAGCAAATGTACTTGTTTTAGTTAATTGCTCTGCTGCACACTGTGATTTCTTACAAAGAACTGAATACAACGAAAGTACTGGTTCTCTGTCCAAAGAGCACGGTTATGAATTGGGCTGACGAACTGCAACGTTGGCTCGGTCCTCTCAAAAGCAAGACAAATATCAAGGTTTTCGTTTTTCCGGATTCATCGTAAGCTAAACAAATTGTTTAAAATGTCCAGGATCTGTCCTTATGCTTTTATTGGCATTATTATTATGTGTAGCAGATGATGCCATTGTCGCTTGTAGTTTCTGTAAAAGCTCTGGGTCCTTTAAAGTTAAAAGAATTGAAGCGTACTGAAAATGAATAACAAGTTTATACGTAATCAGTATCAATTAAGGTTTAAATTTTTTACAGTCTAATAATGTCATTTACACTTCTTTACTTGATCATTTGTATCCACAAATATAATGTACTTACTTCGGAAAAAATGGGATATGCAGATTTCTGGAGAAGAGTGTCGCCGACCAAGTTGGATGTTAACAATTTTGCCAAGTTTTCCCAGTCTCGCGTCAACAAACATTTACGGGCTAAATTCAGCTTTTTGTAAGTGTCCGAATGCTTCACACCGTCTTTAAATATTTCTATAATTGGTGGCGCACATGAAGCGTTCTTATTCAACCAAAACTCATCGTTTGGGTCATTAACAATTTCAAGAGTGCGAGCAAGAACCTGTTTTGGAATTCGTCGCGGAGGAAATTTTAAATGATTGAACTTCCGTTCAATTTGATTTTCGAATTTATTTTTTGCACTACGTGTCTTCATATTTTTTGTAAAAAATTAAAATTTTTGATTTTAAGTTACTTTTTTTCTGTCAATTAGAGATGAGCAATTCTTATGTGCCTGTGATCGACATTAATATTCACAGTTACATTGGTAAGTACAAAACATCTCGTGATTATCGTTGGTATTCAATATAGCCCGTCACTATATAACTAAATATTAAAACTTAAATTATATATTTTATATTATGTATTAATATACCAAATTTGACATGTTAGATTTTAGATACCTCACCCCATTCCAAACAAACGTACCTCAATAAAACTAATTATGACAACATTTCTCAACATAGACACTTCTTAGTAGGTGATTGAAGAATACTATATCGAAGCAAACCTACAAAGACATCAGAAAAAGAAAAGTGTTTAATAAACTTTCGTCACAAGTGTTAAATAAACTTTCGTCACAAGACGGCTACTTAAAAAAAAAAGAGAAATAAAACAATTAACAATTTAAAAAGCGCGCGCATAACTGTTTTGCTCATAAGCCATAAATACTTACACCCCGATTATTTGCTCTCAATTGTTTTTAATACCAAACTATCGCCACCACAATAACTTCCATCCCTATTAACAACAATCACTGAGAGATTTTGTTGTTTGCATGTTGGTGTTTTTATGTTTTCCGCAAAATATAAATATATCAAAGTAAGTTTTGATATAGTTGGCAGCATTATAATAACTGCAAGCACATATTAATTACGTGCGTGTGTTTAATGAAATGATCAACTTGTGTACAAGTGCATTAATTAATATTTCGTCTTATCGCAGGAATAAACATGAATCAACATGAATCAAGCAGCTCGTCATTAGACGGTAATATGTCGAACAGGAAATCTTTATCTTCGGTCTGTACATATTCGGCTGGCGGTATTAAAAGTGAAATAACTTTTGAAGATGAACAAATAACAGAGACAACATTCTTAGAATTGTCCGCAGAACAGTTGAATCAAGTTGAAATTGAAACAAGTCGGGACTGCGGCGAGGAGAATTCCAATAATACAATTGGGGAAATGTGTGAACTTCAGAAGGTCGATGAGCGTACCGAGCATAATGAGTCGCAATTATCGGATGCACTGAATGACCACAATTATACATCACAGGAAATTGTATTAAGTCCGCCGAGATTGGACAGCGTTAAGGATTTACTCTTGAGTCAAATTGTTTCTAACAGATCTCCCACCGAAACTGTTCCAACAAATGTCACTAACTTTGTAGATAACACTATAATTAAAATGAAAATACTTCGGATGGAAAATGTGGAAAAGAAAACAGATGAATGTGCATCGCAAACCAATAACACACCCCCTCTACCCTCAAATTGTTCAGAACCTCTGGAAGTTGAGGCTAATGATGAATATTTTGAAAGTCTTTATAAGAACCTCAACGAAAATGAAATAGTATTAAATAGCCTGCTTACGGACACAATGAATTGTGCAAAAGAAATATTCAATGAGTGCAATATATCAACATTAAAGACGGAAGAAGACTTCAGAGTTTTTATCTTAGAAAAAGTGAAAAAACTCAAGAAAATTGCGAATATTACAAATGGGACGACAGATCAATCTGTGCAAACATTATCCAAAGGTTTCCTTAGGAAAAGGCACCATATAAATCACAAAGCAAAGAGAAATCTGTTGGATTCTTCGAATTCCTCGAATACAGATAGTGATAACTCAGACTGTTGGGAAGAAAGTAAATCTTTACTAAACGAATCTGTTCCCAACGAGCAACCACTTCAAGGCTTAGATAATGACAGCGGTCGAAGTCGCAAAATTGAATACGACGATGGTATTGATCTTTCCAGATATATTAAGATAGATATTACTAATCGCAAATTCCGACAAATGTCCTGTGAGTTCAAGAGTGAAGATGAAAATTCATGTTCATCAGCTGATAATACGGATAAAGAGATAGACAGGTTTGTTCTAAGGAAAAATTGATTTAAAAAAATTATTAAATACACCAATAATTGTTAATTCCACAGGCTTACCAATTTGAATGGCTTGAAGAAGCGTCATGTGCAGAATAGAAACGTCAAACCTAAGGATAAAAACAAACCAAAGGCATTAAGTGTGAAAGATACAAATACTCTTGACGAACTGGACGAGGATATGGAAGCATACGACACTGATAATAGTTTCAAAGAAGTGAGTATGTATGTAGAGCTTAAATTGAATACAAAAGGCAGTCACTATCGGAATCATCTGGAAGGTGTTAGGAATATGCGTGTGTAAACAGATCTTATATTATAATTATATTTTTTAGAGCGACGACGAAGTCATCACGGAAAATCAGTACCTATCGCGTTTTAATGAGCAAATTAAAATGCAATTGCTAAACGAATCAAACAGTGACTCAGGACTCTCAGATCAAAGTGATTACCACATGTCCAAAGAATCTTCTTCGTCGGAGAATGAAGCCAAAACGGATGTTGTGGATAAGTTTCTGCAAGTATTTAAATGCGAGCCTGATGAGGTGCTTAAGGACGATAGCATTAATGAAGCCAAAGAGAAATCCGAGGTTGAAGTCATATCAAAAGAATCGGATAGCTTGGATGTCAGCGATGAACTGTGGAATGATAGTTTTATTCAACGAAAGAGATCCAAGAAATCGCTCGAGAAACTGTTGGCCGAAGCGGAAAAGCGAAATCAGAATGAAGAGATCGTACTCAGTTCTGAAAGTGATTATTCAGACGCTGAACCTGAACCCGTTGAGGAGAAGACTAGAATTATTAAGCCCATGCTGCGTATGGATCAGCTCGCAAATGAGACCAGAGCTGCTCAAAAGTCCGAAACTGAGCGAATACGAAGGCTTGATAAGAAACACACGATGCTTGCGAAGGCGGTTAAGAACGGCGGGCAAGTAAACAAAAGTGGTTTAATACTCGACTATATCGAGAAAACCAAAACATTTGTTAAAGTCGATGATGAAATTGTCAAACAATTGAAGCCGCATCAAATTGACGGTGTCAAATTTATGTATGATTCTTGTTACGGCGGAATAGATCATACCAAGAAAAACTCGGGATCTGGATGCATTTTAGCTCATTGCATGGGTCTGGGTAAAACTTTACAGGTAAAACTAAAATTAGTTAAAGCTATTGTTTTAATGGAATTAGCAAATGTACTTGTTTTAGTTAATTGCTCTGCTGCACACTGTGATTTCTTACAAAGAACTGAATACAACGAAAGTACTGGTTCTCTGTCCAAAGAGCACGGTTATGAATTGGGCTGACGAACTGCAACGTTGGCTCGGTCCTCTCAAAAGCAAGACAAATATCAAGGTTTTCGTTTTTCCGGATTCATCGTAAGCTAAACAAATTGTTTAAAATGTTTTAATTCTTTGCTTTAATTAAATGTTTCTTCTTCAGTGACATTTCAGATAAACTGCGCGTACTGGAGGAATGGTCGCTATCATCAACAAACAGAGCAGGATGTCTGTTGGTTGGATACGAGGCTTTTCGTACTTTAGTATTCTATCACTCATATAAGAATCGTGGAAACTTAAGTTCTTCGAAACTGGAAAGTATTCGAGATAAAGTTAACAAATATCTACTTCAACCAGGTAAATAGCATTTTAAATACAGCAAATAATCAATATTTATATTCAAATTCTTTCAGGAGCGGATCTTGTTGTTTGCGATGAAGGTCATATCATTAAGAATAGCAAATCAGCTATAAGTTTAGCTGTTGCCAAAATTATAACACCGAAGCGCATAATTTTAACTGGAACTCCCATTCAAAATAATTTAAAAGAATGTCGGTAAAATATTTAAGTTTCATCTCTTTTAGCATATATTATCATTATTTCTTTCCATTCTTCTTGCAGATTATAGCATGGTCAACTTTATAAAGCCTCTTTACCTTGGCACGGAAAAGGAATTTGCAAATTTATATGCTAATCCCATCAAGAATGGTCAACATAAGGATTCTGGTAAAAAGGATATAACGGTCATGAAACAACGATCGTATGTCCTACACAAGAAACTGTCAAAATTCGTGCAGGTAAATTAGTTACATTCTAAATGTACTAGTTTTTTTGTAGTTGTATTTTGAAATATCCAATTATTAATTATTTATTAACATTAACATTACAGAGAAAAGAAGCCGAGTTATTAAAGACCTTTTTGCCACAAAAGTTTGAATATGTTCTCTTTATTCCGATGACTGCGGTTCAGGTACATAAATGAGCCTTATCTATTATGAACAACTTTAATCATTTATTATACTCTGCCTATATTTATAGAACACGCTCTACGAATATATTCTGGAAGCAATTGCAAGCCGTGGTGATAGTCGAGGCAAGAGCCTTATAACTGATTATACTGTCTTGCGGAAGGTAATAGATGTCCATGTTGTGTTCTTAATAATAACTAATTAATTTGTATACAGATTTGGACACATCCCAAAGTGTTGGAGGATGCTTGGAAAAATGCAAATATGGTAAGCAATATTGCAACACGTTAACTAAATAAACTAATATTGACTTTCATCAATAGCAAAAGAACAAGAAAGATACAAAGAAACCAGGCTGTCCGCATTCCGATGATGATCAGCCCGATGATATCTATGATAGCCAAACAGGTCTTATTTCTGTGACCAACGATTGGTGGCGCAAATATCTGTCGAAGAAAGATTTAGAGACAATTATGCCAAGCAACAAGCTTCGCACAATGTTCTCTATTCTTCGGATGTGTGAAGAGAAGGGGGAGAAATGGTAAGACAATAATAATATATTAGTAAATATATGCTTATTCCTTTATTCCTTTAATTGTTATTCTCTTTCAGTTTGATATTCTCAGCTTTTGTGGCCGTATTGAATGTGGTTGAATACTTCTTCAAGAAAATAACCGAATCTGATCCAGAAATATTGCAACACACTCGTAAGTTTGGCAAGCTATTGTAAATATTATGCTGTAGAACAGAATTGAATTGATTAATTGTTTATAATGTCTGATTTCTTTCTTAGATATACCAACAAATTTCAAAGCTTCGAATACTTGGATAAATGGGCAAGATTATTACAGACTGGATGGCAAGACACCAAAAAATATCAGACACGAAATGATCAAAAGGTTCAACAGTGAAGCCAATAGGCGGGCGCGTGTTTTCCTCATCTCTGCCAAAGCTGGAGGCCAAGGAATAAATTTGATTGGCGCAAACAGAGTTATCATATTGGATACATCATGGAACCCCTCGAACGATCAGCAAAACATCTTCCGTATCTTTCGACTGGGCCAGAAAAAGAATTGTTACATTTATCGCTTGATAGCAATGGTAAGCGCTGACTAACGAAAGCTTCTGTTCAATATTTTATTAATTTGTAATATAATTCAGGGAACCATGGAGGAAAAGGTCTATTCCCGATCTGTGACAAAGCAAGCAATGAGCTTTCGCGTTGTGGATGAACAGCAAATTGATAGACATTATAATATGGCAGAATTGGCTGAACTTTATACGTGAGCACATAATGCAAAGAAGTGTAAAATATGTTAACTATTTGAGTAACAATCTCTTGCTCTCAGTTTAACTCAACCCCTACAAAGCGAAAGGACGATGCCTGTGCTCCCAAAGGATACGATATTAGCTCACCTTTTGCGTCAATCAGAACTGGTTTATAAGTATCATGAGCACGACAGTCTTCTTGAGAATAAAGTGGAACAGGAATTGAGTGAGCAGGAGAAAGCGGATGCTTGGGATACATATGAGAGGGAATTGCAAATGAATTTGGGTAAGTAAAGCAAGTATTTGTTTAATCAATTTAAATGTAAAAAATGATTAATTTATCTAGCCCAACAAGAAGGATTAACTCCTGATAAGTAAGTTTATAGCTTAATTAAAATTACTGTTTACAAGTTGCCTAATTTATATTTCTTTAAGGAATCCAAACTCTATGCCAGCTTCAAAAATGAATCCATATCTGGGTGCAGTACCGAGTCTCGATGTAAGTTTTCATTTAGATACTTTGATTTAACACTTATATTGTTTACCTTTTCCAGATGCAAACTCTATTAAACTACAGTCTTCAATCTGCGTCGTTAATGCCACAATATGGTTACGGATTGAATCAAAATTATTTGGATACCTTAAACTTATATCAAAAATACTCATCTCTGCGTTATCCTGACATCAATGCTGATCTCAGCAACTTTGCTGCGTCTCCTTTTGGCGTAATGAATCCCGCAAATGCCAATCGGATGCAAGCGAATGCATCTCTTATGTCCAACATGCAAAGTCTTGCCAATGGGAAACCACACTCAAGGGAATTCGGTTTGTTCGATGCCCAAAAATCACGCAGTGGCCAATCTATGACTCATACATCTTTGCACCATGCTCTTGCCTCAGAATCTCCGACACTTGCCGGTTTAGCTGCGAATGCCAATGTAAATAATGTACTCTCTGGTCTTGGCCAGTACAAACAGTTGCTGGACAATCCGCTGTCAAACCTGTTGAATTATTCGGCCCAGTCTTATTCCTCGCTTGGCCAAGGCGGCAGCTTGCATCCAAATCTAAATGCACCCAATGAAATCTATGCGGATAAGGTGATCGAAGCTGTGGAAAGCATGAATAAAAAGGATAAAGCAGGGAAATCAAGATCATCTGTTGAGCAGAATATAGGCCAGAAAGCTATGAATCCCCAAGAAATAAGATCGACAACTGCTCCAGTTGTGAGCTCAGTCGATCTCACAACAACGCCTGTTAATGTACCAGCAGCCAACACATTTGCAAAGAATGCCACGTCTGGAAAGAAACATCAAGGTCAGCCCACCACATCGGTTGATCTCACAACATCGTCTTCCGAGAATCCAATGCCCTCGAAGAAGACTTCTACGTTACCCAACATTCTGCAACGCCCGCCGAATCTGTCTAATCTGCAAAGTGACGATGATAAAAGTGGGAAACCATCCAAACAGGGAAATGTGAGCTTTTCATTGGGTTATCCCAGTGATGGAGGACCTTCGCTGTCAAAGGATTTCTTAAAAAATAATGCTGCTATGCAGATTATACCAACAACTAGCCCACCGGGAACAAGTAGCATCACGAAGCAACTGAACGAAATGTCTCCAAGTATTTCCCTAACTGCTGTCAACCCGCCGACAGAAACTTCCAAATCCCGCACACAAGATATGCAAAAAAACTCTAATCCTACCACAAATATTATGAAATCAAAGAAGTCCTTAAATGCCAATATCTTCTCCCTTTCGAAAGCTGTTTCAAATGCATCATCAAATTCAGCGACCACAAAGAACATCTCGGGTAGAGATAAATCAATGCCTGTGACTTTCTCCCAAGGCAAGAAAACGCCAGGAGAAATATCATCTATAATGGGCAGTGAAATAGGGAAAGTTTCAGTGACTCCAGTTAAGACGGTCAATACCAGTAAAGCAGCAAATTCAAATCCATCAATTAGTGTGAAGCCCTTATCAGGAACTCAGTTGATGACGAAGGTTAATCAAAATGTGTCAAAAATGTCTCAACATTTCCGGCCAACGATAAGTTCTCAAATAATCAATGGTGCAGGTGCTACTAACGATAGTAATTTACCAAAAGATGTCAATTTTTCAGGGTAAGAATGCTTTACACAAAATTTATATTTAAAATAATAATAGTTTACTAATTATTTCCATTCTATTTCGATTTCAGTGAACATAGAAAGAGATCATCTGAAAGTACCAAGTCAAATGTAAATATTAAACGAACTAAATTAGCAAATGAAAGCATTCAATTTATTTAGTTGTGGACGTCAAGTAAGTACATTAAATATCCCTATTAATATCATCTATAAATTGTAATCTTTTACTCAGTTTTCCAGCAACTTTCCATCTGATCTGAACAACTGCAACAAAAGGGTTCTGACAAAACATATCTGTTAGTTTTAAGATTTATTTATGAATGTTATGCATATTGTAAATTTGTTTTTATTTTCGCTCTAACTATAATTAAAATGAACTTGTACAAATACTCTCGCTCATGTGTAAACAGACTAAGATATATTAAATCATTTAATAATTGTCGTCTTGCATTAAAATGTGTTTTAAGTACTTGAAAATAACTTTGTGTTCTTATAAGGGATAAATGAAAGCATCTTCGACTCTAGTATCAAGTATACAAATGCAATTATAATAAAAGTCTTGCAATGTATCTCAGATTGGCCACATAATTGGCAACAGTATACGTAACCGTTTACATTCAGACAAGAACTGTAAACTCAAACGATTATTATGTGGAAGTTCAATTTAGTTATTATTTGAACTTTAATTTTATTTGGCTTTACAATTTTGTTCTTTTTACTATATTTATATTTAATTTCATAATTTTGGCAAAACTTGTATGATTTTCAAGCAGAATATCAATTTGTTGTAAAGCTTTGACCTTTAAATAAATTCAGCGTGTAAATTTTGTTTATTTGGGAAATTGTACTTTTTTTTTTAAATAGTATGCTGACGGAGCTTGTCGACGGTCAGTGAATGGAATGTTAGCCCAATTGTCAGCAATTTTGTTTTTGTGCTGACGGCCAAAGTGCTCTGAACCTTCTGCCCAGAAATAACTCATACTGCCTGACACATAGAATATTGCAAATGTTTATGATAAGCAAAAAATATGTTTTGTTTACATAATTATTGTGTCACGTTGTAGACAGGTTATTGTGGAACTTACTACACACACACACACACACACACACACACACATAGATACAGAGACGCGTAAATGTATAATTATGTGTTTGTGTGCGTTCATACATAACATCATAATTATATGCTATTCAAACAGATGATTTCTTATCAGAGGCAACTTTCCTAGCTACGCATGCTGTGCTATAAAAGCTTTCGCTACGATATTGTTATACTAAAGTGCGGGAGATTACAGCATCTGCGCAAAGGACACGCGCACAATGTACGACACACCATACATATAGATACATCCGCTCCGGGATTGCGCTGTCAAAAGCTTCTTGAGGATGTGGCAGTCATCGTAAACTAGTCCGAGGAGTCAGTTGTTCATCGTCAATCATTCCGCGAGTGGACAACCATCATGAATTCAATACAAATTTTATGTTTATAGATGGAAGAGTCTCAAATACATACATACCTACAGATGTATATGTGCATTGCATTCTTGTGCTTATTTTTCAGTGCAAAGAAACGTTATGGTTGTGAACATTTACCGTGAAATATTCAATAAATATTTATGCTCCCACAGCGAAATCAATGAGAAAAGTAAAAAAAAACCGGCAGCTTCACCGTTTAATAATTAAGTTTATTTAACGACAATCGCATCATAACGCAAATTAATTTTAAATTAACCTAGGTAAATATTACGTTGAGTTATATGTGTCATGATTATGCCCAAGTTTACACAGGCATGAATTATTATGATAAGAATTATGATAACAGCAATATGATTATTGTCACATGCGATGCATAACTAATTATTATAACGGTTTCTGGACAAACATTTCTCTCTCTCACTCTCTCTCTCTCTTTCTTAATGTAGTTCTCTTTGCTAAGAGCGACAATAAATATTTGAACTCTGCATTGGCGAGTGCTTATTATTATTATTATTCGAGCATAAGTATAATCACAATGAGGCTCGACAAGTTAGCTTTCAAATCGAACCCTACGTAAGAATACTCATTGTCGAGTGGTTCCTATTCTAGAGTTTGCAAAGCAAAGAATCACAACTAAATGTATGCACATATGTGTATGTGTATGTATATGTGCTTTTCAATACATTTTTGTGACTGACATTGATTGGCAATCAATGCACAAACCGAAAAAACTAGCAGGCTGCATTGTTTACAGTATTATTAAAATATTTGATTACACAGAAAACATTTTCAATTCCAATTAAAAATAAAAACAACACACTTTCAGTCAATGTGTATATTGGTCTATTTGGAAAAACAAAACGCCGCCAAAATTAATTGCATGAAGATAGTTCATTTTAGAACTACCATCGAACTCGAACATATGAGAAAAGGGCTCATATGAACTAGTGAACAAATGTGACTCGAGCAAGCGAATGGGGAAAATACGTACGATACAGTACTCAAGCGACCGTACAAATGGGACGGAAAATAGAAAATGAGATGAACGATATTCAAGATTTACTTTGTTAATTCAGTTTAGTTATATTTTTGGTCGGAATTAATACGCATACCTTGGCGGCAATTATTATTTGATCATTAAAAAATTAAAAACGACACATTATATATACTCTATTATAGAAAATGGTACACTTCATTCTTAATTTTGGTACCAGTTATGATTCCTTAAGTGGCAAGCCAACGAATTTAAAATGTACTAGGTAAATTTGTATCGAATGTGGCAACAGTGAATGCAACACGCTTTCACGAAGGGAAGGCAAAGCTTTTGGTTAACCACGTTGCGCATTAGGAATTAATGGCCCGCCAATTAGCGTATAAAAGAGTAATTAGCAAATGCATAAGCACGCAACTTTTACAGTTGTTTGCTATTCGTAATCGGTTGCTTAACTCACCCATCGTTTGAGTAAAATTAAGAGGTTGGTAAATGTATTTCTCTTGTCGTTCTTTATATTTCAGAAGCCAAATATAGACGGTATTCGAAGCTAGATCTGGCTTTGATTAAGCGGATTACAGAATGACTTGGACATCTCAGAATAAATGGAGAATATTATTTTTATTTAACTTTATTGCAACATTGTACATGTTTGCAAGTACGGCAGGTAAGCGATATTCAAGTTTAATTATTATCTGAAGTAAAGGACAATTTACAAATATCTGCTATTGATTCATACTTTTAATGGCTAAAGTACCGTTCATTGCAATATTTATGCTATATTCATTCTCTCCTTGTTCTTCTTTTATGATTATGCGTTATCTGTAGTCGTTAGAGTGCAATAGATAGTGAACTGAGATCGACGTTCAGCTCATTTTGCTGAGAGAGCTTTGGGCGAGAGATCTTTTAGGTGTGAGCGTGAAAACATCAGATAAAAATACAAGATAACTTTAAGCTGAAAATAAATGAGAAATATTGCCAACCAAACAGAGAATGCTAGATAACTCAAGAAACCTTTGCAGGGTATTTCCAATTCGAGGAATTTTATTTAGATGTGGACAAACAAATCGGAGACATGAATAAAATGACTACAGCGACTACAGTGACTTGATGAAAGAGATTTCTCGCCAGTGTTTGTTGAGTTCGTTTTCAGGAAATTACCTCAAACCCTCGACACGCCTCTGCAAATAGAACCCAAGGCTGCGGCCCCCTTTACAGAAAGAACTTTGCTTTTCATTTTTTTATGCTTTGGGATTGCGACGTGATAAGGCCTTTGTGCATAAGGAGTAAACGTGATAATCGCTGTGATTTCATCTTTAAATTAAAAGCAATTGGTTTTATCTTACACAGAGATATCATCAAATTACTTTGACACGCAAGGACCGAGTTTTTCTCTTGAGCCGCCAAGTAGAATTGAATTCATGAATACAGTTGGCAACACGGTAAATTGTATTGCCCATGGAAATCCTGTGCCAAATATTCAGTGGCTAGATAAGGAAAATAATCCAATCACATCCATATCCAAGGTAAGAACTATATATTCTGGTCAATTATGAGCTTAATATATATTTGTATATGTAATATATGTATTTCAGGTTCGTCACATTTTGGCCAACAGTTCCCTACACTTTCCTCCATTTGCGGCTGAAGAGTTCCGACAGGATGTGCACTGGTCAGTCTATCGTTGCATAGCATCCAATAGCATGGGCACTATTATATCCAGAGATGTGATTGTTAAAGCAGGTAAGTCGATTGAGATTGCTTCCAAAAGGAAACTGGGTTTGCTTTAAGTTCTCCCTCACAAGTTAAAGTAGGTTCTGTCCCACAATTGATAAGGCCTGGAATGTGGCCAGGTTTCAATCAGAAGCTTATGTATGTATCTATTGGTTGTGCATCTGAGGATCTTATATGAGTCTCCATTGGGTTTTTATGTGACCTACTGTTTCTATCTAACGGGATGCCACAGCCCAAAACACGAAGCAATTATACGGGCATATGTTTCCACAAGCACATACATACACACACAGACACACACACACATACATGTACGCATGCACATACATGCTCGCACAGTATCTCCACATATGTAAGCCCATGTATGTGTGGTCATGTATGTACCCGTGTATGTAAATATACTTCTACACTTAACAATGAAGTTGCCATAGCAGTTGGGCGCATGACCAAATCTTCTGCACTCACTGTGGGCGCACAGTGGGAGCTTTTCACTATTCACTGCCCAAAGCTAAAACTGCAACTGACAGAAAAAATTACACAAATTTGATTACCTTTGTCACAAAAAACAAGCAACACAAATTCATGTAAAGTTTTGTGTTTTTGTTGCTCACTTTTTGGGGTGCTTGACTCCACAGTGCGTCGAACAGAAATGCAATGCAATTTTGGCATGGTTGTTATTGATGCTTACACTGGACGTGGACTGCACATGGACACACGGACACACAGACACATGGACGTGTAGCTTGCAGTTAGAATCTTTTTGCATTGCAGTTTGTATTGGATTATTTGTATGTACAAGCGTTTCCCCATTTTTGTCAGTTTTTGCTTACAGTTACCCAAATTACAAGTTGTCAGAGTGAGGCAAATATAATAAAAATTCGTTAACAAAGTGCACACATCTGCATCCACATAGAGATGCAGTTATTGTACATGCAAATACATATAAATGCATTTATTAAGGCTTAAAACTCTTTCGCCTTTTCAATTTAGGTGACCTCAATGCCTCAAGAGTTAGAGCTAGAGATAAATGAAGTTACATTATGTTTATTTTAAATTTGTTTGACTATTTACAGAGCTGTAGGGTATCTGGTATTCGAGCACTTGTAATTGTTAGTTTTGAATTGCGTTAACATCTAGAATTGGTTGAGTTGAGTGGACTTTTAATTGAAAAATATGTACCTCTTTTTTCAGTGGTGTATCAACACTACGAACCCGAGGTTCAAAATCCTGGTGGATTTATTGGAAGCAACGTTTTGATAAAATGCAATATTCCGTCATTCGTGAAGGAGTACGTTACAGTGACCTCCTGGCTGCAAGAACCGAACTTTAACATTTATCCATCACTGGAAGGCGGTAAGTTTAACGAACTCATAAAATATTTATTGAATATTCTTAAATAAAAATATATATATTTTATTTATTTCTCTTAAATAGATGGTAAAAATCACATGTTGCCTACGGGGGAACTTTTAATATATAATATAACGAAAAATGATTCTCAAAAGATTTATCGTTGTCGAACACATCACAAGTTGACCCAGGATTCGATAGTCAGCAGCAATGCTGGAAAAATTCAATTAACGGGTAAGTAAAAAGCAAAATATAAGATAAATTATTTTAAAGCATTGGGTAAATCTTTGTTGTGGGGTTTCCATATGCAGAGTAAGTTTCTTTTCAATTTTAGATACGTCCTTTCCTTCCCCCTGTAAACTATAGTCGCAGACGTATACTTCACCAAACTCTTTATCTAACCAGCAAATTTCATAACGATAGCATAACAAACACAAAAGTAATTCAAGAAACAATTTTCCAAAGAGCAGAACAGAACAGAGCGGAGCGGAGGGGAAGCAGTGCTGACGCCACCTATCGTGCGTATCCTGTTTGTATGCATGTGGTTATTCATGTATGCGTGTGTGTTTGTGTGTATGTGTGTGCGAATACTTGTTCAGGCATCTGTAGCATTCTCTTATTTGTTTAAAATTATATTCGTAACATAGCAAATAACTATAATATTATGTTATATATTCTGATTTATTTGCTTCAGAAATGAGGGAGCTTGTGCCACCCATAATGAACGATAAAACAATGACGGTAACGTCCAGAGTTGGCGATCCTTTGGTGTTCGCATGCGTTGCTTACGCAAATCCCAAGCCCACTTACAGGTAAGACAAAGACAAGAGACAGTCGTGCTCTCTTGTTAGTTAATACGTAGCTATATATAATTTACAAAATGATGTAGGACGGAACTAGATAAGCTGGTTCGGGCCGCGAACGCCAGTGCTCATGTGTCTGAATGAACCAAGTGAATAGAATGAACAGATCACAGTTTTCAATGCTAACATCAATGCAATCCGAAAACAAGAATATTTGCTAAAATATAAAAAATTCACAAATTAAGGCATTTATATGTAAATGAAATGATTGCAAAATTGTCATTGCTGCTTGAAAAATGACTGAACCTCAACCCTGACCTTTAATCAGTACACCCTTTTATCAGTACTCATTACTAAACGAAATGATTTAATGGGCATGGCTTAATGGTGGTGGGTTTGGACTTGAGGTACTTAGAAAAAGAGTTTGTGCATAATTGTTCTGTTCTCTCTTGGCCGTACTGCACGTACGTTTACCCATCCAAGCATACATACAAACACTCACAGACACACTCATATGTATGTGCACATTTGTAGATGTGTCTGTGTGTGTATTAAATTCAGCATGTCAATGCACTCAAGCATATCAACTGAATTTGTTTCGTTGCTTGCCTTCTTCTTCTGTGTGTCCTTATGTAGTATGTTTGTTGGGTGGAGTCTCTCCCACTCCTACTTAGGCGGCAGCGTCTCCGAGCTTGAAAGGCTAAGGCCCACGGCCCACGGCCCATGGCCCACCTCTCTGGCAACTTCACTTAAATGATGTGGTGGTCTCCACTCCTGAACACACACATATGTATACACATGTGTTGCATCTACATGTGTAGATATCTATGTATGTTTCTATGTATATGCAATGCTCATACTCATATCCAAACATACACACACACTCACAAACGCTCACACATATGCATGCATGTATCTACTCTACATACAAGCGTTTAGTCGACGAGTCGTGAACACAGTGCACAGTGAGTTTAAAATGTGGCAGAAGTTGAAGCAACTTGGGAAAAGCTAGAATTCATTAGTGCTGGGAGAAAGGTTAATTAATTAAAAGAACGCCACTGGTTAAACATATATAAATTTAGAATATTTAATAGTAGTAATATTAATATTAGGAAGTCCAGAATAGTACTTTATTGTTATTAAAGTTAAGTTAAGTAAAATATACAATATACAATATAAATTATTTTATTGTGATAGAACATTTTACAAATATCTACAATAATATATTATAACATTATTGAGTTCAGATAACAATAAAAAAAAAAGTTGCAATCAGAAAGTCAGTCTGTTACGCAATAAAGATTATTTTAGGGTTATACTTTAGCAAGCATCGCTTTCATATTTTTTTTTGTTTGATTTCAATAGGAACCAAAGCAATTGGCCCCACTGTGCAATGCTAGGGTTTGCTTTGTTTTATTTGCGATGTTCTCCTCTTGAATTTTTCTGCATGATGATTTTCTTGGGTTTGCGACTTTGTGGTGTATGTTGTGTGGTGTCCTGTGTGTAGATGCATGTGTGTGCATGTATGTACTGTCCAAATACGTTCATAGACATATATGTATATATGCCTGCATGTAGTTTCATTTATACCTATTTATATATATAAAAAAATATTTATATGTATATAGAATTGTATGTACAAATTGTGTGTATGATTGTTCGTATGTTGGAAGGAGAATGTGAATAAGGTAGGGAGCTTTTTCATTCCTTATTTTTAAATACTGTACTCATTGAACATGAGAAAAAAAGGATATGCTATTTGAATATTATATAATATGCATAATAAAGCTGTTAATGTTGCGATCACACGATCGGCATGGGAGTTTTGTCATTTACTTTGCTCGCAACGAATCTAAATGAAAGTCCCATTCGATTGCGTGAGAGTGAAGAGAGTAGGAGGATAAAATGGCGTACGCATTTACGATATGATATCTATGATATTCATTTGTTTTTATAGATGGCACACAACACGATCAAGTAACGAGGAATCCATGCAACATATGCTTGCCACAGGACGTGCAAAAATTAAAGATGGCACGCTGATAATCTCAGCTGTGGCAAAAACAGACAACGGGTTATTCTTCTGCACCGTTACCAATTCGGAGGGCAGCGAAACTTTGGAAGTAGAGTTATCAGTTTCATCCCCTTTGACGGCCAGTGTTCAGCCTCGAGTACAGACTGTTAATCTGGGCCATACTGCTGATTTAGTGAGTAAAGTGACCTATATATTACTTGTCTTGGTTTAGCAGAAATCTCTTACCGGAGATTTGTAGATTTGCAGCACATCGGGATTCCCAAAACAAACAATTTCATGGTTCAAAGATGGGAAAACACTGCGAACTGGAGCAAGGGTACGTCTGTTGTCAAAGGAGCACATTCGTATCACATCCATTGTGAAGGAAGATAAGGGAATGTATCAATGCATTATCAAGAATGATATCGAGTCAACGCAGAGTTCTGCCGAATTAAGATTGGGAGGTATGCTTAATAAATGAATTTATTCTATACATATATTATTTAGTAATCAATTATTTGTTAATGATATTTGCAGAAGTTTCGCCTCAGTTGCTCTACAAGTTCATTGAGCAAACAATGCAGCCAGGACCTTCCGTCTCCTTAAAATGCAGTGCAAGTGGCAACCCTACACCAAAAATTGTGTGGCACTTAGATGGATTTCCATTACCTAATGTGAGTGTAATTTAAATGTAATATATATATAGTTTTTTCGCTAACCAATTATTTATATAAATGTCTTAGAATGATCGCCTAATGATTGGCCAATATGTTACCACGTTCGGCGATGTCATAAGCCACGTTAATATATCTGCAGTAAAATCTGAGGATGGTGGGGACTACGAGTGTAAAGCGATCTCCCGAGCTGGAGAGGCATCGCACTCCGCTCGCCTCAATATATATGGTAAGCGTAATAATCACTGTAGGTCCTATTAGTTGTATTAATGGGGATTACTTATAGGCATGCCGTATATTCGACATATGCCCAAGTTATCTGCTGTCGCCGGAAAGATGTTTGCTCTGAAGTGTCCCATTGCTGGTTACCCCATCGAGAGTGTGTATATCGAAAAAGGTATGATATGCTTATTAGATGCATCAGTTCAAGGAATTAGGAATATAGATCATGTTGTTGACTGTTTTAGACGGCATGAGGCTACCCATCAATATGTGACAGCGTGTGCAAAATGGAACTCTTGTTATCGACAATGTACAACGAGCTGCGGATCAAGGCACATACACCTGTATTGCCCGGAACAAACATAACTATACTTCTCAGCGATCAGTTGAAGTCAAGGTGTTGGGTATGTATCTATTAAGTTTGGAATATTCATCAGAACATTACATAAATAAGTGAAAACTGATTTTATTCTATTTAATATAAGGTAATCAAACTGAACGATTATTCAGTTACATTTATTACATTTAATAAAGTGATTTAATGTATTAATATTGCGAATACGTAATATATTGATATCATTTAGGCAATTTAGTTATAATTTAAATTTAAGACTATTCTTAAATATAATATAAGATTTCTACATTGAATTGCATGCTTATACATATAAGTACGTGATGATTTTGATATTAAAATCTATATTATTTATATAGGGCAATGAGATCACGCACAATGCACGTGCTTAGATATATTATGCATTTGAATGCACGCAGCACGTTTCTCTATATGGTTTTTCTATTTTATTTTCGAGGTATTCAGAACGGGCCTCACTAGGGAATTAGGTTATTCAATAAGAGACAAGAATTTCGAATTTGCTACTTCAATAATAAACTATATTCAAGATATTAAACCTGCTATACAATTGTCCACATCCATGCATGTCTCAGCGACTGGCAATTATAATTAAGTATACATAATATTAATAAATATAATTAGGTATATATGATGTTAATAAATTTAAGCTGGATTCCATAAGATATATATTTTAAGTTAAAAGAGTTCTGCATTTAAATAAATATCGACAAATGGGACAAATGTGTCGCGAATAAAACTATATGCTTTAAACGGAATTATAACGAAATAAGTGGAATAAAGAGGTCGACTTAAAGTGGATTAATTCAACAACATACTACGAAGATTTAATGTGATGTCTTACATACTGAGAAATATGAAAACTCAAATAAATAAATATAATTGTAGACATAATTAAGTTTAAAATTAATGTTAATAGTATTTACATTACATTATTATTATTGTATTAATAGTTATTTACATTGCCAGTCTCTGATCAATTTACGACTATATAATATACAATCTACATATATATTGAGCCATCATTGCAAATCTTTGATGCAGTGTGCAAATAAACCACAGAAGATATCCTCAAATTCTGAAGGATATAAGTTGGTTAAATTATTATTGATTGGAGAGAATGTTAACTGTCGTATGTCTTGACGCAACTCAACTTATTATTAACTTAACTTAATATAGTTTTCTACTTTTATCAACTACTTGTAATACTCTATAATATCTGCACAGTTCGATCATTTACACTGCACTTGTCACATGTCACTTGTATTTATAATCGCATTTGCATTCGGTATTCCTCACATTTGCACCTGCACTTGCTTTTGGCATCCGCGGTATTCTTCCCAAAGGTTCTTTCATCGCCACAGTTGTGAGTTGTAATTGCTCCAACCTCTTAACTGTCTCTAAACTCTTGACTAGTTTATAAGGGGCGAGTCGACAGCGCGGTTTAGCGTCAATTTGGCGTTTTGGGTTTTTGGGGTCAGTTCAACATTCTTTCAAGCTGTATTTATCAATATTGTTTTTAAATTATGATTCATTTCTTAGATGATATATTGTACAGATAGCTCAATTTACAATATTACATCTACATTGAATATTCGATATATTAACGTATTCAACATTCAATTAGACATAGGATAAAAGGACTACGTCCAAGCACAAAGAATGTGAAGATTGACTGACTCATTCACATTATGTTATGCCGTCTACATTACCGCTGGTGGGAATTCAGAATATAAGTATTTTAAAATTATTATTAGCTTATTTAAATTGTTAAATACTAAAAGAAAGGGTGGCTAGCTTCGGTATACCGAAGAGTTTAAGACTGTAAAATCTTATTTCGTCTTTATGCAGTTAGTTATTAGATTTAGAGATTGTAGGATTTAATTTTGGATGAAAAGTGAATATCGTAAAAAAAGCATTCAACTGCCGATTGCGAAAAAGGGTACATCTTTTAGGGCTGATATACTCTCTTGTGTCACAATTACACATGATATCTTGAAGTTGCTTTCACTCGATCGTGGTGAACACTCGATCGTGTAAGAACGACTTTAACTTCATGCGAGATCAAGGTCTCCAAATTGTTGGCTTTTAACAACTAACAAAACTAAAATGGTCGGTGTTAATATAGAGTTGTTAATTTGTAATTTCTATAATTGTTCTACTTTCTGAACGCAATACAATTCAGTTCCACCCAAGATTACACCATTTTCATTCGCACGCGATCTGAACGTCGGTGACCGCACAAGTATTCAGTGCGTTATTGGCACCGGGGACCTGCCGCTTTCATTCACTTGGCTGAAGGATGGAAAACCTTTGCCACCGGCAGTTACAGTTGACAGTGTCAGCGGTGGGCTTAAGGGTACCGGTGGCGTTGCTGTATTGGGTTCCGGCTCCGGATCGCAGTATTCATCTCTTATGTCACCGTCGGCATCGGCATCTTCGTCGTCGTCGTCGTCGTCGGCTTCAGCGATGACCTTCACAAATGAACACGTTGCCCCGAATGACAATGGTCGTAGTAGTGGTGAAAGTAGCGGCCAAGTGACAATCCGCCAAAATGATGATTTTACCAGCGCCCTCAGCATCACAAGTGTGACGAGGGACCAAAGTGGCACATACACGTGTCGCGTCCAAAACGATGCCGCTACTGTAACGCACTCTGCACAGCTCAAAGTTAATGGTACTTGTAATGGCTTGATTTTCGTTACACATTTAGGCAATCAAATATAAAATATATATATATAATAATTAGAGATTATTGTTACTATTGCATGCAGTTGATTCGAATGCTTTACTAGCTTATATTCCGCATTTTATATAAGTTATAATTATTATGCAAGTATTAACTCGATGCACACTTTATATTTACGTTTTATTTATTCCATATTCAATCTTCTCTATAAACTTCCTCTTTCAATAGTTACTTTACTTCTATATATATATATATATATATTATAGAATATTTGTTAATTTTAAATTATTTTGTATAATTACTTAATCTGCATTTATTTATATTTAATACTGTGCGCTTGTATTGTATGATTTAAAAACTTCCACAGGTCAAACCGAATATCGTATTTTGCTTTAATGTATTTTTAACGAATATCGTTAGCATCGACTTAACGATATTGTATTTTGTTTAGAGTCATCGAATCGTTCAGAGTTATTTCGATAAGTTGTTCAGATAGTGAACGCACGAAGGAACTAATCCGTTCATTTAGCGAACGAACAAAGGAACTAAGTCCCGTATTTGGCGGGCGAACTGTTGAACGAACCAAGTTGTTCATTTAGTTTGTGCTCGCTTCTACTGAACTTAATGCGTTAATCGAACTGAGATATGCAACTCTAATTAACACGTACATAGTATATTTACATATTATACTTTACATATTATTTATACCTGACTACAATCATAATTTAAAATTGTTTCTATATTTGGTTTTCAATTGTTTAGTTCCTCCGCGTATTTCTCCTTTTGCGTTTGAAGATGAAATAACTGAAGGTATGCGAACACAAATAATGTGTTCCAGTAGTCAAGGAGATCAACCATTTAATATCACTTGGCATAGAAACAATGTGGCAATTCTAAGTAATGCACCCATTGTTAAGAGCAATACCGGCACCATCAATCAATTGACCATGCTGACAAAACAAGGCGAAGAGTTTTTACCCCCGGATCCGTCGTTAACAATCAATCAATATACCCCATTTTCCAGCATTTTATCCATACATAACGTCTCCTCATGGCACAATGGCAACTACACTTGTAGTGTGACCAACCACGCTGGCACTGTTGAATACACTGCTGTTCTTTCGGTTTCGGGTAAATCAAGAGTAACTATTGTTTTCTAGCAAGAAGCCCTAAAAAGCCGTATTATTTTACTATATTCAAATGTACCTTGCACTCGAACACAATCTTCACAATCGTAGTAACTGCACTAGGAGGGAAGCGCACTTTATGCTTAGCATTTCAAAAACTAAGAAAAGTATATAAATATATTGGATATGGTCAACAGTTGTTCTGTTGGTTAACTATTCTTGGGATCTATAGAAACTATAGTATAGATATACTATATTAAACATACATTAATTCAAATGTATTATCTATTCAATAGCTATATACTTATGTGATAAATTTGCTTCATAAAGTTTTTGTTTCTCATTTCTTAAATATGTTAATATTAGAGATAATATTAAAATATTAGGGTTTCCACATTTTTCTTTAATCCTAACGATTTTTAAAAGCGTAAGTTCCGTATTAAACTTCCTATATCTATAATGCACGTTTCAATGCTCATTAAAACATGTTCACACTTGATATTTCAGGAGTTATAGCCCTTTCAAATTAGGTAAATGTATTATCTTTACTCAAAATACTATTAATTAACCACTTTCAGGTTCATAATATGTTTACAAATTCATCCGATTAAAATATGGGGAGATTTGAAGCTGGAAATAACTATCCCTTATTCTTTGAAAGTAATACATAGATACACATATAATCTTTGCTTAGATATTCTGAACATTGACCTGAAATAGTCCAACAACTAATTGTATTTTTAGCATTTCCATGTCGTAGTCATAATTGCCTTTAATTTCATTTTGAGGGAGAAATCCGATCCTTATGGAATGAAAAAATATAATGAAACCTATTTTCTAAAGTAAATTAATGCTATCTAAACAGAAGCCATAAATTATACTCGTCTTATAAAGTATATCAACTATTTATATTCATTAATTTGTATTTAAGAAAGACTTGAGTTGATTACAGGAAATACCTCAATAAATGTCCAATTCTTAAGCTCAAGTTATTGTGTATAATCAGATAGCTTAACCAATGTTGTGTTATCCTTGGATCATAAATATATTCATATAAAAATATATTCTAAATACTGAAACCATACAAGCAGGGAAAGGAGATTTCAGCACAATTTGAGCACAATGCACCCAGCACTTCTGCACCCATTTCCTTACCTAAGACCTAAGAAGTACGAAAGTACAAATCGCATGTATAGAATAGTACGAGATGGGGTTTCGATAACGCATGACAATTGGGACAACTTTTCGATAAGTTTGTGCAAAATATTTAAATGATGTTCAGTCGCATTCTGAACTATCGATAACTTCGTGCAACGGAATACGTTCTCACACCTAAATTCAATCGAGGTTTTTTGTGGGTATAAATTTCACGATCTTAATAAGAAACTTCTTGTTTGGGCAAAATAATCGAATTATATAATATAATATTATAATATTTATAAATTTAACAGTACTTCAAATAAATTCAAAACCGAAATAAAGGGATTATAGTTAGCAACCTATAATTATTTTGTAAATTAGAATATACATATCATTGTATATATTCATGCTCATCTTTATCAGTGACCGAGTGTAAGTAAAACTACACTAAGTTGTCCTTCTCTTAACTCACGATTCCAAATGTAATTTATAAATGTACAACCTAAACTAAATTCTAATCTAAAGTGTTGATTTATTTTCGCATAAATTAATATATATTTCTAAGCAATAAAATATATACATATGTTGTAGTTCTCATAATGTATATAGTGAGGGAATAAATTCCATATGCATGATTTTATAAATCTTGTAGAGAATTGCATGATAGTCTCGCCTTGCAAACATCAACTTAACATTGTGCGAAAGATAATGAATTCAATCTTGAAAAATAGTACCGCCCCGTTGGATCTTAAAGCCCACCGATCAGGACGCCATCTTGGGTAATGCAGTTAGCGTATCGTGCAAAGCCGATGGATTTCCCCTGCCCACCATTCAATGGAAGCAATCTATAGGTAAAGAAGTCGAGCATTATAATGATAATCCTATGTCTTTAATTGTAAATATATTGTTTATTATGTAATCAAATGAATTGTTAAACACAGGTGACACTGGGGAGTATCGGGATCTTAGTTATGCCATGGACAATGGTAACTCACATGCTGTTCTGGTTGCCCATTCCAATGGATCCCTGATCATATCGAAGGTGAATCGGGAGCACGAGGGAAGTTACCTTTGTCAGGCCAGCAATGGGATTGGAGCTGGCTTAAGCACCCTGATTAAATTAACTGTACATGGTAAGAGAGAACACTTTTATCTCTTATCTATCGTCTCTTATCTGTTATCTCTACTTTAGTTGGTCCTTCAGTTAGTGTTAACAAAAAACAGTTATCGATTCGCCGTGGTGAACGTATTACCCTTCGCTGTGAGGCCAACGGCGATCAGCCTTTGGATATATCTTGGAGATCGAAAGCTATTCGCATTGATCCCTCCTATGATATTCGTTATCATATCAAGAACTCGCCTCTCGCTCGAGGCGTTTCATCGGAGCTCACGATCTTACAGACGGTTCTAACTGATAGAGGGGAATATACTTGCATTGCCAACAATGCCTATGGACGGGATAGAAGCGTTATCCATGTTCAGGTCCAGGAACCGCCCAATTTCCCGGTCAATCTTCATGTGCGCGACTTGGGAAGTCGTTCGGTGACCTTGGCCTGGTCTCCGAATGATCAGGACTCTGTCATATTGGGCGGAGGTGGCGGTAATAACCGCGACTCTCAGCCCATATCAAACTATATTTTACAATATAAGAAAGCTGGAGGTTAGTACGCTTATAATTCCCTATAAATATATCCTGTAAACAGGGAAAAGGTGTATATGGAAATGACAATCCTAAAATTAATTGTTTACCTCAACGAAAATCAAAGCAATCTAAGACGGGAATTCTGTTTCCCACTTCAATTGCTTGCAGGGTATACAGGGTATATAAATGTAATGTATTCTCTTTATTAAATTGAGCTTTTATTGCAGATGTTTGGCACGAGCATAATAATCAAAAGCTTTTGCCCGGCGATAGAACTACGGCACAATTGGGTTCTCTTCGTCCCGCCCAGGTCTATCATATCCGTCTCTTTGCGGAGAATCACCTGGGCACGAGTGCTCCTAGCGATGTGTTGTTTGTCCAAACAGATTCGGAAGTTCCCTCTGCGCCGCCACAAGATGTGACCTCGGAGCCATTGGGACCACAACAGGTAAGTGTGTTATACCCTGCAACCTTAAAAAAGAGCAACAATAGGGTCCTATATCGGTGTGCAAATGTATGTTACAGACAGAAGGACATAAAGTATATAGTAGTCCTTATCTGACTCTAAAATTTCATCTCGATTCGGTAATAATCGCCGAAGTTATTGAATGAATATTGAATAGAGTTGAGCCAAAGCAAGAGGAAGACACACTGAGACTACAATGTACATAGCTTACTGATTGTTCCCTCTATGTGTATGCTTATGTATGTAGGTGTGTGCAAATACATGCTTAGGGCAACTATTCTGTAGTCTATCACTCTCAACCTGTATTGATAATGTTTCATTTCCACAGTTGCTGATAACATGGCGAGCACCTGTGCGGGATTCATGGAACGGGGAACTGTTGGGCTATACAATTGCCTACCAGAAGCAGGGAACTCCAGATAGTGTGCAGAATCATACGAAGGTGGGAAGTCTGATTACGGAGGGACTTAACGACTTCCGTCTGACTGGATTGGAGAAGTACACCCAGTATGGGATTACGGTATCGGCATTCAATGTGAAAGGCGATGGACCCCCGAGTGAAGTGGCAATGGGTCACACTCTGGAGGATGTTCCCTCGGCAGCTCCTCGATCTGTGACCTGCATTGCGTTGACAGCACAAAATATACAAATATCCTGGCAATCGCCACCGAAGGAATTGAGTCATGGGATTATACAAGGATACAAGTTACTCTATGAGCCAGGATTGCTGGAGAGCGAATACAGCGTGAGGGAAACTAAGATTACATCGGCGCTCAGCACTGTCCTCCATGGATTGCAACCCTATACCAATTATAGTGTTCAAGTCCTGGCATTTACTCGCGCCGGAGAGGGAGTATCAAGTCCTGCCGTGTCCTGCATCACAGAGGAAGCTGTTCCAGATGCGCCCGAGCTTGTTAAGTCTGCCGTAAGCACAGAATCTTCAGTGATTGTCAGCTGGCTGCCACCTCGACGCCTAAATGGATTGATTACCAAGTATAATGTCTATATACGCATCCTGGAAAAGGGTCAGGAATTGAAGATACTTAAGGAAATGCTGCCAGCTCATAATAGGCATTTCGAGGCAAAGGATCTCAACTTTCGGGAGACCTACGAGGCTTGGGTCACGGCATCCACCCGAGTGGGCCAGGGTCCAAGTACCCCAGTTATAAAGCTCGTGCCCAGCACTTCAATTCCCGCTGCCATAATATCCTTCAGTCAAACGCTGCACGTCACTTGGAAGTCGGACATTAAGTTACCCTGCGTTTTTGTGGGAAATCCGAAAGCAAATTCCGAATGGAAGATTCTTAATACGCGTTCCAAGAAACAATTTCCACTGGATGTAAGCAATGATAATACTCTCAGTCTGCGGAATATCCAAAGATCCCATGAGGGAAACTATTCCTGTGTGGTCAGGAATCCCATCGGCTCAGATCACATTGTTTATCAGCTTTATGTACAAGGTGAGCAATTGTTTAAATAACTTCAATATATTAGTATTATATTTTTAACATTCTGTTCTTCTTTTAGTACCTCCCTCTGCTCCGATTGTTTCCGTGAACTCCGTACAAAAGAACTCGGTGTCGATTCAATGGCGAGTCGACGACATTGGCGGGTCTCCCATTAAGGGGTTTACGTTGACCTATAGACGTGATGCTGCTGATTGGGAGGAGATCCAAATAGATCGTCGGGTTACCTCCTATATGCTAGAGGATCTTCAATGTGGCACTAAGTACATGTTTACCATGAATACGATGAATAAGATTGGCACAAGCGCTGCCAGCACAACAATCTCAGCTCAGACGAAGGGTGGGTGTTGAATTAGAAGAGAAAGTGAACAAATGATTACAAATATTTCAATATTTATTGATTTAACAGGCAACAAACCCTTTGCACCACAGAAGCATAGTTTCCTGCGTTCAAATACAACATCGGTAATCCTTGATCTGTCTTCTTGGCAAGATGGAGGTTGTCCCATAATCCACTTTAGCATTGAATTTAAGCGTTATAAATCGTCGAGTGATTGGATTATCGTCTCTAATAAAATTGAAACCAATGTGAGTTATCTATCTTTAATTTTCCTTTTGAGTTCCTATTGAATTCTATTGTTAAACGTCTTCTTATTTGTAGACCCGCTATAGCATCGGAGATTTGGAGCCCGGCACAGCTTACAATCTGCGAGTTACGGCAAACAATAATGCGGGATCGACTACAAAGGAATTCTACTTTGAAACACAGAACTTGATTGGATTTAACGGAGGCTTGGGCCCCGATGAGATGTCTGAAGATCAGCAGACGGTGTTCAGTGATGCTCATCTGATTGCTGTTATCATATCATCGATATTTGGCACCATACTGGCACTAATTGGAGCATTTATCTGCTTTAAGAACTGTAAGAGTTGCATATTCATATTCATTATATTCATTAATGATTTGTCTGATCTCCGCAGATCCCCGCACCCTGTTCACCAGAAATCTTGATTCGCTAAGGCCACAGAATGGCGGCACCGATGGCAAGGATATTCAGAGTCGTGAACACTTTTATGGTACAGTACGAAAATCTTGCCAGCAATCTCCGCCGGAATCGGTGGCTGGACTTGAGCGTATTCCTGAATACTCAGAAGATATCTATCCTTACGCCACATTCCATTTACCAGAACATGAAAACCAAACTGGAAATATTCCCTTAAACTACACAGGAAGCTCATCCAAATACGACTCCCGCTGCGGAGATGACAGCACCCTCTGCAGCTCGGGGGTGAAGGGGAAACGCACCACCTCAACGAGTGTCGGAGGCGGGAACTCAAATGCAAATCTAACCAGCATGATAGTCGGCTCACCCGATGAGACTAATCATTTGAATACGGACAAAAGACACAAACGTCGCTCGAAGATTATTAAATCGGAATCAGAAGAGTACGATAGTCTCAATAGCGATAGTGAGCTCAGCGGAGAAAGGGAGCGAATTCGGGATGATAATCGGAGTATTCGGGAATCTTCTAGTTACATGGAAGATGAAGAAGTCACAGGTATGCCTATAATATCTAGTGATATTATATATAACTTATATTTAGATGTCCTTTCAGCACATAGCAAGAAAATGCGTAATAGTGGAGGAAATAGTAAGGACAGGTCTTCTGTATTTAGCAGACCTCAACTGCATAGTAAGTTAGTACCTAATCTTTTCTCGCATTTAGCTAATAGCATTCCTTTACAATCTTGAAATGTATTAATATATATAGTGAAGTTTATAACTAACTAATCATTTCCACTTGCAGCATCCTGGACCCCGTTCCCATCGACTACAGGCTCTTTGAGCCGTCCGCAAAGCAACAGCGCAAATCAACGCATACTGGCGATTCCCAGCGGAAAGCTCTCTCAATTGCATCTGCCAAAGATACAGCCCAATGTTCAGATCTGTCCCGAAGTATACCCAGTCGTCAGCGATACAAAGGTGCCGATAGTAATGCCAACAGCGGCACCCTTAATCGCGATTGTGGGGAAAGCAAGGGCATCACCCGACCAATTGCCCAATCGGGGTCATATATTGAAAAATTGAAAAGAAATGCAGATCCCCACGGCTGTATGTCGTCAATAACATGCTACAACAAAGGCTATGGTGATAAGAATGCCAAATTGTTAATCAATAATCGAGGAGAACAACAATTGGAATTAATCAGTTCACATCGTCATATTTACAGCATTGAACCCCTTGAATTGATGGAAGCAAATGCCAGACATCTAGAATACAATGCCATGGAGACTCTAAGTAATGCTGAGACCTTGGCCATGGGCACCACAATGATCGACAACAATAAGTATCAAATGGAAAATAGTTTGGAAAACATCCCAAGCTGTAGTATCTTACAGAAGATTCCCAAAACTGATCAAATCGATCACATTCTCAATGAGAAACACGTTAGTCCGCCATCAGCATTTATTGATAGAATTGGTCAGATTTAAACATATTGTTGTTAACAAAATACAGATAAAATGGAATATTTAGTCATTTCTATGAATGCTTTTGAGATGCATCTTGAATAGGATCATCAATCGATTTAAGGTTTCCTTATCATTCAATTTAAATCATTCAATTAATGTGCAATTTACTTGACCCTTAGACTGAAATGTTCCTCGATCAGAGCTGGAAGTCGATCTACTGCCTAAACACGAATACAAGATCAATTCACATTCTTACACTCAGTTCAAGTCTATTCGAATACTTAAGATCAATTATATGTACTTCAATTTCAGAATGTGTACTCTTAGTCAATGGAATATCAATGATCAACTAAATATAGACTTAAGAAGATAGACAATTATTGTGAGATCACCTTTACAGTGGTTATCCAGATTGAGGATTAAAGATATTATTATTACTGGAATTATAAATTTACTTAATTCATAACAATAGCTATAGCTATAGACATAGTCATTTTGTAACTCTCGATGATTATTTACTGTCTAATTGAATCGATGTGTATTATGTGTGTATTATGAATGAATCAACACACTCGTCGCACACTCGAAATGACCGCATTCATTTTTGGGAAGGACACAATATTTGGATCAATGTCAATAGTATAATTAGACTGAGGCGCCTATGCTATCGATTCAAGAATATTTAAGAACATATAATGATATCAAAGATCTAAGCACATATAAATCTGTTTATATATATATATATATAAATATCTTCTTAACATACTCGTAACATAGATATCGAAATAACGGACATTCTTAACATTAACTTGTGCTAACATTTAAGTATACACTAGTTTTATACTGTTAAAAGCAATTATTGCAATTTTAAATAACATAATCATATTAATTCATCATTAAAATATACGAATAATAGCGATTCAATAAAATTAGGCCGTTATACATATATAAATATATACATATACATATACATATACATTTACATTTACATATATATATATATACATATATATATATTCATATATGTATTGTAAAACTTAAGTTGTAAGAAAGCTTACATATGCTGAGCATAAAAGATGTGTGTACTCGTTTTAAGATATTTTAAACTCAAGCTCAATTTGTACTGTCAATTGAAATAGGAAATTAAAAGGATGTTGTGTATAAATTGATTATATTTATGTTTTATTTATGAAGCTAAATTGCACAGATTTGGATTTATCAATTGTGTAAAGATTTACTGAGACCTGTGGAACTGTTTAATGTTTATGTTGAGCTGAAAATATATATATAATAAAGTAAGTTGATTCTTATATATTTTCTAATTTATTAGATTTAATTTATTTCTTATTAATTTGATTTAATTTATCAGCATATTCTTTTTTTCTTCTATTCAAATATATTTCAAATAATTCAAATATATAACATTACCCCAATTTTTAAGCATTCGCATCATCTAATCGCATCCTTCTCTCTATCACTATCAACTATCATTCATCGCTTGTGTAATCCAATACAAAATTGTGCTTTTGATTTCGAGTTGATATGTGAATTTCCGGCATACTTTGTTGCAAGTTAATGTGTTTGCTGTGGAAAATATGATAAGGACAAACACTTTCGATTGCCACACGCCAACAGAGATAGAACGATTCATCATGTTTAACGTTGTCATTGAGGAAATTTCAGTATGTGCACAGTTTGGGATTAGCACTGAGTGTAGATATGTGGTAAGTGGAGATTTGTTTAAACGCGTAGTGCTTAATGGGGAAGCGTACTTAGTGTAATAGAGCAGCAGCAGCAGTAGAAGGAGGAGCAGGGAGAGGGTCGGAGGTGCTACGTGTATTCTTATATTTAACAAACTAATTTAAAATATGTTATGAGAACAAAAGGGAATTCTTGCGTGAAGTGAATTTTGAAAATAAACCATAATAAGCTCTGTCAGCGTGACCAGCGCCGAAAAAACTCTAAAAACCCAGCCCCGACGCCCCACCCAACCCCCCACTCAATCCCACTCTCAACCCCTTGTTTGAGCTATGAGGGTGCACAAAGTTTACAAGCTTTTCGTGAATATTTTCAATATGATGACATACATGTGAATACTTCTACGGCAGGTGAGGAGCAGCATCCTGGCTGTCCTTACCTGAAACATTGGAAGCATAGCAAGCTCGCAAAATGTGAACCTTCCTTCTGCAATGTGTGTGCGCTTCACAAATATTTGTAGCACAAAATGCCACCAAAAGAATTCGTATAAGGGACTAAATATTTTATTTTACTGTTGTTTCACATTACTCGGCATTTTGTTCCAAGAAGCAAACTCAAGAGCATCCACATAACTTAGGCAGAGCACCAGCTAAGGCCTCTCCCCCTTCCCATAGTTGAACCTTCTTCTCTTTGTCTCCATCTCAACTATTGACTTATATTATTAGGCTATTAGGTATTAGGCTTATTAACAAATTGTTAAGAAGGACATATGAATATTGTAAACTAGCTTAGTCGAATGTTAAATAGTTTCTTGAATAGTTGAATAATTATTATCGAATTGAATGTTCCATTTAGATAAAGAAAACAGTTAAATACGTGAACGCTGAAGCTCTAATTCACTTTATACTCTGCAAAATGAACTGTAATAACTGTATGTACAGGCAGAAGGAGGCGTGGCGGACCCTGTAAAGTATCAACAGCTGAGTCGACTGAACCATGTCCGTCGGTCCGTCCGTCCGTCGGTCTGTCTGTATGCCAGAAACACCATATTTGGCACCAAGTTTCCTGTATGCTATATGCAGATCAAGTTAATTTGAAATTTTGAACAACTACCCCCTTTTCACGCAAATTGTAAAAAAATAATTATGGCCACATTTCTCAACGCAGACACTTAACAGGTGCTTGAAGAATATCATAAAGAAGAAAGCCTGAAAGTTTCATCAAGATCGGTTTATAAATCAGATAATCACAAAAGAAATACAAATTTTTCCAATGAATCGTTGCGCTTTGCGAGCAGCACATGTGTGCGAGCGAGATAGCGAGCGACTGCGATACTTGCATATGTAAACGAAGTGACGTAACACTCAGCTATTGATCGTGTTCGTGTTCTTATGGATGTAAAATCCTGCTGCCATAAGCATGCAAAGAATTCATATGCTAAATGGGAGTTTCAAAAGAGTATTCTTTAAATACCTGTTATGTTCTCATTTATAATAAATTAAAACCACTCGAAAAGGCTACAGTCGACCGCATTCAACAGTATAATACCCTGTACAGACTTCTATATTAAAAGTATTTTGATAATAGGTACTTTGATTAAAATAAAAGTAAGAACATAACAGGTGTTTAAAGAATACTCTTTTGAAACTGTCATTTAGCATAGGAATTCTTTGTATGGGTTTATCAGCAAGTTTTTGATGAAAAGCATAGTGCTACGTCATTTCATATACGTCTGCACGTTTGCTGTCTCGCTCGCACACATGTGCTGCTTGACGCAACCGCAACGATTCAATTAAAAAAAAAACATCTCAGTTTTTTCATGGACCGCACTTGCTCGCCAATATTTAAAATGCAATTGATCATTAGAATAATCAATTCTTGAAAAGCAAACTCTAATATTACAAATATCATAATAATTATTATTTTTTACAATCACTGCAAACATTACGTTTAGACTTGCAATATAATTGCCAGCAAGCAGTATGACATTTGAAGTAACACAACTCAGCTTTTCGGCGAGGAATGTGCTCACTTGCAAAAGCTAGCAGCTATAAGCATTCAATGAATTCTTATTTATGTGTCTCACGCGCATGTTGGCAAAGCAGTGCGATTCATTGCAAAATGTTCTAGTCTTTTCCATCTACTTTCTTTTGTGAATGTCTTCCTTATTCCTGGACCGATCTTTATGAAACTTTCACATGTGCTTCAGAACAGTATTTTTTAAACACCTGTTAAGTTAGAAATATGTACGTTCAGAAATACATGCTGTTAACAGGGTATAAAGAGTTTTGATCGATTTGCGGGGGAAAGTGGGGAGGTATCCAAAATATGAAACAAACTTCATCTGCGGACGGTATAGAGGAACCTTCATGCCAAATTTGGAGTCCCTAGCTCTTAAAGTTGCTGAGATCGACGCGTTCATACAGACGGACAGACAGACAGACAGACAGACATTTTTTGCACAAAGTTAATATATCCCTGTACAGGGTATAAATACTTAATACTTAATAGAAAACAGTACAGGATATTATACTGTCGCGCGCACTCGACTGATCCGCTTGTTTTAGATTGAAAATACAAATAGTTATGTTGTGCAAATGATATAGTTATCTTCTTAACTATTATTCATTTTGCACGAAATAAGAAAAGTATCTAACAATCTAATCTAACTTGAGCTTTATATGGTAATATAATTCAATTAGTATATTGTTGGTATTGAAAAGACAAGGTAAGATGTGATTATATTTGATATATTTATACCCTGTGCCCATAAAAAATGGGCAAAAATGCGTATAATAATTTTGTGCAAATGTATGTAACACGCTGAAGGAGGCATCTCCGACCCTTTAAAGGTTATATATTCTTAATCAGTATCAATAGCCGAGTCGATTGAGCCATGTCCGTCTGTCTGTCTGTCCGTCTGTCCGTCCGTCCGTCTGTCTGTATGAACGCGTCGATATCAGCAACTATAAGAGCTAGAGACACCAAATTTGGCGTCAAGGTTCGTGTATACCCTCTCCAGATCGAGTTTATGTTAGATTTTCGATATCTTTCTCACCACCCCCGCCACTCAAATAAAACTAATTATGGCCACATTTCTCAACGTAGACACTTCTAACTTAACAAGTGCATTAAGAATGATATATAAAAGGAACGCTGAAAGTTTCTTCAAGATCGGTTTATATATAAGACAGAAAATCAACAAAGAAATGAAAGTTATTATTTTCCATTGAATCGTAGAGCGAACGAATTAAGTGTCGTAACACTCAGCTTTTGATTGAATATGTATACATATTTGAAAGCTTGCTGATATAAGCAAGCAAAGAATTCATATGCTAAATGAGAGTTTTAAAAGAGTATTCTTCAATAAACACCTGCCTCGTTCTTATTTCTATTATAATCAAAATACTTACTTTATAAAACTGCACAGGGTTTTATAAAATAATCAAATTAAAACGAGCTCGCTTTAATTTGATTATTTTACAACTTCAACATTAAGTAGATATATATATTTATTTTATTGTTTATAAGCTTGAAGACATCTGATTCGAACCTTTTAATGATTATATATATATAAAATGTTGTATTTGTAACTGATTTGACATTGTTTGTAAGCTTAAGGACATCTGATTCGACATTTATAACTACTAAATATATATTGTTATTTCATTTGTAATTGATTTGTTATTCTCATACTTTATACGCTTAAGGAAATCTTACTTAAATTTAATAATAAGTAAATGCTTTGAGTATAAACTTAAACTCAAATCCTATTGCTTATTTTATTGATTTTGATTCAATTTCCTTATCCACATTTTAAGGATATTATGTACACGTTTCTCGCCTTAACATAGTATCAATTTATATATATATTTATATTCTTTTTGTGTGCTTCCGTTGCAAGGAAGGAGAGAAGCCAACAACTGCTGCACTGGCTTTTAATATGCATACCTAAAGTGAAGTTTGATTTAAAAAGTACTTCATTTATTGGTTTTACAGACATTTATTCAATTGTATTCTTTACTTTGATTGTAAATTATAATAAAATTTCTAATAAGCAGTTGTATAATCTTTATTGACTTATTATACCCTGTACAGGGATATATTAGCTTTGTGCAAAAAGTATGTAACAGGCAGAAGGAGCCGTGGCAGACCCTATAAAGTATATATATTCTTGATCAGTATCAACAGCCGAGTCGATTGAGCCATGTCCGTCTGTCTGTCTGTCCGTCCGTCCGTCTGTCCGTCTGTATGAACGCGTCGATCTCAGCAACTATAAGAGCTAGATACACCAAAACATGAAGGTTCCTGTATTTCAAAGAAATAAAAGTTCTTTTTCCATTGAATCGTAGAGCAGCAGGCAGCACATGTGTGCGAGCGAGACAGCGAACGACTGTGATACATTCGTATGTTTACCATGTGTGCACATGTGTGCGAGCGAGTCAGCAAACTACTGCGACACAAGCATAAGTAAATTAAGTGTCGTAAAAGTCAGCTTTTAATTGAGTATGTGAAAGTTAGCTGCTATAAGAGAGTTTCAAAAGGGTATTCTTTAAACACCTGTTATGTTCTTACTTTTATTTTATTCAAAGTAACTATTATCAAAATACTTTTAATATAGAAACCTGTACAGGGTTTTATACTGTCGGTTGCGGTCGACGGTAGCCTTTCCGACTGGTTAAGCCTGATAAGTTGATGAAATGATTCCAATATTTCATTCCCTCACACTACTATTATTTCTTAGCTGAATCTACAAACGATTTGCCACAAACTCGAAGAACTTAGCGTAAGTGTAAATATTGTTAGCAAGATATTTCCGCTAGCAAATAACATGGCCAAAATCGTACATATTTGTGCATATTTGTGTTTGACTTTTGAGTTTTACTGCCGCAGGGATTTCCAAACTAAATACTGAATACTGCAAAAGTGGCAAGACGCAGTTTCTCATTGCATTCAACTTGCAACCAATATTTAAAACTGGCAATGAGAGACTGTTTGACAGTCAACTATAAACCTGAAAGACAAATGATCGAAAAAGGATTTTCTTAAATTAAATAGATTACTCGCATAGCTATAGGGTATGCTTTCCTAAAAATATTATTTAAATATCTATAATTATATAGAAGTTGAATATTTATAAAGTTACAAAGTTACAAAGTGCAAGTTTAGTATTAATTGTTGGTTATTGTAATGTATTTTTTAACTATGCACATTTGCAATCTCTACAGGGTATAAAAATGTACTATTTATTTAGGTATATTTATGTCCAACCCACCCGAATTATGTCATTGCAACAGAGTGCTTGAAATTCGGGCAATTTAATTCTTTAACGCTCCATTTGATGCAGGCACGCTAATCAAAAGTCGATAGCTCGCCCATCCAAATGCGAGTATGTGATTACATACATACACATGTATGTGCACACACATACACACATACACAAGTGGACATGCACTTACACGTATGTACGAATTGTAACGAAATATTTGTTTACTCGTTCGCTTATGTAATTTATCATAATTCATTAATTCGATTTGTTCAATTCACAAATTCTGCCTGGGACACTTCATAACTAATGTTGTGAAATGATTAATAATACGAGAATGTTTCGTTTGACTTAAGAACTTTAGCGTTCCATTTTGAATTTATTTACTAATTGAATTTCTTATATATTCTTAGGCATTTTACAATTATGGTTTACTAATTCAGGAAATCTTTGGGATTGATTTGAATGAATCCAGATATAAGCAATATATTCAAGATATACTTTCGATTACACACATCTTACTAGGTTATTTAGCTTTACTAGCTATTTCATTAACCCAGAAGTTATTCAAGAAATGAATTGTGAATTTTTAAATCGACAGTCTGAGTTCTTTTTAGGGTATCTCAAGCGTAGCCATCCCACACTAGATGGAACTTCCAAGTTGATTTAACAATAAAGTGGATTTTCCACGATACTTTTGTTGCAGGAAAGTTCTAATCTATACGGTCTAGTTTGTCAGCAATAAGTACTCGGGGAGTTTTGCGTCAAAACGTGACTTTGAAACTTTGTAGACAACATTTACGTGGATCTTGTGAGTCGTAGTTAGTACACAATGAGGTAAGGTACATGTTCTACTAGTTTACGGTCTCTGTATGCATTCATTAAATTGGAATTAAACTCAAGCAAATGACCTTTTCACCCTCAACCCTTTAAATCAGAGTCAAGGCATTATGAATTAAATCGTACACACATTTCGCATTTAATTAGAGGCATAACTTGAATACTTTGTAAATTTACGACTGTTTTTCAAAAATTTAAAACTTTATTTACTGAAATTAATTCGCATTCCCATTTTAATTATTAGTCAATGTCAATGGTAGAATGAGAGTTCCATTCCCCCACCCGAAAGAACTCTTCAACTTATTCAAACTGGCATAAAAATTAATGTTTATTATTGCAGACGTTTGAGCTGAGAAAGTAAAGTTAGCTGTACGCCAATGTTCCACAATATACGAGTACTCGTAATTGTAAGTCTGTTTTTAATTGGGAATGCTTTGCCTGATATACCCTGTAAATGTAGAAATAGGCCATTACAAGCTATACTGCTGTACAGTAACTAAGAACTGCAGCTTGTTTATTATTTCACATCATGTTATAAATTGGTTTAAATGTATTTCACTTATCAACTAATAGAAACAGCAACAAATACCACTTATATTGGTTGATTGGTTAAGAAATGAACACTTTTATATATTATAAATACGAGTATTCTTATAAGTTTCATCAAAATGCAATTTGCGAACATGACATTGACAGCAAATCATTTTACACTTCCCTAATCCATGGCTAAGATTTGAGCCAAAGAAAATAAACGAAAATATGAGCGTGATAAGTAAAATATTACAGCCTAACTGTAAGAATACTCTGTAAAAGAGAATAAATTAAATGTACAAATGAGAATATAACTATAAAGGTAAGCAGAACATTTCATTTCACAATTTACATTTCAAGTTATTGTATTCAAGCCAATATGAAGTATTAGACAGAGCTGTCAAAGCTTCTTAAGCATGTGAATTCATATGCTTTCAGTGTGACAAATGTGCGAGGTATAGAAATTACAACAAATACTTACACGCAGAGATATGAACACTACAAACGCATTAGAATCGAGTTGAAGAATGTTTTCCACAGTTCAAACATTTTTTTCTATCTACTGACAAGCGTCTTAGGATTTCTCATGTTGACAGGAGAGCGAGGTAAGCTGCATATCAACACATATATACACACACACCCACACACACACACACACACACACCCACACACAAACACACACACTCATATGTATACAGCATGGGAAGGAAGTGGGACGTCTCCCAAGCCCGTATTAAGTAAGAACGTCAAGCATGGTAACTCGAATGACATACTAAAATGCGTTGGATCTGACACATAGGTCTCACAATGAAGTTTGTGGTCGAATGCTCTAACTCAAGATCTGAGGGGGTGGCATTAAGAGACAGAGACAGAAACAGAGGTAGAGACAGAGACAGAGATAGCGAAAGCGTAAGCGCAATGTCATTTCATTTTTTTTTCTGTTGCTGTCAAAATGCTGTCAATTTTTCTGCGAACATTTTAACGCAAAATTATTAAGTGCCAAATGTCGGAAATGTCTACATTACAAACACCCAAGGATGCCTTTAAATACCAGTTCAAGATGTTCAAACACGCACATTAGTTTGTGCATAAATAAATATACATATGAATCGATATAAGCAAGTTAACTTGGTAGTTTGCAATTAAGTAATTTAGTCGGATACATTTATTTAGAAAAGGTTCAAATGAACGATTCGCTAAGCCAAACACAGAAACCAATTCGCTGACGATCGTTCATTCAGTTCGTTTATTCACTGAGTTCATTTGAGATCCAAATCGAATGAGCGAAGGGAAGCGAACAATCGAACGATAATTTAAACGACTGGAACCTGAATTAGAATGTGGAATACGGAACCTAAAGAATTTTCTACAATATGAACTCGTTCGTTCATCAACGTTTGACCACTTAAGTCCTTCGCTTGAACTGCGACTTGAAATATCTACAACTGAAGCATATATATTAATGTAAAAAATAATAATAATATTATAAGTAAGCGAGTAAAGTAAACTTATATTTTAAAGTCATAAGACAATGTTAAAGTAGTACAATAGTAAAAGATTTCTATTTTTGTGCTTGAGCCCCTATTATAAATATATTTATTCATAACTTTTAATAACCCAACTGTGCGCGCTTTCATAGTGCCACCATATCTCTGGCGACTTTTTGAAAGCCTCCGACCCCAAAAGAACATTAGTCTAAGTAGAAGTATGTGTATAACATAAATTCTTAACATAGGAACATATGGCTAAACTCGCATGACAATGTTCGTCTGCCTTTATGCGAGTTGACAAGTTCAAAAAGCTAAGAAAAAACAACGAAAAAGTGTTCAACTAGCCGAGAATACTCAACAATGTAGTAGCCTAGCACGAGGGTTGTTCAATAGGAATAGCTGAAGGAATAGCAAATATAATACTTTTATTCCTAATTTGCTCGAAATAAGAGATCTACTACTCTTCCTACTACTATTTATTGCAATTGTATATTGTTGCACTTTAACTTACGTCATGTGTGTGAGCAGATAAACTATATATACAATATTCCCTTTCTATATTCAATGCATTGCTCAACACTGAACTCATATAACAACTTTGTTCAAGGCTGCTTAATAATATTAATATCCCACGTGATGTGAGTACTTTTACACACACACACACATACACACACTCAGGCACATTCACACACATACGTATCATAAATAGGAAGGAAAATCAGAATCAAATAAAGTACTCGAATTGTGGATGTGATTGCTTTAAGTCCCAAGTTGAATAAATAGATATGTACATATATATGTATATATATATATATATATATATATATATATATATATGATTGTGTATATAAATAACGTATTTGTATTCTCGGTTTGATCATCACGTGCGAAAATGTATTGAAATATCTTCAGTATCTCACAAATTCAATTTTAAGCAATCAAATCATCGAATATAATCGAATTGTATGCGATTTATGAATAAAGAGAATGATTTCTGCCACAAATTGACACCAAATAAAACATAAATTTCTCTTCTCTAACAAAGTTAGCAGTCAAAGTTAGCTTTGCTGCAAACAAAAACGATTTAGCTCGGATTTTTGAAAATCCCATCACGTCGCAATATAGAGAGTAGAGTAGAGTGTAGAGTAGAGTAGAGCAGTTTCATCTCCTCGACCTCAACCTCCCCTTCATCCATCGTCTCATCCTCATGCTCAGTCTGGTTTACTACTCGTGCGGCAGTCACATCAGCAACCGACAGAGGGCCATCGCATCATCGGCTGTTTGCCACTGTTAGGGGGCAAGGACATGGGGGCATCGAGCATGGGGCAATGGAGGGGAGGAGGGGGGGGCAGTAGTTGCCGCCAGCTACAATTCATGTGCGAGATGAAAACTCATCCGAGCGTATGATTTATCATCAATGGTCTGCGATTGCAATTTTAATTTATGACATCAATAGCCAAGTTGTTTGGCCGGCAGCGTGTTAATGGACACTATTGTTACTGAACGTGTACTATGATGTGTGTGTGTCCCTGGATGTGTGAGTGACTGTATGTGTGTGTGGGATGCGAGTATATCACGGTGTTGTGTTCCGCATTTCAAAAAACGATAGTCCCAAAGCACTTTTAACTTTTCAATCCTCATAAGCTCACTCTCACTCACTCTCTCTCTCTCTCCCTCCCTATCAGTATCTGTCTCCCCCACTCTTCGCTCTGCCTGTCCTTTCTCTCTGCGTGCTGACACAAGTCTTCAAAGGTGACGTCACGTTTAATTGCAAATAGTAGTAGCATCCCTCACCAACTTTATCCTCGTCCTCATGCCAAGCAATCATCGATGCAAATGAATTCTCACTCTAGAGAATTGTAGCATTTGTCGATTTACTTATGTTATTCTGACACATGTTATTAGTCAACATGTCACTCGAGAGTACGCGGTATTATAAGTTCACTTATACCTGGTTTAATTGAACTGTTTCTATTGAATTTTCACCTTTTAGTTGCAACAAATGTTTCAATTAAGTTGACTTTTCGTTAAGAGAACTCAAATATGATTATCTAGTACAACTACAGTGAGAACAATAATTAATCGTACACTCTTTGTATACCTTGAGGACAATTGTACAATATGAATTCGTAGTATTCACTGCCATTACTCTACTAGCGTCTCAACATCCATATCTAGAAGCAAGCTTAGTCTAGACTACTCACGCTAGATGGCGCCAGTACTCTACTGCCAGTTTCACACTAGTTTCTTAAATAAGTTTATTGCTTATTAAGCGATTATAATGCAACTTTTTAGTTATGCATAATAGATTTAGTGCCTGATGGTTTGTATATGAAATATACATATATAAAGATAACAGTTTGTTAATAATGGTATATGAAATGTAAAACTAATGCCACACCTGAAAGACCCAGCTTAGCGTGCAGCAATCAGAAACCAGAAATTATAAAGGAGGAACGAGGAACGAGGTACGAGGGAGTCAAAGCATTCATTCAAAGATTGAGCCGCTTCAATTGACTCTTGTTATGCTCGTAGCCACTTCATTCTTTCATTCATCGTTCATTCACTCATTCACTCATTCGTTCGTCTTTCAAAGGTGGGCATATCTGTCTTACGCCATGCAGACACGCACATTAGCGATATAGGAGAACGTATGAGGATGTAGATGAGTATGAGAATGAGAATGGGAATGAGTATGAGGTCGAGTATGAGTATGAGTTACGACAAGTGCGAGTACTCCTATGTATATGAGGAGGATACACGGTAAGTAGTTGCAATGATGGGGCATGAAGAGGAGGGGCAGCTTCCCACTTCAAATACAATCGAAAGCCGATTTACTTTGTACAAGTCGAGTGTCTCAGGAAAAAATGTTTGTTTTTTGGTTTTTTGAGCGTAAGTAGGAAGAAGAAGAGGTGGCCAAAAAACAAACGGATGTTGTTGCAGGCAAACACAGAGGCTGTGGCTGACGAAGAGACTGACGAAGAGAAAGAGGGCCCAGACAGTCAGCCAAACAGGCAACCATGCATAAGAAACGACAACAGCTACGGCTTTGTCGACGGCAACAAAAAACCGAACATAAATCAGTACAAAATAGACTATAAGATACCCCGTAAACAACTGAAATATATATGAATTGTTTAACTTTAATGGTAAGAGCAACAAAACCTAAAACTATCAGAGCTATCACTATATTTATGCAATCTCAAAGCGATTAAATGGATACCAATCAGTAAGGATAAAAGAGAAAGTTCAGAGAGAGAGAGAGAGAGAGAGAGAGTATGTAGAAGAGGAAACTAAGATATCAGTGGTGATCATAGAAGACTCTATACTGATTTGATATCTTTTACTTCAGGTTTACTTATTGCTCGGGCTTTGCAGAGTTGCAGGTCAGAAAGGACTAGATCTTATGGTGATACTCAGGCAGTCGGACAAAAAGGACAAAGGAATGAACATGACCCAGAATACATAACAACCCTATTAATGAACAAGTACCGGGTATAAAAAGAAGAGGAAGAAGTGCCAGGCAACAGGAATCAAGAGGCAACAGCCAAGAGCCAAAAAGAACCCGGCAAGACGTTTGAGAATGCGAATGAGCCCCTTCGCGAATTGCAGGCAACACACACATACACACACACACACATAACACACACAAGACACACACACACAATGTGATGGGAACACAGTTCAGTTTCAGGAGATTTCACATCATTTATTGTTCAAAGTCTTTTTGAAAAGCATCAGCATCAGCATCAGCTTCAGCTTCAGCATCAACAGCATCCCACTTGGCTGACTGACTGACTGACTGACAATAATCTCTGTTGTTGTGCGAATGTAATTATTGTTGTAGCTATAGTGTTGTTGTTGTTGTTGTTGCTGTTGCTGTTGTTGTTGTTATTGTTGCTGTCCAACTGTTCTAAGAGGGTTGCTTTGTTGTTGAGCGATTGACAGTGTTTTAATGGTGGCGATTACAATGATTCTGGCTCGTAACAGAAAACAATTAGCCTGCTTGAATGACGAGCTTAAAAGCCCGATGAATGTCACTCGACTTGACGCAACTCGTCTCGTCTCTGCCCAAAAGTATCGTGTACCAATTGAGCTACTCAAGTACTCAACAGAAAACCCCTTCTTGTGCGTTGATAATAAGAAAGTCTATGACAACTTAATATCACATGCGAGTTCTTTATCCACATATAGTATACTCATTCAGTTTCAGTTTCAGTTTTAATCCATTTGTTATACAATATTCATTGTTGCATTGCACTAAATCCTTTTAATTAGAGAATTCTGTAATCCAATTTTAATTCCTCATTAGTTGAGATTATCATCATTGTGACAGAGAAGCATTTATCAAAGCATCTCTAGTAATAACAGTTTGTTGTGTTCTCCTTCGGTTCCTTTGCCATCGTCCTGCCATCCTGGATGGCATAAGATGGCAAGGACATTCATTGGAGAAAGACGCTATCTACATACGCATTCGCATTTCGCCTAAGTTTCAGCGGGCGAAACTCTTGAGTTGAGTTGAGTTGATTTCTTAAAGCAGCCCCAGCTACTTGGCGTATAAGGATGAGGATGGGGAGCAGGATGAGAGAGCAGTATGAGGATGAGGAATGTTCCTAAAACCAGTATATACATACATACTTACATACGATTGAAAGTGGGGGGAATGAGAAGCCGGCAAATGGGAAATAGAGAGAGAGAGAGCGAGAGCGAGAGCGGTGGGAGGGGGGTGGCGAAGGGATTGAGAAAGCGGAGCCACGATGTTCTAGTGCTGGAAGGCATTTTACTAAGCCGCTGGAGATTCACTCAGCTAATCCTCAACAAGGAACTCAGTAAATCCGAAAGTGTTTCTTGGATTTTATTATTTAAAGTGATTAAAAGTTATTGTTACTTGCTTGCCATTGATGTTGCCATTGCTTCTTGACTTTTCATTCAATGAGCTCACTTCGCTGCCTTTTCTCTATCTCTATCTCTATCTCTATCTCTATCTCCTCCTCTCTCTCTGTCTGTTTCTCATTCTATTCCCCTGAATGTTTCTCTAGCTCTGTCATTGGCTTTGCCTTTGCCTAAAAGTGATTATACAAGCACAATAAAATCTTAGTTATTCAGTTCTAGACTTGTTTTATTTATTGCTCTGTTTTTGCCCCTCCCCTTGCTCAAGTAAAAAAAGGATGTCTTCTAAATCATTTCATAACATTTGTGAATCTTCTCGACGCTGATGATGATGCAGTCAACAAAATAAAGTTTATTACGAAAATACAAGAGAATTTGGCACAAAGCCGAGCTTGTCGTAAAATAATTATATGGCAGCTACAAATATGATATAGTCGTCTGATTTGATAGAAACTTGGTTAGAATACATGTAGAGCTGTTGTACTTGTACATATGATTGATATATCTGTATATATGTGAAGATCATTCATTTGAAGAGCATTTGATCAATTTATTTACAATATTGAAGAAAATCAAATAGTCACAACTTGGTGAGAATATCTAAGCCATATTGCTTCTAGCACTTATTAAATTCGACTTCTGAATCTATTAAAATAAATAGCAAAACAGGTTTTACTCGAAAGTTCTATATCTGAAAGTAATGAGAGAGACATGAACTGCTTGCAGTAAAATAACAAAGCAAAGCAAGCAGTGCATTATTTAATTGTTATACAATCTTAAGATTCAAAAGGCTCCCTGGTCTTTGCTTTTAATGTGTTTCTATATGAGAGAATTGCAGCCCTCGTATGCACGTTCACACACGCACACACACACACACACACACACATATAGACATAGACATGCCTGTGTACTGACCGCAGCACATGCCACAAGCACATACTTATGTATGTATATGTATCTAACAGATACTCGTACAATTTATACACGCAGAGATACTTACGCATAAAAAGCAAAAAACGCTGTGGCAGATTCATAGCTTTCACTGTACGAGGAGCAATAAATAAACCAAAAGGACCTTGAAAATGTTGAATGAAATAATTTGAGAAAAGTATTTCAAAAATTTAAAACAAATATGTTTGCTCAGTTTACTTGCGGTCATTTATTTGTTTGTTTGCTTGCCCAAATTTATGTTTTGTTATTTATTTATATCGTTTTTGTGGTACAACAAAAAGAAATTGTAAATACATTTATGCCGACACGCTTTAGTGTTGCTTTAAAAAAGAAACACAGAATAATAAACAGACACACTCTCATTCATCTTTGATCTTCATGAATTCTGGAGTTGCCCGAACCAAGGTCTTTTATATTTCTATCTTGATTGCAAGTATTTATTCAGTATGTCATGAATGCAACTCAAACTATGATATAATGCGTTCTTTTAAAATTGATACAACAGGATATCAAAGACTATAATAGCTGAACATGTTTATTTTGCGATTTTAATCCCACTCTTTGCCAAACTATTCAGCTTTGATATTTACATTTATACAAATTTAACTAAGTTATTTATTTATTCTCAAAATTGCACTATAATCAGTTAATAAACAAAGAATTATTCAAGAAACTATTCTCTCAACAAGGAAAGCTGTATTGGCGCCACCTGTCGTTAATTAATTGTAACCTGCTTGGGCGAAGGCTTAAATATGAGATGTATGAGTGTAAAAGATCATGAGAAAGTATTTCAGAGCTGTTTACAGGGTATGCTAAAGTCGCGCACTCTTGATTACAAGTGGTTGGTCGACCTTGCCGAAAACAATTAAATGCGCATTTCATATAAATAATACTTTGATTAAGCACGCTTTATGCATGTGCATGTGCATACGCATGTGTATGCATATTTGCATTGCGTTACAGGGTATCTCCTCATTAAACACTCTCAATTCGAGCACCGTTCATTTGTTTATAACACGCAAGCAAAGTGAAGCTGTGGAAATAGAGAGGATGCAATCTACAACGACACGTGGTGGATGCTATCTATCTTGTTCCACAGGCTCTCTCATGGAGTAGATAGGATTGCTTACGGTACTGTCTCTCCCACCGCCGCCATAATACCGCCAATGAGAGTCTCGAATACGCACTCCCCGCCCATTGAAGGGGCAAATGAAGTACTTCGTGTGACACGAACGTTCACGATGATGCCACATTCAAACGGGACACGGCAAGAACAACTTATCAGTAGTCGTCCTCGCTTCAGTCCCAATCAGAGCTTGTCGCGCGACGGTCGAGTTGGAGTTGAACTAACGGAAGAATATCGAAGCTCGTGTTCAAATCGCGAATTGCCGTCGTTACGTTTATAATTAGCTTCGACTTGGTGAATTACACTATAATTATTACTATTGTTTAACAAAATTGTATTTGCTGAAACTTTAAACAAATTAAATGCGACTGTTCTCATTTACTCTCAATTCGATTTTAGTTTATTACGCGTATTTAGTAAAGTACGCCGATAATGTCCGCATTATTAACGATCAATTGTTTTAAACAATACATTTTGTTCAGAGTTTAAGTGGTGCAACCCTTAAGGAAGTAAAAGCATTAAATGCAAACAAATAAAGAAAACAACAACAAGTTCTGAATGAAACTGGTCTCCTTTTACTTCTCCTTCTTCTCATTCTTCCTCTACTCGTATTCGTGTCCAAAATGTAAGAAGAAAATGTATTTTCTATTTACTTTAAAATATCTAGTTTAATTATGCACTTCATTTATTTTATTTAAATGAGAAAAATGAAAACTCTACAACAGAGCAAATACTTATAGTTGAACTGTATTTGAATATTTGTACATGTTCAATACGAAATGGGGAAATAGGAAAATTGGATATATTCAATCGTTAATCAGTTGCTTATCTAGTTATCTATTGCTGAATGCTTTTATGCTAATAAATAAATTGTTATATTTTGTTAACTTAAATGAAACCAATCCTAATAATATAAATTTTCATGTAGTTGTATTATTCATTATACCCTGTGCCCATTAAAAATGGGCAAAAAAGGGTATAATAATTTTGTGCAAATGTATGTAACAGGCAGAAGGAGGCATCTCCGACCCTATAAAGTATATATATTCTTAATCAGTATCAATAACCGAGTCGATTGCGCCATGTCCGTCTGTCTGTCCGTCTGTCCGTCCGACCGTCTGTCCGTCTGTCTGTATGAACGCGTCGATCTCAGCAACTATAAGAGCTAGAGACACAAAATTTGGCATGAAGGTTCCTGTATACCCTCTCCAGATCGAGTTTATGTTAGATTTTCGATATCTTTCCCCCCACCCCCGCAATTAAAAAAAAAACGTATTATGGCCACATTTCTCAACGTAGGCACTTCTAACTTAACACGTGCGTTAAGAATGATATATAGAAGGAACGCTGAAAGTTTCATCAAGATCGGTTTGTAAATAAGACAGATAATCAGCAATAAAATTTATTTTTCCACGGAATCGTTGAGCAGCAGGCAGCACATGTGTGCGAGCGAGACAGCGAACGACTGTGATACATGCGTCTGCTTACCATGTGTGCTTATTTGTGCGAGCGAGATAGCGAACTACTACGACACAAGCATAAGTAAATTAAGTGTCGCAACACTCAGCTTTTGATATTCATCGCCTAATTAACAAGGTTACGTTTTAAAAAATCAGTTAGCTTTAATTTAACTCATTAGATTTCCAAATTCTTATTTTCCACTCAAAGATATCTATTTTCCAAAGTTAATGAGACACCTATCTATTTGTTAAAAACTAATGCAAAGTTAATCAGATAAAAATCGCAAAAGTTACATATCAAAATTATCAACAAGTTTTCCGTTCTTAGCCATGATTTTAATCTTGATATGCCGTCATAGTTTACAGTCAGTTTCCAGTCTTCTGAGTTCAATCTTTGTTATTATCAACGCAAAACTCTTGCCAACTTGCCAATTGAATTCGTTTATTTCATATTTTTATAAATTTATTTATATTTAATAGTCGAAAATTCACAACAGTACAATTGATTAAAATACTCGTACCAATCCTTCTATATATGAAAATTTTGTTTAGAAGTGCCTGTATATATTATCAAATTCCATATATTTACAATTTTGGTTTGTTCGAAAACTGCAATCTATTAGCATTATTTTTCAGTAAAGAACAAGAACTCTAAATGTATCTGCGTCTAATCGGAATATTTAGAGAAATAATTGTTCATAAATAGTTTATTCTATTATAGTTATACATTTGATCGCTAGCTGTTCGATGTGAGCTAATGTCCTTTGAAAATTTAAGAATTGTGTTAAGTTTTAAACAATTATACATTATCAGTATCTGTAGAATATAACACAGAATTACACTTTGATCAGTTCAGAAAATATATATTTGTTCTAAGTTGAAGGAGATCTACGAATGCATTCGAGTCAATGCAGTCATATTCAGGTAGAAATTATTATATTATTATTATATTCAACTTATGTCTGCTTTATGTAAGTTCATTTGATGTAAAGATTTTGACATTCTTGCTTTCGAGATCATTTAATATAATTTCTTTGTTTTCTAAGATGATAATAAATCACTTTAATAGTTCAGATGCCAAATGAATGATTGAATGAAAACTATTCGTGCCGATTGAATGATTGTCATAGAGTTCTACACTTCCTTCCTTATAACCCCTTACCAAGAACTGATGAAACAAAACACTGATAGAATACAGTTAGAATAGAATGTCCCTTATCTATATAATATACAATTATAATTTAATTGAAGCTCGTTTATTGAGTTTCAAAGACATTGTCATCTGCTGTCACTCGACGTAACCGTAAGATGAAGACAGTAATTCATAGCTTAATTGAAAATTAAATTGAAAGCATATTATGGGAGTCGGAATTATAAATATACAAATGAATCTACAATTAATACCCACATATTCATATGCTTGAGGTTGAGTATTTTCCGGGCGAGTATTGGGAGTATTGATGTGCCACCTCTGAGATTGGTCAGCTGAACAAAGAAGGTACAAAGTTGGCACTGTTCAAAATTGGAATGCCTTGAGGCTTTTGAGAGCATTTAGAAAAGCATTTAACAATTGACCTTCAGCAAGGCTTTTAATTTGTTTGGGTTTTTGCTTCTATTATGGTCATTGTTGTTATTGTTGTTATTGCTGTTGTCTGTTAAAAATATGAAATCTGCGTTACAACACAAAAGCAAAAGCACAACAAGATACAATTTAAATCGAAGAATATGTAAATTGAAATGCCGGCGGCTATTAAATGCTTTATTGCTAATGAGACCCATATTGCAGCAGTGTGGATGCCACAGTAGAACACTGCTCAGCTGTCATCTAACCGCAGTTACTATGCCCGGCCTATCGTCGCAACTCTCTCATGCCACAGCTGAAAGTTGGCTGGGTCCCTTTCAGATACGAGTATCAGAGACCTCGACTCATCCTCGTTCGTATTTGTTCGTCGTATCTAATGTAATTGAATTAAGTGGCGACTTGTTGATAAGGAGCAAAGTCAACAGACACGGCACGCTCCACAACTCAATTGGGTACAGCCAAAGAAGCAGACGTGACGGGATGGGTTTTGTGGCGGGTCACAAAGGGGCGTGGCGGTTTGCGGAGTGCGGAATTAGTTTATGAAAAGTATAAAACGGCTTGAGAATGGCCTATGAAATGAATATGAGCAGGCAAATGAGTATTTTAACAAGAAGTACGACGGGTGTGCAAGTACTTACAGTAGTCAGTGTGAATGTATACTATTATTATAACCAAGTGACAACAATTGCGCAGCAACCCCAAAATCTGTGCTACGAAAATGTTTAACTCAACCCATCCATAGCTATCTCCTTATCTATGTGTATTGTATATTGCATATGTATGTGTTGTGTTGCAACTTTTACCTAACAACTATTTTAGTTTGCCACTTTTGCACAGTTGCACACTGTTTCATTCCCTCTCATTACACTACATACTGCAAATGCATACACACATACATGCGAGTACGGGTAGTCGAATATGTATGTATGTGTGCGTGTATAAATGCAGGCAAGTCATATGTGGGCAACATGTGACTGACAAAAAGTCATTGCCATCTAATTCATGGCGATCACAAGGAAAAAGCTACGATCTAGACAGTGTGACCAGCTAGCACAAGGCAATTTATCTCTATCCTACGAAAGAATGCATATTTCATACATTTAGCACTAAGATACATAAGGTCACTAAATATTAAACTAATCGGCATAAGTGAACTTGCATTTATCTATCTATTCTACTTCTATATATATGTACATTATGTACTCTGTTTGCATCTGATGTGAGAAAATAGTTGGCTAAGCTAATCAGTATGTGGCTTACGTGAAAGTATGTGTGTGTGTTGTATGTAGAAGAATGACTAGAGGCAACGAGAACATTCAATATAATTTTTCTACATTTACTATTGGTTTGAGCGCTGGCGACTGAACAGAAAGAGTAACATGTCATTTTGATTCTATGCAAATTTGAAGAACTTTGACTTCTCCACAGACATCCCACGACACTGCCATTTATGCAGAGTACTCGTACGAGTGCTCGCTGTGCCACAAAATGTAACTTAATGCATCCTTGAGTGTTTTTGGGAGTGAATAAAGACGCATCGACACGGAAGAAAGAAAAACGTTCAAAGAGCTCATGTTGACGAACTTTGTTTTTTATCATTTGTTACGTTGTTGAATGTCAAAATAAATAAAAGTACTTTAATCGAAAGTGCTTTCAAGGAAATAACCAAATGCAAGATCTTAAAAACTCCATTCCAATGAGGTTTTTTAATGTATTCTTGCGAATTCCCCTACTGAGTCTTCCTATTCTTGTTTAAAATGTTAAGATTAATGTATTACATTTGATAACTATTAAATATGCAATTTGAGTAGTTTTAAATGATGAGAGAGGGAGACTTCAGAAAGTCTCCACTTAATGGAACCGCGTTGCCGTTTTGCTGTAATGATCAATTGTTATCGATAGACCAATGTGTCTTTCCCAGATCATAAGAACAATATTCTGCTAATATTCGAATAATATGGATAGATAATAAATTGATTTGATGAGAAAATACATAAATATAGTACCTATAATACACATCGTTTAGAGTACATCAAATGTCAAGCGTCAACAAAGAAGAAGAAAAGAATGCGAAAAAAATAAGATACAAGAAGATACAAATGTGGTTGGGGAAGAATATTTGTTGTTTAAAGTACGAGCATCTAGAAGGGAAGGCGTGTAAGCCTCTAACATGAGCTCGATTTGCCTTCAGTTTTTCGCATAGCTTGGCCAGAAATGACAGCGACAGCGACAGCAGCGAAATGGCAGTTACAATGAAAACAAGAAGGGAAACAAACAATAAGAAAAACCACAAACAATTTAAATGGATTATGTGTTTACACTCAAAGTGGGAGGATGGTAAACGTACAGCAGACCACGACGACTGATGCTGCTGCTCCTCCTGGTGGCAGTGGCAGTGGCAGCGGCAGCAGAAGTGGCAGTGGCAGCGGCAGTGTTGCAAATTGATGGTAGCTCTTCGTCATCAAATGGACACACAGCACAGTAGCGAGGAGGCATCAGTTGGACGATGAACGAACTGACAAGTTCAAGGCAGTTGGGTGCCACTGTGGTAAAGAAGGAGGATGAGCAGAGATCTGGGACTGGTATTGGCAGTGTGGCATTGCTACAGCTGTAGGGATTACGCCTCAACACAGCGCACATTGCGCTCATTGCCCGTGCGTGTGGATGGATATGTCCATGTTTCCTCGGCCATCCACTTGCTCGTTCATTCGTTTGTTTGTTTTTTGTTTGTTTTCACAAACGGAATTGTTTTTAATGAGATTTCAGACGCAAATCTTTTTATTTGAATTTTTATTTTAGGCCGTCGGAAATGCTCGACCACACCAGTTACTTCTGATTAAAAATTGTGGCGAATGGAATTTCGTATTACCCGACAGCGCACAATTTCGAAATTCCGTATCCGGATCCGGCAACACGTCTAGAACATTCACACACACACATACACGCACACACACACACACACACACACACACACACACACAAATGCTCTGTATCTTTTACTAGCCAAAACCAGCAATCTGGTCATGCAAATCCACATGCGTAATGTCCGACTGAATGCATTGCTAGTAATGTAATGTATGTATGTAAGTACATGCATGTATGTGCATACATAAGTGTAAGCATGGACTCAGCGTTGTGCATCGTTCCACGGAGCAATGGAAGGGGGACACATTTGGTCAGTAGTGAATCCCTTTTAAATTTAACATCACAGCAACAGTTCTATGTGATTTTAGCCGAAACTGAATATGAATAAATGGATCAGCAGGCACTTTATGCTGATGCTCTCATGGTGATGGCAATGATGTCACAAAAGTAACAGAGTTGGGTTTGTTGTGGTCAACAGAGCCGACGTTCGGGGCGCACAAGAGCAAACATGAAATGTGGTTAAAGCATTTTATGCAATCGCATTGCTTCACCAACATCCAACATCCAACAAGCAACCGACAAGCAGATGGGTTGGTCATTTGTAAAATCCTTTGATTGCAGTCGTTAAGAATTAAAAATTCCGGCTGAATATTTTCTTTATTTTAACACTCTCCCGCCCCTTTCACTCACCAACACTCTCTCTCACACTCTCACGCCCTCTTTCTCACACTCTCACTCTCTGCAACTGGGCAGATTAATTGTTGATGGATGACCATTACGCACATACAAACGGCGGATTCGCACCAAAATTGATGGCTCTGATTTTTACTTACACTCTCTGTACAATGGGTATAATTTCTACATATACTCGCATCTCCAACTATGCGAAATACAAAATATTGCACAACTGTAAATTATAAACCATAATGAGTCTTCAGATTTTTTATATAATTAAATATTTTAAGACCAGACTGCTGATTTTCCACTTTGAATTAATTCGTTGTAAATAAGTTCAATAAAACTGTTCATTAAGACTTTCGAACGAACTGAGGAACGAAGAGCGTTCATACAGTTCATTCGTCCCTTCATTTCGTTCATCTGGTTCATTTGTCTTATTTTCAACAAATGTTAAAATATCAAAGCCAGCTGAAATACCAAAGCGAGCTGTAAAATTTGACGTAGTTTTAAAGTCGTCATATTTCAAGTTATGTTAACCGGTAGGAAATAGTATAACTACATTTAATACAAGCGGATCTCGAATGCAGATATCCACAAAGCCGTTAAATGGAAACAATTTGCATGGGAACATCAATAAAAATGATTAGTAAGAAACTAGAAATAAACAACCGGCTTCACTCTCTCATTTACAATTTGTGGAGGGTAAAGGGGAAACGAACAGTATTAAATGACTGCGAGAAATATTGAAGCAATGTCAACCACGATTTTTTACCATTGGCCTCTTGTTTGCACAGGTAACTGTAGATTTAGCAATTAGAATTGCTATAAAATACTTGTTGCTCCAGCATGTCTGTGTATGCAACATTGCAAATAAATTTCAATTTGTTATTCAAATTTTAAACAGTTTAATGTGTGTAGATTATCTAAAATTTAAATAAAACACGTTAAATTTGAGTGATTACGCACAAAAAATTACAGATATATGATTAACAAAGATTCAGCCACCATACAATTAATTTTGAATCACTGCAACCTGGCAAAATTTGTCCAAAATCAGCAATAACAATTGGTTTGTTTCAAATCGAAAATTGAACTTTAAAATAAATTACGCGAAATGAAGCGAAGTTTTGAAACAAATACAAATAAACTATATAGTATCATTAAATGAGCGTAGCTTAATGAAAACCGCGTAAACTTTAAATATAAATAATGTACATATTTGTTTTTGTATTATTAAAATCTTTAGCGATAATTCAAAATAAACACAGAATAAATTAAATGCGGTTTCTGGGCTTTGTTCTCTGTGGCACCAAGACTTGCTGACAACACTGGAAGACTGGAATTGTTAAAGTAAGGCTTCCGTGCTCTCAGAGTGGCAAAAATCCACGCTTTGTTTTTATAATATGTAGAAGCAGGTGTATAGATTTTTAGATCTGCAATAGATTTGACTGTGCGCTATGAGGAAATAATACAAATAATTGAAATAAATGTTATTTGATATTATCTCAAATGCATACTTATTACCAATTATAAAACGAAATATTCTTTTTAGCTTCTGTTGTCGCTCGCAACAATCTCATAGGTTCTTTGCAAGGTATTATTATGTCGGGTATTGAATAAGTCTACATGCTCAAGCTTTTACTGGAATACTGTCGGCAGCCATGACTTTATGCTGATCTATATTTATATTTGCTCTGCTGCTGCTTCTGCTTCTCTGCCTTCTTTGTTTTCGTCTCTATCCTTCCTCGACACGAACTGGATTTCGACAACCTGTTCAGATAAATATTTTTTTTACATATGTACGCATGTAAATACATAAATATTTATTTTTAAACGCATGCAGGCGTTCGCTCTGTCTCGCTCGCGTACATGTTGGTATAGCTCAGCGATTTCATGCAAAATTATCTTTTCTTTCCTCTTTACTTTCTCAATAGCTTTCTTATTTCTGGACTAGCGTATTATTATTAGAGTATAATTCAAGCACCCGTTAAATTAAAAGTGTTCACAAAAGTATTAGATAAGCGGAGAAAATGCTATATATTCTTGAGCAGACCCTGCTCATAGTTGAAATTCACTGTACAGGGTATAACAACAATATAGTACAACAGCAAGGACAACTGCGTTTACAAATTTAACAACAACAAAATCTGAAATTGCAACAACAGTTGGAATCACAATGCCAGCTGAAGTAAAGGTTCTCGTTTCTGCCTATTAAATATATGTACATATATTTTGTTACAGCTATGTATAATAAACAATATTTCTCTTTTATGTACATTTGAATTGAAATGCCAGTTTCTTAATTTTTTAGGCAAATTGTGTTTGTGTGTTTGTTTAATTGTTACCACAGAGCTCACTCCTCTTAAATTAGATGTATTATTCCACCACTTTCTACATTTTTGTACACAACTTAAAATTTGGTAAAGAAATTCCAGTCGGCAAAGTGAATTGCGCGACGCATTCCAGAGAAGGAATTCGGTTTTAACTTTGGTTGCCGTTTGCCTTTTACTTTTTCCTTTTATGCCTTTCGTCGGGGAAAATAGCTTTGCAAATAAAGATAATTATTGCATTAACAAAACACAGCATAGAAAATGCTGGAAAGCAACGTTAGGCGTATCGAGTTTTAAATACCCTGCATTATAAACAATTGATGATAATTTATGTATCTGTATTTCTATCTGATATATCGTATCTTCATTCATTTTTTTTTAGAAGCAATTTGGATATTCTCAAAGAACTTTTCGTGATGATCGATGATCTGTTAACAGTTGACAATACTAGAGGACTAGAGGAAATGCTTAGATCGAATAAGTAGGCGACACAATCGCCATCAAGGGATCAGCTCGAATAGCGAGATTTTTATGCATATTATATAAGATAGCACGTTTTTTTGGAAGTACCTGAAGATCCTGAGACGATCAGAAGCCTATAGATTAAAATGAAGACTGCCCTAATGACTCAGATACAATTTTGGGTCAGGACTTTAGCCTCCGTCATACTTTTGTTACTCTCCGGAGTAATGAACACAGAAGGAAGTCATTCGCTAACAAATACACAAAGTAAGTTAATTAAAATATATTATATACAATATAATTAAATAAAAACAAGTTAATGGCATGTGGTATGCTTATTTCAATGCATCACGAATGTAGTGAGAGTATACAACTGTCGTCTGGCCAACAGGAATTATATGTATATCCGGACAATAAAAGTTTCTCTTTACTCGAACAACAGCTTAATTTGGCGCATTGTGCGAGAATTAAATGTAATTAATTTAAGTAGCAACTAATTTTGCATTATCCTCAATTATTGCTTATGTGAAAATAATAATCTAAGCGAACCATTACATTTTTAATACACTGTAGCCACAAAGAGACTCCGTAACTTGGATAATGGCTAATGGGAAAGCGTATTCTCGGTTTCCATTTCGGGGTGGTAATAAAGATGTGGCAGCTTTACAATTGCGTAATGCACTTTTCATTTGCATTTACATTTTGTTTTATTTGTTTTTCCTTTAGTTGAGTTATTTGCATATGCGATACACCTGCTACACTTGCTACACACCTGTTCATCTGTTCATCTGCTTAACTGTTACACCTGCGTCTACATTTTCTTTTTTTCGCAATTATTTTTATGTATTCTCTGAACCTTTAAGGTCACAACGATCCCGATGAATTGGGTCCGCAGTTTTTGGCGCAATTAACAAATATCACGGTGCCGCAAGGACGCGACATTTCCTTCACTTGCGTCGTGGACAACTTGGGCCAATATCGGGTATGTATATTCCAATTAAAAGTATTAACTCAAGTTTAAATATTATTAGGAAATCAATGTGGGGGTGTTTGCCATTAAATATGCTCCTATTTCCATGTTTAACTACGGCTTACCTAGTTTAACTTCGCAGTGTGTGCTTATATAGTTATTATACTCTATACACTGTGATAATAGATTTACTATAATCTATACTGATTTCATCTTAAAGTAAGTGCTTATGCACAGGGTACCTCGCAGTCGAGCTGCATTCTCTTTTGTCTGTGCTATTCGTGTAATCCGCAAATGTAACATAAATTAGAGAGTAGTTAGGGAAGCACCTTAGTTTAGTTTATGAATTAATGAATACACATACATATCAGTGAATAGGCGGCAAGTACGAGAAATGGATTCAGTAAACAGGTGAAGAGGTCCCTCCTCCCCTTTAGGAGTTGCGGTAAGTACGAGTGCGATTGCGAGGACATTAATATGCCATAAAATCGTAGTTGCGTTGACCAAACCAGACAACCTTGTCCTAATCTTATTTGTATGTCTTTGAGTATAAGTAAGTGTGTCCATCGGGAGAGGGGATTCGACTACATAAGGTACATATGTATGGTGTGTATATGTATGTGTGTGTATATATAGTACATACTTACATACTTACATATCAGCTTGAATGCTGTACATGAGCCTAAGTAATGGATGTTTTGTGAAGTTGAGAGAGAAACAAACTTGTAATACTTGGGAACGCTTGGTATCTCTGCTGTTGCTTCTGCTGTGCAATTTCAGGTGGCATGGATTAAATCAGATTCAAAAGCAATACTTGGTATACATACACATATGGTCTCGCTAAATCCAAGATTATCAGTGACACACAATGGACACAACACCTGGAAACTTCACATATCCCACGTGCAACTAAACGATTCTGGCAGCTACATGTGCCAAGTGAATACGGATCCAATGAAGAGTCTGGTAAGTAGAAGTCACCTGCCCACAGGTAGGCAGGCACATCATCCCCTGCCCCACTGCCACTGCCCCTCCCTCCTCAATATCAGTCAACTTCAGTATTACCCATCCCATTCCCCTGATGACCATCGTGGTTTGCTTAGGTGTTTGTTGCTTTACGCCATATGCGTCTGAGTCTGAAACTGAGTCTGAGTCCTTAGTCCTGAGTCCTGGCTTATTTGTGAGATATGTGTGAATGGATTAGCTCAGGTGACCAGTCGAATTTGTCCAGGATGAGCAAGAGAACGAGGATGAGGACGAGGACGACGGCGTGCACGTGTACGTGTACGAGTACGCTTACTGCTTGCACGTACTGTAGCTCTGTTAAGCTAAGCACAAGAATTCCAATCAACAATAATATAGAATAGTTTAAATATATGGAATTTGTATACCCTGTATTCAAAGCAAAATGCCTAAAAATGGGCAATGATAAATTTATGCTAATGCAAAACACAAGCAGAATGAAGAACTGAAAAAATGAAAGAGCTTGAGACACGATAAAGTTCCAAAGAATATAACGATTTTAATATTATAATAGTTTGAATTTAAATTTAATAATTTGTCTATATATTATTATTATACAATATATTATTAATCTATGCGTTTATCCCTTTGCAGTCTGGCTATTTGGATGTCGTTGTGCCCCCGGATATTCTGAATCATCCTGATCAAAATATCGACGAGGGCGTTAGCACAGAGGGAGGCAGCATCTCCCTACAATGCAGTGCGACAGGTGATTATAATATATTTATAATAATATAATAATAATCTCTGGAATTTCTTCAACTATATGCTGTGTGATTAAATATTTAATAAATGCTTATAATTATTTTCAAGGCAGAAATTGTTTGACATAAATGTATTAAGATTTGGCCATCTATAAATATATAGTTGTACTTATTACTTACTTACTTACCTGCTTATTTACATATCCTTATTTACATAACCTTAAATACATTCAAACAGGTGTTCCCGAACCCATGGTGCAGTGGCGACGTGAGGGGGGCAAGGACATCGTACTTCGCGCAGAAAGCAGAGATAAACAAGGTGCATATCTAAATAACTGAATCATCATACACTTGAATCTTGGATAGATACACTGCAAACAGTAAACAGTTTATTAATGCACTGTATTATCGATATATTGGAATTAGATTGCATACTCTACATTATACTGATACAATTTCCAACACATTTTCTTGTCATTCAAGCTCTCAAGTCTGTGGAAGGCGAACGATTGACACTCACGAATGTCCATCGCACTGATATGGGGGGTTACCTGTGCATAGCATCCAATGGGGTGCCACCCTCAGTGAGCAAGCGATTTGATATCCACGTCAACTGTAAGTTTACTTCGCTTTAAATTAAATCTGTAAAGAAATTGTTTCAAATGGATAGTTTCAGAAATATTATATATTATTTATTTATTATTATTTAAAATAAGATTTCTTTAATTTACTTAATTTCTTTTTTACTTTCATTTAAAAAAAATCTATATTGAAAGATTTGAAGAAAGATGGAAAGGTTGTGGAGTAGGAGTTTTAGAAACCTTTAAATGAACTTTTATAATATTTATGTTCAAGAACAAAAAATTATAAATATTAAAAAGGATTTCTGAATTAGATTTATTTTATTTAAGTTAACTTGATTTAACTTTAAATCAAAGATATAAGCAAGTATTTTAAAAATTGAAATTTTATATTAATATTTTTATTTAGATAATAAATTACTAACAATAGCATAAGTTGCAGAACTGCAATTCGAAATCTAGGAATAGAATTAGTAAACAGAGTATTCTTTAATTTTATTTAAATATATAAAGTTTATTTCAGCTGAGTTTAGATAAAGCAATACAAACGAAATAATATAAGTATCAAATAATTAGAATATGAAGGATACTGTTGAATGGTCATTTTGAGTCCTTCATGTTTCCAGACGAAACAATCAAATTGTGACTTGCAAATGGAAAGAGTGTAAGTGAAGGATGTATTCTTCATTCTGTAAGAAGGAGGAGGAGCAGGCTATGTATGTTTGCGATGCTCGGAACATGGCGTTGGTGTGGCACAAGACACAAATCAACACCATGAGATTGTCAAGTCAAATTCAGAGAGTAGCAGTTGTGAAAAGTTGCGATAGTCGCACTTCGGGTACCAGCCAAAAGCATATCAAATGGGCTTGTATGCTTCGAGTATAGTATGTGCTATTGTAATAACAACTCGTAACTAGCAAAGCAGCAGAGGAGTGGAGCAGCAGAACAGGGGAAGCAGGGGAAGCAGGAGAAGCAGGCAGGCAGCAGAAGCTGGCAACACACATTGAACTATTGTCATGAGCTGTTGCCTCTATTATTCTGTTTACTTCCTATATACGAATATGTATGAGTGTGTGTGTGTGTGTGTGTGTATGTATGTATTTAAAATGCATATGCATATGTATACGCGCGTGTGTGTGTGTGTGTGTGTGTGTGTGTGTGTGTGGCAGCCAGATCTCGCACGCATAGAACAGTTGCCATGCATTGTCTTATGTATGTATGTACACATAACATAACATACATACATACATCTATCTATCTATGCGCACTCCCAACACATTCCCAAATCCAGCTAGCAGTATGTCTATATGCACATACATACATCTATGTATGTGCACACGTATGTGCGCTGCATACTCGAGGCAGTAATTGTGTGAGACTGAGTGTAAGTGAAAGTCATCCAAGACATATACAACAGTTGAAATTTTGGCAATGTGTCCACGTCAAAATCAGTTAAATGCAAATGCAAATTCAAAGTTAGCAATTGTCGAAACGTCCAAGTTGCCCCAGCAAAATGGCCAAAATGCCCAAAATGGCTAAAATGGCACAACGGCAAACTGGCCAACTGGCCAACTCCTGATCTATTGCATATGGCTTTTTACATGCAAGCGACTCTTTTAACTACAAGTTTTACTTAAAGCCAGCTTCAGTTTGTAGAACCTTTATCCTGTATGCTGAATTCATAACCACGTTGTGCAAGTGCATGTGTTAATATGAAATTAATTAGACGGGTTCTTAAAACTGTATTAAGCATTAAAACCTTTATTGTACTAATGTAATCTTATTAACAAATTAATATGCAAATGTTTGCGCAACAACCTGGACATAGAGTATCTGACAGTCTAACATCCTTACTTGTTTTTCATACGTTATCCTTGAAGAGCATTGGAACATGGAATTTGTTCAGCATTTATTCAATGATATTAGAAATTTATTGTTTATATCAATAACAAATTGTTTTATGGAATGGCTGGCGCCACCTAGTGTTCATAGCTTACAATGTACATATAATATGTAAATAACATTAAATATGTATCCATATAAATACACTTGCCACATAGGGTATCTTGCAGTCGTTCGCAGCGTTGCAGCATTCGCATTTGATTATTTTAAGATTTTAGAGCAAAAATCAAGAAATAATTCTTCTTGCCAGGCTGACTTGAAGATAAACAGACTGAAGCAGGGATATGACAGCACGAAACGAATATTCGTTAATTAATCATGAATTTCCCTACGATTAAACTTCGTATTTTGGGGTAAAGCAGAAAAGTTGTTTCTGTTTTAAGCAGAATATATGGATTTATACCCGCATATTCCGGCTTGGCAACATCGAAACTTCAACTGTTATTACTTAAAGCTACAAAACCCCAACATACTATACATATATATTCAGTCGCAAGTACAAAAATATATGCAGATAAACAACAAAATAAAGCTTAAATGGCAGATAAATCCGCAACGGAGAGACTACGGGGACTAGGGACTATCATTGATTTTGCAGAAAAGCTTTAATAATGTTCCAGTGTAGAAATTACAGAGGATGAAATCTATTTTGATGAGCGGATCATTGCGCTTTAATCCATTTTATTTATGGCTTAAAATTATCCTTTAGCAACAACGACAATAACAACTACAACAACAAGAACAGCAACTGTGATGGCGAAACAGCAGCCAACGACAGGAAAAATAGCATGAGCATGAGCATGAGCCTTTGCTGCATTGAAACAGAGTATTACAGTCGTCATTTACACACACACACACACACAAGCATAAACTCTCACTCACACACACATACTGTTGGGGTACCACACTCACACAACTAACATAAAATGAACCTACGAAAACCCCACCACCCCGTCACATCCAACGAACTTAGCCTGTGACTCACGCACCCACTCACTTCGCACCCGCGCTTCTTTGGCTACCCCAACCAGTGGAATCTTCTGGGAAAAGTACACACACCAAGCTGCACACTGTAACTAGCCGACACATAAATACACTTGCATCTGTTCTAATTACATACATAAAGAAATACATACAACTAAAAGCAACGGTATTTAAATTGAGCTATTTTCAAACCAAACGAAGTATGTGTCGCTCTCTCACTCTATCTAACACTGTGGGGTGAAATGGGAATCAAATGAACAAAGCAATGAGAAGGTATTCAAAAGAACAAAGTGAAGATGACGAATGAACAAGGCGAACCAAATTATCACTAAATGAACAAGGGAACTTGAAGATCGATTTGTTATTCAAAAAAAGTGAATATCGGTTATCGTTACTTAGTACAAGGTTGCTAACAACATAGCACTAATTGAAATGGAGCATGTGCAATAAAAAGCTTTTCTAAAACGAAAATCTTAATTACTGTTGTCCATGCGGGCCACGAGGCCCAAAAAAATAGGGCATCAATTTCTAGCTGTAGCAATTAAGTCAAACATCGAAACAAACTCGATATACCTTTTGCAAAAGAGCAAATGAAACGCATGTTTGTCTTTTGCTATTTACATACCACCCACTACATGTCTAGTACTCATATTGGCACAACTATCAACTAATGTTAGTGCATTGAAAGCGAGTGTAAAGCGAATACCAGAGTCACCGTTGCCAGTTCCAGTTTCAAAGTGTCACGATGGCGGGCAAATGAGTGAAAGAGTGAAATGGCCACCCCACAAGTTATCGCTGAGCGTAGTCTCTTCACTTCTCACTGTCTCTGTGAACTGTGTATCTGTGCGAAATACGAAAAGTTTGTCTTTGAAATGAATGCAGCAGAGTCATTTGCTGAAGTTGGTGCAGTCATCATTGTGGTGACTAATAAAAAGAGAGAAATAAGTGAAAAATTATTGTTGCAACTTCAAAAGATGTTCACAAAAAATGGCAAAGTTAAAGATGCTACTCGTACTTATGTGCATAAATATATTCGCATGCTCCTAGGTATGAACTTGGTACTAAAACTTAAATTAATCAAATAAGCTTAAAAATCATTTTCGTATATCATTGACCTAGATTAACAGTTGAAACAATGTTCGTCTATTCAAACACGTGCATCTAGGAGATTATTAGGAGTATAGACATCAAATTTGATACGCTTGTAGAGTCCTAATTAAACAAATCAAGTTAAATGTGCTTTACATTCTCCTCTGCTTGGCAAATCAACATGGGGTATTCATTATAAGATTTTGCTCTGAACTTTAGCGTAATTATCTCACATCATGCGCTTTATCTGTATCTAAATTGCAAAGTTGATTACGATCGGATAAAAAACACAAGCAGTTCTGAATAGAGGAACAGGGAAATCAGTATTGACGCCATCTAGCGGTCGTAGTAAGTTGTAGCGACATTGAGTGTAAGTACGCTGTAGATTAATTTATAATACAAAAAAAGCTACAGGATGTCTCCTAGTCTAATTTTAGTAATTTTAACAAATAATTCACAGTAAGGCTTACTTTATGCTCTTGATATCTATCTTTAATTTCAGTTCCGCCAACAATCAAAGCTGTTAACCAATTAGTGGGAGCACCTGTGGAAAGGGAAGTGACCCTGGAATGCATTGTGGAAGTCTATCCGAAACCGTTGAACGGCTGGTACCGTAACGAAGGTAGGTTAAATAGTATTAGTCATACAAATAATTAATTATTACTTGTAATTTATTTGATATCATTGCAGGCAACATTAAGTTGCACAATGGCAACAAGTACAACATATCCGAGGCAATGATTAACCTGTACATGTGGCACCTCAATCTGACGATACGACACCTGACAAAGTCAGACTTCGGTGCTTACAGCTGTTCGAGTGTGAATGCCCTTGGGAAGAGTGAAACGAGAATTCGATTGCAAGGTAACAACAACAATCAAGACACTACAATACAATAAACGATACAAAAACTTATTTCAAGTTCAATGCTGTATTCATGTAATACATATACATATATATTTATATGGGGGAAATCATTCAATAGGACCTTCATGACAGAGAGAGACTGTGGCCCAGACTAAGCCAAATAGTTCTTAAAATTCGAAACCATCAATTCAGCTGAGAATAGCCGAAGAGGGATTGTGGGGGAAATAGCGAGCATAGAGATAGGGATAGTGATAGGGGGAAGAGAGGAAGGAGAAGTATGTGTCTGCATCGCATGTGTAATTCGTTCAGTTTCCGTGCAATAAATCACCTAGGATTTCCGTCGGTCTATTATTTTTATCGATCTCATTTAAAAACGACTGAAGCTTTTCTCTATCTTTCATCTGCACAGTGGCTCCTTATCCCCATTCCCCACTCCCCATCCCGTGCCCTAGTTACATTCCCATTGCCATTCCCAGTCCCCCCTCCCCACAATGCTAGCCCAAAAATAGAGTTGGAGCACAGAAACTAAGCATGAATTATTGCACAATCAGCGGAAAACTTTCTCCACTCGCACATTGGCAATGGAGTTGCATCAAGTTCGTGGGCGCCATTTCAATTTTCACTTACACGACAGTCCAACAGTCTGTTGTCTCTTGTCTTTTGTCTGTTGTCTAACTGAAATCAAGAAATGAGCTTAAAGCGTTTCATTTATATCTCGTAAAATCGTTTTATTGAATCAATTTCAATGTCGCACATGCACATTGCCGAGCATCTACAAGGAACGTCAGATGCCAAAAAATACTCTTAATTATAATTACACATTTGGTTTGCATTTCTTAGTAATATTAGTAAGTAAACTAATTAGTGGTTAATTTATATATAGTTAAAACTATTACCAATCAGTATTTGGTTTCATTTATCTGCTCTTCTCGTCAGCAATTTTCTATTTCTACTTTCCAAAACGATTTGCCATAGCTATCGATAACTAAAATAAAGCATGAGCAGCGCTTTTGACTATCGAACCAGTGCGCTTCATTCTGTTTTGTCGAACTAGTGTGGAGAATGCTGCAGAAATAGTTATGAAAAATATGTATGTATGTACATATAATCGTTACACTTTTGAGGTTTGAACATTAACAGAATAACTGCGTTCAAGCAAATTGTACTTTAACTTGAACTTTATAAGTTGCATCGAGAAGTTTTCTTTCATCTCGAAACTCACTTTTGAACCCATCCTGCCTATGGGCACAGCATGCAACAAAGTAAGGCAACCATAATCTTGCACACATAGTTTAGCACATCTTTTAAATACACTCAAAATTTGATAAGTATTGCATAATAAACACATAGAAATTGTTTGAGAAACTATTTGCTCAAGGAAAAGTGAAGGAATGGAGAGTATCAAGTTGAGTTTGCTGTGTGTAAGCTTGACTATATTATAGAGTATATGCTAGTCCTTATATACATACATACATACATACATATATGTATATGCATGTATAGTTATTCTGGGTATTAATATAATTGGCACAAACAATAACTGAATCTTGCGAATGACGCTACAGTTGTGACTTTGTAATCAAATGTCATGTTGTTGGAGTAGTTAAATCATTTCCATTTCATGAAAAGCGGAACAGACATACTTATGAGAAAAGCGGCAGACCAAATTACTCGAAGAGCCAAGAACTCATACAGTGTCAGAGGAGTAGTACACTAGAGATTTTGTATTTGGCTTTGTTGTTGTTTACAGTTAAGGGGAAATGAGAGTGGCAGGGAGGCAGAGAGGCAAGCAGAGAGATGAGAAGGAAAGGGGATGTCTGCCAGGCCATTTGCTTTGTTTTGCCTCCTCTAGCTCCATTCGGCATTTCATAATTGGTGCAATTTCTTGCAGAATTACGATTACCGCCCAAGTCAACAACGACACCGTCACCTCACGTGCACACTACGAGCAAACCGCGTCGGAAGCAGCAGCCCAACCACAACAAGGGACTGAACGAAGTGGTGCGTGCCAAGGAAACCCATTTCTCAAATCAAATGCAGCAAGAGAACGATGTATTCGGCGCCGGCGGTGGCGGTGGCAGCGGTGGTGTTGCCGGGATTGGGAATGTGCCCCAAAGCACCAACAGCGGAGCTGCTGGCGGTGGTATTGTGGCAAGTGGAAACGTCAACGGCATGATAAACGGAGCGGAAGGTAAGTTACGATTTAGAAAATTCCACAAGTACGAGTACGGTACATGGCTGCAGCAGCAGAAGCAGCACAAGCATAGAATGAAGTCAGGCATAAGCGGCAGTTACAAACACTCCACACACACACACACACACACACACACACACACACACACACACACACACATCCTTACCGGACTCGGAGCACAACTCGCTACCTACTAGGACATGGGCACTTCTACGTCATGGGACTATGACTTGGGCAAATATAATGTCGCTGTTAGTGCACTAAGAAAGTCCCAAGCAAAAGAGTTGCTGCTGCTGCCGCTGCTGCTGCTTCGATCTATGCTCCCTAGTAACTAAATGTGCCATGGACAGCAACAGGGACACGGACGCGGACACAGACGCCGGCACGGACTGTGCTCGGCAAAACCGCAACATACTCATTCTCATGGCAATCCGAGCAATGCTTGCCTACCCGACCTGACTGCTTCTCTAGCAAGTCTGGGCTTAGCACTCGTGCAGCTGTCGAGCACACTGATTTATCAGTGAAATCGTATTTTGGTAACACTCGGTACACGGTTTGTTGGTACTTGGTACTTGCTACTCGGTACTCGCTCGGTACTCTCCAAATCCCTTTTGAAGTTAATTTTCCAGCAGTCAGTTTCAATTTTAAGTGCCCGTCTCTTTGTCCTTCCATGCATCCCTGCCCGCATCTGCGTTCAACCGGCATCGAATAGATATATTGCTCAACCATGGGTACTCGACTCGTACTCACATTCGCACTAGCATAAAATATATTTCGAATAACAATATATTCGTTTGATTCGGTCACTTGCAATTCAGAGTCAGCGACTAAAGTCAAGTCAATTTGAAACTGCTTTCCAGCAACTTCTAGACTCTGTTATCGTAGTATCAAGTTGACAAAATGACTTGGGAAATTGTTAAATTATTTAGTAAACTGTTTGATTTTAAAAGGTTGCAAAAAAAACGATCTTAGAAATCTGTCTCCAAGTGTTAAAGTGGATAAGTGGTTATTCATTCAAACCCATTTTCAAGTAGCAAATTATTCATTGGTCTGACGTTCCAATTAATCTCTGATAAGCTCAATTTCAAAGTTCTACATGAAATTACACAACTCTAATACAACATTAATCAGATTATAGCAATCATTTCCAAGTAGCAAATTATTTATTTGTCTGACCTTCTAATAACGTTTTCAATCTTAATTCAACATTCATCAGATTATATCTAATCTTTCCCAAGCTCAAGTTCAAAGTTCATCATGAAATTACACAACACTAATTCAACATTAATCAGATTACATCAGATCTTTCCCAACGTTACCTAATTAATATTAATTATAATTAAATAATAATTAATATTTCTAAACTGACAGATTTCCATCTTGAAAAATGATTTGAAATTCTAAAAAAATATTAATCGGAATTAATTATAATAAATATATTATTTCTCGAATAAGCAACTCTAACAGGCTTTTTGAATAACTTGTAATACTTGTACTTTAACTCTCCATATGTAATTTTAGTACAAACACAACTCCCGGGACGGAACGGATTTGAAAAAACATATAAGTCGCCCGGCCTGGTACCGTCACCCCGTACGCCGTGGACGTATACGAATGCGGGGTCACAGCTGCTAGCCACGGCCACGATAACGGCAAATGCCCTGATGGCTTTTTTCTGTATATTGTCTATGTATTCAGTTAAGCTCATTTAAAATTATGCTTCCAACAAAATCCACACGCCACACAGTAACAAACGGGACAGAGACAACGAAGCAATCTAAGCAGAGAGACGAGAGACGGTGAGGGAGAGGGAGAGAGAGAGAGAGAGAGAGAGAAAGAGAAAGAGGAGAGGTGTCAGCTCTACTTGTACGTACATTGCAGCTACCCCTGCTGATTATTAGCCTGGTTACTGGGCACTGCCCACCCATTGGAGGAGTCAAGGAATCCGGTTAGTCGATTTAAAAAAAAAAAAAAAAAAAAAACCAAATACGTTATCGATTGACTTGTCCGACGGTTTATTTTTTTACTACTTAAGACAGCCATGGATTTGTGGATCTATCTGTTTGAATAGTACGAGAACAAGTACTATTGATACAATTACACAATGCAAAACATAGGTACGAGTACATTCCAAAACTCAGCACGTTTCATAGGTATTACCCACTTTGTGACTCACAATCGCAATCATTCCGAATATTTATTCATATGTTGTTGTTAAATACGAATAATTACGAATTTAAATGTGCATATATTGATAGAGAAGGAAGAAGCTAATATAACACTCTACTCTATCCATTCCATGTAAGATTTCTATATTTAAATCTGTTATCTACTAAATTAAATTGATCCTACGAACTTTAGTTGCTATGATATCTAAGCTTATCGATTTGAACGGATTTAGTTAGAATATGAAGAGGAAAGTAATATAAAGAACTAAACTACCCTATGTAAGGGTATTGAGACAAGCATTCTCTTGACGACACTGTTTAGAACTCGGAAGCACGCTATCACGTATTGACACTAACGTATGTGGAAATTGCAAACAAGTATAAATATAAATTAATATATCCCTGTAAAGGGTATAATTAACACTGAGAGTCAGAGCAAGCAAGAAAGCAGTGCAATTGCAAGACATTGAAAGCAAGCAGTGCATGAAATATGACGAATTCTTGAACAAATAGATGTAAATACTTTTCATCTAAATTTAACATCATTTAATGATGATGATAAGTCAGATAACCATATACATAACAACAGTTCAATTCCATGTCAATTTCTTTTTTTGTATCTCTGAGATTTTGAACTTTGATCTCTTCTCATTGAATGAAAATTCGGATATATTGCGAACCTGTGGGTTATCTAGAAAATATCTATAGCATATTTTTTAATAACAATAGTATAAATACATACGAGATACATATGAATGTGCAAAATACATGTATTTCTTAATGTTTCCCTTATTAAAAAAAAAGTTCAAAGGCCAATGAAATCAATAACAATGAATTATACATATATTTGTACAACCTATGCTTATAACAAAGAAAACAATTTAAAACAAAACAAAACAATGACACAACAATAATTATACACAACCATGAAAATGAAAATGAATGTTAACGAAAATTCTTGTATTTAAGCCATTATACTGAGCTTATTTGCTCATATTAGATATTGTAAAGTAATCAAAAGTTATATACTGAATTATGCAATACTGAAATGTCTTCCGATAATAATGAAATGCAAATATTAATTAAGCGTGACGTTAATATCAAAAAAAAACCACAATAATAATATAGTAAAACACCATCATAAGTATAATTTTATATTCGAATTAAATTATCTATTTATTTTCAAACACATATGGCAAGTTTCATATAATTATTGTCGTATAAAGTAACCGATTACTTTATCGTTTCTTATCGCGCGATTCATAATTACAGTATAATTAATTTACAAATACTTAATCAGCTTCAATGGTCCAACCGATCTGTGGAACTTTATTTAGGAGGGATCCTCCTATTTCTTCTTCCCTCTGATATTTCTCAGATATTCTTGACTATTTGCTAACCGAATTTGAATACTATGTGTATACATCCATATATTTTCTTTTCTCTATGAACAATGCAGATAGTTAAGGAACCTTTTAGGATCGACTAAGCTATTGATAGGTATAAACTATTAACAGACTTTTAACGGTCAAAGACAGCGCTTTTTTAACAGTTACATATATTAATTAATAATTTATTTAAATATACAAACATTTGCATTAATTTGTCTGCACTAGGACTTTGATATTATTTCTAGCATTCGCTCAAAATCAAACACGGTCAACTGGCTTCATTTATGTTTGATATCAATGAAATTTAAATTAACGAGCAAAACATTTTAAAGTTACGTTCGGAAATGAACGTTCTAATAGGTCACTGAACGGATCTGATCGTTCAATCGAACTAGGCGAGGTAAAAGAACGAGCGAACTAGATGAGCGATCAGCTCGTTAATCAAATACTAAAGTGCTGAACACTTTTCAACTCTAATATGTATGTATGTATGTATGCAACTTTATTACATTTGTCTCGAATATATTCTTTGATATTTGCTTTAACCTTATTGCATTAATCAATGATAAGACAGATGAAAGATGGATAGAATTCGGCGCTCAGAATCCAAGCATATGTACACATATATGTATGTATGTATGTATGTAAAAAGACATTCATATTTATTTGTATGTAGTTATATGTGAATGTATTGTACGTGCGCATGAATACCCGTACCATAAGCTTAATGGACTAGTATATAGCGCAAATACATACATACATAGTGTGTGCATTTACATACGTGTTCATTCTTGTGGAATATTAATAATTGAGGAATACGTTGGCGGATGTTAAACGTGCAAAGATTGCAACGAGATGCTTTATGAATACGATTCTCCGCGTAGTATCACTGTCATGGTCAACACTCTGTAGTTGCATTGTACACACATACATATATACATAAATACATACAATGTACATACATATGTAATATGTACAGTTGTACATAGCACACATGTAGCTGTTGGCAATATTCTGCACTTGCAGTTGCAGTTGGCATTGAATTTGCATAAATGCATGCGATTGAAAATGCCAAAGTGGCTGCAATCCAAACTGCATTCACCAGGAGAGATGAACAAAACGCGAGAACTGCGAGCTGCCAGCAATCGTGGAGGGTTTCTCGGCCATGTCCGGTTTGGTCCCGTTGTAGTTGCAGTTGCATGTGCATGTTGCAAGTGAGGACGTCCCCCAGTTTAGTGTCCAAGCGTTGTGGTTCATGCTATTGTTGCATTTCGAGTTCTGCCTAATAAAAGCGGTCTGCATGATGATGCGCATTTGTGTAAATGATGGCGACTACCCCACTCACTTCCCTCCACCACACGTTCCTTCTATTCTAACCTAACTCGCATTCTCCATCTCGTTTCAGCCTGAGTGTTGTTGTTTATCGAGTCCGCATGGACAACGAGCGATAAGAATAAAACCTTCAAGTGCGCTTGATGCACCCACAATGAGGCACTGCAAAACGGCGAGTGTTGTGTGTGTGAGTGTGTGTGGCAGGATGAGCAAAACGAATTATGGGTCCACGTAGAACGTGCAACACGCACAACCACCACAAAATACATATACAGACATGCATTAACGAATTTCATGCATTTCCCGCTTTCAAGCGCTTTTCCAGACTCATTGTCACTAATTTAGCAACTGGACAGGCAAGAGGTGGCAGTAGTGCGGAAACAGGGAAAGGGGAAAGGGGGAGAGGAAAGAGTACAGAGCTTAAGTTAGCCAGTTGGATTCACGGCACTTGGTGTACCCATGTCCAACGTCCACTGCGTGTGTGCGCGCATTCCGTTCAAAAAAATAACCTAAAAAAAATTGGGCTGATTCGGCAATTGTCAGATGTCCACATAGTACGTATGTATGTATGTATACAAGTGTACATATGTATGTGTGTGTGTTTGTGTACACACATATTTATTTGTTGGAATGTGCGCGCGTTTGTTTGTCGAATCTACACTTTAGCCAATGCAGAATCTGAGCCTGATAATGTTTTCGACATTAAATTCCCATTAAATTCTGTTTTATTGCACTTGAAGCTGCATGCATAATTTACTTGCTTCCTGCCACGTGACGTCGAATGCACAAATGTGCAGGGATTCTTCCATTGCATGCGGTCAACCACTGCAGATACGAGTACTGAATACTCTCCAACCTACCTCTCTTCCTACTCAAAAGGAATATGTCTGCGTAATTCTACAATATCCAGCAACCGTCTCAAATTCTATTCCAAAATTGAAGACCACATTTATTAAAGCTGCGGTTAATATCAAATTGAATTGGTATCAAATCTAAGAAACATCCGCTAACTGAAACTTGAGTACATTACTGTATATTATATTACTATTATATATTACTAAGACTTATGTATTGCCATTTATATTGCATTTGTCTTAAGCTTTCCATATTTTATAACGATATTTGTGGGTTCTATCCTCGAATTTCAATGCGTTTTAATAATATTTATATACATATGTGTGTTTCTAAAATGTACACAACTTTAAAATACCAAAAGACAAAACATGTTGCACTGCGGTAAATTGCTTTTCGTTCATTCAGTGAACTACTGAACTTAGTGCTTCAATTGAACTGCGCTGCACAACACTAGTTCAAATGTACAAATCCGTTACGTACACTTACACACACTTGTATCCATTGTTTAAGCAAATATTTTATCCACTGTTTAAAAATGCCCATTATCTTTTATACCGAAATTAAAATACAAACAAACTTATATTACATATGTATATGTATGTGAACACATATTTATTGTTTGTTTTTCATTGTTTATTTGTTTTTGTTTTGAATATTTATGTTCATAGAAATATAAGTATAGTTATTATAATAATAATTCGAGACTCAAATAGTGTGACTTCAAATTTTAGCTGTTAGGCCGCAAAATACATATGCACATATGTATGAATTTGCATATGTACACCCATGAGTACATACATAAATATGTATTTGCAATGCAGCTGTAATAAATTTGTGGCTGGTCAATTTAGTTGTACTTTCTTCTTAGCAATTGTCTGCATGCCACAAAAACGAAACATCTGCAATACATGCATCACGTACGATTACAGTTGTTAATGTAAGTTAGTGTACCTGCCCATTAAATATGAAATCACAAAGTAGTATGCAAACAAATGAATTTGCGCATACGTAATTTTTGCCTGTTTTTGTTTTAGATTTATTTTAATGTCATTTTAGTTCATTTTTAAATTAAGAAGTTAAAAGTGCAAAGGAATAATTTTAGGAGTGCATACCCTAAAAAAATTGAATAAATATGGGTATAAATGTATGTAACATGCTGTAACAAGCACGGAAGACGTTTTTGAGTATATGTAATACCAATTATTCACTGTACTATCGGGTGTATTAGCTTTAACGTTTCGATTGCAACATAAATAGTTTTGCTTTGCAAAAACTTATATTACAAATATTAAAAATAATATTTAAATAAATAAAAAGTCAAGGCAAAAACATCAAATGGAGTACGAGCATGATTGTTGGTTTTCCATATCAAAATAACATTAATAAAATTACAACTAGAGATATCTCATATATCTGTAGATAGGAAACTGTGTAATAGATCTATAGTATCAGACAATACTATAGATATGTTAATTCCCTAGACCCAACTAGAGTTCTTTCTCTTTTCTTAAAATTCCACCTCTCATATCACACATCATATCCAATACGAAGTAATTTATTAATATCTATGGACTTCAGTTAACAAGCAGAGTCAAAATTATAATCATCCATCAACAAATCAAACGAAATCAAATCGAAATCTATAGCTACATTAAGCGATATAAATGAAGACAACAAATAACAATAAGAAGGGCGAACCTATATAGTAAGTATATATATATATATATATATATTATATATATATATATATATAGATAGATTTGTATTTGCATTATCAGATTTATTTGAATACCTATTATGGACCATAAGACAATAATACTTCAAATATATGTATTTATACAAACGAGTTAAGATTTAAAACTTGCCCACATTAATGTAATAATATTAAGCAATCGTTTGAAGAAGTTTAAAAGTCAATAAATACAAATCAATGTTTATTTTACTTAATTTAATTTAATGTGAAACACAAAATGTAAAATAGAAAACAAAAGAACTTCAGGTTTGATTGGTATAAGAGAACATTGCACTTAGAGTTGATAAGATCATAAAAATATATATCAATATAGAGGACAACATATCGACAGCTGATTCCATAATTCTGTTTACCATTAAGCTCCCATCTATATATGTATATATATTTAAATACATTATAAACATTTATTTTGTTTCAGTGAATGAAATATAAAACGAAAACAAATTTAGATATTGAAATCAGGGAACATCTAAAAACACAATTATGCCGATATCACATTTTTACTTTAATTAATAATTTTCTTAATTAATTGTAATTACATTTACATCATTTGTATGTCCAAAATAATAAAAATATGTGTGGAACAGTATACAAACAATTACGAGTAATATCAACTTAAGGCATAGTTGCACTTCAGACTCGTTCTCTAAATATTCGCGTTAAAATATATTCGAAGTTAACTTTTTGTGACCATAAGATAATAACAGAGAGGTTTTTAAACCATTTTAAATAAAAAGTACATCTAAAAGAATTTAAGGGCCAAAAAAGTCGTGTTTCAATGTGCTTTTCAATATTTTTAAAATGAATTCTTGATATTGTTTATTGCTAATTAAATATTAAACATCTTATCCTACAAATCAATATATGTGAAGGTATTATATTTAAACATTTCTGTTTTCATTAGATAAACTAAAACTCCAATTGGTTTTTAAGAGATTTTCTAGAAGATCTTTTCCGATTTTTATGTGGATTGATTCAATGTAAGCAAATGAGATTACATTAAAGACAATTACACTCGTGTATCTACAACCCAGCCGAGTCCAAATTTAATCTCAGATAATAAAGTCACACAATAAAAAATGGCATTTTCGATAACTTTGAACATATGGAAAAATGTTAAGAATTATAATAATAAAATGAAAGATATAAAGTTACTAATATAAGTATACATACTTATATGTATGAATACTTACAATAAGTTTAAGTTTATTTAATTATACTAAAGCACACATACTTACATATATATATAAATATATGAATATACACACAGGCATACATATGTAACTAATAATTAACAAGTGAAATACTCAGAAATGAAATACAGGACAATAAAAATACATATATATACTATACTATAAAAATTGTTCGTAAGTTAATGAAAACAACAACAAAAACTGAATAAAGTGAAAGAGTATAAGCAAAATTTGTCTTGTAAAAAGTTTCACTATTGTCGTGTTATTATAGGGCTATTATATATACATATATACATATCTGCCGATCTGTTTCGAGTTGCAGCACGAAAACTATGCTGAACTGGCAATTAGTTTTTCTTGTAATTTGTAAGCTATAATTTTGGAATGACTGCAATTTGTGTACCCTGTAAACAGAAGGAGGAATCTATGGCTAAATAAAGTAAGTATATTATTAATGCGGAATACTGGGTATTTGAAAGCCGAGCATCACGTTTACTTGTTTTTTAATTTTTTGTTCTGCGAGAAACAAGCGCTTAATGGATGCACATTATGTATCTCGTATGTAAATGCAGATACAAACTAAAAGAAGATATTTTTTGGTAATCAACAATTTTATCAAAGGAATATGTGACTCATATTCATTAATTTCCATTTGGGAATTACATTAAATTACTGAAAAAATACCTTTATGAGAACTTATTACATACATATATGTACATATCACTCATATTTATATACATATATAAATATGTGATATTCTTATGTACGTTTATAGGGAAACATATGCAAAAGTGCAATCAAACACAAATGGCGGTAATAAATAGCAAAATTATAGCCCTGTAAAATTTTTGCACAAATTGACAATTTTCGTTTTCAGTGATGCGAATGTTGGCATATCACTTTCCAATTGTCGCCATGTGTTATCATCAAGCCAATTGGAAAAAGAATTAAAGTCATCCACAAAAGCGGAGCAAACAGGAAAAGGAAAAATCAATCCGGACAGCATGGAAAAAGGGCTAGGGAACTAAAGGCTTCATGCTGTGTGCACTGTTAAGCGATTAGAATGTCGGTGGCCTCCTCGTGGCCGAGCAAAAACAATCTGAGCTCAATAGGATTATGAAATGTGGCGCTCTGCAAGCGTGTGTGTGTGTGTGTCTGTTGAACTGTGCACCATGTACTGTGTACTGATATCTGTTCGATGGAATCCAAGTTAACGATAAATCGAAAGGATGCATATTTAAACTGCATATGTTTGTATAAACTTATGGATTATCTAAAATAAAAAGATAATTCTAAATAATTTACAATTTGTTGCATATATTTTACTAAGCTCAACATTAAAGCGAACAACATTAAGTTCAGTAGTTCAGCAGTTCGTTTCCGTCCAAATCTCACTTAATTCGTTTGGTTTACGATTTGGCTTGTTGACTTGATCTTGGCACTCAAATGAACTGGTAAATATGATGAACGAACATCTCAGTTGTGATTTTTGTGTTGTCTATAATTTAACGATCTCTCCGTCTGGTTTTAGTTTCGAGCCTTATACGAATATGCACACTAGTGCAATAAAACAAACTGTTTGATCGCACACTGTCGGTAACCTCTCTCGTTCTCTCTATAAACGCCATATTGAAATTCAAGATGTATGGAGCAGCCATTTATGTTGCCAAACTAAAGTTGAAGTGTTGCCAGACTTCGTTATTCACTTAAGTTAATGAAAACAATACTTTTGATCTGTATAAAGAAGAGTTCAAATTTCTATACGTTGTCTTATATTTTTGAAATTAGCTTAAAGTTTTTCAAGCTGAATCAGAGCATATATAAAGAGCATCGCATCGTGTTAAAGTTGCCAGTGTATCATAATTTCAAAGGGCTTAGAACTGACAGCGCTTCCTCTGGACGTAGCTAGCTTAAACTGCACTGCTTGGAATAATTGTATTGTTGTCTGCTGCTCATTTAGGCTTTTGCAGCAATTAACGCTTTTCAGATTTACTTAGCCCACGGCGTTCTTTTTTATGCAACCATTCCGACACCCCCGCAATCATCACCCGCGTTGTTGGCCGTCCGGCTGGGCTTTTTGACTGTTTTCTGATTGCTGTGCTCCTTTTTGCTGCGCCCAATTATAATTATAATTGCAGCATTTTAATTGCATTTTGTTAACTATTTTGCAAGTCATTTCCCGCAGTTAATACGATAAAAATACTTTTTGCTTACAATTGTCGCCAAATGTTACGCTCTAATGGATTTTGCAAATGGGCTTTCAAAAGATTTTAGAGATTCTTTAAAGTCTTACAAGAGTTTACTTACAGAGGCAAAATACCTAATTATTATACACTTAATTAGTTCTTTTCAGACAGTAACTGCACATTTCAGTTAAAGTTGGTATTTATTTTTTAGTATTTTTCATAGATTGGGTTAGTGTAGACTTTAATACGCAGACAAATACTGTCTGCCATAGCACTCGTTGTTTTATTTATTTATATTTAGCATTATACCAATGTTTTGATAACATTCGCACGCATATAAATCACATTATTTTTATTTTGCGCCGTAAATGGATAAGTGATATTGGGGTATGTATTTGCACACATATTAACAAATAAAATCATTTAATCACTATAAAACGATTCGTTTTTTTGTGGAATATACATATACAACATACATAATAAAAATGTATTTGTGTATCTACATATGCATGTATGTATGTACATATGTATACACGTACATATGCTGGCTCACACATACATATGCATGTACACAAATATGCATAAGTGTATATTTGATTTATATACATACATACATATGCATACATATGGACATATTCTTATACGCGAATATGCGACACCATGCACATGTGCTTTTTTATGAATGCCATTTTCACAATTTTCTCGCACGACATTCGGCTGGCATGCGTCACCCTTCGATATCGTTTTCGTGAAACGGCCACTGTGCGACGTACACTATTTACTGGCGCTGACCAGTTGTGTCCGGAATATTTGCAGCGTCAGGAAAAACATGCAAAAAGTCTCCTTTTATGTACATATGTAAATACATACATATGTATGTATGTACATACATATGTTGTTCGCCATGCACTATGGTTAAACTTATCAATTTTATGCCAAAACTAATATATAACAGTAAAAAGCGTCAAGGTATAAGATATCTCGTAGACTTACCCTCCCGCCCATGACATTGTCACTGTATTTTCTTAAGCTTTACTAAATAACGAATTATAAATAATTAAAATTTCACTTTGTATTGAAAATGCATGCAAATAATCCACTGTAATTTGGCCAAGTGCGTATTGTCCCTTTAACAGCCATAGTCTTTTTTGCGAAGCATGATAACAGCAGCTGGGTCACAAATCGTAATCGTTCAGATTGTTGCAGCATGGTTGCAGCTAGACTTTCGACTAGGATTCTGGAACCCTACATTAATAAAAACGGGAAATGCCAATAGACTACAGTAGTCGAAAGTAATTGATATCACACTCATTCCGAAGCAGAGTACATGTTACGTACTTACAAATTCAGAAATGTAGATACATACATACATACATATGAATGTATGTATTTGTGTACATGTTGGTGTCTGTACAAAACAAGAAGAGTTTTATGTTTGTCCAAATGATTGAAGTTGTATAGAAATCATTAGTATCAAACAGGGAGGGGTATCTGCTAGTCGAGAGCTTGCGATTATAACAGTTTTCAACAGGACGAGCGTGTAAACAAGAAACCCACAGAGAGTGTTCGACTACGAGGTACCCTGTTTGAGATATCTAAGCACATAAACTCATTTATTCAGTTAAGCAAACACTTTGCTATCTGTGAGCGTTGGATGGCATCAGTATGGCTAAAATTCACATCATATGTATTACTTGTAACTAAAGATTTTTAATTATGGTGTATATAATACTTAATGAATTGATACGTTATGTACACACTTATGTACATTAAGTTATTACATGACTCTCAGCTTAGCGCGGCATTGGGAAGGATTTCATATTCAAACAGCGAGAGCAAGACGTAGTCATAAAATATGAATGGAATAGAGCAAAAAGTACAATAAAAGCAACTCTTTTCGGTACGCAGAGTTGCCAGAGTCTGGCAATGTGTGTATGTGACATATAAAACCGCATACACATGCATGTGACTCTATATATGGTACACACAAACACACGCACACATTGTAAATCTGTGAATTAAGAAACAATCATAATAATCGCACTCAGCGCACGTAATTATGAAATCCACATCACGGAAGAGGAATGCTGGGGCCTAGCTACAGTTACAGCTACAGTTATAGCTACAGCTACGGCTTCAGCCGTAAGCTGCATCACCCTCCTTCTATCCTCACCTCCCACTTCTGCTGTTAGCACCATGCCTGCCGCAACAATTGCTGTGGAAAGTGCACAACGACATTATGTTGCGCTCTGCCGCGCTAATGCAATGGTCTATCAGCAGCCTTAACAGCGCCAGCGTCCAGAGCAACCAGATAAAGCCAAAGAGACAGAGTAGGAGTGCGAAAGGAAAGAGAGGGGGTAAGCGAGAGAGGGAGGGAAAGTGTGTGAGAGAACACGCGAGTCATGGAATGGAAACGAGAGAGCGGGGAGATCTACTGAAAAGCGACAACCGCGTTGGATGCAATTCCACAGTCATCATTAGTTTGTGCTAATGCACCGTCGCTAGAGGAGTGGGGAGATGGGGAGGGGGAAAGGTTGGCAAAGATGGGGTGTTATCGCGGTAGCAGCAGCAGCAGCAGCACTAACGGCAACTGCAGCAGCAGCTGCAGTAAAATTGTCTGTCAGTTGCAATTCGAAACCAAACGGATGAAATTGTTTCATGTTACACAATAAAAATTCTATATGAAACCAAAACAATGGATAAGTAAATAAATGCGGGAGCTGAGCGTTGACTTGAAATAAAAATATTTATAACATAACACACACACCCACACAGTCACACATACACACACACACACTCACACATATATTTAGCTTTATGTTTGTTAATATTTTGTATACTGCACGCTCCACACAATGGTTCATCTGCGAATTAAATCTGACAAAACGAAATCTGCTTTTACCATTCGCGTTGTTGTTGTTGCGAATGGAGGGCAAAGCTTTAAGAATGCAGTTTAACTGTGTAGGGGTATATATGGGTATTTGTTATACCCTGTAAATAGAGATTGCAGACATGTTTATTTACATTTTAGTTAATACATATGTTCATAACTATACATCGTTTATAATTGTTATATATTCTGCTCTCAATTTATACCCTGTTGGACACACATTTACGAATCTATTCTAAATATTATTTTATAGTTATATAATCACATATATGTATACATATGTATATGTGTAGAAACTTATAAACATTGAAGATACAATCTTGTTATTAAAAATATATTATGCCATAACATTAATCGATACAATAAGTTGTAGTATAGTGTAGAATTCAGTTAATGTCGCTTAGTTGATAAAACTTAACTGACTTAATAAATAAATTGTATACCCTGTATCCCAAAAAGTATACTAAGGTATACGATTAGTGATAAAGGGTAGCTGAGACCTAGGTACATGTTATACCCTATGCGAGAGAAAGCTAATAGCTAATATTATTAAAAACTACAGTTTATGGATTCACTTGCTTAACTCCTTGATGTGTTAGAAGCGGCGACATAATGCTATATCCATCGGGTGTTGTGGTTGAAAAGGAATCGGTGTTAATAAGGGGTATGCTGGATGCGACAGTTTCAGCATTATTTGTACCGAAATCCGGGAGGTTCTCATCGCTGGAGAAATTTAATTGTCGTATATTGGTGGAACTATTGATCGGTGATAGAATGTCCAGCGTGGATTCCTGGGTAAGTGGAGAGAATTGGCGTCCAGGGGGCAACAGTTCCATTTCATCGCTTTCGGTCTCTGGCATTTGGACTGCCGTTCCGGGACAGTCAAGGGACGGTGTCAGCAATCGGGGATAGCTTGAAATGTAATCAATAACTTCCAAGGCTGTGGGGCGTTTGCTGGAATCCTGATTCCAACAGGCCTTCAAAAGACCCTCCAATGGCGGCTTGACACCGCTCGGAATTTGCAATGTGTTGCCGTTCTTCACATAATCGAGAACTTGATTGTTTGTCAATCCCTGATACGGATATGATCCAAAGGTAATAACTTCAAAGAGCACAACTCCAAATGACCAAATATCCGAGGCAGACGTGAATAATCCCAATGAAAGCGTTTCGGGGGGCATCCATCGGACAGGAAAAAGTTTCCTCACGCCTTTCCGATTAAAGCAATAGTAGTCACTCTCGAAAGTGGGTCGAGCCATACCAAAGTCCCCTATTTTGACAACCCGTTGGGAATTGACCAAACAGTTTCTACATGCGATATCCCGATGGACGTACTTCTGTTCCGCAAGATATGCCAATCCCCGAGCCACATCCATGACGTACATTGTTAGACGCTTTGATGATATATCCGATTCATCAGTTATCTTCTCGCTCACCATGTTTCTTCTGGCCAGAAGGTAGGTCTTTAAATCTCCATACAGCATAAACTCCATGATTGTGTAGATGGGTTCCTTTTGCAGGCATACTCCCAGAAGTTTTATGATGTTCTTGTGATTGAACTTCTTCATGGCTTCTGCCTCCGCCAAGAAGTCCAAACGATCCTCTGTCGATGCTCCGGCTTTGAGTGTTTTAACAGCAACTGCCGTCCAATCTCCTGAACCCAATTGAGCTTCTCCGCCATAGACCGTACCGAATGCTCCCTCGCCCAATTTCCGATTGACCACCACGTTCTCCTTATTTATTTCCCATTTGTCTAAGGTGTTCATCTTATTCCGCGATGGAGTAATCAAATCAATGCCAAACATCTTCATTATCTGCGCTGAATGTCGAACTTTTCGGTTATAACGTTGTTTCCAAAAGTAGAATGATACGAAGGACATCAGGAAGATTGCCGCCATACAAATGGATATACTAAAGACCATGGCGGCCAGATCACAATTAATATGTAGAGCTCGTGCCACGCCAGAGAAGCGACAATCGTATCTTCCATCTTCTGGTATTTGGCCTTGGAACGCGCCTTCTGAGTTGAAGATCAATTGTCCCCCGTTTGTGCGAAGTCCTGATCCAGCACCCAGAACTTTGGGCTTGAACTTTCCCACCTCTACATGGCTCATATTTCTCCATTGCAAAATATCCAGATCGATAATCCTTGATCCTCCGAATCCACCTTGTCCGAATGTTACTTTACCGGACAGACCATTAAAGTCCGTTTCCCAAATTAGATTTGTTAATTGATTAATTGTCTTGGATGATCTGAGTTTATTGACTGCATAGGTGTCATTTGAGATTAATCTGTGCGCTGCGATTGCATAGGCCCAGACCGCATCATAGACAAATCCCACATAATTAGAGAAATTTCCATATTCATTCTGATATTTGGAGAGCCACGATTTGACTGTGATTCCCTCCTGCATCAGTTCATCCGGTTGACCAAATGGCGTATGACATATGCTAAAGTGTCCTTCGATTGCCTGTAATATAACAAAGAAACTTATCGATAAATCAATCGAAAAGATTGAGATATTACTTACGTTACGTAGTTGCTCGGCTGTGCAACGATTATTTACTTTAAGCTGCCACTTTTCAAAGTCCTTCGACAGCCACGATGGTAAAAACCAAATGTATTTATTTGCTTGTGTCATCTACAAGGAAATATCTTCGATTAACAATTGAACAAATGAGTGAAGCATGAAGAAAACTTACTTCCAAGTGTATGGCTTCACATATGGCCATGGCAGCATTATCGCTATGAAGTTCGGCTACGATGATCCTTGAATGCGCTTCTTTAAGTTTGCTCAAATGCTAAAACATAAATAACGCATAACTTAAAGTAGCAGTAATTCAGTTAAGATAGTGGAGCACTTACCTCATTCATATCTTCAGCTGATACATTCGTTTGAAACTTCCGATTGAAGGCCAAGGTGAAATTATTCAATTTCAGCCTGCTCTCCATGTAGGACATATACTCGGCATAGGGTTGATCATCTTCGGTCAATGTGGAAATCCGATTCCAGCCAAGCTTATGCATTAATTCCATGTAGGCGTCAACATATTGACTGTTCGATCCGATGGTCCGAAAGAAATACGGATAAGACTTTCGATCAACAAAGGAAGCGCCATCGGCGGAGTAGGATATGACCATCATGTTAAGGTGTCTCGATAGTCCAGCGATTGGCTCAACAGTCTCACTGCACGCTGGTCCCAACACGCCCAGCATATTCGGGGGTATTATAGTAATATATGAAGGCCTTCATAACCATATCGGACTTGCAATGTCCATCATTTATCATTATTTGCAAATCATAGTCAGGCAGAATGGTTTTATTATTGTTAATTGCCATGACGGCTCTCTTGGCTGCCCCCATAATGTTTAAATGTCCCCGATCCGTAATATTGATGGGAAATATGCCACCGATTGCTAAAGTCTTCACCCCATTCGATGGTAGTACCCATTTACTGTATACATTCCCATTGTTCTTCATCCAATTGCAAGCAACTTCATTATAGATTCGTTCGATATCTTCGGACTTCTTCCTTCGATAACCGAGTTCTTTCTGAAAGTACTCTAGATCCTGGTCTGTTATAAAAACTGATTTCAAAGCATAGACCATGCGACTATCGGCATCCAAGCTTTTTGCATAGTATTTCTGTATCGGCGTTAGATCGTATCTACAACGTGAATCTTGTAGGTATTTCGATTCTTCGCATCTGGGCAATGTTATTTGGGTAAACTTAACCTCAGCATCGATTGCCTCCGACGGGGTCCAATGTAGGACTATAAATCTTCTACGTCCAAGAGGGTAATGCGCTTCATAAATTTTAGAAAGCTCCTCTATTGTTTGTATAAATTTCGATCCCAACCAAACTACATTGAGATAGCTTTCCTGTAGCTCATGTTCAATGAAATACGAATCATTTCGGAACTCAGCAATAAGCGAAGCACATTTACGATGATCACACTTAGGATTCCTATATTTGTCAACGCTATAAAGATAATAATTGATGATTAAATGTATTAAATAAAATTAATTATTAGTATTTCTTACGCTCTCTCAAATATGAGATTAGATATGTTGTCATCCATAAGGTAAAGATCATAATGAGTATGATTAATATTTTGAAAGATCTTGTAGTGTAAGCTACAATAGCTAGTATCTGTATCTGGAACTTGATCACTTGGTACAAACCAGCTAAATCGGCCGGGAGTTATGGATGTGCCTGCATCAAATATGTTATCTGGTGTTCGCTGATAACCATATGGCATCCAAACTTCCAAATTGATCATGCTGGTATTACTAAATTCCTTATACGACCTAATAAGCAATATAATCTTTACTACTGAATTGCATTCAAATTTAGTTTACTTTACCTAACATAATCCAACGTGTACCAAGAATTATATGGATCCGTAGAATTTTTAAAGTGTATTGGGATAATGCGAACATTTTTATAGTTTAGTACCTCTCTTAGAAAGATATCGAATATTCGGGTCATCAACTGATGCGTTGCTCTATTTGTTACTTGAAGTCCAATGGAAATTCGTTTAGATTGAGGCTCAAAAGAAGTAGTTTCTAAAAGAATGAATGGTATTAGAAAGTACTTGGGGGTTTCTAATAATATTTAAAATCTTACCATTTATTTTTAGACATTGAAGAGATGATTCTCCATTCACAGGCAGGTACAAAAGTAAACAAATCAGCACGAAATGCATATAAATAATGTGCTTTTGATTCGATAACATTTTTGTAAGTATACGCATCATATATTATTCAACATTTTATGAAAGTATTTTTGCTGTTGAGAAAGAGAAATTGTATATAATTTTAAATATAAATAAGATATCATGGCATAAAAGCTAATATTACTGAATTAATTATATAAATTATATTACTGTGCAGATATATATGATAGACACTACGGCAGTCTGGCAACTCCTTCGCTAGGAGACTGCAGCCAATCGCAAGTCTGCATAGTATGTGTCCATCACTAGAATACCCAGATCTAGCCATCTCGCTTTGCCCTCTCAGGCGAGCTACAAAGCTGAGTTGAAGACATGCAAAGAGCGCTTCGATAACAAAATTGTAATACCAAAAGCTACAAATCATATAAATAGCTACATTTGTCATTTTATGCAAAGCCAAGCACAAATATCACTTTGGGCCAATATTAGCGATCGCGCAGCGTCCGCCAGCTAAGGAAAGTTACCGCACGTGGAAATGACATGCGCCTGGAAAGGAATAACCTCCAGTCATTTCTTTTGTTATATTTGTTTCCCTTGAATACATTTAATGCACATATTTACTTATCTTATTTATTTTTAAAACATAAATACTTACATTTAGGCACATGTATAGATGGTTTTTATTTATTTATTCACTCAGTTCATATTCATTTCATTTATTTATTTAATTATTCAATATTTGTTTGTCTCGAATTTTGTCTCGTGTTTACACTGCGTTTCTTTGGCCGATTCTTCATGCTTCGCAAATATCTTCATATCGCAAATTCGCAGTCTTGACTTTCAGGTACAACAAAACAACATTTCTAACTGAATGTAGAGCTAACATGTGTTAATGTATCCCCCCACAGTAGATCTTTTACGTGTTACTCAGTCTCATTTTTAAATATTCAAAAGTTGTACACTTTTTACACAGTCAGAAATGCAACTAACTGTTGGTATTGCCATATTCAAACATTTGATTAAGTGTGACCTAAACGAAATGATTCTCTTCAATGCAGTCGCATTTAGAAATGAAAAATTATAGTTTTAGTTGATGCGCTGCAGTTATGAAGTCAGTACTTAATGACTCTCTCTGTAAAGTTCAATATTGCATATAGAATTATGCACATGTGTGCAAGGCATAACGCATGAAGGGGCTCTAATTGGCATACCCTGTATCCATAAAACTGTATTAAACAACCAAAAGGTGGCATACCCGACTCAATATAGTGCAAATGTAAATATATAAATAAATAAAAAAAAAAGCCAAATCCAAAACAGTTAACTGCGTCGTAGAAATAAAAAGATGCAACGTTGCCAATAATTAACAAGTGCAGATTTCAACATGGTTAATTGCATGTGCTTATGTGTGTGTTTGTTTATAGTTCAATTGAAGGACTTAGTTCAGTAGCTCATTTTTTGATGAGCGAACAAATTGATCAGCTGGTTCGTTCGACTTACTTACAATATGATTAGTTCATTTCCTAGATTAGACTCTGTTCCTTCGTTAGTTCGATTGAACTTATTCAAAAGAATTCGGTAAAGCTGTAGTATGTTAGTGCAAAAACTAACCTAGTAATAGGGTATGTGCCATCGCTCATTTATGCTTTATAGTTAATTATGTTAAGAATGCAACAACATATATTCTATACAAGCAGTTGTTACACAAAAATGATTTTAATACGAATGCACAAAGAGAACACTCAAGAAATGCTAATAAATTCCATAGTTCAGTTCAGCTTCTGCTGATACCGACTAAACGCCCACAGATGAGTTCTTAAAATAATGCTCGGCTAAATACTTATAATTTGAAAAGAAGCATTTTGTCTTTTTATATTTATATTCCATCATATATACTTAATAAAAAAGGTGTCATGTGATGTTTTTGTAAAACTATATATATGTTCGTATCTTAATTTATTTATTAATTTGTTTACGTACATATATATGTATGTGTATATGTTTATAAATATATATTTATATGTATATTTACCTATAGAAATTGTGTTTTTGTATCTTTAGTAGAAGATTTAATTGTTATTTCTCGCACAACTCATAAAAATGTTAATAGCACATATAAAAAATTGTAAAATAAATCTTTTTATTATTACAGATCACGTTATAATACTTGTTATTCATAAACTACAAACTCTATATCGCAATAAAAGAATGCATGCGAAAACAGTTTTATTAGCTTTTGTTTTGTTTTTAGCGATGCACGTGTCTTGGGATGTGTTCGGAACGAAGCTTAATAATTGACTAAAACAAAATAATGATCGGTACATGCCGGACAAATTCAAGTTTCAGCACGAAGACTCTTTGTATTCTGAAACAATATCGACTTCAAAAGCGTCTAAGAGAATAATGCTGCTCTTAAAGTAATGCAATACTCAAAGAGCGAAATTCAGTTTCTTTGAACATATAGAAATGTTCAAAATATGAAAATAAAAAACAAAAACAATAATAAATTGCAATATTTTGCTTGTCGCAGGCTTAATACCCTTTCTTGATTTAATTAGCTGAAAAATTTATAAGATATGCGATTTTGAAATATTCCTTAAAGAAATGCTTTATTTCACATATATACTACGAGACATAAAGATAGTTGAGGTCAAAACCACAATATATATATATAATAATATGTATATTTATTCTACACGTCGCATACTTCTTGACAATTTCAATAGACTTGAGAAAGGGGAAAAAGCATTTAATATTTATTTGCATTCTCATCAAATTTTGTTGCAAGAATATACAAATGAGAATATTAAATGCATTTTTTTGTGTTCATATGATCACTTATATATATTTCCAATTTAAATATTAAGAACTATTTGAAATGCCTAATAAAAAAAACTGATTATAGTGCATCAAAAAATGAAGTTAGAAATTTTATATATACCCTTTAAATATATTTATTGGAGCCACTCTTTTCATTGAAATAGGAAACTTGAAATTCGTGTTAAACGACAAAAAAAAAAACATGCGGTTGCTTATTAAAAAAAAGGGAATATGAGAACAAAGACAACATCAAAATAAGGAGAAATCAATTTGATGTTTAGAATCGCCAACAAAGTACGTTTCAAAAATATGTGTGTACCGTGCAAGCAACAAAGCTATCTGAAAAGAGTTTAAGAGGATTATGCAACTATAAAATATAGTAGTTTTCATCATTTAGCTTTATTCAGTTAGCAATGCGCAAGCTCACAGTTTAACGCTCAGAAATTCCAAATTTAAAATCTGGATAATGTGACCATACTCTGTGATTACACTAACCAACGGAATTATTGTGTAGACTACGTTTCAAATCGTATGAATGGTAACTTTTTCTGTTGCTAGCATATCGTTCATTATGGTATTTAATTACACATTTCGATAATAAAAGAAGCAGTATTTTTTCTTAACAGGAGTCAATTACTGCGTGTTTGACATTTTTGCGCTAACATTGCCCGGTTTTAATGTTAAGGGTTTCAAGCTGACTACGTGCTGCATCGAAGCGTAATTCAAACAAAACAGTATTGTTTTATAAACAAATATCAATGTGGCACAAATATTCGTATCGACTCAGAATACCTAATATTTTCTATGAAATACTATAATAAGAAACAAAATGGACGACACATTACCGGATGACGCCTGGAAAGATTCTTTCGACAAGCTGTTGGACCCAAGGCCGTAAGTAATAAACATAAATATATTAAACAAAAAATGTATTTAATTTTACCCATTTGCAGGCAGCTACGGGAACTAAACATAATAAAGAAGAATGTCAGGGCATCGTTTAATATTGATTCCAGTGTGGAAAATAGCAATCATGACATTTTGAGCGCCAGCGAGTGCTCCTTGCCGAATACGAATTTATTGCATCTTGTTGATCGTTTTAACAAAAAAAGGAAAAGTAGCAGCACCATATCAACGCCTTGTGAAAAGCGACTAAGCTCCAACCTATTCTATTGTGCACTGTCGCCAATAACAAGCATGAAATTGGATGGATTACAAGCAAATGTTGATCATAAGGTGTCCGACATTGGTAAGTATCCTAATATCGATATAAACACTATCGATTGACTACATTCATCGGGCAGAAAAAGAACAACCTCGGGCGATAAAGCACGTTTGCTTTGAAATAAATGGTGCAGAGAATTGTGAAAAGATTGACGATCCCAAGGAAAAATCTAGACATTCTAAGCAAATTCCTGAGGAATCCCGCAAGCCTAGCCGATCTTCACTTGTTCTCCAACCTGGAAAATGGCGCAAATCCTTGCACACCTGGCGTCGTACAGTCCAAAGCAATGCAGTTTCCAATGCAGTCCCAAAAGTATCTTCGCCAAGGAAGAGAACTACAACAGAGAATTCGGGAGTTATTCGTATTTCTGGACGAAAATCAGCTTACATAAATGATAGCTTCGGAAGTAGTATACAAATCAGCTACGAAAAAGAAGTGCTAAGATACTGCGCTCAGCGAAGACCACTTCGGTTTGATACAGCTTATGCAGCTGCCAAGATGTTGCAGACTTGCAAGATTGGAGAGGGTGTCTACGGAGAGGTATTTAAGTATATTCCAAAGAGAAGCACCGAATCTAATGTGGTCCTGAAAGTGATACCGATTGAGGGTTCGGAACTGGTCAATGGTGAAGTGCAGAAGACATTCGAACAAATATTACCTGAAATTATAATATCTCAAGAAATGAGCAATCTTCGAGTCAATTCCACTAATTCAACAATTGGATTCGTTAATATTTACAATGTAAGTTTATCCATAAACTTAGTTGAATTGTACATAAATCTAACCATTTTCAATGTTAATATACAGGTTGCTTTAGTCAAAGGAAAATATCCGCAGCATTTATTGAAGCTTTGGGAAGAATACGATGAAAGGAAGGAGTCGGAAAATGATCATCCTGAAATGTTTACTGACTGTCAGCTATTTATAGTTTTGGAGCTTAATTTTGCTGGCAATGACATGTCTTCGTTCATATTTTTAAACGCTGAACAATCCTATTGTGCTCTGCAGCAAGTAAGTATGTGCTGTAGAAACCGCAATCAAATCTAACTTTCTTTGGAATCTGAACTTAAGGTCGTCCTGACACTGGCAGTTGGAGAAGAAGCATTTGAATTCGAGCACCGAGATTTGCATTGGGGCAACATACTTGTCGAAGAAACACAAATGAAGCGAATTGATTATAAACTTAATGGCAAGGACTTGTCGGTGGCAACAAAAGGAGTTCGAATAACCATTATTGACTACACGTTATCAAGAATAACTGTCGGAGACTGTTGCCATTACAATGATCTTTCAACTGACGAAGAGCTGTTTGCGGCCTCAGGAGACTACCAATACGACATTTATCGCATGATGCGAGATGAACTAAAGTGAGTATCAAATATATCATTGTTAGAAAGATTTCCTATTTTATATATCTCATTATAGAAACAATTGGTCGGCATACGCTCCAAGGACCAATGTGATGTGGCTATCGTATGTTGTATGCAAGCTTATTGATGGCGTTATCTACAAAAACTCAAATTCACGAGCACATAAAACACATCTGGCGAAGCTTAAGGCTTTTAACAAATCAGTGCTGACCTTTAATAGTGCGGTTGAGTGCGCTAACTACATACACAGCTTAACTTAGAGTTATATATTTATTTATAATTAATCGAAGTTGCATTAAATTAATATATTTTTTAGTTCCTTATGGTTTAAATTTAATGACTTAACGCAAATGATTTTAATTTCTTTGGAAAACCTGGATACTAAGTTGATAATAATTGATATTAATTTAATGCAAGTTGGACTAAAGTAATATATTTTTTAATGGCTAAACGAAAAAGCATTCGACTGGTAAGCTGAATATTAAATGACTGTGCGATAAGTGAAGATAATAAATCGAAATTGTATTAAATTTGTATATATTTTGTACTGCCTTAAATATTAATTAATTATTAGATTGAAGTTGCATTAAATGAATATATTTTTATTGGCTTACAATGTTGTTTTTACTGTTTAAAAATAACGAATGAACGTAGCTTTCGACTGCCATGGTAACCTGGCGTAAAAAGCTCTGCGCTCGAAAGCTGTGCAGAGCTTTGTTCCTTTCTAAAGTGAGACAACTGCAAAGGAACTCAGTTTCTGTTCATGACACAAATTTACAACAACTGACAGCAGTGCAAAGTGCTGCATTTTCCTACAGGCTGATTTGCTCTCTAGTGTAAATAATGAAATAAAGATCTAAAATTTAGATGAATCTAATTTTGTACATCAGTGTGTCCAATCAGTTGTCAGGATTTAAGAAACTAAATTACACATGCAAATCATTACACACGATGTAAATGCATACAAAAGTATGAACTGTGGTGCGAATAAAAAGAAATCCGAATAAATGCTGCATATAAAAAATAAAAAAGGACCTTACGAATAACTATAAAAATCGATATTGTATGATATTTAAAATGCATGGTTACCAAAACAAATTAAATGCGAAACTAAAAAGTATTTAATTACCTGCATATGCACGCAAACATGTATATGTGTACACTACGTACATACATATGTCCTTTGTGCATTATGTACACACTTGTATGGGCATATTTATTCATACCGATTACTAATATCCTCATTCTACATATCTTTTAATTAGAACAGTGCTGGAACTTAATTAAATAATTATTAGTGCTCTGGATAATTCGAAATATTCTGTAAATATGAAAAATTAAACGTGCACACCGGACAGCAAGTCCTTAGTCCATAAAAAAGTGAGTAACTACAAGAACAATGTGTATTTTTTTACATTCAGTCCATGTAGATGAAATGTAAACATGAATATAATTGTGCATAGTATTTATTTCGTATATCACATCAGCAGCATTTGCAGCCTGAATGTACATACATACATATGTACATACACATTTGGGGGTTGCTGAAGTCATCCACTTCATCAAAAAGTCATTGCTTTGTACATACATTACGAAAGGGGAGCAAGGGTCTACTAAAAATGTTGCCTTTATACTTACCTATCTACCTATGTAAGCATATGTGCATACTTATACACTTTTATAATATACACACCGAATTGTGATTGCATATCCACTTATGTATGCATGAATGTGTGTTAAACATCGTACACATGCAAACTCAGCATGCAAGTGAAAAAGGGACTAAATATGGACAAAATTGCTTCTGTTGATTCAAATTTTGTTACCTGTTGAAATATTGACATGGACATACTGCATGTACACATAAATGTAAATGTATGTATATGTGTGTAGACAGAGCGTCAACCTTATTGGCTTAGGAAAATGCAATTTTTTTAGCATAGCTGACAACTCAACAGCCGGTGACCGAATGAGTGTACACATATACAAATGTATGTAAGTCAGTATGTGAAGTAGCTTAAATGAACATCTGTATGTAAATCTTTGAAGCAGCTATAAAAATAAATTAATTGCCAATCATGTAATTTTCAAAAAGAAAAACTCTTGCAGTACTTTATACTTATGACGTCAGTCAGCATTTTAAAAATGCCACCCCTAACAGTACAAAATGTGTAAAAACAGTTTATCCGCTTCGCAAGTAACTGATATTCAAAGACCTAAGTGAGACACAAATCGGTACTTATCGATACTCATTTTAACATATTGAAGAAGATAACATATGCAAAGTGAAGAGAATGCAAGTGGGACAGACTTGGGCAGTGTCCTTTTATATTTATATCAAATGTATACGTATGTTATGCATGTAATTATGAATTTGTTTTCTATATTCTAGATAAAAAAAATGCATTCCGTTGGCATACATTCGGCGATGGCGATTAAGCGCCAGCGAAAGCGCCGTGATGAACAGAAAAAGGCAAGAGAGAGACGTTACAGCACCCAAAGCTCTGAGAGCGGTGAGACTTTTCATTCGCCAAGTGGATCTGTGAGACGTAAATATAACCACCCACATCATGCAGTCAAGGCGGGACCAGGAATGCTCGATAGCCAGGTTAGTGCATCTCCTAAATTGATACAGATTTATACCATGTACCTCACACAAATGGAGATAGAATTTCTTTCTTCGCTTGCTCTATTACTCGAAACTAGAACACTTTGTTATATTATTACTTTAGGTGGTAACAAGCATCGGAATGTTGCATATTGGCATCGTTTTCATTGTATTTGGAGTTTTCCTTTGTGGAGCTGGCATTATTCCAGATGAAGCTATGTCCTGGAACGTATTTAGTAAGCTTACTAATGAATTTTGAGAGATTGTGATTACAATTATATACATTTTAATAGGCTCCAGCACTGCTTGGTGGAATGAAGTAACTTGCACTGGTCTATTTTCTTTCGGATTAGGCTTATTTTTGTTGGTTCTAAACTGTTTAATTAGTCGAAAAGAGGAAGAGGATCTTGAGGATTATGTACAACGTCAGCTTACTAGATCGCGATCAGGTATAAATTTAAAATCTAATCAAATTCGTTGACAGTATTATAATATATTTCAATATAAAGGACATCGTCTTGAGCGGGATGTAGAGACTGGAGTATTGACCACACGACATGCGCGCAAGGCTGTCGCTCTGCAAAAAAATGCAAGAAACGGCCCACCGTCTCCTACGGAAGTGGCTGTCGTGCATTGCGGATCTACAGAAAGTATATCAAATGGGCAAATAGTAGGTCGTAATGGTAAGCTCTGTTTTAAGGACGTTGAAGGAGAATAATATTTTTTTCTCAATTAATTTCGCAGGGATAAACAATTCTGGTGATATACTACTCGAAAAGATTGTGGAGGAAGACACCCCGTATTTGAATGAGCACAGTGCGGGAATATCGCCAATTGAAATTGAGAATGATACAAAACAACTTCTAAGAAGGGAATCAATAACAGATGCAATCAACATGACACGCATATAATAATTATTTAAGTACTTACAGATGCTATTTTAAACTTTAAGTACTTACAGATGCTATTTTTTCAAATCATTATTAGATGTTACTGTTTAAATAATCCAAAAAGAAAAAAAACAAACAAGAAACTTTTTCCAATAGCTGTAAAATATATTTAGCATTTACATAAACTAATGTAATCTATATAAACATTTTTTTAAATATCTTTTTAACTCTTTTTTAAAATATGACAATTACTTATAACTATTATATTACATATATAATAATATTTATAATGTATTCATTAAAATCAAATGGCAACTGACATTTATTAAAAATTACTTATGAAGAACAAGTAAATATTATAATAATATCCAAACAAATCTGTAAGGATTATAGAGAAATGTACTTTTAATTAATGTACATAAACATGTGTATACATTTGTCTTACTGCTTTTATACCCATACATAAAAGTTACATATATCTAGATTAAGAAGCTATCTATAGACGCTATAGAGGCTACCAAAGAACTTGCTTAACTAAACAAAACCAATATAACAGCAGCATATGCGAATGTATTTAGCTAATTATACTTATATGCATACATAAGTTATTAACTGAATACAATTAATGCTTACATTATACATACAATTCATGAATAATTCAAATAATCAATCAAATCATAATTATATATTCTGTTTATCTGCTCAGCTGACAGAAATGCGATTAGAATGCGACATCATTGCAAAAGCAAAGTGTAGATGTAAATACATAAAGCAGAATTTACATTAAATATAACAGAAAACCCCAAAAAAAAAAAAAAAAACAAGGAAATATTGTCCATCTTTTGGCATTTATATTACTATTAATTTTATACCCGAACTTTATGTTGTGATCCTTACACTTGTATGTATGTATTCTTTAGGTATATTTGAGCAAACCTGATTAAGTAATTTAATTAATGCTTCTACATACATTTATAAGTAATTATTTCAACTAGGGCTGTATCAAACATTCTAACTTATTTTTATGTATTACTTAACTAATATGATAACTGAGTAATTTCCAAAATATTCAGATATTTTGTTTTTAAAATTCTGAACCAACAAAGTGCACAAGAAAAGAAAGAAGACTATTTAAAGTAAACACTCTTATTATCTGTATATACATATGTATTTATTTAGGTTTAGATATACCAACAAATCTACACGTAACTCTAATTTTGTATTACTTCGAAAGCGAAAATTGAATAAATAATTTAATAAAAATTACATTTAAAATTTTTTAATTAACTTATCGTACAACACGATGTTGATCTATTTGTTTTATATTTATTTTAATGTCTAATATTTAGTATAACTTCCAGTTTGTGCGATTCTACAAGATCAACCGTAACAAAAGCTCGTTATGGCCTAATCGATCGCTTATTCACTAAAAATTAATGTAGAGAACGTAAAATTGCTCAGTACTTATGTACCGAAGTTATACTGAATGTTCAATCTCACCTTGGCTAATCAGGAAATCGGAATACAGAAAGGTAAGCTCCCGTGAAAAGTTCAAGAGGTTTTGTAATCGGAATGTAAACGAAATTGAAGCTTTTAACTCCGATCAAAATTCCTATCGATTTGATAACTGATGCATTATCTCTATGTTTTTCACACATTTAATCTGAAATTAATGTAATAGTCTGGGCAGTTTGCTTAAATTTTGTTTTAATTTACTAAATATGGGCCACATCGCATTACACCGGTCTTATACAAATTATTATATAAGTGTTGAGCAGTGAATAAAGTCATTACTAAAATATGTTAATTAACTAATAAAAATTTTAAAACATTTTGTTGTACTCCCGCTAATTCTAATGCATAATAGTGATAAACGCACGTAAGAATAAAATCGAGTATTCGATTTTTGCGTCCCGATTATCTTATCGAGCTTATCGATAGCAACACATCTGACTTATTTTATTTTGTACAAGATTGTGAATTTTTACCAATAATAACCGTAATAATGTTGCCAACGGGTATGTTGTTAGAGTAAAGTTGTGAATAAACGTTAGCTCGGGAGTAGTAAATAACTTATTTTGGCGAGAAGCAACAAAAAACAAATACCTTTGTTAACGATGACCAATGTTGACGAATTAAAAATCGATCTTCCCCCTCTAAGTTTCGAGAAATGTATGTCACAATAACTTGACAATTACAGATTGTATGTTTATAATTTATAAATGCATAATCGTAGGTCCAGAAAGCGATGACGAACGCACTAAACGACTGGCAATTGAACAATTAATAGCTCAGAGCCCTGAAAACCATATTCCACTCGAAGAACTACGCAAATTGGCGTTGAGTGATTTGGGCTTGGTGAACGATGACCTCAGACGTATTTTGTGGCCTCAGCTGGCCGGTGTGGATGTCAAGAGCTTGGAGCGAGTCCCAACACTCGATGAACTGCAAAGCCATCCGGAATATAATCAAGTTGTGCTTGATGTAAATCGTTCCCTGAAACGCTTTCCTCCAGGCATTCCCTATGAACAGCGCATAGCATTGCAGGATCAGTTGACAGTCCTCATACTTAGGGTGATTAAAAAGTACCCAAACTTACGATATTATCAAGGGTATCACGATGTCGCAGTTACTTTTCTGTTGGTCGCTGGCGAAGAAGTTGCCTATGCCATAATGGAGGAGCTGTCGACAACGCACTTTTCGGAATGTATGCAGGAAACAATGGAGGCAACACAAAGGCGCCTCATGTTCATTTGGCCTATAGTCTATTTCGAACAGCCTGAACTGTTTCAGTTTCTGCAACGTTCTTCGGTGGGAACCTTGTTTGCCTTACCATGGTATTTGACTTGGTTTGGGCACAGTTTGAATTCCTACAAAGCCGTCGTGCGATTGTATGATTACTTCCTAGCCTCACCAATATATACACCTATTTTTGTGACTGCCGCAATTCTATTGTTTAGGTCAAGTTCTATACTGAACGAGGACTGTGATATGGCATCGGTGCATTGTCTCTTATCAAAGGTAAAACGAATGAAAGTAATACATATGCTTATCGGGCTAAATCTATATATGTTTATTTATAGCTGCCAGATGATTTGCCGTTTGAGGATTTGTTGAAAACGTCGAGTAAATTATACGAAAAGTACAGTTTGACTGTAATAGAGAAAAAAGTTGAGGAACTTATAAAATTAGAGTAAGTGGCATCTTCACAATTTATTAATTGATTTTCATACTAATTTAAAATTATCAATTGTAGGAAAGAGCAACGACAACTGGAAGAGAGACACCGATTGCGTCCACGTTCAGCATCTTCAAAACCAAATTATAAATTAAGTAAATGGTTTTTGAAAATCTTGACACCGAAATCGATGATAATGACAACCGCTGTTTCGATTGTTGTAGGCATTTGTGCATATTACTACAAGAACCAGTATTTAGCTGCAGGCATTAGCTGAGTCACTGGTTATTTCCATCCCACGCTATACTATGTATTCCGCTCTATATCTAATCAACCGAAAATCGGTTGTATGGTCGAAATTTGCCTTTATTAACTCGTTCACGTTCTTTTAAAACATGCATGTAAAAATTGACATACCCAAAAGGAACTTTTAATGTACATAGAGAGATTTTTGGTTAAATGTTTAAAATCGTGTGCTGATTGTAAAAATAAATGTAGATTTGATGAAATTCAGAGGTTATTGCATATGTGTAAGCTAAAATTTACTATATTTGAATGAAGTTCGTCACATGAATTTATATTAATAATAATAGTGAAATTAAATGTACAGACGAGTAAATCGTTTATCTTATTATACATGATACACACATTAATAAATACTGCAAAAATGTACAGTTATGAATAACTATATGTCTTGTTAAACTTACTATAATATCAGGACTATTAAAGCATTCAATTGTATTGGCTTTATGCCAATTAATTAACAGGATAAACGTAATGGATCTACGTATATTGGAAAACTTCTCTTTTTATATATCAATACGGTCTAAAGCAGATCTGTAACTAACAGTATATTAACATTATATTTTGATAGCTTTGTTGCTTGTGAGAGAATTTTCTAAAACCTCGATGAATGCCTTAAGTTGATCTAAATTCATTTCAAACATAAGAATCTCGTCCCTGGAATTGGATCGGCAGTGTAAATTTATGGTAACGACTTGGCGAACATTTCTTCGAAAGCTGCTGTCGCCCAATATCAATCGAGTGTCCCAGTCAAATGACACAACACCCTTGATGTTACTTTTAAGGTATTCATATCTCCCAAGAGCATAATCCACAGCATCTTGTCTGGACGCGAGCACCAGTGGCACTAATGGTCTTAATTCCTGGCTTAGAAATGACATTTTATCGGCAGATCCTGGTTCAACACTATCTGAACAACAATTCCTGTAGTATTTGGATATTGTGCGCGTCGCAAGCAAGAAGTCATCCGGATTTTGAAAGCCGTACTTATGTGACAAGCGGAGTGCCTGCTGATCGGTTATATTTCCGATCAGGAAATCAATTGACAAATGGAGAACCTGGCAGAGATAGTATAATGAAGATATGTATCAAATTACGGTATGCATACCGTTAGTACCTCCATAAATATTTCTTTATTGTTGATACTCTTCAACAACTCCATGCCTCTGTATGTATGTTTGTACGCTGCTCCCATATAAGAGATGGCAAGCCAACGAATGCACTTTCGATAGTATCGATTGCTAATTTTAATTTTAAATTATCAAAGTCATCGATAGTGACACGGTTACACATCCCTATTAAATTGGCAGAATCAGCAATTAGCTAAATATGTAATATATATATCAACATAATATGGTCACACATAGAACATAACAGCACCTGCAATTTATTATTTCTGACTGCAAATTGTTGGTATGTCTTCAAAACACACTCTATCAGTTGCCCAATTATCTGTGAAACAGAATCATTTCTTAAGCTTGAAGCTATTTAATTATATACAGAGTACAGCTAACTTAAAATATTTTTGTAGCAAAGGTTATGTTGTGCTCCTCACTTTCATTTGCAGTATAGGGTACGTTCGAAACGCAGCCCTCAGGATCATCGCGGCAATATAATTTACTATTCGCGTCATTGAGATTAATAGCCGAGAATCTATCAAGCACAGGCGCAATTGGTAAGCTATGATACTGCTCGAAATGTTCATTGTCAGTACCAAAATGAAGTCGCAATTGATGCTGTATGTTCTCCTTCTCATTAGCACGATTTCGTTGAAAGTCTTCCTCTACCCTGGAATTGTGAGGCTTGATTAAATCAAAGAGTATTAGATATTGTTAACATGCCTACTTTTTTAACGCTTCAAGCTCCCCTTCCAAAGACATTTTCGTTTTTGCGGCTTTAACAGATTTCTCCGTATGCAACTTTTTTCCAAAAGTCGCACAGGATTATTGAATGAGAAGCGTTGATGCAAAGGCTTCTCTTCATCCAGTTTAAAGCTATGTTCTTTTATGGACTGCAATTGGGTAAAATAATTTATTAATAAGGATTGTTTGATGTTATGCCTTGAACTGTTACCGTAGTTGGAAATATTGGTGTTTTATCCTGAAGGTTTTGGGGAATATGTCGTTGTCTGCTTTTGAAATGGCGATTTGATTTGAGTTTTGGCTGGACTTCTGCTTGAGGCTCTGTTTGCACAGGCTTTATGGGATTTGGTTGGTCGTTGCTTCCTGGCAGGTACATTACATGCTTCCCTCCAGTCAGAAACTTAATAGACTGTGGTTCTATCGAAACCAATCTTTGCCTTTTACTACCATACTCCAGACTCTTCGTATGATGTTCCATACCACTGACACTCTTATGTAGCATCCAATTATTACAGCCTTCAAATTTGGTAACAGAAACATCGCCCTGATCGGGCTGTGGATTTGATTTCCGTGGACTAAAGGCAGACGGACTTGCGTTATTATTAAAATAATCCTCTGGCTTAGACTTCTGTAGACTCTTGTAGATGCATACCTATGAATGCGATGAATGCATTTTAATTAATTTTTAATTCAAACAAGTTATCAATATATTATACGCACATCGTCTGCGTTGATGCCTCGATTATGGTGCAGATGAGAATCCCTTGGTAGCGAAAGACTGAAGGTATGAATAGGTGATACGGCAGCTTGTCCAGTTTTTTTCATTTTGCTGCCATAAAACAATAGGCCATCTCCCTCCCATTTGGATCTATATTCATCGGAGCTAGAGTCATCATCTGTGCTAAGTCCCTTAACTCTGTCATCATTATCATCGCCAAGATCCTGTTCGGGTGTCCACGTGTTGAGTATTTGATTCGACCTAGAGACCTGGCGAGCTTGGGTTGTTCGCTTTGGTTGTATAGGCCTCTCACTAGTTGAACTCCCCATCCAAATACTTGAGTTCTCCTTCAACTGCAAATTTTCCACGCGATCTAATTCTTCCATGAGGGAACGCCAAGCTAATGTTGGACTAAAGGAAGGAGTCTCTGCCTGTCGACGAGGCAGAGTAGGCCGAATATGTATAAGTAATCCATTATCATTCATACTCTCCTCCACAGTGCTCATGTTCTTATATTCCATATCATAGTTTGGAACAATTGGCTGTTGAGCTCCGTCATTGGCAAGGTTTTCGTCAGCTAAAAGGCAAGAGATTTGTAATTAGGAGAAAATCCATGGCGATTGTAATGAGACTTACCAGTTACTGTCTTTGTAGTATCTGAGGATCCCACCATTTCCATGCCAAAATAAAATGTACGTTGTGTTTTATTTCCTTGAGTAGAAACAATAACTTCATCCAAATTCTCTTTTGGAGCTGCAGTTTTTTGAATATTGTCTTGATTATCATACTTCTGATGATGATCCATATTCACTGGGATTTTAATTTGATTGGAAGTTTCAAAATTATCAGATTTTCCACTTTTTAACATGATGGCATCGGAGCTTTTCTCTCGTCGATAGGTGAATTTAGGTCTTTCAATTGAAGGACTTTCATGATGATTACCTCCCACAGAGTTCCGATTCTCGTTTCCTCTTTTAAAGGCGTCGCTTTGGTTCTGAACTGGTTTTGATGGTGGCTTTGTGAGCTTCATTTGGCGATCTGAGTTCTTTGCAAAGTGCGTGGGTTTGGCATGATCTGGTTTTAGACTCTGATTATTCCGTAGAATCTCAGTATTACTCTTAATTATCGAAGTAGCTGTATTGGCTGCTGCAGGAGCTTCTGGTGCTCGTCGCTTCTTGGAATACTTATTCCGATTACTTGGCCTACATGGAGATTCCAGCACATTCTTTGCGGTAGTGGGTTTTTGTTGATTAAGTTTATTTATAAGCTCGGGCTCTGAATATGTATGTCGTTGCATTCGTGAGAGATTTGTCTCCAAGTCTCTCGTCTTGGCTTTAACGTATAACAAAGTTTGGGATCGTGTGAATTCGGAATTGTGATCATTTTTTCTATTTCCGTCTTTTGCAGTTTCTATTATAAATGTTTTGGATCTCTGACTAAGAGCATTTGAAATGCTTTGCGTGTGATTTTCATTTGGCTTTCGCCCACTAATCGTTCCACCAGAATTCAATATTGCACCATTCGTAGTCGCTCGCAGATGTAGCTTTTTGTCCAACTCTGGTAGAACCTTAAAAGGGACTTCTGCTTGAGCCTTTGATTCTTTATCAATGCCAGGAGGTTGATATGATCTCCTCCATTGTGGATTTAAGTTGCGGCTTGGATTAATCGGGCTAGTTCTGAAGCCAGTTCTACTCAACTGATTGTGATGAAGTACACTCTGGCTCAGATGTTTAAATTGTGATTGAAATTGCGAGCTTCGATCGATTCCCGATCTCCCACTGTTTAAGTTGTGAGCGCTTCCCGAGTTCCCCATCTTAATATTTCTGTAAAAGTAAACATTAATCACATTAAAAATCATAAATAAATTAAGTGCATGTTTAAGTACAACTTCTCTCTCCACCTTCACTATAAACATCAACATACGAGTGCTTCATAAAGTAACTTAATTGCGTAAATCTTGACTTTGTCTATCGATAATTTTGAAAGTAACAGTCCTCCAATTACAGGTGAAATGCGTAGAATATAATTGCATTATTCGGACATTTACATTTGTTTTTGTAAACGTAACATCAAAAAACAAAATTGTTAGCTTTGCACGTATATATGTATGTGCAAATGTGTATATGTGTATGCTCACATCTGTGTGTGTGCGAGCGTTCTGACCCACAAAGATTCTCTCATCATTTATCATTCATCGAAACCTCATTACTGTAATATAAACATACAAACATATCTCTTCATGGACCCTATGTTAAGCGTACAAACAATCAGGCACTCATATGTCTGTATGTATGTGTGTGCATTAAGAGAAACGATATTGCCAACAACACATTCCACAATAAATATACATATGCAAATTCAAATTCAGGTATTTCAGGTACACAATACGTCTTTAGCAAAAATGAAATTTGTTTTTAAATTCATAACCGAAGAGCTATATTAACTTACAAATATCTGGCATAATTTATAGATAACTTTCTTTTTCACAGAAAATTACCATTGATTTGCTTTGCAGAGGGCCATTCAAATTTTGAATGTTTGTGTGCATGTACGTGTATGTACATGTACATGTATTTTTATGCACATGCATACATGTTGTGATTAGTTGGACACTGGTGCGAACAATTAAAGAATTTAAAATAACTGAAACGTATGTAATTATTGTTATAATTTTTTTCTGCCAAATATCGCGTTCCGTTTTCTTTTATTTTACCGGACTGCGAAGACAGCAGCGAGCACAATGCGCAGAAACGCTTTCACAACAACATCGATCGCGGCGGCAGTTGGAAACTTGACTTCCCATTGTCAGCGAGAGTAGAGAGTCAGCCAAAAGCTCCGCTCTTTGTAGCCCAAGAAATCCAACTTAACTTAAAGTTATGTTTGTGTGTACGAGTGTGAGAGAATTTTACCAGTTCTTTTTTCATTCATAATGATCAATTCACTGAGCGGGTTTCAAGCAATCTCGTTACTGCGTACACTTGTGTGTATGTATGTATGTACATATACATATCTTTACTTGTTTATGTTTGTATGTAGACTTGTATATATATGTAACACGTAGAAGGCGGCATCGCCAACCCCATAAAGTACTCATACATATGTACATATTTCTAATCAGCAGAAACAACGAAGTTAATTAAACATCTCACTCCTCATATTCAAATTGAAAATTTTATACTATATATAGACTAACACACAAACTACTTTACAATTATTTACCATTATTTATGTAACTTTTATTGTTGAAACAATTTTACAAATTTTAGAGGCTGCAGTGGCGCCATCTAGTGCGCGCAGCCTTGTAATATGTATGCATGTAAATTAACTTGTTTGCAAAAGGAAAGAGTATCCCTAACCAACTTTAGCATTTCTATTGGATTGGCACTGCACTTAAAGTGAATGCGCTTTTGCAATATAATTTTTTCTTTTCAATGTCACGGTTGTTCAAATAGGACTAGTAAATGTACCATTTTCGATAATTATGTACCAATTGCAGAAACGTCTCCCTTCTGTTGTTTGCTTCATATAAAAAAGGGTAAAATGTTGATAAAAGTTAGTATACAAATGAATGATTTCCATGTGGAATGCCAATTAAATTTCGATTTGATTTTCAATTTTTGTACATTAGATAATCCAAAATTGTTTGGAAAACATTCTATTTTACTTTCCATCACTTAAGAAAAAGCAAAAGCATATGTATGTACAGTAAAAAAAAGTAAAGTGTACTATGTATAATTATGAATATATATATATGTTTGTATATATATCTGTTGAATAGATTTCTTTTATTTTTATTAAAAATAAAAAAATATAACGTTACAATTTCAACATTCAAAAAATTCTACAATTGGTTTTACTAATTATAAATTGATAAAATCTTAAACCATTTCGAACTTAAGCAATTACGTTAAAAAACTCATAATCATGTCTCATATAATTTTTATCATCAAAGCAACCGATTAAGGCCGAGGACTGCATTTGACCTGGACACTGTCAGTCGGAATCATTGATCGCTTTTTTTTCTCTTCTTTGCCGCCTGTGTAACTTTGTGTTTTGACCAATCCTCCTGAAATATAGAATTGTGTATTAACTTATTTTATATTAATTAGAAATCTTCGTGGATTACATACCTCACTAGAGTTCTCATCAGACGAGTATATTGTTTTTACAACATCCGAATTCTTCTTATTCCCCGCACTATGACTATTGGAGTCTTTTTTTGCCAACTGGTTGCTTGCGGCCACGCCCACTGCCACCACGTCGGCCAACGGCAGTGGTTTCATCCTCCGCTGCCAATGCGAAAAGATCGCTGAACTGTTTCTGCTCAAGGAATGATTAATTAATGAATTCAATTTTATGTTTTAAGTGTATTTTACCTTTGTGCTCTCATTGCTATGCGAATATGCAGATTGCAGTGCTCGCTGCATCATATCGTGAACATATAATCCTGTGCCTGTTCCATGCCTACAGCTTCTTCTATAATGTTCTAGGTGGTTTAATACCTGTTAAGTTGAAAATTTATTTTAAACGAATTCCATTAAAGATTAGAGTACAACTCACATTATCGGCAGATGGGGTACTGCTGGCAGCGGAGCTACCTTTGGATGGTCGCTTTCGCTTGTTGGGTGATGAACTTGGGTATTTGGATGTGAGCAGAGATGCTATAATTTCGGAAAGCTTTTCTTCGCAACGTTGACACCAAAACCTGTTAAAAAGATCGAAACGAATTCAATTTCTAAAAGTATTAAATGCTTTTTTATTACGCACCTTAAAGCTGACGTGACAAACGGATCTCCTCGGGATTTAGCTTCCCTGCTGAGCAAAAGCCTGATAATTTCATTTGTTGGCTCTTCATTTTTCAGCAGCAGCAGCAAATGGCTTAGTGCCTCTGGATGATTTGCAGCTTCAAGTTCTGGTAGTAAATCCTTTAAGAAAATACATTTTGAAATGTTGAATTCAAGAGCAGCAATCACAACTCACCTGTATGCATTTTAGGGGTACATCATGTGCCTGAATGAGCTGCCATAGACAAAATTGTTCATAAGTCTCATATTCCAGACTGTCCCGAATACAATCGATAAGACCGTCTTGCTTAAATATGGTCAGTTTGCCTTGAGCTATCGAATACATAATGTCACGCACGTTCTTGGCATCAATGCATCGCAGAGTGATACGCAAAAGATCTGTATTGTTAATGGCAATCGTTTTGAACTCCCTGTAAATATCAGGCAGCAGCCATAAGTATATCGTAGTGTTCTCCTTTTCAAGCAGATCAAGGTCCCGTACTAGACAAATTCCAATTTTCTCATCTGTTGCTTCACATATTTGCCGATAAACTGTCGTCTTAAACTGATAAGCTTGCTGCACATTCTTGCGCGTCTGTAGCTTACAGTGAATTTTCATAAAATAAAGAAGCAAATAGCCGGTTTCGGTTAAGCGCTCGCATATCTCAGATAGTAGGGTTTGAAATGGTTTTTTGCTCTTGTCCTCATTTTCATAAAGAAACCGAAATAAACCGTATAGCGGATAGCTAATGCTTTTAGCTAGAAACTTTTCCTCCGTTTTGCTCTCCGAGAATACGTTTTGTTGTGGCAATGTTTCGCGTAGAATCAAAACCGTGTTTGAGATCACATAATTGAGCTGCGCCTCGTCCATATTTGAGGCAGGCAGAGTACGAAAGTCTTTCAAAAATGCCTCCCATGTAAAGGAGTTGCGCTTTGTTACAAATATCTCGAATGATTCGGCTATTGCATCGGGCAACTCAACTTTTTCGGGCACTGGTTTTTCTTTAAGTCGCACCTACAAGAAAATTCATTTTAAATCTTTATTAATTAACTTCTTTGATGATATTTGCAAGCTCAAACCTTTGACAGTGGTAGGTCATCATCGTCATCGGTGTTTTCATCATTTTTGTTGCTTCTGCCCACATTTTCACCGTCCTCGTCGCTGAATACAGATTCATGTTCACGCTCCACGCTTTCCACTGGTGCAATAGCTATTTTGTTGTCCTCGTCCACAATCGAAATTGTGCCACTGTTAGCTACAAATGCCGCACCACCAACATCAATGTTATCTATAAGCAAATATAAAAATTGAAGTATGTGCTTTTCAAATGCTTTTCTAACCACATACCACCTTGCATCATTCGTTGGTCAGCTTCTTTTTTAAAGATGGGCGCTTGAATTGAATGCGTCACTGGATACATGGATTGTGGAATATTAGAAACCGGCGAAACAAATTCTCGAAAGTTTTCGCGTATTAAATTGCGGAGTTCTCTGTCAAGTTTCGGCGACTCGAAAAGCGGGTGTAAGTTTGGAATGACCTACAAAGATTTGTTTCTCTTAAGGAATTGTTCGATTATGTTAATTTGTACTTTAAATGCCTTTACCTGCTTATCGAGTATCAATTTTAATGAATTGTACACTCCCAATCTTATTCTATCCTCGTTTTTAACATAGAAATTCTTTGTGATTCGACACAGAAAGTCTAGCAGTGTGCTGCTTACAAATGGATGATTTCGTATAGAATGATACATCACCAGAATGCCGGGTTCTATATTCATAATATTATCTTTTGCCGGATCGAAAAATAACCAATCGTAGAACAGCGATAACTTGGCATTGGCTGAAGCTATTGGATTTGTGCATGATGATATTAGCCAGCCGATAATTGCCCATCGTGGGATGATGTCAGAACATAACATATCATTTGTGGGGTGAATAACGTTAATAATGAAACGAATCAGGTCTGACCGCAGGCTGTGCGACTCGGGGGTAGCAAAGTATTTATCCTGAAACCAATCTTGGTAACGCTTCTGGTTACCAAATTTCACATTCGATGCCAGAAAATGTAACTTGCGTTCCATTTCGGGTAGTAACCGACATTGTAGAAACCGTCGACTGGTACGTATTTGAAGTAAATGCCAAATTCCATTAAAGGTCGGATGTAAGCTTTTCGGATTGTATAAAATATCTCGCCATAAAAGTTCAAATTCCGGAATGCGTGCAACATTTTGCAAGAGCCTACAATATACACAAATGTTAATGTACAATTATTTACTTTATCACTAATAATACAATGTTGTACTCACCGTACAAAATCTCTTCCCAATGGTATAATATCATGAAAACGATCCCGTATCAGCGAAATAGTAAACTTAACCTCTTTTTGGCGTAGTGGTAGCAAGGCAGGATTGGCATGATCCTCAATGAGGCGCACGAAACTGTAAACTGTTGATTGTACGAGGAACGAATTGGTTTCCAGCCATGCCCTGTACTCTATGAAAATATCCAGAAGACTTTCAACAAGAAAGAGATTTTTGTGGGATACGTCTCCGCCGCCGGCTTGCCGCAAACAATTCCAGATTACATTCTCAACATTGAGCACCTGATGCTTTACAAATTCGCGTAGAACCCAAATAAGTTGCCTCCGCGCGGTTTCCGTTAGTTTTGCGTACTTTTCCACTACCAAAATCGTTAGATTTGCAACAATTGCGCTCATTCCATCCCTCAATACAAGAGTTATATCCCGATATGTTTTAGGAGCCATTGCCGGATCAGTTAATATGATATACAAAAAGCCGATTGAAATCTCCTCATGTTGCTTTTCCTTGCATACGAACTGTGAGAGCATGTCGTGCATTTCCTTTTCGCTGAGGCCTGCAATTTGTTGCTGCAGGCTAACGTATGAGCGCTCAAATTTCTAAATTAGAGTAATAACAAACGTGATTAATTGTACATATTTAAAATATAATAATATGTCTAAAAGCACCTCTTCGATCTCATCTTTATAGTCGACAGCCGTACAGACAAACAATTTTGAGACGTGAGCTGCGCTTTTTTGTTGCTGTTGCTCCATTTGCGAGTGCAGTGTAGATACTATGTTTGAGTATTTCTTTGAATAATCTGATATGGTATTTAGTTTTTATACAGTTTCATAATCATTCAGAAACATTAACTGAAATAATAGTAAACTTAATTTGTACAACAGCATTTAATAAACCATAACTATATCGCGATTTCTGTTTTGGTTGGTAGACAGAAAAAATATGGTTGCCTAAAATGGGGCTGCCAACCTTAAAATAATACCTTGCCATATGAGAACACCCAACAAGTTGCCAGACTTTGTAAATGTGAAATGAACTGGTCATATTAACTAAAGCGGCTATTATTTATAATAATAGCATAACATATTTACTAAAAACTTTATATATGCCATAAGAAGTAGGTCACATATTTTTAAATTTTTGATGTATTACATCCAACATCAAATCGTAAACAAACGCCCGTGTCATTATTCAAATCAAATAGTGTATTTACTGAATAAAAACACGGAGATAAAACATTTAAATCAAATCAAATTCCGAATAATTATATGGTACAACCATTTTGCTGCATATTTCTTGTCAAGTCAAAATACGGCTTAATGTCAAATAATTCAGATATTCGTTGACATCTCGTGACTCGTTTTACTCATAGTTTTGGAAGGCAGTTACAGAAACGTAAATATCGTTTATCTCTACATTTTTGTCCCTAAACAACACTGAAACAAATACTGTCGCTAAGAAAAATTTATAATTATTTGTACATATTGTGTTGTGAAATTCAGAAAATAATGGAGGAATTGTTAAATGAAGTAGTCCCCCCGGAAGATTTGGAGGTGTGCATTAATTGATATCTTTGTATGCAAGCATATATTAATATATTCTAATTGTTGCAGAGGTTCGAAAGAAAATACAACCACGAACATGAACTCGATGGAGAGGTCACAACAGAAACAAAGTTTGAGTGCGTGGATATATAAGTATTATTAATTCTAAAGTGTTGCCTAATTATGTTTTCTTTGTTTTAATATTTTAGATACGCGTTTTGTTTGGTCCGGAGTCGATATACAAACGACATTAAAAAGGTGAGTCAGTATATACACACAGAATACAAGCTTTTGTAAGTGTGTACATACATATACGTATACATAACTGTATATATACTTGTTTACATGCAACTGACGTGTTATAACTAATTAATTTAATAGGGTGTTATGATATTGGAGGAACTGGCGCGTATTCATCCGGAAGGGAGACGTGATTATATTTATTATCTCGCCTTTGGAAACGCACGCATTAAAAACTATGCAGAGGGTTTGAAATACTGCAGAGCGTTTCTGGAGATCGAATCTAACGATCAAGTGCGCGCATTAGAAGTATGTGTTATATCAAAAATCGCTGTTTTGAAAAAGGGTTAATATTATTTTTTTTTTATTTTAAGGAACACATTAAAAAACAGAGCGACAAAGAAGTTGCTAAGGGCATGGCTGTTGCCGGAGGAGCTGCGCTTGTGCTTGGTGGACTCTTAGGACTAGGAATTGCAATGTCTCGAAAGTAAAATATTATTTTGAATAACAAATATTCCATGCCACATCCATTTTGTTTCCAAAGACGTTATTCTGTATATATATATATATATATATAATTACAAATTTCATAATTTATAAACATCAGTTTTAGTTGTAATTATTTAAAATTAAACGTATTAACTGTCGTTAAAATAACCTATTTTTACTTTTCTTGTAGTAAACAAAAACGCGAAAAATAGTGAAAAACTAGTGATATATACAGTTTTTTATGGAATGCAATTCCCTCCCAAAATGTACACATCTATATATCATGATGCGGACGTTGATTAAGCACATTGCGCCGATTAACTAATTAGCATTGTATTCCAACATTTATAAACACTCTTTTTTCCTGTAATTAATGAAATAGATAAGAAACAATTGTTACATTCAATCTATTGTATATTTAAAGTGATATGGCCAGTGCGTCCCCAAAGATGCGAGCGCAATAAATCATCATACTGTTATTCTCGTCATCGTTAATCAAAACATTCTCTTATTATCTATATTATAACTATTGTAATGCTCAGTTTTCTAGAACTTGAAGTCGTCGTTCACATTGTCCAATAATTTATTACATGGATTGTAAACTGGTATTAGTCACAAGTAGTTCTAAAACAGGTGGACAAATAATATCAATATCAGAATACAGAAATAAAATGGAAATTGCTTCTTAAAACATGTTGTATTTATTATTCATCTGTGCTCCCAAACTGGGAATCGTAAAAATATTGCAATTAACTTTTCAGGTCGTGTTGACATTCATAAATCTTATAGATGTAAAATGTCAAATAAGTCACAAATATACAGAAAGAAGTAGAAGTTCTATATAAAAATTGAAGCACTTCTGAATATATAAACTAAGTTAATATTAAAGCAAGCTTGTAAATAAATGCATCCGTTTCGAATAGATATTTTCCAGTTCAAATAACAATCAATAATTGACGATATTCTTAAGAGCTGCAAGGCAGCGATGCTTGTCAGGCAAGTAGAAAGGCTCAAATACATGAGGAAATGGAGTGTCCCAGCCTGTGACCCGTTTCACGGGTGCTTCCAGGCGTAAAAAGCATTTCTCTTGTATATAAGCTGCCAACTCTGCACCAAATCCTTGGGTAAATGGTGCTTCGTGGGCAATTATCACGCGACCAGTCTTACTGGCAGACTAAAAAAGAAGTCTTATTAATTAATTTGAATAAAAGTTTATAAAAATGTACTTACATTACAAACTGTATGGGTATCCCAAGGTAAAATTGAGACCAAGTCAATAACTTCACAATCAATGTCCAGTTGCTTTTTAGCTATTTCTGCAACCTATATATAGGATAGATAGTATATGTTTAATATTCTTAATACAGGGTAAACTCACTTACTTCCAATAGTACATGAACTTGTGTTCCCCAGCCAATGAGGGTGACATCTTTGCCCTCACGTAGAATTTCAGCTTTGCCCAAATCATCAGCATAGGAAGCAGTTGGCACTTCTTCAACCGCAGCACGATACAATGTTTTAGGTTCGAACACTATGCAGGGGTTTGGATCACGTATGCAAGCTAATAGCAGACCCTTAGCCTTGATGGGACCCCTTGGAATCTGTAATGCAAGTTTAGAAATTAGATTGCGCATTAAAATGATGCTCTGCCAATAATTACCACAACTCGTAGGCCAGGCGTGTGAGCGAAGTATGCTTCGGGGCTTTGCGAATGATACAATGCACCATGTCCAACAGCACCACATGGCACTCGGAACGTTAAAGAGCCGCAGTCGAATAGGCCACCGCTTCGATACCGATACTTGGCAGCCTCATTTACGATCTGATCAAAACTGGGAAATATATAATCTGCAAACTGAATTTCGGCTATAGCTGTAGCTCCCGTGTTCGCCACACCAATTGCAAAACTATGAGAAGGAAAAATATATAAAATCAAATAAATATACAATATTATATTATTAATTAATTAATTAATACAAACCCTGCAATTCCTTGTTCGCATAAAGGTGTGTTAAAAACACGATCCTTTCCATATTTATCCCTTAGATTAATGGAGCAACTGTTGGGAAACAAAATTTGTTGAAAAGAATACAGTTACACAATCTATAATAGATATACCGAAACACGCCGCCAAATCCAACATCTTCACCAAACAATAATGCCGAACTATCTTCTTCAAGGGCCAAGTCCATAGCATTATTTATTGCTTGGAACATGTTCATTTTCTGTGCGCCGTCAGAACCATTAGACAACTTAGTAGGGTAATATGTAAAATGTGAGCGTGTCAAGGAAGCGGTGTTTGTTTTGATTGCGCTAAACAATCCTCGAGCAAGAGAAGATACTTTCATGATAATTTACTAAATTTATAACAAGGATATAAAACAAAATAATAATTCTTATCACTGTTGCGCAACAGTGTTTATATGTTCAAGCACTTGTGTGACTGCACGATCAGATGGTACAGGGTTACCAGATCTTTCATCTATATATTGTGTGTTCACATTTCTGATGTCGATTAGTTGTATTACTTTTTTTTATTATTATAAGTATATAACAAATTTGGGTTTAAACATATGTACATTTTATTTGTTTCACTTGTACTTGTAAATTTACTTGTTGTTGCCCTGAATATGATTGCTGATCCGCAGTTTGCCTAGGCCTCGGGTATGGGAATACCATTACTGTTAACAATAAAAGCTCAATACTTTAGCCGATAGCTTACTGATAATCGATAGAGTTACATCACTATATTATAATAAAAATGTGTTGTTAGTATGGCGCTAACAAATGCTAGTTATAATAATTTGCTTTATAAATGATGTGCAAGCCTGAATTTTGTGAAAACATTTCTCAACTTCCAGGGCTCATTGTCCTAGCATATTCCCCTATAGAGTCCGTATTGGTTTGAAACATTCATTTATCATATCATACATTTTTTGTAAATATATTAATCAGCTGTTTTGCCGATGACGCTGTTGCATTTTGATCAGCTGGCATCAAATTTTATCGGTGCAACTAGCAATGGGGAGGATATAGATGATGCTTTTGACACCGTTCCAAAAATTGATTTAAGCTGATTAAGGCTTGTTGTCCTAATTATTTCAAGTTTTTATTATTTCGCTACGCAAATAAGTTTTTTTTCTCTATATTATCGAGTTGACAATTGAAAACATCGATATAAAGTCCATAAATTAACTTTAATCACTAACTGCAACAATAACAGTTAAAGTCGATCCGCAAAAAAAATGTCGAAAATAATAGAAATCCCAGTGCATGTACAAAAGTTGTTAACAATATTCCGCACAATAGTTCCCAAACTTACCAATGGAAAATATAAAGGTCAATATGGACGTATTGGCGTCATTGGTGGATCTTTGGAATATACTGGAGCACCATACTTTGCAGCAATATCTGCCATAAAAGTTGGAGCCGACTTGTCGCATGTATTCTGTCATGCTGAGGCAGCTCCAGTTATTAAATCATACAGCCCCGACTTAATTGTACATCCTATTCTGGATCGTGAGGATGCTGTGGATCAAATCAAACCCTGGATCGACCGATTGCATGTTGTCGTATGAACATAGAAATACAATTTCAGTCTCCTAATCATAATTAATGAGCACTTTTTGATTGCAGGTTATAGGTCCGGGTTTGGGGCGAGATGTTCGTGTTCTAAAAACAGCAACAGATGTAATAAAGTTGTGCCTGGAAATGAGTAAGCCAATTATAATAGATGCCGATGGGTTATTCATATTGAACGATAATATTCAGCTGATTTGTGGACAACGTAACGTTATATTGACCCCAAATGCAATCGAATTTCAAAGGTTATTTGGTCAAGATTTTGGCACTGCTCGCGAAAAGATGTTACTTCTTGGGGATGGGGTTGTGATCCTGGAGAAAGGTGCACATGATAAGATTCATATACCACATACTAGCGAAGTATATGCCATGCCAGTTGGAGGATCGGGTCGCCGTTGCGGTGGCCAAGGAGATTTATTAAGCGGTTCCCTGGCAACGTTCTTTTATTGGTCATTGCAGTCCAATCAATCCAACCCTGCATATTTAGCTGCTTGTGCCTCAAGTTATTTCGTGAAGAAACTCAACTTGGCAGCATTCCAAAAGCTCGGGCGTAGCATGGTTGCTAGTGATATGATTAATGAGATTTCGTCCGTATTTAAACATGAGTTTGAAAACACACCAGTGTAATTTATATAATTCTACATTATTCGGAATTTAAAGGGGTGGAGTGCCAAAATTATTGAATTAAAAAACCTCGATCTCAAAATTAAACAAAAATTTTTCATGTGCTAATGTAGGATAATAAAATTTTTATTAAATACCTGGATACTACAATAATCGCTCTTCTTTTAAATTAATCCTTAAGTGTGGAATAAATAAAAATCAATCCATTTGCATTTGTTACTTAACAAACTTTAAGCACATTAATTGAAGGTAACAAAAAATCAACTGATCAACTGGCTAACAAGAATGATTTGAATTGTGTGGATGCAAGAATTGCATTCTTAGTATATTTTAACGTTTTCTTGCTTTGGTCTCACTGACCGAATTTACATATCTGAGTGACCAGTTTGGGATTAAGGTGAACGTATAAGCTGTTAGTGAGTTTTAGCACAAATTGTCTTTTGGGAAGGTTGGCTTGCATTGTAATATTTACACAAATGTTGTTGGCTACATATATAAAACATATTATTCCCCCCTCAGACATTTCTCTTGCATTTGAGCAAACATACGTATGGTTCTCTGACGTCTCTTAGGATTGCACATACTGCACAAAATAGTTTAATTCAATGAATTGGATAAATGATACCAACACGTAAACGCATTTTTCTAATTATATTTTTAATTATCGTACTGGGACTATTACTACGAATTATATTTTTGTATAACCCATTACTGGAATTGACGGTAAGTGATTGTGTATTAAATGTAAATCAGTTAAGTTATAAAACAGATAGTTATGTATTTATGTGATTTTGTGTACACGTATCTGTATCTTGATAAGAATGACCAGCTGAGTCGTTACAGCCGGTTCTGATTAACTGTTCTTTAATTTGGTTAATACTATGTAATTATAAATATATATAATGTATCTTATAGATTGAATTCCAATTATTCTATCTGTTTACAAACACTGAAAAAACATTCACTAAAAACCCAACCACCATATCACATATTTAACATTTTATTCTCCAGGAGGAACCAAGTTATCGCAAGGCTGCTGGTGCGCCAGTGCTCGTAATGGTATTTTATGAGGCACTTTGTCCAGACTCCAAATACTTCATTACGAAGCAACTTTTGCCCGCATTTAAAGCGGCTGCACCGATTATGGAGGTGCAGCTGGTGCCCTATGGCAAGGTAAGCGGGTATATATATTAAATATTTCACTTTCAATTCCAATATTTACCGTTTTTCCAAGGCAACCACCAAAACAGACAGTGAGGGCAAATATATATTTGACTGTCAACATGGAATTACAGAATGCCAAGCCAACACTTACCATGCATGTGTGGCAGAAGTTATAGATGATCCTTTGATCCGCTTGGAAGTTGTGACTTGTATGATACGTGATAATCGACACCCTAAAGATGCTATGCAAAAGGTTTGCTTGCCTGTTAAACTTACATTTTCAGTTTAATCACAAATTATCATTCGTTTGTAGTGCGCCAATCAGTACAACGTGGACAATATTGATCTAATTCAGAAGTGTTACGATAGCAGTCATGGTTCCGAGTTATTGAAACTCAACGGTGATGCGACACATGCACTTCGACCGCCAGTTACATTCATTCCAACCATAACATTAGATGGCTCGCAAGGCAGGCAACCATCTATTTTAAAAGATCTACTATCTGAGGTGTGTAAAGCAGCTGGAGACACGGAGCAGGCTGCGAAAATTTGCAAGAAACTATAGCTCTATTTTTATTTCAAAATATATATGTTAATTTAAATTTTTCCTACTGACAATTGTTAAATAAATATTTGTTTTTTTATATATATTTTGACAATCAATAAATATAAAACAATGCACATTTGTCAAGATAATTCTGACATTTTCGCAGATACGTAAATATTTTGTATAAAACGATGTTCAACAAGCACTTCACCATTTCCTCTCGTTATTACAAACTGATATTAGAGTGGTTAACATAAATGCCAACATCCGTATTTAATGGTTCCAAGGTTCCATCTTCGACGGGACTTTCACTGTCGATAGTTACAGAAAATCTCTTTATAAGGCAACTTTGGGCATCGCAAAGACTCAATGAGAATTCGATCGCTAGGACAGCTTCTTTTCTGGACTCCACATTTCTTAAATACTTCATTTGCAATGTACATTTTCCATCCATTAAAACTCCGTTTGTTTGTTTGATTTCCAATGCAGGATTTATGCGTTTAACAGTCCATTTCTGTGGGGCATCCGTTGTATATTTTAGATCTGGCGAAAGTCGAATGGAAAATTGTATTGAGCTACTCTGATGCTGCAGCAAGGGAATGCTCTTCATCAACTGCAAACCACTTCCTCTTGACGAACTAAGAGGTGCATCCGTTTCACTGGTCGAAGATAATTGGTTAAAGTCCATCGGGAAACGACGAGCAGTATTTGTTCCCAAATCAATTACATAGATCGTGTGATTATTTGTGTCAGCAACTAACAAATTCTTTCCACTCTCATCAATGCAAAGGCCGGAGGGCTCTCGGAAAGTCAGAATGTTGTTATCTTGGTTCTTGATAACTAACGAGGAAATGATATTGGTATCGGTATCAATTACTTTGATTTTGTGATTATATGTGTCAGCCACATAAACCTTGTGATCGATTTGGTTATAGGCTACCCCCAATGGATGCTGAAGCTTTGCGTTGTACAGCTTGCCATCTTCATCTCCAAATGCAAATAAGTTCTATCAAATTTAAAAAAGACTAATTAAGTTGTGTTAGATTCATATATTGGATATTTGTTACCCACCTGTGGATTGCGATCTCCTCCAACTACTGGCATGACTTTGCCGTCGACCAAGGAGGCTTTGCGTATGCTGGAACTCTCGCTGTCTGCTATAAAGAGAAAGTCCTTGGACAGGGCTAAGCCCGATGGCTGGGCAAAAGCCGCGTTTTGAGGATAGGAGTTGTTGCGATTCTCTTCAAGCCCGTTGCCTATCAAAGATACACAGCAGCGTGGCTCAAACTTCTTAAACTTCCACCAAATAATGCCTTCGGGGAAATAACCCCAAATCTGATGTGTTCCGGCCATGGCTATCAACACTATTGTTTTCTCAGGCACATTCAGCTCATCTACGTGGAAGGACATATCCATGTCGCGAGCGCGAAATACAGCTACGTCCCACGGGGATGATATTGGCTGTAATTGTCCCAGTTTGCCACCTGTTCGTTCGTTGCCCTGCTGGCCTGTTCCTGCCAATGTTTCTACAATTCCTTTTTGTAGAGATATTTGACGCAGTGCATGATTATCAGTATCGGCAACAATAACCGTATTTTCATCAAGAAATGTAACACCCTGGGGATTATTAAAACGCGCTGACATTAAGTTGCCATCAACAAACCCGGCTTCAAGGCCTCCAATCTTATACTCGACGACTCCTGCACGCGTCACGATGAGTATACGATTATTGCCAGCATCAGCGATAGCATAACGACCCATCCACCGGGCAATTTTAGCTGGGAAGCGAAGATTCGATGCTGGATGCAGATCTGTGGATAGCTGCAGCGGCAAACTCACGTTGTCAATCTTCTTCTGCCGACCAAAGTAGGATAGAGCCGCGCCAACAAAGTCATGTAGAAACTCACAGTGACCTTCACCCATTAACAACAACATTGGGTAACCGTCCGGGCTTAGAACAAATAACGATGGCCAGCATCGTATGCTCAGAGCGCGCCATAGTGCAGATTTTGAATCGTTGACTATGGGATGTTTTATTCCGTAGCGCTGCGCCGCAGATAGAATATTTGCTGCAGTGCGTTCGTTTGCGAACTTCGGACTATGCACTCCTACCACAACGAACCCATCCTCGACAGGAAATCTCTCTTCTAGAGCTCGGAGCTCTGGCAATACATGCATGCAATTGATACAGCAATAAGTAAAAAAATCCAAAAGCACTACTTTTCCACGCAATCCTGCAATTGACAAAGGTCTACTGACATTGAACCAATCTAAATCTGAAATAACCAAATAGTTTATTAGCATTCATAGTTATTCAAAGTCAATTAATATCTTACCAGACTCGAACTCGAATTGTAGAGATTTCACCTTTGCAATGGAACTGTCGTTTGCATCCCAACGCTCAAGAAAATCTTCAAAAACTTTTGCTTTATCTTTAGTGTCACTCTTGCGGTAACTTTGCTGTAACTCGTCAGTAACAAATGTAACAATATCAATTGCAGTTAAGTCCTCCGCAAAGTCCATTATTTGATTTGTAATGTATCAACACCAAAAGAGCAAAACAAATACGTAAATATTTGAGGCCATCATCGATATATGATTATATGTGACCGTGAATTGATGCAACCCTGGTATGATCTTGTTGCATTGCCGGATTTATCATTTTTTTATTTTACTTTTAGTATTTTTTACACTTTTCGGTCATTAATCAATTATTTGTTATTAGATTATTATTATTATAAATTACTACATAAAATAGACGAGTTTGTATTCTCTTACTCCAAATTTCGAAAACATGTTGAATGATTTTTATTTTTGAAATATAAAGTAAAGGGAAGTTTCTGTAATCAATGCAACAAATAAATCGCTAATTTGATTATTTAAATTTCTGATTGGTATTTTTATACTTACCGCCATAAAATATCTTATTAACGGCATGCGGTCACACTACCACTAATTAAAACATACATATGTATATAACGCATAGCTCAGGCTGGCATACTGCTTCTTGGGGCTTTACGTGTGCCAACAAATCGCTCGAACGTATTATTGTCAAATTAGTTGAACCTAATTCATAAATACTACGAGCATAAAGTACAACAAATACGTATTATGGAAAAGAGTGAAAAGTGCTTAAAACAATGTCATAATCGGACTAAAGTGTCAAATCCAAAAATCATTTCCGACAATTCGATTTTGCGGATGCCGCGTGTGAAAGATGGAAAATCAATTGCACGGGCAAAATTATGTGCTACATTGGAGTGTCCAAAAACAACAAAAAACATCCATCTTACTTTCATAATTGTAATTCTTGCCTTCGCAAATTTTTTAAATTTGGCCCTCGGCTCTTATGCAAATGATGTTAATGGCGATGTTCCACCATTAGCAGCATTAAATATAATCCAATCTCTGCGGGCAGACGACAATAATAATAAATCCAGCTCAGATACCATATTGACGGAATTACAGTTGTCACAAACAAATGCAAGGCAAGTTTTTAGTCAGAAGCTTAAATCTAAATAAACATACTTACTATATGTATATACATATGTGCATGCAGTCAGACATATGGATATGCATGTAACGTATGTATGTATATACAAGTACTTAGATACAAATTAAACAAATGTGTAATAGGCAGGAGGCATAGCTTCTAAGCTCATACATTCATACATACATACCATACTTACAATCGTTCATCTAATAGACGGACTTCTGGAGATGGTTATCTAAATATCAGTACAACTAGTATATCGATCAGTTCTTGATATTCTTGGCAAAGAATTTATGTTTTATGAATTTATGAGAATTACATGCCAGAATTTGAACTTTCTTTAGTTGTTTTCTAGAAAATAAAATGTTAAAAGTCAAAGTTAAATTTATGGAAATTTAAGTGAAATGCCTCGATAACTGGTTTGTGTAAAATTTGATTCAATTTTCCGATTGGGTCTAAAAATTCACAAGAGAAACTATAAACAGTTACTCGAAGCTGGAAATATTTATATATTTTTATATATAAAATAGCTATTGAAATAGTATGTATTACAGTCTGAATATTTTTTAAATTGGCAATCAGTTAAATTAAATTATTGATCTATTAGATTTTTAGTAAAGCATTTATTGCTGCTTTGTGCAATCTGAAAAAAACAGGATGAAAAATATCCAATTGCTCGAGTAGTCAATAACCTAAAATACTTTACATTATCTATGTCACGAACTTTGATAGTTTTCTGCATAAGTAAAATATATGTGTATCTTGAACATGACTAACAAAAGATTAATTGCTTTTGTCTGTACATACCCTGTTTATCCAGTTTCTATGTGTGCTGAGTAAACAAGACGATAATGTGGCCAAGATGAGTTGTAAGAACAATATGCATGTAAACAATCAATTTTTTATGTAAACTTATGATATTCTTAGAAATGAAAATACGAACATAAATATGTAAATTGTTAATGTTAATTGTATATTTTTATATCGTAAATTTAAGATTACATAGTATTCTATTTGACGTCTTTAGTTAAAGTATTCCTTTTTAATGGGTATACAATATGACTGCTTACTTGCTGTCTGCTTCCACGCAATCTCAGTTCTCTGTTCTCTTTTCATGCTATACCGATGATAATTCTATTTATTTCATTTTTCTCTGAAGCAGCCTTCAGCTCTGACTCAATTTCTTGTTGTTATCATTCAATGTTTATCAACGCACAATACAAACAGTAACACACAGTGATACATATACAAAAGTACTTATACATATGTATATGTGAGCCTTTGTGTATTGTTTGTTTTTTGATTTGCGCCTAAATTAGTTGACTTGTTGCTTTCATAAATCCTAAAATCAGAATTCGCTGAAATGAAAATTGAATTTATTGAGGTCACAAAAATGTTCTTATACATAATTAAATGTACGTATATATATGTACGTATGTATGTATGAATGTATGTGAATTCAGAGCATCAATGTTTGCTTACATACGTATGAATGAATGTACATATTATGTATGGGTTCATATTTGAGTTGGCTGCCAAAATCTATTTTTATCATGCTTCTAAGTATGCAAAATCATCACCATTCCTTGCTGCCCATACTGTAAATACGTTCGTATTAGAATTTGGACATATATTTATATATACACTTGCGTATTTATTATATATATTTAATATTTATATGTATGTATGTATGTACAGCCAGACGTGTGTTCATGTATGTCTGCAGTAAGACAGTCAAAATATTGCTTCACAATAATTTTTGATAAACACAACGATCATCGTGTTGTAGAATTATTTTATGAATGCATGAAAATATATGGACAAGCACTCTCGCACACATGCACCCACAAACCACACTCTCCACACTACACTCTCCACAGCCCACAATCCGCCTTCCTTCAGTTCGTACTAACAACTGAAAAAACTGCAAATAACCGCCGCAAACATTTTGACTAATGACTCATTGTGTTCTCGTTCTTAAGCGTTGCCACTCTTGCCGCCAGGCACGTTTTGAGTTTGAGTTAACCTACCCAGTACACATTCATGCATAAGTATATTCATATGTATGCGAGTGTGTACTCATGTACAGGTGTACCTTATGAAGCCGCACCAAAATCAATACACATACATTTGTGCACACACACACACACACATGCTTATTCATATGTACTTCGATTTTTATAAGTAGAAACATACATATGTATGTATACATTTATGTATATGTGTACACTCTTATAATGTTTTGAAAACTGCCAAACAAAACATTAATAACAACAACAACGTGATTGGTGGTGTCGGCTAATTCTAAATTTCGCTTCGCTGGGCGAATCCGCAAATATCTGGATTTCGTTAGTGCGAACGAGCATTTTTTTATTGTTTTCTGATTGTATGTCTGAATTTTGGGTCTCCACTCTCATACTCATGTAATTATTGACGACTTCTTTGCCCCCATATACATATGCATATAAATGTGTACATGTCATGAACTTAATTTAACTGAATCACAATTTAATATAATAATCGTTGAACTCTGCCCTTAAGAATTGACCACAATTCTATAATCGGATTGCAAGGCGCAAACTAATTGACGTAATTGACCAAAAGATTCTCATAAATCATCCCCTAATTTAGCTGATTGGCAATCAACGCCCAATGTTTGTCACTTCTGTGGCCTTTGGGGTGATTTTCTCATATTCTTAAACTAATTGTTGACACTCTTTTCAATTGCAAATACCCACAAAGGTGGGAAACTATTTTGTGTATTATATTTTTGTTTGCTTTAACTTACTAGTTATCTAAACAGACAAGTTATTCACTAACTTAGACTAGTGCTGGAGTTTGGTAAGCAAAAGTCAGTTCTGTGTACATGAAAACTCTTACTTTTTTATGAACTATATATAAGCCTTATCTGGCAACCTCAAGTGTTTTCTCTGCAATGTTTATATTTGTCAATGGGCCAAGCAGAGTATTATAACTTCATGCTACGTAATGTTACTGCTTAAATAAATTCTTATAAGAAAGAGTTCAACAATATCCTAAATAAAATTAAAAAGTTTTTATTAAACGACAATCTTAACAAATTAATGGGTATTATTAGGGCCACATCCACAACATATATATATAACATATATATATTCAATAATTTTGCAATCTATCTGATAATATTTGAACAAATTGTCCGTGCAAGATTTGTTATAATATTATAAAATATAAAGTCACGTTCTTTATTGCTATTGATGGAAAATATATCACAGCACTTTATTTAGATTTATCAAGGGCGCACTTTAAATCTTGATACGCTCCTGGACACTTGAGCACACATTTAGTTATGATTGTTTTCGCACTTGATCGAATGAGATATACGTTGGTATACATACTATTTTAATGTTGATAACGTTTTTATAAATGATAAGACCGAGTAGGTTATGACGCAAACTTTAAGAGTTCGACGAAAAGAACAAGATTATCTGTTTCTTTTTATTTTCTCAGATGCGGCAATTTTTAGTTTATTCCGGTTTACAATAAGGCCAAGTGTATTTGGGTCTCATTCGATTTGCTGCATCACATACATACGTTTACGTAGGGGACTCTGGTCGTCCTATCTAAGATACCCGCTATTGCATAATACTCAAGTGCGTATTGACTTCGTCACAGCGCTTCTTTAATCAGCGTGAACATCTGGTCAAATTATTCTTAGCACGTTTCGACTGTTTCTATGTATAAACTGATTGTATCGATGCAACCTGCAAAGTATTACCAGTCCATATAAATATCAAATTGTTCGTTCTTATCTTGGTGGTAGTAGATTGCCTGTAGTATTTAGGATAGTATAGTATCCCAATTAAAAAGAAAACCACAAAGAAAGTTTATCTTCGGCAGCCGAAGATTTGATACCCTTGCAGAGCGAAGTAGATTTTTAAAAAATTATAAGTTAAGTAAAACGGGTTTTATTTAATTTATTTGAAATATCTTGAAATTTGTCAAGGATATATATGGAAGTATCAGTATACGATAGAGATATGCATGTTCTTCAGGATTTGGTTGAGTTATCCCAAGAAACAACAACGTTCTTCATACTTGATAGCTTAAATGCATGAAGATTCATCTCCTTGTTCTGATATATAATATATATACTTTATAGGGTACGTTGTACCTCTACTAATGCATTACAAATTTCTCGACACAATTATAATGCATTCAAATATGGAAACATATAGATGAAAATTATCACAACCGCAAGTTTATAGGAATTGGTTTAATGAAAGAATAATAATATTAAATTATTATTGTTTCCTGGGATGAAATGGTTTGTTCTATAGGAAATGCGTATTTATGTTGATTTATGATTATTTATTTTTAGAGTGCAACGCCATACTAAGGATGTGGTGCGACTCATTGGAATACGGTTGGAAGACGCATCCTCAGAGTCGAATGAAGGCATACCAAGTGTCTTATGTGAAAAGGAACAAACAATACGCATTTTCGGTGTTGGCTTAAAGAAGAACACGGTGATTGCGTTTACAAATGAGGAGAATGAATATCAGGGAGCATGCTTGAAGCCAACAACGGAGATCTTTAAGCCGGCTACTGTCTCTGATGATGGAACCACAGCAACATATACAATAAAGATGCCATATTCGGAGAGTGTACTGTATATCTGTGCAAAGAATGATGAAGGTATCAGTGTAAGTTCAGTGATATTATTGCCAATAAAATATATAATATATGAATTATGAATGTATTTTATAATAATAGTTAATTATAATTATTAAAAATTAACAGCATAGCACAGCGGCAGATACAACACCACTTGAGCATCAAGGCAATGCCCGATGGATGAAAATAGAAACGTATAAACCATTGTTGCCTACTTGGGTGGCCATCATTGTCATTGTGACATGTCTTGCCTTCTCGGCCCTCTTCTCTGGACTCAACTTGGGTCTAATGGCAATGGATCGTACCGAATTAAAAGTATGCAATGCTATATTTATTAACTTCTTTATCTTAAGTCATTGCAATAATCGCATCTACTTGCAGATTCTACGTAATACTGGCACGGAAAAAGAAAGAAAGTATGCCGCGAAAATTGCACCTGTCAGAGATCAAGGTAATTATCTGTTGTGCAGTATTCTCTTGGGTAATGTGTTGGTTAACTCCACCTTTACCATTCTGCTGGATGGTCTGACCTCTGGACTCTTTGCTGTCATATTTTCTACACTGGCCATTGTGCTTTTTGGTGAAATCACACCTCAGGTAGGTTCTGGAATCTAATGCGATGAGTTGAGCTCTGTAAGAGTTAAAGCAATGATTACATAACTCTCTCACCCTCTTCCCCTCTCACATCTTCAATTTGTAACCAAAAAAAAAAAAAAAAAAAAGAAAACCCAATGATATATTTGATATTATTATTAAACACTATTGTCTTGCTTTGCAGGCTGTGTGCTCAAGACACGGCTTGGCGATTGGAGCCAAAACCATTATGATTACCAAAACCGTAATGGCCATAACAGCACCATTGTCGTACCCAATTTCTCGCATTCTAGACTGGCTTTTGGGTGAAGAGATTGGCAATGTTTTCAATCGCGAGCGTCTAAAGGAACTTGTTCGTGTAAGTAGCGACTTTGCAATGCCACATGTTGTACGTTAATAATTGTATAATTCTCGTACATTGAATAGGTAACGAACGATGTTAATGATTTGGATAAGAATGAAGTGAATATTATATCTGGTGCCTTGGAGTTGCGTAAGAAGATTGTTGCCGACATTATGACACACATTAATGATGCCTACATGTTGTCATTGGATGCTGTCCTGGACTTTGAAACTGTCTCGGAAATCATGAATTCGGGTTACTCTCGCATTCCGGTTTACGATGGAGATAGAACGAATATTGTCACGCTGCTGTATATTAAGGATTTGGCATTTGTTGATACCGACGATAATACCCCATTGAAGACCCTGTGTGAATTCTATCAGAATCCTGTTCATTTCGTCTTCGAGGATTACACATTGGATATTATGTTTAATCAGTTCAAGGAAGGCACAATTGGTCACATAGCGTTCGTACATCGTGTGAACGATGAAGGTGACGGCGATCCGTTCTATGAGACCGTTGGCCTTGTCACACTGGAAGATGTCATCGAGGAGCTCATTCAGGCGGAGATTGTTGATGAGACCGACGTGTTTGTCGATAATCGCACAAAGACGCGACGCAATCGCAACAAGAAGGCCGACTTTTCCGCATTCGCTGAACGTCGCGAGGCTCAATCCGTGCGAATTTCCCCTCAATTAACTCTGGCAACATTCCAGTACCTAAGTACAGGTAAGAAGTGTATTTTATATATGTTTAGCTCCTATTGTACAATTGGAAATTTTATTTATATACTTACAGCTGTGGATGCGTTCAAGAAAGATATCATTTCCGAACAAATCTTGCGACGTTTACTTAATCAAGACGTTTTCCACAACATTAAGCAGAAAGGCAAAAACAAGGACGATCCCAATCTTTTTATATTTACACAAGGAAAAGCTGTTGACTTTTTTGTACTTATATTAGAGGGCCGTGTCGAAGTGACAATTGGCAAAGAAGGTCTGCTCTTTGATAGTGGACCATTTACTTATTTTGGAACACAGGCCTTGGTACAGAATGTGGTCATGGGTAAGTAAAGATCAATGCAGAATGAGGTCACCTAATCTTATTTAAATATATTTGTAGATTCTCCCAGTCAGATGGGATCAATGCAGTCGTTGAATATAGATTCGAAAGTGCGGCAAACTTTCGTTCCTGATTACTCTGTGCGCGCTTCTACCGATGTGATATATATTGCAATTAAACGTAGTTTATACCTTACTGCAAAGAAAGCCACTTTATTAGAGAAAAGTCGCAAGTCTGGCACTTTCTCAAGTGATCCATTCGACGATGAAGTTGAACGTCTGCTGCACTCGATAACGGAGGATGAGAAGCCTCGATATTTATCAGCCAGCCAGAGTACAAGACGATTATCAAAGCCCAACCGAAGTGTTACATCGTCGCCAACGAACAACGATATATCACACGATGAGAGAAGTAATAGTGTCAGTGGTCATAATCAAGGTGGCCAGCGTGTTGGGCCAGAGCATACGGAAGATGCTTCATTGAGCAGTCTGGTTACATCGGATGTAGCAGGTGATCTTCAAAATGGAGATAATGATGACAGGGATGGAACAGCGGCATCCACACCGCTTTTGCCAAAGTTAGACGAATTGAACGAATCCAAGCAAAATAAGCCTCAATAACGACAGTCATCGGATTATCCGATACGATAAGACCCTAGTTGCCGCAAATTACGATTATATTTTCCATAAGATTCACTCACATTTGTTTATTTATTTATTATTATTTATTTATTTGTTATTTATGTTGACATTATTGTTTGCCTTTTCGAATTCAACTTGCTATTTGACTAGAATGTAGTTTCATTGTAAATTCTGCGAGAAAGAATTCAGAAAGAATCACAATGATTGATTGTCAGATTAGAGATCATATCCTGAAATTACACATTACACATGTATTACCTCATAAAATACGTACTTAAGAAGAGAAATTAAACACCACTGCTTGCAATCCCCTCCCATATATTTCTACTTCCAATTAATAATGAATAATGAGTAATGAATAATTGTAAATTAAAATGCTTGCGACCGCTGCATTAGTTAGACATTTGTTGTTAAATTTGTTTATTGCTCAGTATACATGTTTTATAGTTTAGTTTAAAGTCAGTCTCAATAATGTTATTATAGCAACAAATAATAATATACTTGATAAATTTTGCACAATTTTTATTTTGATTGTTGATCAATGTTTGCATTCATCTCTATCTCTAATATTCCCACATCATAAAGCATTACTTTTTAACTGTATTACATGAGAGGTTTAAAACTTCTCTTTTGTTGTTTATTTAACTAAAGGTGTTAATTAGTAGTTTATTAAGACTTTACAAAGATAAAGCGTATATACACACACACACATAAGGAAAAACACCCATGTTAACTTTAAAATAAAATCATACCAACAAACGTTTATTGGTTTTAACGTGTCCATCGCATTTGTGAGTGACGCTAGGTGATTGTTCCGACCAGCGTTGGCATTAAGTAAAATGTTTTGAAAGATTCTTTCAGATAACCTACATACATATAAAACATGTGCTTGCAATAAATTAAAAATTTTATAGAATCCATATATATATATATATATATATATAAATATATATATTAACTATTTAAAGATAAAAAGATTAATGTCACTAGAGCTACTTTGTTACTTCCTTATATTTACAATATATATACATATATATATATATATAATATATATATATATATATATATATATATATATATATATATATATATATATTCATAAATATACAAGATTTTTTAAAATATATTATTATTGGTGGTTAATTTGGGCATTAATTAGAGGCACTTCATAAAAGTTTAGCAACTAATCAAAGGAATTCCTGACGGAAGTGCAAGTGACTGATCTGAAAATGTATTTTCATTTGACCTTGAATTTTGAATTTCAATTAACAAGTGGTAAGTATTATATATAAATACATATGAATATTCTTTCAAGCTTAAAACAAGCGGATCAGTGAGGCGCATGCGACAGTATAGTACCTTGCATCAGTATTTACAACTGAAGGTGGGTAACACTACAGTCGACCGCAGTCGACAGTGGGAGACTCTGTACTAATCGTGAATAGCAAAATCTACGCATTCAAAAAATATTGTACAGATAGCAAAACGAACTCGCGATCCCTTGATTCACAGTCTAATGCTCTACGCCCTGTGCCACCGGCAAATCCACCCACAAGTCGACAAGATCAAAATAACTGAATTCGTATTTCCCATTCATTGCCGCCTTGAAAGTTTCTTTTGCTCAAAAAATTCTCCATCGTTCTTGGAAGAGAGCAGCAGTGAACGAAGCGAACTACTGTTACATTTTTTGCATTGCTATGTACTATGCGGACTCATAGAAAGTATTTTCTAATGCAAAGCAATCAATAGTAAACAATACAAGTGCTTATGTATTGGTTTTATTAAATTGCAAGTACGTTAAAGAATGCCTGCATTTGCAAAAAAATTTAAAAAAAATGATCGCGGTCTGAGCAAGCTCCGAACCGAACCCCACACCTCTCGCGCGCAAATCCTATGTCCCCTAAGCTAAGCTACTGCTTGATATAGTTCGAAGACGGCAATCTCTATACTTATGCAGCACGAATTTTAGCAATTGACATATATGTACATTAATTCGAATTTCAAACTAAATTTTGTTATTTCTATTTTTTAAGACTTTGCTACTTTCTGACAAATGAGGCAGAATTTATAATATATATTTAAATAAAATAGCAATAATTAATTAATAATTGAAAAATATAACTCAAATTTGAAATTGTCAGCAGCGAGATTTGAACCCGCGCACCCGTAGCGAGTCTTGCTGTTGTTGTTGCACACATTAATGATGCCTACATGTTGTCATTGGATGCTGTCCTGGACTTTGAAACTGTCTCGGAAATCATGAATTCGGGTTACTCTCGCATTCCGGTTTACGATGGAGATAGAACGAATATTGTCACGCTGCTGTATATTAAGGATTTGGCATTTGTTGATACCGACGATAATACCCCATTGAAGACCCTGTGTGAATTCTATCAGAATCCTGTTCATTTCGTCTTCGAGGATTACACATTGGATATTATGTTTAATCAGTTCAAGGAAGGCACAATTGGTCACATAGCGTTCGTACATCGTGTGAACGATGAAGGTGACGGCGATCCGTTCTATGAGACCGTTGGCCTTGTCACACTGGAAGATGTCATCGAGGAGCTCATTCAGGCGGAGATTGTTGATGAGACCGACGTGTTTGTCGATAATCGCACAAAGACGCGACGCAATCGCAACAAGAAGGCCGACTTTTCCGCATTCGCTGAACGTCGCGAGGCTCAATCCGTGCGAATTTCCCCTCAATTAACTCTGGCAACATTCCAGTACCTAAGTACAGGTAAGAAGTGTATTTTATATATGTTTAGCTCCTATTGTACAATTGGAAATTTTATTTATATACTTACAGCTGTGGATGCGTTCAAGAAAGATATCATTTCCGAACAAATCTTGCGACGTTTACTTAATCAAGACGTTTTCCACAACATTAAGCAGAAAGGCAAAAACAAGGACGATCCCAATCTTTTTATATTTACACAAGGAAAAGCTGTTGACTTTTTTGTACTTATATTAGAGGGCCGTGTCGAAGTGACAATTGGCAAAGAAGGTCTGCTCTTTGATAGTGGACCATTTACTTATTTTGGAACACAGGCCTTGGTACAGAATGTGGTCATGGGTAAGTAAAGATCAATGCAGAATGAGGTCACCTAATCTTATTTAAATATATTTGTAGATTCTCCCAGTCAGATGGGATCAATGCAGTCGTTGAATATAGATTCGAAAGTGCGGCAAACTTTCGTTCCTGATTACTCTGTGCGCGCTTCTACCGATGTGATATATATTGCAATTAAACGTAGTTTATACCTTACTGCAAAGAAAGCCACTTTATTAGAGAAAAGTCGCAAGTCTGGCACTTTCTCAAGTGATCCATTCGACGATGAAGTTGAACGTCTGCTGCACTCGATAACGGAGGATGAGAAGCCTCGATATTTATCAGCCAGCCAGAGTACAAGACGATTATCAAAGCCCAACCGAAGTGTTACATCGTCGCCAACGAACAACGATATATCACACGATGAGAGAAGTAATAGTGTCAGTGGTCATAATCAAGGTGGCCAGCGTGTTGGGCCAGAGCATACGGAAGATGCTTCATTGAGCAGTCTGGTTACATCGGATGTAGCAGGTGATCTTCAAAATGGAGATAATGATGACAGGGATGGAACAGCGGCATCCACACCGCTTTTGCCAAAGTTAGACGAATTGAACGAATCCAAGCAAAATAAGCCTCAATAACGACAGTCATCGGATTATCCGATACGATAAGACCCTAGTTGCCGCAAATTACGATTATATTTTCCATAAGATTCACTCACATTTGTTTATTTATTTATTATTATTTATTTATTTGTTATTTATGTTGACATTATTGTTTGCCTTTTCGAATTCAACTTGCTATTTGACTAGAATGTAGTTTCATTGTAAATTCTGCGAGAAAGAATTCAGAAAGAATCACAATGATTGATTGTCAGATTAGAGATCATATCCTGAAATTACACATTACACATGTATTACCTCATAAAATACGTACTTAAGAAGAGAAATTAAACACCACTGCTTGCAATCCCCTCCCATATATTTCTACTTCCAATTAATAATGAATAATGAGTAATGAATAATTGTAAATTAAAATGCTTGCGACCGCTGCATTAGTTAGACATTTGTTGTTAAATTTGTTTATTGCTCAGTATACATGTTTTATAGTTTAGTTTAAAGTCAGTCTCAATAATGTTATTATAGCAACAAATAATAATATACTTGATAAATTTTGCACAATTTTTATTTTGATTGTTGATCAATGTTTGCATTCATCTCTATCTCTAATATTCCCACATCATAAAGCATTACTTTTTAACTGTATTACATGAGAGGTTTAAAACTTCTCTTTTGTTGTTTATTTAACTAAAGGTGTTAATTAGTAGTTTATTAAGACTTTACAAAGATAAAGCGTATATACACACACACACATAAGGAAAAACACCCATGTTAACTTTAAAATAAAATCATACCAACAAACGTTTATTGGTTTTAACGTGTCCATCGCATTTGTGAGTGACGCTAGGTGATTGTTCCGACCAGCGTTGGCATTAAGTAAAATGTTTTGAAAGATTCTTTCAGATAACCTACATACATATAAAACATGTGCTTGCAATAAATTAAAAATTTTATAGAATCCATATATATATATATATATATATATATAAATATATATATTAACTATTTAAAGATAAAAAGATTAATGTCACTAGAGCTACTTTGTTACTTCCTTATATTTACAATATATATACATATATATATATATATAATATATATATATATATATATATATATATATATATATATATATATTCATAAATATACAAGATTTTTTAAAATATATTATTATTGGTGGTTAATTTGGGCATTAATTAGAGGCACTTCATAAAAGTTTAGCAACTAATCAAAGGAATTCCTGACGGAAGTGCAAGTGACTGATCTGAAAATGTATTTTCATTTGACCTTGAATTTTGAATTTCAATTAACAAGTGGTAAGTATTATATATAAATACATATGAATATTCTTTCAAGCTTAAAACAAGCGGATCAGTGAGGCGCATGCGACAGTATAGTACCTTGCATCAGTATTTACAACTGAAGGTGGGTAACACTACAGTCGACCGCAGTCGACAGTGGGAGACTCTGTACTAATCGTGAATAGCAAAATCTACGCATTCAAAAAATATTGTACAGATAGCAAAACGAACTCGCGATCCCTTGATTCACAGTCTAATGCTCTACGCCCTGTGCCACCGGCAAATCCACCCACAAGTCGACAAGATCAAAATAACTGAATTCGTATTTCCCATTCATTGCCGCCTTGAAAGTTTCTTTTGCTCAAAAAATTCTCCATCGTTCTTGGAAGAGAGCAGCAGTGAACGAAGCGAACTACTGTTACATTTTTTGCATTGCTATGTACTATGCGGACTCATAGAAAGTATTTTCTAATGCAAAGCAATCAATAGTAAACAATACAAGTGCTTATGTATTGGTTTTATTAAATTGCAAGTACGTTAAAGAATGCCTGCATTTGCAAAAAAATTTAAAAAAAATGATCGCGGTCTGAGCAAGCTCCGAACCGAACCCCACACCTCTCGCGCGCAAATCCTATGTCCCCTAAGCTAAGCTACTGCTTGATATAGTTCGAAGACGGCAATCTCTATACTTATGCAGCACGAATTTTAGCAATTGACATATATGTACATTAATTCGAATTTCAAACTAAATTTTGTTATTTCTATTTTTTAAGACTTTGCTACTTTCTGACAAATGAGGCAGAATTTATAATATATATTTAAATAAAATAGCAATAATTAATTAATAATTGAAAAATATAACTCAAATTTGAAATTGTCAGCAGCGAGATTTGAACCCGCGCACCCGTAGCGAGTCTTGCTGTTGTTGTTGCTGTAATGCTGCTCAGCCCTCATGAATTTGTAGGTCATTCATTCCTTAAAATCTCCTTTGTTTATGGTCCGATCGCGATGAAATTTTCGGAAAACGTCCGCACAAGGGCACACTCGATGTGTGCCAAATCTCCCATGTGTGCCAAGTCTATAGCTCTTATAATACGTTTTTTTCAATTTGCGGGGGCGGGAGGGGGCGTGCAAAAATCTAAAACAAACTTGATCTGCCTGCACACTATAAGAGTGTTGTCACCAAATTTGGTAACTCTAGCTCTTATAGTCTCTGAGATCTAGGTGTTCATACGGACGGACAGACGGACATGGCTATATCGTCTCGGCTGTTGATGCTGATCAAGAATATATATACTTTATAGGGTCGGAGATGATTCCTTCTGCCTGTTACGCACAAATCGCTTTCGTCAAACTTAGAAGACTATGTACTTTTAGTACAAAGTCTAATGACGCTTAGTCACGTTAGTTTGGATGATTACATCGATCTTTTCTAGAGACAAGTTTTTTCTTTCAGTTCTATACTAAGCGCAGCCTCATAAGAAACTTTGTTCATAGGGTTGTACGGGGAATGAATGTACTTAAGTACATACGTAAGTAAAACGAGTGTGTGAGAGTGATTAACTAATCAGTCTTCAGTGACCTTATTTATTTATGTTTTATTCAACGATATGAATCTGCAATGCTGACGTTCACTACATCTTTTATCTGATATATAAGGAATGTTGCACAAAAAATTAAAATAAGTTACACAAAATATTTAAATTGTGAATCACTATAAATAAAAAATAAATTAGGAATGTACAAAAAAAACTTCCATTACGCGTTTTTTCCCTTATTTTTTCAAAAATTTATATTTTAAATTAACAATTTAAAAGCGTGTGAACAATATTAATGTGGACGTTTTCACTTTAAAAGCTTTTGACTTTATTATATTTGAATGAGAAAAAAATTGGTTGGTATATTTTTTTAAACAAACTAGGATATTGTTACTTACAAGATGCGTTCACACTGATCTCTTGTTGCCTGTAGTTAAGGTTTGTTATTAATTTTAAATTATTGCTTATGAAAAGAATGCAGCGTGGAGAGAGATCGCATTCACGTGGAGGGAAAGGAGGCAGTCGCCCACCGGGACTTAGTGGCAGAGAGATTGGCATGTACTACAGGAATCTCGCGCGGCAACGAAAAAAAGATGCCAAAGATGAGGGACCGAAAATACGCCTAGGCTGTAATGTTAGTGTGCCGCCCGGCATTCTGGCGCGTGTTAAGGAATGCATGCATGACTTTGAAGCATACGGTGAAACCGAGGATAATCTAGATGCAAATTTTAAAAGACAATTTCACAATTTGTTAAGTGTAAATTTTGAGGTTTTTATCAACCAAACGAAAAAACAATACGAAGATGTTGACCTTAGAAACCGCAGCTTGGATGCGCACGTTTTAAAGCAGCAACAGGAACGCTTACAATGCCCAGATTTTCAAGCACGTTACGAAACCCGTCTAAAATTACCCACAATGGGTCAAGCTGCAGATATTATCGAGGCGGTAGACAAAAATCAAGTTGTATTAATAGTGGGCAGCACCGGCTGTGGTAAAACAACGCAAGTGCCACAGATTTTGCTTGGCGATTGCATAGCTAAGGGAATCGGATCCACCTGTCACATTGTGTGCACACAGCCACGTCGCATCTCGGCGATAACCGTGGCAGAGCGTGTTAGCTATGAGCGTGCTGAATCGCTGGGTCAATCCGTCGGCTATCAGATTCGTCTGGAGAGCTGCAAACCACGCGATCGTGCTTCTATAAAGTACTGCACCACCGGCGTCCTCCTTCAGCAGCTGCAGTCGGATCCGTTGCTGCACAACGTGAGTATGCTAATTTTGGACGAGATTCACGAGCGCAGTGTGGAGACGGATCTGTTGATGGCACTGTTAAAAGTTATACTACCTCAACGGCCTGCATTAAAAGTTATTTTAATGAGTGCGACGGTGCGAGAGCAGGATTTCTGCGATTACTTTGAGAACTGCCCAATGTTTCGCATAGAAGGTGTAATGTATCCTGTCCAGATGCTGTATCTAGAGGACGTGCTCTCTCTGACTGGTTATCAGTTTGGCAATCGACGTGATAAACGTGGACGATCCCCTCGAGAGCAGCCGGAGTATAAGGCAATGATTGAGCCATACATTAGACGCAATCGTGGCAGCTACGATGATAGAGTGTTGGATCAACTGCGAGTGCCCGAATCTGAAGGTTGTGAGGACATTGACTTTATTGTGGATCTCATATACTACATATGCAGTAGTCAGCCCGATGGTGCTATATTGGTTTTCATGCCGGGCTTCGATAAGATATCCAAATTACACAATGCACTTGGAAATCCACGTTCACCGAAAGGTCAACGTTGGCAGGATTACTTAACAATCTTTCCATTACATTCTATGCTGCCCTCAGTGGAACAACAGGCGGTGTTCAGACGAGCTCCAAAAGGCAAGCGAAAAGTCATCATATCTACGATTATTGCCGAGACTTCGGTGACCATTGACGATGTTGTGTATGTCATCAACACGGGCCGTACCAAGGTCACCAACTATGATACTGAGACGAACATCCAAACGCTGGAAGAGTGTTGGGTTACCCAGGCGAACACCCAGCAGCGCAAGGGACGCGCTGGCCGTGTGCAACCAGGCATTTGTTATAACCTATTCAGTCGAGCACGTGAAAATCGTATGGCTGAGATTCCCACACCGGAGATATTGCGCTCCAAACTTGAATCTATAATACTCAGTCTTAAGCTGCTGCACATCGACGATCCTTATGTATTTCTACAAACTTTGATTAATGCACCTGCTGTGGAGGCTGTGAACAATGGCGTAGCTTTGCTCAAGCGGTGAGTAATTGACATTGCCTGTTTGGGATTGGGATTACAAAGTTTGCATAAACCTTTATATAGAATTGAGGCACTTGATGATAAGGGTCAGCTTACGCCGTTGGGCATGCATCTGGCCAAGATGCCCATTGATCCTCAGATGGGGAAAATGATACTGATGTCTGCCTTGTTTCGTTGTCTCGATCCAATAACCTCAGCAGCTGCTGCGCTCTCCTACAAGATGCCCTTCTACACGCCTATGGGTCAGGAGCGTCGTGTTGACGAGGCCAAGCGGAGATTGTCGAGAAACATGCGCAGTGATCATCTGCTTGTACATAATGCCATAAGTGCTTATCGCGACAGTCGAGAGGATCATCGGGAGCGTGACTACTGCTACAATAACTTCCTCAGCCTCTTGACTCTGCAACAGCTGGAGCGAATGAAACAACAGTTTGCAGATCTCTTGAATAACTACAAGTAACAATTGTAACTTTTTTGGTTGAAGACAATGTTTAACTATTCCCATTTAAATTCTCAGATTTCTCACCTCATCCAACTGCCAGCATGTATCTTCCAACATTAACTCGGATAAGATTTCGCTGCTTCGTGCCATTATTGGAGGCGGTCTGTATCCCAATATGGCGCGCTTATGGTGAGCTATACTGCGTTCTTCTAAAATATATATTTCTAACACACTATTCCTAACAGCAAATCACGGCAAATCAAGAATCAAGTGCGCGCTATACATAACATGTCCACTGACGACGGTCGTCGCGTCAATTTCCATCCGTCATCCGTGAATAGCGGCGAGGCAGGATTCGATTCAAGTTATTTTGTTTATTTTCAGCGTCAGAAATCCACAGCTCTTTATCTGCTCGACGCAACCATGGTTTTCCCAATGGCTCTCATCATTTTTGGGGATGGAGTTGAGTCTGGCGTCGTCGACAACACACCTTATATATCTGTAGCTAAGACATATTAGTAAGCTACCTATAAGATTAACTGTATTAGATTGTTGTAATTCAATAATTTTGTTTTCTTTCTATTCTGCAGTTTCAAGTGCAATCCGGAAACAGCTGCGGTGGTGCTTAAGTTGCGGGCATGTTTGGGACGCTTGCTGCTCAAGAAGGCCATGTATCCGGCGCCGATTGAAGAGAACAGTGATGAGAACAGGCTTATCAAGTATGTGATTACTTTAAGGTTGTTAAATAACGTTGGCCATATCAGAAAATGAGATGTTGCGTCGTTATATATTAGTCTTCTAATATGCCAACAAGTTTCTCAGTTTTTACACTTTCTAGAGTCTATAAACCTTTACATTAATGATCTCATTAAATTAGATAAATAATTCCCAATTTATTCCCGCATAAGTTAAAATATAATCACATGCAATTTGTATAGTTAATTATTAATTTCTTTGCATCTTCTCACACTTTCTCAGAGCCATAGAATTACTGCTCTCCTTGGATGAAAAAATGGGTGATGACGACGATGTGATGTTGTCGGATGAGATTGATGACATTTAAACCTATTTCATTTGATATATATAATATATATCAACAATATTTATATATATTTATGTAGATTTTAATTGATCAAATCAATGCGTGTTATTAGCAAAATCTAATTTTCTGATGGAGTATTGTACCAAAATATTATTTGATTGTTTTGATAGTTAATCAAAATGAAAATAAATTATAGTTGCCAAGCGTCAAGCCTAATCATCTTCAAGCAAGGTAAAGACGTTGCGGGATCGCGACGGTTGATCATCATCATCGGCATTCGTTTCATCGTTGGAGCTATCCTCGTCGTCTTCCTCATCGCTGCCAGCGGCTGTAACAATATAGTTTTAATTTCTATAATATATACTTTGGCTTTTCGTATATACTCACTATCCGAGCATACGGAGGAGGTATCCTCATTTGTCTCGCTATCGGGCTCTTCAACATCCACCTGTTGATATTTGATAACGCTTTCTAGTTCGGGATGATGAATCCAGCTTTCACGTTGCTTATCAAAGCCAGGTGGGTAAAATTGCAGCACCAGCTGCTGTTGACCAGAGAGACACATTCGTAAAATGTGATTGGCGGCACGATAACGATCCGGACGAGCCGCCTTGGCAGTAAGAAAGCCACGTTTATACGCCCAAGCATCTGAAATTGCCACAGCCGACCATTCGTCGTAATCCTCGGGCAGATTCAGACGAAACAGCTGCGGCAGATTTATGTGCTCGGCCAGCAACTTAAGGGAACGATATGGAACGGCTAACTGCGATATTGGAAAGCTGCCGAGAAGCACTTGCAAGGACTTTGGCGTGCTAGAGGGAAAGACAAGACCAGGACTATCACAAAGGCGAACGTGCTGCGTAAGGAATATGGTTTGAAAATGTTTCGTGTGTCCAGGCGTGCGACTGACGCTGACAACTTTACGTCCTTTGAGGGCATTAATAAGCGACGACTTGCCCACGTTGGGATATCCAATGCAGCCAACGGTCAACACGCCATTATGATATTTCACATGCTGATGTGGTGTGGTGTCAATGCTGCTGCTAATCTTCAACTCTCCCTCGACCTGAGTTTTTATTGTCTCGTTGTCGTTGTCCAGCATGTTCAACTCCTCGTTGCGCATATCTTCGCGGATCTTCTGCTCCCAGGCAGTCAGATCTACATCGCTCTGCACATAACGCTGGCACTCGCGATATATGTTATAAACGCCCTCCATGCTTCGGCGATGGGTCAGTCGGCCACGACCACGCTGGGTTTCCTTACGGCTGCGCGCTGAATAAGAAGCAAAAAGCACAACAGGAAGTTCAGGATAACGTTCATTGAAATAATTTCGCCAGGCAACGACAGCCTCGGGTGCAACTAGATCCACTTTGTTAAACACAATAATCGCATGCTTCTTAAGCGTATTGATTATGTAGTCATAGAGTGAAGGTGGGAACATCAATGAGGCAAATCGTACATCGACAATGATTAGGAGAATGTCCGAGAATTCGAGCACACGCCAAAGCTGACGCCAGGTTTCCAGATTAAGCTCAAATAGGGAAAGTTCCTTGCCATCGAGGCCTTGTTTCTTCTTAAACAGTTCATCGACATACTCCTAAAAGGGAAGCTTAACTTGAACAACGCTTGTCATAAAATAATTATCCTATCTCTACCTTAAAGTAGCGATTCTCATTGCGATCTAGCAGCTCTTTGCTGCTGTCGGAATTCCAAGGCGGTCGCACAGGAAAATCGAAATTCTCAAAATAACACGCATCAATTTCCCTTTGCGTTGCCGTCAGTACAGCGAGTGGTTTAAATCCTTCCTGTCTCATCAGCTCCAGCTCCTTTTTGCTCTCCTGTGTGAACTGAAGATTGTAACGATTCAAGTTCTTATTACGTCCACCGCCTCGACTAAAAGGCTGCTCCATAAGCTTCTTTGGTGCCGTCGTCTCAGGTGCATCACTATCCTCGTAGGATTCCTGTGTGCTACGCAAATACTTTGGTGGACCTGTGAGATGTCGTCATTATTCCGGCATAAACTTCAAGTTATTGTCGCTATTATTTACCTTTCGTGTTGCGCTTTTGTAACAACTGATCCTTCTTCTTTTTACCGCTGAACGGAAGCTTACGCCGTTGTTGTGGCATCTTTATATTTAACCTGTTATTCCAAATTGCCTTATTTTCTTAATTTAATATAGTTTTTGTACATATGTCTATGTATGTGGTTTTCCGGCTGTTGATGCAGTAATAGAATACATTCATACACAAATAAACACATGTATGTGTGCACATGTGCATGAATGTTAACGCAAAAAAGAGCTAATCGACGCAATTGTGAACTTTTGTATAATACCGTAGTATGACATTTGTATACCCTTCACTTTTTAAAAAAGGGTTCGCGAAAGTGCGGGGTAAAGTAATGAAAACATATGTATATATATATATATATATATCAAAAGCACAGCAAATATTTTCTTCACAAATGAAGCTGTTTATTACATTAACTAAGAGATAAGGTATTCTAAATATTATGGTACCCAAAAACCTTGTCTACGCATCGATTTCGATTAAACAGATGCTTTGTCTGAAAGTTGGCGGGAAAATATACATTAAAGTGACATCCGCGTGTGACTGACTATGAAAGCTTGCGCGAAATTACTGTCACACACATAAGTCGTATGTTAATAATTTGTATTATTGTAGAAATATATGGACACCAGATGAATTTCAGCAGCGAACAATAAGTTTTTCGCAACGGACAATAACACAAACAACTTTGTTATTCCCACATCGCAGTGGACACGCTTAACATTGAGAAGTTTGTAAAGTATCGATAAGTACGATAAGTAGGAAGTATCGATAATGTGTATTAGTGATGTAAAAAAGTATGCACTTTGAATATACGCTGCTGATCATGGTATTGGCCAAAGTACACTTTTCTGCTTTAACTTAAGATTCCATCCAAATGCCTTTGAAGGGCATTAAAGTTTTGGAGTTTGTTGGCTTGGCGCCAGGTCCATTATGTGGCAAAATACTTACCGATTTTGGAGCCAGTGTTACGCGAATTGATAAGGTAAATAAGAACATTCAATTGTAACCAGTGTAAACTCATCTTGTCATATTCCCAAAAGACGCTGGAAAATCCCTTGGATGTGCTACACCATGGTAAATCCACCCTGGCTGTTAATCTGAAGAAGCCTGAAGGTCAGAAGATTGTACGTCAACTGACACGCAAATATGATGTGATAATCGAACCATTTCGACCTGGAGTCATGGAGAAGTTGAATTTAGGGCCTACAGAACTGCGCGCTGAGAATCCACGCCTTATATATGCGCGTCTTACGGGTTTTGGACAGCATGGTCGCCTGGCAGCACGAGCCGGCCACGATCTTAATTATGTAGCAGTTTCGGGTGTGCTTTCAATGCTGGGACACCAAAATCAGAATCCAACTGCACCCATTAATCTTCTAGCTGATTTTGCAGGTGGAAGTGTTATGTGTGCATTGGGCATATGTTTGGCATTGTTGGAACGCCATAGATCCGGACGAGGTCAGGTTGTAGATGCGGCAATGGTAGATGGTGTTGCATATGTGGCCAGTTGGCTGTTCATGTCTAGGCATCTCAGTATATGGGGCGAGAGTCAGCAACGCGGTGCAAATCTGCTTGATGGCGGCGCCTATTTCTATGATACGTATAAAACAAAGGATGGACTTTATATGTCAGTTGCCGCATTGGAGCCGCAATTCTTTGAGATAATCAAGGAGCGGTTGCAATTGCCACAGGAACTGTCGCAATATGGAGCCGAGAATCAAACTCTGGGCAAACAGCTACTAACGGATGCGTTTCTCACAAAAACCCAAGCCGAATGGTCAGTGATATTTGAAGATGTGGATGCTTGTGTCTATCCCGTTGTGGATTGGCAAAAGGTCCAGGAACACGACCACAATGCAGCACGGCAATCATTTGAGCGTGTTGAAGACACCTTAGCACCACGTCCAGCACCTCGATTAAGTCGCACTCCCGGAAAATTAAGGAATAATGCCAATATTGATCAAAACTCAGTGCTCGATGAACTGAATTTAAAGCCTGAGCAGCTGCGGCAACTGCAGGAGGACGGTGTGTTGACGTTAGCGATGCAACCAAAACTATAGGAATTAAAATATATTTGTAAATAAAAGGCAATGTGTTTTGTTTTCTTGCATTCAAAATACTTTTATTCTTTCTCTTGCACACAACACAATTACATTTGCTATTCAACTCGTACAAACTATCAGTCATACATTGCTTATGAACATTTAAGCCGCACTTTACTTAATGTAGAATGAAAAAGCTTACAAGATAGACACAAAAGTACGCCATTCTTAGTTTTTTCCGGAATTACGAAATAATTGTTTTTTTTTTTTGGCTTTTACAATTTGCTAAAATGAAAATTCAAAAGAGAGAGCATCTCTCACCACACAAATAACTCACCACACTGTTGTCTCTCACACCTTAGCTTAAGAGTAGCATTTGACAGAATCAACAGCTTTTCATTCTTAATTTGTTAATGTTTTTTTGGCTAAAGCACCGCGCGTCAGCATTTCCAATTTCTATATTTATTTTCATTTAAGTTATTTAATATACATGTCTTTATGTATTATGTTTATATGTAGTTCTTTATAAGTTATGTTGTGTAAATTTCACTAGTTTGCTGTTAGTTTGTTTTGTACGTCCCGCGTAAAGTAATTAATGATAGTCCTTATGTAGTTGTGTAAGTATTTGTGTATTGTATAAGTAGTAAGTCTCAGTTCTCAGTATAAAATCAGTGCCATATTTTACGTTTTCAATTTGTTTCGTTCATTTCGCGTGTTATTCGTTTATTTATATTTTCGTCTAAATGTTTTTCTTTACACTAATAATTGTTTTCTGTTCCAAAAACAATTAATTTTTTCAGCCGCGCGTGGTGCTTTACTCAATGTTGTCATACACATGCTGCATACTCAACACCCATGCTGCATACTCAACACACATGCTGCAAACTCAACACACATCATGCTGCATACTCAACACACATCACAGTTGACACACGCATTCATGTCATGTCATAAGTTGAATCTGCTAAAATTAGTTTACTTATGGTAAGTACACTAGTTTAGACATGGAACTTTTTCTTATTCTTTTGCATTAGGCTAATTCTTAATAACACAATCAGACCGACCATGTAGTATTTGTTTTTAAATATTTTTTTTAGTTTCTTTTTATTTAATTTTGGGGGTCTGGAATGATACAAACACACATAGGATATATATCTCAGTCATATTCTCACACACTCTATATACTATTTATATGCAACAGATTTCATTTACAAAATTTATGTATGTATAAAATGTAGAAATTTGTGCAGGAAAAGTTTTTAAAAGTTCGATTTGATTTGCTTTTGTTTTCCGTCATTCTCAGACACGCTTACATTTACAATAATACATCATTTGTCATCATCATCATCATCTTCACACAAGCACAAGTCTCATCATTTATCATCCACCATCATCAAGTTTTCATTCTCATAAAACACACCTGTAAAATTAGGCAAGAAAAGATTTGAAAAAAAAGAATTATTAATCAGTTTTGTGATTCAATCGTATTGATAAAGGATAGATGGGATAAATTTCATATTGAACTAACTATTAATATATAGTATTGAATGTATAAATTTTATGCAACTTACGTTCGCATACCACAGCCATAAACTCCAAGTTCCTATTGGCGATTTACTTTCAAACATGTCTCTCATACACGACGTCATCCGGCATTCAAGCGACAGACATACATATCTTCATCATAAACACCAACATTTATCATTATCATCACCTTCATCCTCATCATCACCACCATCTTCATCATCATCATATGTAGTTCCATTCAAAATCGTAATATTAATCTAATCCACTTCGGTTATTTAAATGGTGAGTACAAGTACAATAATATTATTAATTAAACAATTTACCTGTTGAAAGTTGTCGCAAAGGAACGAATGATTTACGCGCCCGAATATCTTCATTTATGATATCTTGATATGTTGTTATCTTTGGAAAGCAAATTAAAAGTTCTTAGCGTTGGACGGCTGTGCGATTTTTAGATAAAGTCTAAAAGTCAATACCAACAATCGACAGATTTTATATGTGTACATGTCTTGGGATTTACATGATGAAATTACAATCATCTCATCTCTCTTTCGTCGTGTGAATCCTCAGACTTTTGCAAGCGGAACAACTTTGAAAGGGCTTTTGTTTTGACAAAACGGATACAGCAACGTTGACAATATGAAGCATTGATAAATTCTACGGAGTTACAGTGTTTCTTTCTTAAGCACTAACCATATATAAGGGAGCTCCGAAACTATTGATTATATTATACTTAAAATGCACGGATTTGTGAAAAGATTTTAAACGGTTTAGCACGCAATTCAATTCTATTTAAATGTTCAATTGAAACTCTTGCTTGTCTGTCTGAATGTATGTGCCAGTTGTATATGTGCGAAGAAAGGTTTTTGGCCCTAATTATTAATAAAAACAATCTAATAAACAGTCTGATTCTGTCCTAAATAGTCCTATATTGATTTTCTCTTTTTATGCCTATGTAAGTAAAATGAAGTACTTGTCGGTTTCCCTGGTCCGTTGTAGTTGTTTGTTGTTAGTGTTTGTTTAACTATATTATGTACAATACAATAATGCGCTGCAGGTAGTTGCTTGGTTGTTACCGTGTGTGTGTTCGTTTATAATTGTTAATTAATTGCAAATTAAGCGTCATTTACTGAACTGTAATCGATGGGAGTTAATTTTCAACTTTAACAAATCTTTTATATTCCAATCTGATTGATGTATGTATGTATATATATTCATAATGTTGGTTTTACACCTAACACAACATCATTTTGTATTGTTGTTCGTTTAGTTTGTTTGCTTACTTTCGTCTTGGCGTCCGTTTAAAATCTTTTTTGATGTTTCATCATATATAAATGTATTACTTCAATTTGGTATATCGTGCATTTGTCAATTTTCTTATAACTAAGTTCTCATTATTTTCATACACTTAGACCTGTATTTTGCTTACATATTCTCTAGAAAAAAAAACTTACATTTAGTAATATCACACAACACGCCACACACGCGCGCAAATCATGTTTCATTTAAGAAGTTTATTCACTCTCACAATGCATCAATCATAAATCACAATTCATATAGTTACATCTCAGACAATTCATCCATCCATACATCCCTTTATGCACAGATTCACACTATAAATAGACAGGTCTTTTGTTTTGTTTTTGGGATTTATTAAGACTTTCATTTTGTTGGACTTATCGCAGACAGACATGCGCGTGCACGCGCATTTATTAATCGCGGAAATTCAGACTTATATCTATTACTCTCAGTTTTTTTTTTAAATCATTCATACATATTACATATGATTCAAGATTCGTTATTTATTTCATGTCATACACATTCTTATCACACATATACATACATATTAACACACCCACACACCCTCACACTGATGCACACGCACACACAATCAGTACAACCATCATCATACACAATGTAGAGCACACACAACTAAGAGTTACACTCACACATCTGAACCATCATTGGGTTCACACATCATAATTAATTGTTTTTTTTTTTTTCTTTTTTTGTTTATCCCTTTTCATTTTGGGCTAGTTTACAAATTTGGATCTTAAAATCTAATGTAGCAGCCGTAAGAGATGGCTTTTGTTTATATCCATTGTTACTGTGTGCATTTAATATAGTTTTTAGTGTTGTGTGGGGTTTAATGATCTTTTGTTATAAATTGTTATCGATTTTTGGCTTAAATTAACAGACATAATTGTGAATTGTTTTTCCTTCAGTTTTCTCGGGTTCTTAAAAGGGTCATAATAATAGAAGGGAGTTGGAAATTGGGCTAGCAGGCTGCTTAAAATGTTAGAAAAATGTCATAATGCTTATAATGTAAGTTTATGTTGTTGGATATTAGTGAACTTCGACTTTGATGCGAAATGTCGAATTTACAAATGATCTCACACAAAAGGAAAAATAATATTAATAATAACAATATAAATATCATAATCATAGCAGGATTTCGCTTAAAATTAATTGTATCAACACAATTTGCTTAAACTCTAGGCGTCGCACAGCAACAATAATAATCGGACAAACAAACTTTGCAGATAGAACTTTTCTTATTCGGACTGGACTGTAAAAAGAGAATGTGTGTGTAAATAGAGAGAAGTGGAAGTATGTTGCAATAATTCGAGGGGAATCATGGCATTCTACTCACCAGTTTGGCTGCATACACATACACAACTACAACTAAAAAGCAAATTATTGAGCAATGACCTGACTGTTAATCTTCTTGATTTCCTTGGCAGCCCAGGCGCATAGCATTTTGGTGCGTGGTCCCTTCGAGCGTTTGCCTTCGGCCAAAAATTGTGTGATAATCGCATCATCCAGCAGTGGATGGAGGCGTGGACCAAACGAAGTGCATAAATCGCCAATGAATCCAGCGGCGCTGGCCATCATCGAATCAGAGACTTCATTCTCTTGCGCAATGCGCTTAATAAAATCAATGATGTGCATCAGATGAGGCTCCATATGAAACACATCCGTGCTGGGCGTTTGCTCCACACCCTTGAGACCCTGAATGATGCCAGTGTAGGCCTCCAATACGCTCTCCCGTAGTTCCGAAATGTACTCGGTCATGTCATAGGTGGAATTATCGACCTGTATGGAATATAGTGATTAAAATTAGGATGTAAGTTTGCTTTATGTTTAGTTATACCTGTAAGTTGGATGCAGCACGCAGCATGTCCAAAACGACATTCAAATACTTGAGAAATTCGCTTCCTATGCTTAATGCCATGTCTCCAAAGGCAGACAGAATTTGGGGTTTAACACTGCGGTGCAGGGTCGGCTCGGCCAAATCGTTCATTAGCACAGACATGATCTCATCGCAATAGGGCACCACCAAATGCTTTAGGGCGCGGCAAATGTCACCAGTAAGTCCAACAGAGGCGCAGCACACCTGGTACTCTTCATGATTCTTTAGTCCCATTACGAGGAAATCCTTAAAGGCCGGCATATATTTGACAAACTGGAAGCCCAGCAACTCAACCAGCGTAGAGACGGCAAGGAACGCATCCTCCTGGACACCTCCAGATTTTCCAGCGCTTGAGCTGAACATGGTCAATAGAGCCGTCATTATGGCGTCCGAAATTTTAGGTGCATCCGCCTCGTGAACCTTTCGCAACACACTCTGCAATGTGGCACAGAGCAGCGATTGGAGATCATTGAATTGATGGCGATCGCTATGATTTGTGATATGCGACTCCATCTGCATGACCTGGTTAAGACGCTCCAAGATGACAATTGTTGTACGCTGCACAATCAGATAACAATCCAGAGGTGAATTCTTAATCATGTCCATGAGTGCTTCATACGCTGCGCTTCGCAAATTGGCTTGAGCGCCATCTGAGCGATCTGTCGCCTCGAGCAGCTGAGTGACAATAAACTCAAAGTAAGGTGAAAGTGCATAAGTTTCCGGTGCTTCGTTCTCCTTTAAATTAGCACTGGCAGCATCATAAGCTGCATCCGATAGCCCAATGAAAGCCCAACATACATTAGCGGCAACGCGTGGTTCTGACTTCAAGCTTTTCACAAAACACTCAAGCAAGGTCGGTAAATATGTTTTGTTGATAGCTGCCTCAGGTATGATCTGAAAATGAGTAAGCAAATTATTAATTAATACAGGTTCTTTAAATCATGCGACAAGTTTCATTGTCAGTACTTACGTCGCATATGCGTCCGAATGTCCAGGCTGTCGTATCGCGTACAATGACGCTGGAATCGTACATGAGACGTATTAGAGTTGGCATCGCTTGCTCTACGAGTGGCTTCAGCGTATTAATTTCCAAGCCATTGAGGACTGAGCCAAATGTCATGACAGCAGCATCGCGATAACGCCAGTTTGGCGATTCAATGTTATCTTTAATGAATGGCAAGACATGCGGCACTATTTCGTCCTCGCAGCAAGTAGCCAATAGCATCAGGCAGACGGAAGAAGCCTTGGCAGGGCTCCAGGTGTCCTCATCATCGCACTCGTCCTGCTTGGTAAGCTTCTCCACCAGCACCGGGGTCAAGTACTGAAGAGCACCACGTGAATAATGTTTGGAAACACGTTGTGGTGCACGACCCTGATCGGTAGCCTCCTGGCTTTCGATGGCAAGATCAATTTCCTCATCGTTTACATTCGACCAGAACTCAATACCCTGCAGGGCGACGGCATCATTGTCCGACTTCATGGCTTCAAGGGTAATTGGGAATAGGGCCTGAGCCATGTAGGGCTCCATGAATTGGTAATACAGAGACATAATCTTCACCAAGCACTGCAAGGCGGCAACACAGATCTGTGTGTCTGTGCACTGAGTTGCCTCACACACTACTTCCATAATAAAGTTACGCTCCATGTCCTTTTCAAAATTCGACTTGGTAAACTCCAGGGAGTTGAGCAGCGCCGTCGTTGCAGCCAAGCGAACATGATTGCTAGGCTCCTGTTTCCGCATACCGTGAATGATCGCTGTGAGGACCTGATTGGACTGGTTTTCAAGCACGCCATAGCGAATGTCCTGGCAAATGTAACCAATTGCTTCAAGTGCTGCCTCGCGATGCATTTCACTTGATCCTTCGTGTACGACTTTGTTGACCAGCGTCTGTATGAGAATGCCCCATCGGTTGATGGGCAACTCAATTACGGCCACATAGGCAACACATTGGGCGGCGCAAGATGGTCGCGTATTCTCAGTGCCCAATGCGGCGAGTATCTGCAGCGTAAAGAGACAATATTTGTTTAAATTATAAGAAATGGATAATAAATACTCAAGATAAATATAAATTTATAATACGTTGACGTCTTAATTATAATAAAGATAGTCCTTATGTAATTACAAATCTCTATACATACATTATTTTTGATCAGCTCGCGCGTCTCCTCGGGAAACTGATGCCATCGCTCCTGATACTGTTGATTGATCTTTTCATCCTTGCTCATTAAATGATTCTTCAACTGAAGACCAGCAGCCATGCGCGCCACGGCGCTATTTGTTGTATCGACGAGAATTTTGGAGAGTGCCTTGAGGAACTCGGGCAGATTGCTGGCCGCCGCCTGTTCCAGGAAATTCTTCGCCGAGAGCAGTTCATTTTTATCTGCAAGTGTACAAATTTGAGGTTAGGTTATTAAATCCTTACTCAAAGTGGCTACATTACATTGTACATGTTTGTAAATGTGTGCCTTTTGTATGCATGTACATATGTTTATACATACATATGCCATTGTTTTGTGTATGTGTGTTTGTGCCCCTAGCAACCAAGCATACGCTTATGCTGCATTGCAACCCTGCGCAACATACGCGTCACTGTCGTCGCCGACGTTGCGACGCATCGCAGCCTATAACAAAATGGCTTTCTGGTTGGCCCTGAGCAACTCAACTCTAGTGCTTTTAATAGGTGCCTCCAATGGACACATACATATGCACATATATTTAATGGATCTTCATCACTCACCTGGCGATACCGTCTTCTCCAAAATAATTATTAATTGCCTTGCTATGTCCGAAGTCATTTTTGCGCTCTTTTTTACTTTCAATTTCGTATAGATGTAGATGTAAGGGCGGGGATGTGTGGAAATTTTTCGTAATCGTTTAGCTTTCTATGCTTGTGCAGGAGTATGTGTAAATATAGACGATATGAACCAGCTGCTAAATAAACGAGAATGATTTGTAAGTTCAATAATGCAACCCAAAAATCATAGCAAATTTCTGGTCGTCACGAAATTGATTTTTTTCTTTTTTCAATAACTCACTGTGCGTGTATTTTTCCCCTTTGTCTGCGCGTTACCAAAGCTGTGTTGCTATTTCGATTTTGGCTGTTCGATCTGTCAAAAAAAAAAACGCGGGACAAAAGCAACTGCCTCTCAAATTGTTTATAAATGTAACATAAAATAGTCAAGTTGCTATTAATTTCGAACAATTTTCAAGTCCGAGACAAAAATGTGAATTGTAAAGGAAACTGAATCAGGCCGGCTCTGTAGTATCTTTAACTCCACATGGAAAACTGGTGCGCGTCGTTCATTGCACACGGTGGCAACCCATTACTTGGGTATAGCTGTCAGTTATGTTTGAAGTTGAGGTCAGTTATCAAAAATCACACGTATTACACATTTGATATAAAAGTAATTTATATACAACAAAATAGAGCATAAAATAAATTGACGTAAGTATGTAATAATATTCATATTGTTATAAAAACAAAATCGCTATAATAGCAACTCTGCTTCAATTTGCTCAGGTTGGCAGTCCATTAGGTGGCAACGCCATTTTTGCAGTCCCACAGTGCTGACGTTTGTCAGTCAGAAATAAGCCGAAAAAAACAAAAACTTGACAATTAAACTGCAACTGCGACTTATATAGATTATATCGAAATTCTGTGTATTCACCTTACAATTGGTTAACAATTAGCCCAATAGTGTAACTGCAACGTAAACGTTGACATCAATATTTTGTGGCAGACACTGGTTTCAAATTCACTTCATTGTGAGTGTAATTGTGGGTGTTGCTGTGTTTAGTCCACAAACCAAGAATGATACCGCCACGGTGCCGTCGCACCATGGCGTTTCCTTATCAGATCGAGATGCTACTAGGCGTGGTACTTGCACTGTCGCTCTCGGAAGCTTTTTATCTACCTGGACTGGCTCCGGTTAACTTTTGTAAGAAGTCGGATGTTTCATCTACGTGTAAGGTAAGTGTATATGTCTACTATGTGTAAGTGTATTTATCATCAGCTAATGGAAAATGGATCGCTAAGTGTATGCTACTTTTTGGTTTCCGCACCGGAAACAGTGATAACCCACCATGGGCACCATGGTATGTTTTATAATAGCTGTTGCTCTTGTGTACTTAGGTGGCATGCTGACGTCGATCGTTTTGTTTAGTATGTCTTAACATACACTCATATGCACATATGCATGTATGTATTTATACAAGTATGTGTGTCAGTTCAGTCGTCGTACATAAGTTCTATGTTCCTCAAGAATATAAATTGCTTTCTAATGTAGTTTTGTTTATCTTGAGTCTGTCGTGGAATCTCATTTCATTGGGAACAGTAGTTTTGATAAATATTTAAATTCATCAGTCGCATAACATTGCTCGCAGATCGTCTTAAAGTCTATACTATAATGTTCTAATATATGTTTATAAGTACACACATAACATATACGTGATTGAAACATATATTAAATATATTCTCCTCCTTTAAAAAATAAACTTATAATTATAATTATAAACTGTTATCAAGAGCTTTTATCTTCGCTTTGTTGGAGCATTTTATACTTTTACACAGAAATTAATTAAAGTCTTTTACCTTGTCTAAATGATTTTGTTATCTGAACCTAAGCCAAACTCGTCAAAAGAGCCATTTGGCACAGTTTTCAAAAGTTGTCTGCTTTCTATTCTTTATTTTGGAAGCACAAGAGTTATCAAATAATAATTATCAAGATAAATACCTGACTCTTGATCCACACCTTATAGCTTAGAAAATTATATTTTGCCCTCTTGTACCACAATTTAATCAATTATGATTATTAGTCGGATGTCATTCTGTACGTTAACCGATTAAACACTGAGGAATCTGTCATACCCTATGAGTACCATCATTTTGACTTCTGCCTGGGCAAAGAGGAGAACTCACCGGTTGAGAACCTTGGTCAAGTGGTGTTTGGCGAGCGAATCCGACCAGGTCCATACCGCATACAGTTCATGGAGGATGTGGAATGCGCTGTGGTAAGTACCATAAGTTCCATTTTGTGGTCTGGTTAGCAATTGCTTATACATTTTTAATTTATCAGGCTTGCACCAAGAATTATACCGGAGGTAATGCTGATAGCGATCGTCGAATGATGGTCCTGAAAAAGGGCATCAGTTTAAACTACCAGCATCATTGGATTGTGGACAACATGCCCGTTACATGGTGTTATCAACTTGAGACTGGCAAACAGTATTGCAGCACTGGCTTCCCCATGGGATGTTTGGTGCGTCCTGATGGCGAGGGATGTGCCATTAACTCTATGTACAATCGGCCACTGCACTACTATCCATTCAATCACGTGGATCTGGAGATCACCTATCATAGTGGAGCTCGCGAGGATTGGGGCATGGGCTTCGGCGGCAGTAGTGGACGCATAATCTCTGTGAAAGTAACACCTAAATCTCTGAATCAGGCCGATCCCAATAAGCCAAACTGTTTGGGAACTGAACCATTGGCCATTCGCGAGAGCTCCCTAAAATTGGGCGAGTTTCAGTTAATCTCCTACACTTACAGCGTAAAATTCGTTTTGAATAACGCCGTTAAGTGGTCTTCGCGTTGGGATTACATTCTGGAATCGATGCCTCATACGAATATTCAATGGTTCTCCATTCTTAACTCTCTGGTCATTGTACTCTTCTTGAGTGGCATGGTTGCCATGATCATGCTGCGTACATTGCACAAAGATATCGCCAGATATAATCAAATGGACAGCGGTGAGGATGCACAGGAGGAGTTTGGCTGGAAGCTGGTGCACGGTGATGTATTCAGGCCACCACGCAAAGGAATGCTGCTGTCCGTGTTCTTGGGCTCTGGTGTGCAGGTGCTAGTCATGGCTATGGTTACTTTGGCTTTTGCTTGTCTCGGTTTCTTGTCGCCAGCTAATCGTGGTGCCTTGATGACCTGCTCAATGGTGTTGTTCGTTTCGCTTGGAACTCCTGCTGGATATGTCTCGGCCCGAATCTATAAGAGTTTTGGCGGCGTGAAATGGAAGAGCAATGTAATTCTCACCTCAATCGTGTGCCCAGGGTAAGGAAAGCATAAAATATGATTGTTTAATTAATTACAAATTCGTATCTCGTTTGCAGCATCGTCTTTTCGCTATTTTTTGTTATGAATCTGGTGCTTTGGGGAGAGAGCAGCTCTGGCGCTGTGCCCTTTAGCACATTGGTTGCCTTGCTTGCCCTCTGGTTTGGAGTTTCTGTGCCGCTTACCTTTGTTGGCGCCTACTTTGGTTTTCGCAAGCGCGTAAGTAATCAATAATAGATAAAATAGTTTATTTATTGCATTGTCAACTGACTCGTTCTCTCTTCACATGTGCAGGCCTTGGAGCATCCAGTACGTACTAATCAAATACCACGTCAAATACCAGATCAATCCATCTATACTCAACCTATTCCTGGCATCGTTATGGGCGGAGTTTTACCATTTGGCTGCATCTTTATTCAGCTGTTCTTTATACTGAGCTCGCTATGGTCGAATCAGATGTACTATATGTTTGGATTCCTCTTCCTTGTATTCCTTATACTGGTCATCACATGCTCGGAGACAACTATCTTGCTTTGCTATTTCCATTTATGTGCAGAGGACTATCATTGGTGGTGGCGATCGTTTCTCACATCCGGCTTTACGGCTGTTTATTTGTTCATCTACTGTTGTCATTACTTTGTCACAAAGCTCTCGATTAAGGACAGCGCATCAACGTTTCTTTATTTCGGCTATACGGCCATTATGGTATTCCTTTTCTTTTTACTTACCGGCACAATTGGATTCTTTGCGTGCTTCTGGTTCATACGGAAGATCTATAGCGTTGTCAAAGTGGACTAGGCACATAGACACTTATATATATCAAATGCAAATGCAAATGTTTATACAAAGTTTGTGCCCGTATGTTTTTTATGTGTAGCCTCAATTTACACTTAAGCCTAATGTGTGTGATTTCTGTGCTGTGCAGGAACAGCCGGTTTTCTGTTTATTATAATGAAGTAATGTAATTATACATATACTATATGTATGTATACATATGTAGTACCGATGCGCGCAATAATTTTTAAGTATAAACCAGATAGTACGAGAAAGGGTGAAAATCAATTGTGGAGTTCTTTTCAAAAACAATTTATTCAATTCATTGGCATATACTTTCAATACTTTTCTTAAATTAAACAACGTCCATTTCTCGATATACATATTCAAAACGAAATAAGAAAAAAAAAACAAATTAAACGCAAAATACTGCTGTTCTCAAAAAAATCTAAAAAAAAAATAAACATTAAAAGCCCGATATTATTTTTAGACCGATTTCCAAATCCCTCCTAAAGGTGTACTGCTATGTAATTTGAAGTACTTTAACTTTTGTGAAATCTTTAAATCAAAGCCTATCAACTGTAATTGAAGCTTGAATTCTAAGCATTAACATTATTGAATTCATATGTGTAATATTTAAAAATATGTATTTTAGTTTAAATAAATTAAAACTAACTTGCAATTCAAAAATAAATTATAAAACTTAACCTAATGGCTGGCGCCCTCTATCGTCATTTTATGATATGCGCCGAGTATTCTGGCAACCCTTTTAACCGTTAAATACAGCTGAGAACGGAATCTTTTAAGGCTTCTGCAAATCGAGGAAAACGGAAAAAACCTGCAAAATTATTATAACAAATAAATTTCGAGTTAAAAACAATCAATGACTGGCGAAATTGTAGACAGTGAAGATGAATATGATGAAATATCAGAGCTACGTCAACGAAATAAACCCGAAGCTCAGGAATCAGTGGATGTAAGAAATTTTTGTTTGTGTGAAATCATTTGAAGTCTTCATGCTGAGACCCGTTTTAGGAGGCCTTCGACTTGGATGATTTGTTGCCCATCATTGGGGAATTTGGCAAATATCAGAAACTTCTCGTCTTTGGTATTTGTCTGCCTGCTTGTATTCCATGTGGTTTCTGTGCTTTCAATCAACTCTTCATGGCCGACACTCCAGATGATTATTGGTGTCGGGTGCCTGAGCTTATGGACATGGATGTCGAACAGCGCAAATATTTGTCGATACCCAAGGAACAGGTGAGGGATTGCGAGTGTCTGTGTGGAGTTATTATGTAGATGGTATCATTTAGGAGAATGATGAACTGGTTTATAGTAAATGCTACACATATGGCGTTAACTGGACGCAGCTGCTGGACACTTTTTATGAGGATAATAGTGGAAATTTGACAATGTTGCAACTCAACAGCAGCTGGCCATTGGTCAAGTGCTCGCAAGGCTGGGAGTATAATACCAGTCGTGTCTGGTCCTCTATTGTGATCGATGTGATTGAATAAGCTCAGCTGTAAACTCCACATTAAGCCGCATTTAACGGAGCTTGTTATCACTCATTTCCCAACTCATTTCCCGTGCGATCCTCAAGCGTATACTTATGTATTATTTACTAACCCGTCAACAGTTCGATTTGGTTTGCGATCAAGACATTTATCCCACAATTGGTCTGGCAGCACTCAACAGTGGCGGCCCTGTTGGTGTGTATCTGTTTGGATTGCTCAACGATCGCGCTGGGCGGCGACTTTCTTATTTCACTTGTCTGGCGACACTGCTGGCGGGCAGTTTAATGACGTCACTAAGTAAGGATTTCTGGACATGGGCTGGTAGTCGCGTGATTGTAGGGCTGACTATACCTGCTGTTTATCAAATACCGTTTATTATATGTGAGTAAATTTCATTTTATGAGTTATTGATAATCTTAAGGCTGTTAAAATATTATATGTGTTTTGCAGCCCTGGAACTTGTTGGAGAGAAGTACCGTTCGTTTGTGACCGTAATGACATGCACATTCTACACATCGGGTATAATGCTGTTGTCTCTTGTAACGTACTTAGAGCGGGACTGGGTGCGCCTATCCTATTACACCTCCCTGCCGTTCTACGCCTATTTCCTGTACTTGTTTGTGATGCCAGAATCACCGCGTTGGCTTCTCATGCGCGGACGTCTCGAGGAAGCGCTAAAAATCCTGGAGCGCATGGCGATCATAAACAAACGTCAGTTTCCAGAGGCAGTTCATAGTAAACTGGAGGCGCAGATCCGAAGGGATAAATTGAAAAAGCAAAAGAAAAAGGTTGCCAACGTGGGTCTCATGGATCTCTGTCGCACCCCAAATATGCGACTGAAGACTATATTGATAACACTTAGTTGGTTTGCCAATGAGACGGTTTATCTGGGTCTGAGTTATTATGGACCTTCACTGGGAACCAATCAATATGTGAGCTTCTTTCTCTCGGCGGTGGTGGAACTGCCAAGTTACCTATGCTGTTGGTACTTTATGGATACTTGGGGACGACGTTGGCCCCTCAGCTTGTCAATGATGTTGGGGTAAATTCCTTATGATATTCCATTCCACTTCTGTTAATCTATTTCCCATCTCCTTGTGCAGTGGAGTGGCTTGCATCATAACTGTCATGCTGCCTGATGATGCTATAGAGGAGACCTTAATACTCTACCTTATATCCAAGGCATTGCTGTCAGCTTCATTTTTGATCATTTATCCTTTTGCTGGAGAACTTTATCCTACACAAGTGCGCGGCATTGGCATTGGTGCCTCCAGTTACATTGGGGGGATTGGGATTGATTGTGATACCATTTGTGACGTATCTGGGCAAGGAGAACCTGAAGCTGCCATTGGTAATTATGGGATTTGTTTCAATGCTGGGTGGCATGACGGGTTTGCGTTTGCCGGAGACATTGCATCATCGTTTGCCGCAGACAATTGAGGAGGGCGAAGAGTTTGGCAAGAATTGGCAGCTGAAAGATTGCTTTAACTGCAAGCCACAACCGTAAGATGAGAGTTGAAGTAGAATAAATAAAATGAATCATTTAATAATTTGATTATTTCTTGCAGTGAGATTCTCTCGCCGCCCACTTCTTATGAGAACTTGGATGTCTTGGGCGGCTCTTCCAATAATGCTTCCGAAGTGGAATTAGAGTTAAGAGACAATCGCAGATTGCGACAACAGCCTCGCATAGATGAGCGCACTCCCTTGGATCTAACTAGCAGTGGCAGCGGAGGAACTGGAAGACAGCATCGGGCTTCGATGAAGCGATTGGTGCGCCAAATGAGCGTTATGGACACTCAGAGGACTCACGATGGAACCATGCAGCTAACCCATTGGATTTGAGTGCATCCAATGAAGCTCAGTATAGGAGCAGATTAAACAAATATATTGAAACAGTTTAATTCTATAACATAAGTATTATTATAACATAATATAATGTGAATACAAAAATATTATATTTCATTTCAAAAACACTTAAAATAAATAAATAATTGACTTAATACTGAATTTACTCTTATCGTATCTGCTCTTCTTATTACAATAGCATTAACGCTCTGCATGTATCAACAGCATCCTTATACGCGCTCCTTTGCGTCCTCCTATTTCCGTATATATTCATATTATAAGACGTAGGCACACACTCACGCACACATTAACTTGTTGACCAATCAGTGCAAAGCGCGCTCTTAATTGATCAGAGAGCAGCCTGAACTGTTGATCGCTGGCGACTGCAAGGAGAACATACAGACAGTGAGTATGTATTAGTGTGCTGTGAAATAATGACATTGCATTATTATCGTCTCCTCTCTCTACCTTCTGAAGCACTGCCTCTTGATTGCCTGTCTGCGTATGGCAAGAGACACAAGTTGAATTTCCTATATTCACAATGAGCAAGCAGGTTCGACAGTGGTGTAATTAATAAGGTGAATTTATGAGAGCGAATGATTTCTCGTTTCACAGGCCAGATTGTTTTACCGTTTGCTGTAAACAAATATGAAAGGATATCTTACTAGCTCTTTAAACTCATTGCAAAAAGAAAGCCTGACAAATACTTTTGCTACGCACTCAATTTCCCGTGTTAGTATAGCCTGGCTTTTAACAGAACTCCTGAGTTTACGTTTACCTTTCCACCACTATTCTAAACATACTGTATACATATGTATTTCTTTCACCGAAGACCTGCTAAAACGCTTAGTTTTTTGGGAAAAATATTAATAAGTCTTAAAGATAGAGCCAATTAATGTAGTCGAAGTATTTTTGTTCCTAAGGAGGAAGGCGATAACATTTGAAATTTGCGGAAACAATTACCTAGCATTATCTGTATTAAATAAACTTACGTTTAAAATTCGAACATTTTTCTATATTGCGGAATTTGGAACAGCTAACGCTTCCATTTCCGTAATTTTCGAATTGTAATGGAATTCAGAACATGTCTGCTTATCTGGCATAATAAAATTTTCAAATATCATATTATTAGTATGAAATTTTAAACAATTTTTATGGTTTATTTTTTTAAATTAGAATGTCTAAATATTAGAGATATTTAAAAACCTGAACAAACTTTTAAATAAATTGATAAATAGCAGAGGTTCCACTTAAAAACCCGTGTAAAATATTTAATTTGATAGTTGTCATTAAGCTTAAGTTAAACAAAAACATTTATACATTACAGTAAACATATCCGGTAAAAATATAGACACATGAATATGCACTTATACATATGTACATAGATATGCCAATATTTCTGTGTATTCGCATTTGTTATTGTTTGTCGCCGACTCTGATTTATGCATTTATGCAATCAATTATGCAATTAATTGCAATAAAACAAAAACAAAATTGTTTATTGTAAGTACGACTCACACATGTGCAGTTACCTTTATTTTGAGTATGGAATAAAAATTAGCTGCAGCTGTCAGCCGTAATATTCTGGTGACTGCTGTATACATACAGTGAGCGACAAAAGTCTACATATATTATATGGAAATAAATGATGCGATTTTGATGGAAATATTTAATTTTACTAAGAGAATACCTTTCAAATAATTACTTAAATAAATTATTATTACAAAGCTTACAAATATATTTGACAACATACATTTCGCATGTACTGTCGTAACTATATAGTCCAGTTATTTTCACCGACTTCCTCTTTGCTGTGTGCGGTACATACATACATATGGACTTGTATATGTGTATGAAGTGTTTAATTTTCAATTTAGCTGCTCGAAAAGATCTGTCAACAGCAGAAGGGAAGTTGTGTATAAAGGAAACACTCATTGATATAATAAATAAAATTAATATATTAAATAAATTAAAAGCTGAAAAAGCAAGATATACTCATACATACATATGTATTTACTAACAATACTCAAGATCTGTCATAAAAATGAAAATTTAATGTGTAAAGGGTTGAAACTAAAAAATGTCTGAAGTCTCAGGGTTGCTGGCGCTGTCCCCAAACAGGATCTCGACAAGTTGCCACATTTTGTGTCTGCATGAAGAGATAATACGCCAGCTCTTCAACTATCTGCCCAGTTTGTGTGATAAGGTGCGATTAGCATGTGTGGCGCCCAAGTTTCGTCACGTTTTCAATTCTTGGGCTCGAACACGCAGACACACCTTGCTGGCGGAGGATGTGGAGAGTATGAAACTGACGGATATAATAGATTTCTTCAGGGTGGCCGGACCATTTATAAGCACACTGATGGTAAACTGCGCTTCGTTTGAAAAGGAATCTCTCATTGTGGAGTTCATAGCGGAGTTTTGCAAGAATCTGGAAGAAATCAACTATTGCAATGTGACTGATGAATTCCGATATAGCACTTTGTTGTCACGGCTAACGCGACTTCGACGCGTCACAATCGATTGCATGGATGCTGAAGACGTATTAAACTTTGATCTGGAAGGCAACCCGGACTTGGAGTCTTTTGAGCTGATCAACGGCTGTTATACGGGTAAGTTTAACAAATTAATATGCTGCATTATTTGTAATCAGTTCCATCTACCAGGCAAACATCTTTGTGGCCTTCCCAAACTCCAGAGACTTGTGCTGCGAGATTGCTTGCTCTGGAATTCGGGCGAGTTTGGGATTCCCCTTAAGAATCTACGTATACTTGAGCTGGATGATTGCTGCTTTGAGGTAATGAATCATTCGCTATACCAAAAGATAGCCGAGTGTTGTCTGGAACTCGAGGAATTATCTTTCTCCGGCTGTGATGCCAGTTTCGAGGTCATTGCCCAGTTGCCCAATTTGCAGCGTTGCACGCTGAAAACTTGGATGACTTCCAATGAGCTTAACTTGGGATTTCTCACAACGTTGGCGGAGAAGAAGGGCAATATGCTGGAGTATCTTAAGCTTTGTGGGCAATTTGAAATTAGCAATGAGCATGCACGTTGTCTGGGCCAGCTTAGTTCCTTGAAGGAAATGCATTGGAGTGACAATGATGTGCTGGATGATGATCACTTTAAGTTCTTCAATGATCTTCCCTTGCTGAAGCTTTTCGGACTGTCCTGGTGTGGACGCGTCTCAGACGTTGGGCTCATGAGATTGATACGCAAGTGTCCACAATTAATGCGCATTGATATCAAGAGTTGTGATCAGATCACTGATCAGTTGGTTCTCAATGCTGTCTATTGCTGTGGCAAGAGCACGGGTCGCGAATTGTTGCTGAATGTGGAGGGCACTAGGATTGCGAATACAATGCTCACGGTGAGTAGGAGTTACGTTTCTTTTAAGTTCATTTTAATCATTCAATTTGTTCTCATGCAGAATCCGGAGTATCTCAATCCACAAAACAAAGTAAAACTTAACTTTACGAATGTGTTGATCTGAATTATGGGCACTAGGAAGCGTCTGCCTCTATTTATGATCAACCTCAACCCACACAATGATCCATTAGTGTGATCTGTATCTGGTAATTGATAGCGTGCACCTTGATGCACTAGCCATTTAATAATTGAAGCGAGAATCGAATCTGTTTGAAAATCGCTTCGTTACATTGCAATAAATTTCCCATTCAATTGTGTTGCTTGAACTTTGCTGTGCACCAATTGCAATTGCTATTGCAGTTGCAATTGAAATGATGTCTGTGTTAGCAGCAGGAAGCCAAGTCAACAAGCTTTTGGGGGCCGAGAGAATCGCATAGTGCTCACCTGCGACTGTGACTGCGATTGCCTAGCCAGGTTAGTCATCGGCCAGTCTCGATCTCAATTGCGGTCTGTGTTGCGTGTCTGGTTAAAGTTACAATCACAATGGCTGCAAAACTCAAGTTGACCTCGAGATAGAGGCTCCTTAAATGGTTGACCGCGATCGTTCTGACTTAGTTGTAGTACACGTAACCCATCAACATCGCATTGGCCTGCCGGGTACATGAATAAATCGCCTTGACATGTTCAGGTGTCTTTTTTTTTTGCTTATGTTCTTTGACTAATTAGTGAACTTCAGCTTAACATTTTCTGTAGATGAACCATCTTTTAATCGAACTTATACGAAAGTGCAACGTTTTGTAATTTGAAAGATGCTGTTGGCTGAGCAGCGCAAATGATGACAGACTAATGGGGGCTGGCATGTCTAATTTTGGGATTTTTCGCGGCAATCCCTAAAAAGTTGTGCCTTATATTTTGTTGTAAAAACTTAAGAGCTGAATCTTGCTTCACACACACCTATTTTATTACTGAAGGCTTTCTCAATTATTTAAAATTATTGTATTTAAATTTATTAAAACAAGCTATAAATTTGTTATATTTATTTTAGTTTAAATAGTCGTAAATATTCTAAGAGACTCAATAAAATGAACACATAAATCAACAAAACATCGCGACAGTGAAAACACGATAATTACTCAAATTGCTTCTAAAAATTACACAACACTGTTCTGATATACTCAAATACTCGAATGTCAGCGGGAAGTTTTATAGTTAAATGAATTAAACAAGGTTCAAACTTATAACAACCCTATGTTCATTGAAATAGAGGCTTACACTTATTACTACAATAATGACTTATGTTGATGCCAATTACGGCAAGTTAATTTACACTACACTCCTTCTAAACCAAGTCTGGTTTCAGCCAAAACTTTGTCGACAATGGCCAGAACAGACTAGTTGCATTAGCATTGTTTGCCAGTACATCTTATTTAAGCCGTTTTATTAATTCTGCACATTTGATGGCTGTGACATACCCTGTAAGCTATTAGCCAAATCCAAATTATCTGATAAATTTCATATTTTCAATTATAAGACTAGGTTGACACCAATAGAAGCAAGTAAGTACGAATCCACACTTCAGCTACATCTCCAGTTTCGAACAACATCATCATTATCATTGTTAGCATCATCATGATCTTTGTTGGCAACTGACATTCGAAGACGTGTGCAGGCTTGTCAAGGTGCCGAGTCAGGCTAAAGTTAATATTGTATGGAATCGAAGCAATGTACATGGCTTCATTTAGACAAGCCCGTTGGCCCAACAATCGCGTGTTGTTCTGTCTGCCTTTCAATAGCTGACCAAGCTGCATGACTCCGCTGGTGATGTTCGCTGTTAGTTTGTCTCTGATGCTGATGCTGGAATATTACACGCTGCTATCAATTGATACAAATCTATACAATTTAGAATATACTCTGTACAGTGAGAGAACGTGCAGTTCTGCTGTTGGTCTTTAGTTCTCAGTATGCCAATAAATAATACGTTGAACGTCTCGCATAACAACACATACTCATGTACACTGCTCTAAGCAAAAGCAGACGGGACAGGTCGAGGTCACAATCTCGAGAACCTGCAGCTGTCCGAGTGCTGCGGGTGCGAAAGACGCCGTAAACAGAGGCTTTAGAAGAGCTGCTTGGATGATACTTGGTTGCTGCTCACATACTGATGGCAATGTTTTTGTCTGCACTTACAATTCAAGCTGTCCAGCATGTTGTACAGCTCCTTATATAATATGCAGATATTTGCGCTTCTACGACTTTAAATATGTGTGATTTTTATATATTTGCTTGCAATTTCCACATTTGAAAAGCTCCCATAATTGGAAATTAAGTATTTCGACGAAAAAAAACATGTAAAACTGACCTGAATTGTGCTCAGCAATTCTATTTGTGAGGAATCGATTAACCTGCTAGTTCACTTACTCGATTTAGCTTAATGCTAGTTCGTTTAATCGATCTACTGTTCACTTTTATTGCCTTAGTGTCAATCCAGTTCTTTGCAGTTTATTAATTAAGTGGTTCCAATTCCCCGTTTGACGTCCTAGTTCACTTCAATTGACATAGTTTCGGTCTAGTTCATTCTGATTCAATTAAATCGATCCTTAACTGCATTTAGCTTATGAAATTAAAATAGTCCGCTTACAACCTTTTAACTCGTAATTGCGGTAATATTTTAATGCAACGTCGCTTTTAGAAATGCAAAGCTGAAATCTATTTAAATTTGCAGGACGCCAGCACGTGCTGATATCCTTTGGCTATTTATATTTCCGTTGCAGTCGAGTGTAAACAGGGTTTGTCATCATAAATGCCGACGCCATCGCCATCCCCATCGCCAACGCTGACCGTGCAAGAGCAACAGAAATAAACCCACACGCACTGGCCTGTTTTTCGTGACGTCACTGCGAGTGAGACGGCTCTAGTATTATTTCACAATTGAAACAGTTCAGCAGGTGCAGACTTAATGTGACGTCATATGGAGCGAGATGGCAATTAAAAGAGTATGCTACAACAACGACGTCATCGACGCACGTGGTTGCTGTCAGCTAAGGCGAGAGCGAGACCGGACATTGCCGGCCGGCGTTTTGCCTCTGCCTCTGCTTCTGCTTGTTGCCTCTGCCTCTGCCTGTCTGTTGGCAGCGCAGTCAGTCGATGCGTTTTGGTTTTCATTCATGTTGCGAGCGTGCTTCACTGCGCATGTCCATGTCAGGCCTGTCACGGACACGCGTCGCCACCCAACATGATGACGTCTTTGTTTATTGATTTCTCTCAACTGCTCGCGGTAGTGTGTAATATGCTGTCATGACGTCACGGCGTGTGCGACCAATCAGCCGCAAAAACGTTACGCTATAAATAATGACATGCTAATTATCGCTGGAAACTGACAATCGCCAGTATACAGAATATTAGATTTCAAATTAATTTATGTGCTTTACGCACCTGCAGCTGTTTTGTGGGCGTAAAAGGATGAAACAAGAATTCTTAAAGCTAAAGTCAATTCAATGTCATCATCAAACCGATTCCCCATCTACTTTTCACACAAGTCTCTTATTGATTTTTATAGAGATACTCGGCCCTATAATTAGGGCTTGTCCGCAGAGGTCAAAGACACAACAAGAGTGTGTTTTCGACGTCACATAGCTCCTCCGTCTAATCTATTATTTGTGTCCATTTGATGGATGTGTATAATGATAACGGAGAATAGAAGAATAATAAAAAAGCAAACAACGCATATGACCACGTTAGCATAGATATACGCAAATAAAGCTGTTGCCTACTTAGCGGCTACGTGCGTGACCTGGTCATGGTTCCTTTCCAAGCACTGCGGAAGCAGACCATAAAATCCATTTTTTTTACACCAACGTCCGGTTGCGTGACGTCGAATAAGACGGTGCTCCGTACCAGCTGCTCATACGTATTTGTATCTATCGCATGTGGCTATAAACTTAATGGCTTAATAATGCATATATATAATATATAAGGATCCTTGAAACTGCGACTAAATTGAACAACTTGTAGAAAAGTGATTTCTTAGAACAATAAAAACAATAATAATTATTTCTTATATTTTCTATATTGCCTAGCATTTGTTTAGGTCTTTGAAACTAATTATTTACTATATAATTTTAATTAATAATTTTATTATTTATTGATCAAAAATCATAAGTTAGGAATTAAATTAGTTAATGTCGTTACACTTAATCATTTACAATTTAATTAATAGAATTTATATAAAAATTATAATTATTCTTATTAATTATTTAATTATTTACAATTTAAAAAATTGAATTTAGATAGAAAATTTATATGAACATTTATATACTGTATTTGAAATGAATTCATTTAGTATTTTCGGCTTATAATAAATGTTAAATCATTCATGTGAAATACTGATTTAAGAATTCTATTTGTTTATGTGGTTACATTTAATTATTCATAATTTAATAAATAGAATTTAAATTAAAAAATCATAATTGTTGTAAGGTTAAGTAATTGATATCAAATTAGTAATTTAGTATTAAAAACAAATTGTTGTAATAATTTAAAATGATGTAAGAAATTTATAAAAAAAAAAAAAAAACATTCTAGAGCTGACAAGTTTTCCACACTGCTACAACTCTCACTGCATATTGTTGCATCAACAGCCGCATTAAACGTAACTGTTTACTGGGCGTATACGCGATATTGTGACATGTTCGCCTTAAAATAAAATTTAGCCAAACAGCAAATTTGAAAATAGCCGAAAAGTGCAACAAATGTTAGAAATGTGAATTCACAAGAGGCCAAGAAAAGAAGGCCGCAAATACTACGAGTACGAGAGTATATAATATAATGACAATAATTCGCCATGCCACAAAATGCACCTGCAGGCTAAGCAGACTAGCTCCAAAAATATATGCATAGCATATTTATGGAGGTCTCTTGGTTTATTGTAATGCTGGGTAATGGTTAGGTGGGTCATCGATAAAGTGGGCATGTCCGCAAAAGTCCGGGAAAGAGCAACGGCAAAACACAGCAAAGGGTTGGCGAAACCAAAAGCAATTTATGCAAATGGCTCCAAAGGCGCCGTCAGAAATGCGACGTCTAGTGGCAGCGGCAGCAGCAGCAGCAGCAACAACAACAACAACCTTGCACATTATAATGGCAAAACGCAAAGTGCCGCATGCTAATTGAAATCAAGAGAGAGACGTAGAAAAATCAAAGCCTAAATAGCAATCAAAAAGAGCTAAAATTCCTTAAATTAAACTCACGAACTTTGAGCAACGATGCGAAAACGATACATGCATTAAGCCAGCAGCAACAATACGAGGCAACAACGACAACAACGGCAACAACGGCAACAACGGCAACAACAACAACAACAACAAATCTAAATAGACGTAGCAAAACGAAGCAAATTTGGCGCAGCACATTTAGAATATCATCACAAAATAGAAAAAAATACAAAATAAAAAAAAAGACAAAAGGCAAAATCAACGCAAAGGCAACAAAAGCAAGGAGTGCCAACTTTTGGCTTGGCTTCGACTTTTGCCTGGCATGTCATGCTTAATACAGCCAATAAAACGAGCGACAACAACAACATCTTGGAAGCGACTTCAACGCTTGCCCACAGAAGAGTTGAAACTGTTTGCATGGACTTTTGGGGCCACGAGCGGGTCAGCAGAAACGCCAACGCCAGCAACAATAACAACAATAACAACAACAAACAGCAGCAGCAACGACAACAACAACAACAACAACAACAACAACAACAACAACAATGAGTAAATACAACAGCACCATGCATGGCCCCCAGACCAGTTCCACTTGCGTCGCTCCCAAAATTTAACTAATATTAATACGTACAAACATACATACTCACACATATACGATTATGCATGTATGTGCATGCACTGCACAGTCGCAGCCACAGCGTCGCTGAAGGCAAAGCCGAAGTCGATGTCGATGTCGAAGCCGGAGCCGGAGCCGCAGCCAGAGTCAGAGCGCAGTAGAAAAAAGCATTATGGGAAAAAAATCTAGCGAAATCGAAAGGAAGAGCCCACTGCGCCCAAGTCGGCTGACCGACGATCTCACGTTTGTCTTAAGCTTTGCTTTTCGTTCGACTCACAAACAATACGCTAAAAACAGTTAGAAAACGTGGCTTGGAACCTGTCTAAAAATAGCCACAACGAATGCAACACACACAACACGAGCTTCGCAAAACCGAACGAAAACGAAACGTTACCGGCCTCACCTACTTCTACTACGCCTCAAACTGGAACTCGAAACATAACGTATTTGACTCTCACTCTCACTCGGCTACAACACGACGTCGGCTACGAAGTCGACGTCGTCATCTGTAGATGTGTCTCACACCGCAAGAGAATTGTGAGCCGAGCTTGGGCTTCACCTCTGTGAGGATGTGTGAGTGTGCGAGTATCAGTGGCACTTGTTGCTTTAAGTTTCGGGTTCGATGTTGATGGGTATGTGTATGTTTCTTACCACTTGTTCTTATTAGTTGCAAATGCCGGTTTTAAAAGTAATCTGCATTTGATTTTCAGTATTTATTAATATGTGAGTAGTTTAGTTAAGTTTTTGGTGATCGAACGAATAGTTCTTGTCGCTCTACGCTCGTTCATTTAGTTCCCGTTCGCAGTTAATTTTAAGAGTGAGCGCCGGATAATGGAACTTGTGCAAGAAAAAAGGAGGATAATGTTACTAAAGGAAATAAAACAACAAAGTAATAGACAGTCCGATACATTGTTCGATCCTTCTGTTGAATTAATTGTTTAATCGAACTAATTCAGCTAAAAGGTAAGTTGGATTCACTAATTTAAAGAATAGTCAATTATATCATATTATATTAAGCACATTCTGTGCAAGTTATAACAATCGACAACTTAACAAAAACTGAGAGTACGAGTATGAAAGCATTTGTACATTTACACATTCATACAAATTGTGGGTAAGCCCACTCATTGCCACAAGGAAGCCCCTTGCCGGTAAATGAAACCACAAGCCGGTTCTGTTTTTGATTGTTAAGGATGAGCCGATGTGGGCGTGTAGGCAAAGAGCGAGATAGGGGGAGAATAATTCAGGTGAAGCAGCACAACAGGCAGCGTAAATAAAGCGGCAAAAAATCAATTGTCATTGTTGTTGTTACCTGGCGGCAAACATCGTTAAACAAACAGAGACAGCAGATCCATTTTATGACGCAAATTATTTCCGTCTTCGCTTTCGTTCGACGCCGACAGAGCTCTGCTCCTTTATGCAGGCGTGTGCGTGCGTTCACATATACTAGTATTGTCCCACTGCCGCTTTAGCAGCAGCGCAGGCGCCCTTACGACGACGTCATTGATTTTCGCTCGCACGAGCTGCATTTTGTTGTTGCCGCCGCCTCTGCTGCTGCTGTCTCTGCTGCGGTTGATGATGATGATTGTTCGGCAATGACGTAATAGCATTTCGACTTCGGCTCACCAAAAACAAAACAACAAAGCACGAGTGCACAAGGTAGGTCGTGTAGTGCAGCCGACAACAGTCTTTTCTCTCTCTCACAAAGACAGATACATGCAAAGGCAGCGACCACTGCGACGCCGACTGAAGCAGAGCGTACGTTTTTAGCGCTGCTCCTACGTTTGGATATAGTCGTGTGTAACCGTAAAGATAAGTTCAGTCGCGTCACAGACGCCGCATTGTTAACAACTATTCGTAAACTGCTCATTTGAAAATATCACAGAAACCAAGCAAACACTCAATAACAACATATTATGTTTAATTAACTAACGGCACTATTGCAAGTATCTCAAACACACACACACGTACACATACATGTAATTATTTGCATTACAAATTCGCGTACAGTATTAATCATCAATTAAATAGGGAGATATAAATATTAATCTGGTGTGCCTAAAGTTTAAAACAATTGTTAAATTGCAACAAGTTGTCACCGTCGTCGTTGTCGTCGCCGTTGCGTCGTTTTATGTTCTATGCGGAAACGGAAGCCGGTTGACAACGTTCTGTGTATCGTATGCGTGCATATTGATAAATCCGTGTGTGCCACAGTGCGTATGTGTAATGTTAACTATTCACAATTGCAAATCATATGGGCTTTGCATCGATTAACGTATGGAAATACTAAAGATTGCCTTTTGTTGTTGTCGATGATGTTCAAAGGCAGTTTTCATATAACATTGAAAAGTGTCCTTGTAGCTGGTTGCCACTACGAGTATATAACACACATATAAATACACACATACACACATACACATATATACATAAATACATATAGAAACGTGCGTAAGTCATTACGTCGCCAGTTTGCTTACGTCGTCAGTTGGCACTGCGCAATCGTCAACTGAGAAACGTGAGACAAGGAAGAGCAGGAGGAGTAGGAGGTGAAGTTGAAGGAGACGAGGAACGTTGAAAAAATCGCTGAAACACACAAGTTCAAGTCTAAGGACATGCTAAAATACATGCAAGGACACAGTTCGCGTGAGTGTGTGCATAAAAATAATGAAGACTACGACTACGACAAGGCCTGATTACAACTACCAACAACAACAATCAACAACAACCAGCAGGCAAATAGCCAAGTTCTTGTGCTAGAGACGAAGTGGTTGCCAATTTGGTCGTCGTGCTGGATCTTCATCGCAATCCAGCGCGCCATACAGGTGCTTAGCTTTATAATTATCCAAGTTGTTGATGTTTTGTGTTGTGTGTTTCGTTTTCTGTGTTCTCATCAGTTGTTTATCAATATCATACACTATCACTATCACATGCCCGATTAGGATCAAAACTCTACTTAATTACCTATAATGCGCGATCGTCTTGCCTCTCTGATTGTGGTGAAGCAAGAAGCGACGGCGTCGCTAAGCCACAACAACAATAACAACAACAGCAGCAATGAACAACTGTTGCAACAGCAACATCAGCAGCAGCAACATCAGCAACAACAACAACAAGAACAAGAACAACACTTGCAACTTTTACTGCCACCGCCGGCCATCAAGTGTGAATCCTTGTACGCCTTTCCATCCTACGAGAGCAGCCTGTACTATGAGATCAACAACAATTCCTGCTATCGTCAGAATCTAAACAATCTACCAAATGCTAGCACAGCAGCAACAGCAGCTTTGCCAGCATTGATTTATCCCTGCCGCAATCTCTTTCCTGAAGGCTGTGATATTAGCCATTTTGGAAGTGCGTCCTGCCAACAGGCCACGTTAGCTGGAACTGCATTCTATGCAAATAGCGGCAGCAACAGTTGGCACAGCAACGGAATACACACGTGTATGTATGATTCAACTAGGTGATGGGTTAAGTTTTGGTTAATAATTGTCGGGTTCACACTGCGTATGCGTAATGTGCACAATATTGCGCAATGCCAAGAAACTTAAAAGTAGTTACAGAAACCAAAAACAAAGAAAAGAAAACGAATGCTAAAAATCTTGAATGCAACAGTCATTAAATAAGTTGTTCGCACTCTGCCCGGGGGAGATGACCACGGCGACAACAACAACAGCAGCAACAATGAAGACAACGCACAATGACGACATAAATTTCCATCAAGGGGCGACCCAAATGCATAAAATACTTTGTGAAATATTTAGTAAATAATAGAAATATGAGTTTCAGCTCGTCCCCGTTGCTAGTTATAGTACTTTATCTATATTTTATTTTTTTTGTGTCTTACTCTGCTGGTCTCTTCTCTCCTTGCACATGTGTTTACCAGCGTCAGCAAAGCATCGCAGATGAAGCAGACGGCGAAGAGAAGCAGCCACAGTGGCAGACAGCCACAAACAGAGGCAAAGACAGAGGCACAGACAGAGGCAGAGGCGGAGCGATACTAGCGCCTGACGCAAAATGATTTAAAAGCTGTACAATAATCATGACAGGCATATACATGTGTGTGCGTGTGTGTGTGTCTGTGTGTGTGTGCATGCATATTCATGCAGGGTTCGTCTCTAGTACTCGTGTTGACCACTGCACTTTTATTAATAAAACTGTGAGTAGAGCACCTACAATTAAATGGGGTGTAGTTCTTAGCGTGCAGGTAGAGTGTGCTCGACTTAGAGTTGCCCAGCAAGTGTTCTTAATAACATAAGATACCCAACAAGCTGTTGCTCTGAGTTATCATTGCACTTATTAGTACGAATGCAAGCGAACTAGTTGTTAGATATGCACGCTAGGTGGCGCCAGTGTAGATTTTGTAGTTTGTTGAATATCTTTTTGGGCTTTTAAGCGATTGTAATGAAAATTTAAATTTAAATAAATAGCATAGGTATATATAAAAGTATACCGAATTTAATATATTTAATGCATATGTATAAATAGTTACAATAATGCAAATTAGTTTATTAGTTTCGCTTTTCATGCGTCTTTCTACCTTCTAAATCTTCGCTAAGACGTTCTTATCCTAACAAAGAACATCCTACTCACAACTCAGTGCTGAGGCAGAAAACATAATGCACCTCGAAAACTGTATACCTTCTAATGGTACTCGCATTTGTGCTATTGATTGGCAAGAGTTACCGAAAGTGGCCAAGTGGGCAACAGATGACAAACCATGACGCCAGCGACGCCATTAATCTGAATGCAAAACGTTACAGCCGTTTCACGGATTATACGGGCAGCACGCGGCATGGGCACGTCATCGTTGTCGTAAGTTTCCCCAAAACGAATCGCTTGAACTTGAACCCCTTCCCAAACAGATGTCGTCGATGGATGGGAAAGAGATTTACAGAGAGAGAGAGAGAGAGAGAGAGAGGGAGAAAGTGATGAGCTGCGTCAGCAGTGCATTAGTATATGATGGCATAAGAACTTATTATGCATATTTTAAGTACATATACATATGTATAAATATGTATACATATACATTATATGTATACATTATGTATGTTCTCAGGAACCACGTGCGAATGACGTCGCCACGAATTGCCGAGATGAGACAGCATCTCTTATGCGAATATGTAAAATAATCACGAGTCATTTGCGGCTGCTGTTTTTTGTTTTTGTATTTGTTATTGTTTTTTTTTTTTTGTTGCTTACCATTGCCTGCTAATTTCATTTCGGTTTTGTTTTTATGTCTCTTTTGGCGTGTGAAATTCACTTTTTTTGATGTATTTAATAGAAATGGCAGCAAATGAACAGACGCCTCTTTTTCGACGTTGCGCCAATTGCATTTCAACATAGTAAATTATACTACGGTCATATATCAATCAATATCTGGCCAAATGGACAATATGATCTCGTCTTCTCTTTGGGGTCATCAAAAGCGATTTGATCAAGATAAATTATGCGAAATACGCAAACACAAAAGTACGAGCGTATCATATGATATTTGAATACATAAATTTGGCTTCTGACCGGATCAACCAAGACTCTCTATTGTATTATTTTTGCACGATCTTGTCATGCGTTTTGAGATGTGTATGTATGTATGTGTTGCTGCTACAGCCAACTCTATTGTTAATTATCATTGCTAAGGGCTATAGCTCATAGCTATCATAGCTATAACAAGCAGCTCCCATCAATTTTTGCTGTCTAACACCAGTAGTTGTGGAAAATATAAATCGATAATGTGAATATCGATTAGGCGTTTGATTGAACAGATTCGTTCATTCTTTCGCTCTAGTTCCATTTCGCATAGTTCGTTTCGAATTAGTTCTTTTTCGCTACGTTCGTTTGCTATAGTTCCATTTCGATCCGCTTGCTTGATCGTTATATTTAAAAGAATAAGTGTACTCAGAAAAATGACGAGTATCCATATAATTAATGTTGGTAATAACAAATTCAAATGATCGTCAGTTCTAAAAAACGATTACGTATCTAAACAGCGTATTTAATTAATGATTAATCATTTGCATGAATTGCTTCTAAATATTATGACGAATGTCTACGTAATTCAATGCAGACTAGCTAAGTTAATAATAAATGTTGGTGTAATATGTTGATTTTTTGGTTTTAGCTTAGAGTGTAAATCAAATGTTGCTCTGCAATTCACACCTTTAAAGAAACCAAAAAATTTAATAATATTTGTTTAAAACATACATATGTATATATACATGCGGCTTAGCTAATGATTATTACTCGTCTCGACCCGGTCGACTGCTTAATTATTTGCGTTGATTTATGCGAAATTTACAAGTAATGCAGAGAGACAAGACTTGACCAGACGCTGGCATTAGCCACTATTGTTTATATCCAATGGCTGAGCGATTGAATAGCATCGACAGTGTCATCCATGAGGCATTGGCGTCCAGTTTCGGATTTGATTTCGGCTTCGGTTTCGGTTTCAGTTTCGTTTGTTGTGGGACTTAACAATAGAGATTTTTTTCCTGATGCGATACAACCTTAATGACGTAATAATTATGGATTGGATTGATTGTTTTTATTTTATTTTAAAATATTGAGTATATGCGTTTTGTTAGCCATTAATTGGCATTACCATAATAACACTTCAATGAGCTCTTCAATTGGTTCACACGCTAATTCAGATGCGTTTTTATTTGTTTTCTTTTTAAATACGGGAAGCGTAATTATTTTCTGTTTTTTGTTGAGATTGTTGCATTGCTAAGAAATGTCTAAATTCGTCTACGTTATTTAATTTTAGACAATTGGCGCATAATTAGCCAATAGTCTTTATTTGCAATTGCAAATCTGGTCTGGGGCTGGGAAATTGTTGATGCATATCTATGTAATCGCAAAGCCCTCAGCCCTCAGTTCATCAGCGGGTTGGGACCAAAAATAGAACTGGGCCCCTAATCTCTGTTGTTGTTTTGTAATTGCATTTATCTGGCTATTTTCATGTGGTTCAATCGATTCCGCATAGTTTGGGTTTGTGTTTTTGATTTCGATTTCAATTTCAATTTAATTGCAGTATGCATTGTTGTATTCTTAGGGCGGGTTCAACGTCCTCGGACATCACGCGGCGATGTCACACTTTGGCATGCTAAGAACTTGCTGTCCATTTCCGATAATCGGTTAATCGAATGGTCTTCAGGCAGTGCCAGAACAAGTCGAGGCCAGGCCAGCATCAGCATGGGAATGCAATTTGAGGCATCGCCTGAGTTCACAGCTAGCAGGTTTCCCTCAAGTCTTCTTGTTTTATTGTTTTGCTTTTTCGGTTGCTAATTTTTTATTGCTGGTTGTTGGTCAATTTAGCCGCTGGTCGCTGGCGGCGCATATGTAAACCTTAATTTGAAACTGATTGGATTGCTTTGCTGTTGACCCGCCGTTGTTGCTGATGTTGTTGTTGTCGCTGCTGTTACCTCGTTTCGTTTATACATTTTTTATTTTTGTTTATTTCTTTATCATAAACTTCACTCTTTGACCCGCTGTTTGCAAGACTTCTCATATAAATACATATGCGAAGTCCGCTTGTCAGTTCAAATGCATGTAAAAGTTCTTCTGGCAACGCTCTGCCACCTACGCATTCTTCTGGCAACCACAATTTCTATCGATATCACCTGTTTCTATTTGTAATCGAGATTCTCGTGGCAACTCTAAGATACCAAGCTACCAAATTACCAATTGAAATATTGCCCAACACTTCATAACGGCAACAAAAAGCTAAATTTTCAATATGCAATACGAGTGCGATTACTGTCAAATTCCACAAAACAAGCTAGAATTAAAACAAGAAATTGAAAAATAAATATAAAAAAACATGCGTGGCAACAACAATAATTTGCTGTCTACAAATTTTGGGTATTTAATTTTACTATTTTAATTATTTGTGACGAATACAAGCAGCTGCAGAAACCCATGAAAAAACCTCTCAAATGCTGAGAAATCAGTAGAGAAGCACCAGGTAACAAGTTGACTACTTGGCTTGCCGCTTTCCCCCCTCTGCAATACACCAACATCAAGAGATGTGTGTTGATTTGGTGTTGTAATGTGCGCTGAAAATTAAAGAAAAAAAATGTTTGTTAATCGTTGCTGCCTAGAAGATTGTTGTGAGCTGCGTTTCGTTGCGTCTGCAATTCTTGTCTGAAGGAAAATTTGCCAAACTAACAAGACGAGCAACAACCTACAACACAAATTGTTGTTGGTCAAAACCGAATACTTTTTAAGCGTCTGCCTAAATTTGTTATTTTGTTTCGTTATTTTATTTCTTTTTGCACTTGGATATGAGTAGATACATGCTTACATGCACACACACACATGTGTGTGTGTGTGTGTAGTCGATTGGCTTGTTTATTTCATGTTTTGGCGCCTAACTTGTTTGTTTGACGATTGTAGCTATTGTTGTTGTTGTCGATGATTGAAGATGCGATGCGGCGTTTACTTGATTGACACTGATTCAAACATACATACATACATATGTAAAAGCCGTGAACTAAAATTACTTAATCATAGGAAAGTAGAGGCGACCAAATAGCATTGCATATTATTATCCATGGGTGCAGGGTGGCCACTATTTTTATACGCAACACAATCGCAATAACATTTGCTAAAATAAAATTCAACGTAATAAAAAATCGAAGAACTCAAGCTGAAATCAGAAACGGGAAGGAATCAGGGACGAAGGCTTCTCTGTGTGATGGTGTAATTTAACTTACAGCACACATGCATATATAACCAAGTATGTGTGTGTGTGTGTGTGTGTGTGTGTGTGTGCGTTTCAATCCTACACTATAAATAGTTCACAGCCGTGTTGTGACGTCATTGAATATGTGACCAGCTGTAGGTCGGGGTCGTCGTCGCTTTCGTATATCGTGTACATATGCTGGCATGTATGAGTGTGTGCCTGTATGTGTGTATGGGTGTGTGTGTGTGAACAACAGCTGAAAAAAGAAGGAAAAGTTAAACCCCCAAAGCAACTCGTACTCTTGCTCTCTTGTTTTGCTTTCAAGGTCGTTTCTCTTTATACACACACAAACACTCACTCTTTCTCTTTCTCTGTCTGTCTCTTTCTGTGATGATTTCACACTTGCTTACAACTGCATGTTGTTGTATACACACACCTTCTTTTTGCACCGATTTTCTTTGAACTTCCTCCCTCCCGCTGCTGTTGCCATTGCGAGCCATCAAATGTGTGATTATTAATGTCATTTGTGCCTTAAGTTAATCTGAACTGCAAGACGCCTTGGGCTAGGCAACGTTTGAGATTATTGTTTGTTGTTTATGGCATATGCATATGCACATACATACATATATTCAAGTTGACAGCGATATATATCAACGAGTCCGGCAACCCCTTGCATAGGTATTTAATAAATACTATATACATATGTATTATATACTCTGGCAACACGCACTTGAACATTGTGACGTCCTTGGCTGTGACTTGCCCAGACTGAGTTCGCAGTTCTTCTTCTTCTTCGTTGACTTCGTCTTCCCCCTTTTCCTGTCTTGCTCTTCTCATTCTCTTTATTTTTGTTGTCCTGCAATGCGCATACACATATTCGTGGATCGATATGCGTTGCCATGTGGCCAAAATAAAAGTGATGACGTCAACGAGGAAGCGAGATAGCATCCTGTTTGCCATGTATTGCGTGAGACGGTTTGAGTGTGAGTGTGTGTGCGTGTGATTGCGTCTGCCCGCTCTCTTTCTGGGACTTTTATTAGCGGGCACCCACTGCGTATGCGTAATGCAGTGCATATCACGTGTTTGCCGCAAAACATAAACAACTTTAATATGCAATTAGGTATGGCTTAAGATAAACCCACAAATGTTCATAAATCTTAATCTCCATGCGAACATTTATTTGATGCAACTTTAAATTTGCTAAAGACGTAAGAGAGTTAACTCTGCTCGACTCGGAGATAACTGTAACTCTCCATGTTATGAGCTTATGTTAGAGCTTTTCATTGACTCTGAAGCTGCTGAGAATGCATTTAATTGAGCTTAATAACTAGTTATTCTAAAATGTTAATAAAAATGTTGGTATTTTTAAGTAAAACAGCTGTAACTTTAACAAATTGTTTAGCTGTAGGAGAGAGATATTAAATTCATTGTAAAAAAGTTCCATATTCTAGTTCTGTTAATCCCTTACTATTTGATGATCTTTTTTGCTAAGGTTGCTGATGTAAATATCAAAAGTACATATCCCCCGAGACGTGTCGTCTGTCGGTCAGAAATGTTCAGCAGTTTTGCAGCTCCAATAACTGCATAATAAAATAAACAAAACAAAAAAATCAAATAGAAATCAAAGTTGGTTAAAGTAGAAACATCGCCAAATATTCGGCGCTAACAACAAAGATTGGCTTAATTAAAGCAAGAACAGCGAACAAACGATCGCATCTCATTACCAAGTCAAACATCGCATAGACGGAGACAACAATGTGACAAGATTGTCAAATAGCAACAAAGTGACATCAAGCACTGTATCGAAGTAAATCCAAACGCGTTCTGAATCAGTTGTATGTTATAGTCGATGATTGCAGCACATACATATGTATACATTATATATATATATACATATATACATTATATATACTCTATACTATAATCTACGTTGTCTATTTACCATAATTTGATGCTCGTTTGCATTTGTTTGTTGCCATAAATTTCAATAAAGATGTTTGAAATTTAGAACATTGCAACTTTTTGGCAATATAAATAACAGCAGAGTTAGCAAGAGAAAGAGAGAGGGAGAAAGACAGCGATAGGGAGAAAGACAGCGATAGGGAGAAAGATGGGGACTAACGAGTCTGTCTGCCTGACAGCTCATTAGCATCGCTTTTGTTATAATTTTAGCAGTTTAAGCAAGTTTCATAATAATAATTTTCCGAGCATTAACAAATAAATTTATACAAGCGAACATTTCCTGTCGACGATAGAATTTCGCCCAACTAATTTGGCGACCCTGGGGAGCCGTTGTTCCCGACAATAATAGAAGCACTTAAGATCGAAAGTATAAGAATAGCTGCGAGATATCTATTTATCTTTGTGCAGTTTAGTTTATGACCACACGAAATCAGTTAATCAAATGCAATTTCAAAACTGGATTCGAATGAGTTTTTTGATTATATTTGATTAGAATTAACGATCTTGGATTTAACCAACTAAAAAGAAGGCAACATAAGTTAGAATTAAAAATTCTTTATTTCTTAACAGAATTTAAGGAATGTTTTTTTTTATAAGCCAAAAAGCAAATGCAGTTAATATATTAATATTTCATTGAAGTCGCATATATGTAAATTTAATTATATGACTAATGTATGTGCATATCCTATGCTCAGTTTTATGGCGAACATCTAGCTGTTAACTGTTTTGTATTGTAGAAACGGCTAATGAGTATTCATCATATTATTGTATTTAATGTGTTGGCTTTTAACTAAGAATTAACACAAGCGACTGACCACAGACTGAGACAGCATTGAGAAGCCCACAATAATCCACAGTTTATGGCGGAACAAATATTTTTTTAAATAATTAAAATGAAATACACTTGCATTTGAAGTGCAATCAAATACTTGAGTTCATTCGATGAGACCGAAAAATTGAAACGAAACCAATTAAATACAAAATACTGTCATCTTAATAGAAACATTATCAAGTTTGTAACAGAAACAAAAACTTGTAGTACAGTTGGCATTAGCCAACTGCCAGAGACTGGCCTTGGCAAAGCTCAAATTCTCATATGCATTCTCGATTTAAATGGCCAACTAAATGGCGCTTACAATTGCAGATGCTTAAAGCAGTCAACGAGCTCAGCTCTCAATTGGATGGCAAATAAAAATCGAACTGAAAGTCGTTGGACTGACCACAAAGCCACAACATACTCGTCTGCCATTCGTTTGCAACTAGTTGATGCACCAATCAGCACCTTTGCTTTAACGAAACCTTCACTTTTGTGACTGCGAAACGTGTAACTTAGGGAATTCCATATTCCCAAAGGCGTTGTTCTGCCCCCAAAATACTTTAACTAATTAACAGATTCATTCTGTGCGAATTCTGGCATCATTAAAGCTTTAATTAGCTTATGTTAGGTGTTTATTTGATATTTTTTTATAACTTGAAAGGTAAATAATTTGGAAGGGGAGAATTTTCAACATCAGTTCGAATAAAATTAATGAGAATTACGATTCAGGGATACTTCATGATTTGAAGGGAATATAACAGGCTGGCAACGCTGTGTTTAGCTCGTAACTCATATGAAGTTCCTTCTACTCTGATGTTCTAGTTCATTTAGTTCATTTGTTAGTTCACGGGCATCGTGTGTTATTCTTTCGCCAATTAGAGCTGCTGCCTCACATCCTCTTATTGATCTTTGGGCAATCCCTGATCCAAATATTTAAGCTTCAGCCTCCGAAAGTCTTTAAAGGTAAACAAAAGCAAAGCCATGATGTTTGCGCCCAGTTTTCGGTTTTCAATTTGTTAGACCTTTTGGCTTTCTGACTTGCCTAGTTAACTATTTGACTTTGCAATCTCTGGCTCAGACTCAGACTCTGACTCGACTATGACAATTGGTAGTGGAATCAGAGTTGCAATTGGAATTGGATAATGAACGATGCTTTGTGGACTGTAGACTGTGGCAAATTCTTTTGTGTGCTGACTGCTAGCTGTTTTAACATTGAACTTTTTGTGCAACAAATGCGAGAACGACATATACTACTAGTTACAGATACAAATACACTCGATTCCCACAGCATCGAATGATTTATGGCTGAGGGGAAAAAAAAAACGTATGTAAAAAGGCATTTTGTCGATAGCCATTCGAGTATTGCGGATCTAACGGATGAAACAAGAACCTTGTTGTGCATTTAACACGCCACTCAGTTACCGAGGAAAAAAATACACACCTCAGACATCAGCATCAGACTTCGATTGAACATCATCCACAATAACAACAACTACAACAAAAGTCACAATACAAATAAATAAAATGCGATGAATTATGGGGCAAGTTTTCTGTTATTTTTGCTATCTCTTTCATCCCCGCGCTTTCCGATCCGCTTGCAATCAACATACTATCGCAATCTAGCGACGTTTGCCATCACTTGCCGGCAATTGTACATCGATCAAATGGAAGACCTTGTCCATCGGTGGCCAAAAGAAATGCGTGCAAATCTTGGACAGGTCGAAGGTTTTAACAAATTTGGTTGACCAATTAAAAGTAACTTGTTAGACCACTCGTTTTTCGATACGATTCGAATCGTATCGGTATTAAACTTGGTATCGATTTCAGATTTAAGATTCGAATTCGGATTCACTTCTCGCGTGCTCACGTCCAATTGCCACAGATTGTTGTACAATTAGCATAAATTAAAATTGGTTTACGGCGCAACATTTGCGCGATGACACACTGCATGTGGAGACAGAGACAGAGCTAGCGAGGCGAAAGAGAGAGAGAGAGAGAGAGAGAAATAGAAATTGAAACAGAGAGTGAAACGTTGGTTAAAGATTTGGATACGACACTGCTCATGATGCGGCTAATGATGAGAGTAAAAGTGATACAACCGGTTCGACTTGGAGGCGCTTAATTCTATTTCTATAGTTATCCGTTAAATTTATGACCCCGTCGCCGTCGCACTAAGCTTCGATCTTAGAATCGAACGCAGCGTCTAATCGTGCCATATAAAGCGCTCGGGCAACGGTAGAATAAACAGAATAAAAACAAAAGACTCAACACACAAACTACAAAATAATATATAAAAATCTTAAAAAAAAATCACTTTGCGCATGCGCTACGGCATTTCTCATGACATATACTCTGTGTTTCAATTATAAGAGGGTGCATTAATTGTAGTTATTTCCTTGCTTTTGCTTGCATATTGCAACAGTCTGGTAGCCCTATAGTAGTTAGAGTATCTGCTTATCGTCTTTTTATCTTCATTCGTTCTTTGTCACAATGAGTATTCTAACTATCTCCCTTAATCCTTCACGCCAACAATGATGATAGGCAATGTACAAATTCGATATCGAATCGATAATGTATAGATCGAACTAGCTGAACTGTGCTGGAACTTGAAGAAGACAAGTTCCTGAACTGTACAGTTTAAGTATCACAGAAACTTCTGGCACTAACCGTAACAGCTGTAGCCAGGGTATTTGTGAGTCGATTTGCCGCATATCTGGGGGCACATTAATTATTGTTTTGTTCCATAACTGTGCATTGGGTGTCTAACCGTGTGCGTGAGTTTTTTGCTGTTGTTTTGCTTTTGCTTTCAGTTTGAATGCCACTAATGCGCCGAACAAATAAAAGATTGAGATACAGACATCTACAAGAGCGTTGATTTGACTAAATTTAGCACAAGCTACTCGCAGCCCGCTGTTTGCTTGACGCTGCATCAAATTGTAATCAATTTATAAGTCGGCTTTTGGCGACTGAGAGCTATGGCGGCTACTGTTGCCGCTTCTGCTGTCATGGGAAACTGATGCAGAGATCATCAACAGGTTTCCATATTGACCAAAAGTGCTGATTGTAAAATTAAAAAAAATAAGCGTGTGTGCATGTGCTGTGGGCTGTGTGCTTTGCCCGATGTGCTGTCAGCGACTATTCATTATGTACGGTTATTTATTGTATACCCTGCGAAGACGGTATTATAATTTTGGCAGCAAGTGTGTCACACACTGAAGGAGACGTTATAACACTATTTCAATGTTGATCACATGCACTATAAATTGAAATCTGTATAGTTTCCCATACAAATTAATTGTGTAATTAAAATTGCAGCTAGAGCTCTTCACCATCTTTGGCAAATGCACAAAAACTGCCGTTGCAAACGCATATGGCCAAGAGAAGACATCGCTAGCATCTTTGAATGTATAAACATATCTATTGCGGCTGCCGCTTCCTCATCGACGTCGTTGTCCTGGCTAAAATCGTGACTCGTCGTCTGCTGTGAAATCAGTTTGCGATCTTTTTACTACAATAATGCATATTAAAATGCCACGCTAATTGTTATTATAGGCAACCCTTGTCTCCAGCATCCCCTCTCTTTGCCCATGGCTTGCTGTGCGTCCGTTGTCCGGCAATTAAGTAATAGACACAAATAGACAAAGTTGACTGTGTTGGTCTTGCGTGTTGCGAGTTACAAGAGATGCTGCCTCCAAAAACAACTACAACCATTCGATGAACAAATTTTTATTCACCAAGTGGCAGGCGAGGGAGCTGCCTTCTTTCCTCCAATAGCGTGGCATGGCGTTGCGATGCAAGGCGTCGCTGTCTCTGTCGTTGTCTCTGCCTATTAATTATCGCCAAAACCAACATAGTTAACGTGCTGCGGATAGATAAGTATGTATGTATGTATAATGTGATACAGTGTGGGTGAAGTAGCCAACTCTTCGACTTGGACTGTGCCTCTATAATGAAAATAAATACAGTACTAGCTTTATTCGCAGTTGCCTAACATTTTTGTGGTAGCTTCTTACGAATATTCCCAACTAACAAATTTCGTCGCCGTTAACACAATTTGCAATTAATTTGTGCAACAAAAGCTGCTGTAGATAATGTGTGTAGATAAGTGTGTGTGTGTTGATAGGGTTGCAGAAAAACAGAAACTGTGAGAACTTACAGGATATTCTGTAGCAAGCAGCTTTTACAGCAGTCAGCTTTGTAGAGGCGCGCTGTCACGATGCTGCCCTGGCAATCTTAAGACAATGGCCGACCTAAGACTGTTCGCATAATAAAACAATTATGGCAACTTGCTCATAGCATTAAGATCACAAAAGCGAACACGGCAAGACCTTTGAAATATCGATGGCAACGTCGTAGCAAAAGACAAAAATTTATCACACCTTAGTTAACCCCCGACACCTTGCCGCAAACGCGAACTCAAACGCAAACTACGACGGGCCTTTTACGCCTTGGAATGTGCCCGAAGAATTGCAAACGTCGCATTGCCGTCGTCTTTGTCGTCACAACAGTTGCTTACACTGACTGCAATAAGTTAATAGTTCGATTTCTGGGCATAGGCGATGCCTGCCAACAACAGCACACAACACTAAAAATAAAACAAAACTAGGAGAAGCGCCTCAAACTAAACCAAAAACCTGAAGACCGACAATATATAAAAACCGAATAAAAACACAACAAATACAAAGCTCGTCTAATAGCTAAAACTGTAAGCTTGGCTTTTGGGTGCGTTCCATGAACTCCACGATGTTTGTGTGTCAGCCGGCGTGCCAGACACCGACACCGACAACGACACCAACAGCAACAGCAACAGCAATGACTTCGACGAGTGCTAATGATGTAGCCAGAGTTTTTGGCCACATGATCATGATCATCATGATGAGGTTTACTCGAAAAGATTTCGTTGTAGCGCTTTGGGGTGCTGCTGGTGCTTCGTGTGCTTCATTATTGATTTAATAACCGTCTTGAAGACACGTTTAAACTGCAGTCAAAGCGTGTGCAGCAAGTTGAGCTGTGGAGCCCCAGTCAGATTTAAGTCGTTGTTGCCATGCCTAGGATGATGCCATGAATTCCACACCAAAGCAAAACAGAGTTGTACTCGCTACAAGCTGCAGGCACATCCAACCTATCCAAAATCCAACGGCAAACATCCAACATCCACATCCACGAACATTTAAAACATGCCATGAGATCTAATATGATGTGCTTGGTCTATGGATATGTATGGGAAGTGGGATGTGGAGTGATGATGATCATGTTTATGCCTTTTTCTTTTTTTTTTTTTTTCTTTTGTTAATAATTTTTATTATAACTAGTAACTCCAATGCAAAACACATACTTCGATGTGGATAATGGATAATGGGCATGGCTATATGGGCACTTAGCGATACATTAGGTAATTTTTAGTTGTATGCAATGCCAAATGGTGTGGGCGTCTCAGACTGGCCTCTGCCTCGACAACTGACGCGATGAAAGCTGAAAGTGAAAGAGGTTATTCAAATTGAGTTGAGCATCACAAATTTTAATTTAAATAAAAGTGCCAAAATATGGGAAAAACTAAGCAAATAGACACAAACACTATGTGAAAAGAGAGTTAAACAATAACATAGGCGCTTTTTATACCCTGTACCTTTGTCATAATGCAGGCTAGACCTTGGGATATAATAACTCTATGAAACTTAGCTTATGGGTTAATATAATTAGTTATTTAAACTTAAAGTACAGAAGTTTTATATCTTATAAGGTATATTGCAATCAATTCTTGCCAATCGACAAAGTTTTATTATATATTACTGCCTACAAATTGTTAACAACAAATGAATCAGAATCAAAGTGTAGAACCTGAAAACCAGCACTGGCGCCATCTAGCGGACTTTGTGTTTCAATCTTAATCGTTCTGTATAACGATGTATAACTTAGAGGGTATATGCTAGTCAATCCTTGTAAGTTGACAGTTTATTATATTCTCATGAAATAATTAACAAATCAATAAGGACGAAGTCTTTATTTTATCTCCATCCATCTTTATCTATTATTTACTTTGATTTTTACACAATTGGGCAATAGTAAAATTAAAGTTTCCATGTACTCCGTGCATCTGTGTGATTATTATAGAAAACTTAAATTTAGATATGCAAAAAGTAACAATTTCCTTGGTGCGCCGCACACTAAATCAAATCTTCATGAGCGCGCCTCAGAGACTCACAGACTCACTGACAAATATATGGGTTAGGCTCAATTTGCGTCCCAGCAGCCACTATGTCGACGTCGACGACGACGACAGCGTCGCGAGCAGAGATTTTGGGGGGCTGTGACTGTGCATCCATCTCACAGATACCCATACAAAGCATTATTGGGGGCTTTAATGCTTGTTGCCTTTGGGTGCTGTTGTTGTTGTTGCTGTTGTTGTTGTTGCTGTTGTTGTTGTTGCTGTTGTTGTGGTAGCTGCGCTGCTGCAACCTGCTGGGAACTGCACTGCGCTTTGTTTGGAGCTGGTAATCGATTTGGCATCCCCCCTTAACCCCCTCTCACCCACCCACATCTGTTCACCAACGCCGTGGCAATCTGTGTCTCCCGATCTACCAATTCGGATCTGTTTGCTTTTCGAACGAAAGCGAAACCCGAAACGTGCACTTTGCAACAATGAGTCGATGACTTAAATTAACACTAATACGACTATGAATGCAAGTTTGTGGGGTGGATCAGTAGATATTAACCCTATTTTTAAAGGCATAATCAAAGACTTGTTTACTGTTCTCAAGAATAAACCTATCCACAATATGATACACATAATTATAGTAAAAAAACCAGACCATAAGTAATTGCACAGACTTAAAAGCATTTGAGTTTGCATTATTACTTAGATCAAGTACGTATTTTAGGAACCACCCTCGTATACGATATTCGCATGATCACTTGCATGTTTTCATAGCTTTAGCTCGATGATATTTCGTTGGTTCGGCGGCATTGCAAAAAAAAAAAAAAAACGTTTCGGCAACACTGCAACCAAAAAGAAAAAGATGGAAAAAAAAAGAAAAAATTGTGTCAAATTTTTATTTATTTGGCCAGGTTAGCTTCCCACCCGCTCCCAGGGAGCTGCACCTTGTTTTGAGCTGGGCTTTTATTTCGGATGCGCTTAGCAACATGGCCGAAAAGAAAGATACTTTGGCTGATGTTGCTGTTGCTAATTATGTAAGCGGCGTTCCGAAACTGGCAGCTTATTTATCTTTGTCTCAGCCATGTCAATCAGGCGGCGACTCACCTCGACATCTCGACGTTGATGCAGTGCAGTCTGGACACCTTTGACCTGCCAGTCTCAATCTGAGACTCAGCCTCAACCTCGAACCATGTTTGAGCCCCCCAACTTTAGCTTCAGATGCAAATTAGTCACTCAAAAATTGTATGAGACTTCTTATAATCGATCTATCTACTTGTCTTGCCTCTCTTTTGTCCCTCAATACAGATCCCAATTCGTATTTAGATTATACGTTTTTGTATTCTTTCAGCTTATGCGATATGTAGTATTTATTATTTTTGGTTGAGGATTGAGAACTGGTTGAGTGCTGTTCTCATATCCACAAATGATATAACACTTCAATATCAATTTGAATTAAACCAGTTTTCAGAATGCGCAATCTGAGGCTGCATCTGCCCGGGCTAACACCTAATACCTAAGAACACCTAACAAAACGGTAAATCTTTTATTAGAATTTCATGCAAATTGGCAAAAATCCCAGCCTGCAGTTGGATGCTTTTTTTTTATGAATCCACTATGTATATGAAGTGAAGCTTACACGATGACCGCTTCTGTTAGCCAAGTTCCAGAGCGCATTGCCGTCAAGTGCCAAAGCCAAAGTATTGGCCAATATACAGACGCAGAGTGAGAGTGAGAGACAGATGAAGAGCGAGATGGGGGGAAGGCAGGTCAAGACTGGTTAAGATGCGCTCACGCGCGTGTAAAGTGACTTCAATCCTCTCGGATGGCCGACTCCGTCTCCAGCTCCGGCTCCGGCTTTGGCTCCAACTATGAAATGTTCAATATGGCCTTCAATACACTTTTTGCAGCGATTAAAAAACGATGACGATGTCGACCTGGTCTGAGTATGAGTCGCAGTCGCAGTCTGAGTCTGCGTCTGCGTCTTGTGGTTTACTTAGCATTTAAACTGGCATAAAGATTTTTATACGAATTGTTGCGACAATTAATTTTGGTTTCTTTAAGTAAACTGGAAATTGTTTTCCTTCTTTACTTTGACTCATGTCCAATTCACTCCGCTGTCGACGGCAATCTTGATAAAGATAACTTTAATGATAATAGATCATCGATAGATCATAAAGCCAGTGATTGCAATCGAAATTGTTGAATACCATCGATAGATTCGTTTCGCCTTCGTTTGATCTTACGCTGAGACGAAGAAGCATTCTCTCTCTCAACAAAATAAAACATAACAAAAACAACAAGAAGTAAAACTGTGTTAAACGGTATGCAGATGTGGGCACCGTTTCAGGTACCAAATTGGCCATGATACGTGTATGCCAATGCACAAGCCCCCAGTCAACCGAGGCAATCCCCAGTCAGGTCTCAGTCGGAGAGGCCCAGACATGAAGACGAGTCGGGCAATTAGTTGGGACGAAAACAATGTGGCATTAGACGGAGACTGCGACTCCAACAACGACGGCGATTGCATAAATCAATCAAATTGTCTCTCACTCGGCGACCATTGAGTAATAGATCCAATTTCGATATGAATTTCAACCCAGAAATTGGGTTTTCTTCTTTTTATTTTTTCTCCTTTTTTTTTGCTCAACTTTAAATACCAACCCCATTACCCATTGCCCATTCGCCCATTAAGTATTACATTTTGTGCCGCATCACAGGCAACAACAATCGATGAAAATCGACAATTAATAGTGAAAGTCTAAACAACAACAACGACAGCAACAACAAAGAGGCAGACGAACGGCCTCATCATCAAAAGGTACTGCAGGAAGTTTTTTCTCTATTTTTCTTTTTTTTGGCCTGGACCCAGGTCTACGTCAATGTCTATTGGGTCTTCGTGGATTTCAAAGGCGATAGCATCGACGCCTCCACCGAACCTGCAACAAAACAGACAAAAATGACTAACTCCTTGGCCCAAACCTGAAACCCATTTGTATACTTCTCACAAAACTTCACACGAAGCCGTACCCAGAGTAACCGTCGTCGTCGTCATTGTCGTCGTTGGTTTCGGTTTCTGGTGCAACGTTTTGCACTGTCCGCGTCGTCGTCGTCGTCGTCATCATCAACATTGGTGCACCCACTGACTCAATGACTGAGTGCCAGAGTTGCCACACTCCCGACAGAGCCGACACAGCAGAGTCACCAAAGCGGCCTGACCCGTGCGCCAAGCGAAAGACGTTCGACCACGACGCATTACCATTTCTTTGGGTCACTGCACAAGTTTGTCTTCGCCTCTCCGTTGCCCATGTCTAACTATCTGTCCGTCTATCTGTATGTCTGTCTGCCTGTCTGTCTGTCTGTCCCTCGCTGTGTCTGACAGTTTCAGCAAATGCATATGTCCATGTCCATTGATCAGGCAGCGAGGCATCGAGGCAGCGAGACATCGAGACAGAGCGTGCAATGAAGTTCGCAGTTCAAAGTACATGGCAAAAGACGAGAGAGCTTGCAAAATAATATGTATTAACAATCTTATATAAAAAATTAGCAAACTTATGCAATGCGAAGAAGACACGAAAATGCAACGGACTAGCGGGAGAAGGAGCTCCCATTATAATAAATTTGTTAACTAGCAATGATTGCAAATAAAGAGCCTCCGACAATAGAAATTGTTTATGGAGAGCCTGCCAATAAATGACATCACAAAACAATTAGAAAAATGCAGAAACTTCAAGATGCAACTTCTGTCGAAATTGCCAACACAAATAGCTTAAAACCCAACCCAAATTGTTGCTTTTGTTATAACATGTTCCGTATGCCCATGGGTAATAAAAACAATGGCACATTGTAATCACAAATCTACAAATTTATCTTCTGCTCTTCCCGGTAGCTTTTTTCGCAGTAGCCCACGGTAGTTTTTTTATTTTTGGGATAGCGGGGATGGTTTTCTTTCTGAATTTCATAGCAGCTACAAAGGGTATCGATCAATTGCTTTCTAAATGACCCACGGCTATAAGCATTGCAATGAAATTTTATTTCGATTTGAAATCTTTGTTTCTGTATGTGGCATTGTTTAGCTGCCTTTTGGCTTATAAAAGTTGGAGTTTATTTATACATTATTTTAAATATATACACTACATCTATATGAGATTCAATATTCTTCATATGTTCGATAAACGATATTATATTAAGTTCATTGAATCGGTTCAGTTCCTTAATCCTTTGTTCGGCTCCTAATATTGTTCGTCCGCTACTCTAGTTCCGTTTTTGTTTGCCCGCTCAGCTTTTGTTCTATTCGTTTCTCGTTCGTTCGTATGAATTCTCTTCTTGTTCGTTCACATGACTCGAAGTTCTTTCGCCATTTTGAAATTGCCTTCTCAGTAAATTCGAGCGTTATATTTTTAAATGAAAAATAAAACATCATATTTTGTTTTTATTTGTATTTTTGTTTTTGGTATATATTTACTGAGATAACTTTCAAATTGTTTTGCCAGCAATCGCAAACTTCTTCCATCTTTTCAATTACATTCAATCTTCTTCCAAAAAGCTTCATTGCAAACAAAATAAAAATATGCAAATTGTGAAAAATGATTTCTGAAAAAAGAAGTGAAAACCAGCAATGACAACAACGACAACGACAAAACCCCCAAAACGTAGAGTCCAAATGACGTTTTGCAATACGCGAAATACGAATAAGCCATAATATTTATTATAATCAAAACCGAACACCCGCAACGTGGCCCCCGCAATGGCAGCCAGCTCGCGGAGTCAACGTGCTGCTGCAAGCGGACAACACAATTTATTACATTTTATGTGCCGCATTAACTGAGATGGAGATGTGATCCTCGTTTTTTGGCGCTGCCCCGACTCCAACTCTGGCTGGCATCTTAGGCACTGTTTTTTTTTTTTCTTCGTCTTCTTTTCTTTGGCCAACTCCCCTCAGCCGCATCATGTGGAGGCACACAGTAGTGTGAGCCGAGAGTCTTGCGGCTCGGATGGGCGCATGAGCATTTCTAATTAAGACATTCGATACGGTTGTTTGCGTGTGGAACGCAAGACAATTGAGCAACTGTGTTTATTATTATTTTTATATTATTATTTTGTTTGTCGTTTTTTTTTTTTGGCAATGCCAAATATGAGCAAATGTATGAATCTTTGCAGTTGTTGGGTGGGTTACAGGCAATCATCGCATGTGGCATTTGCATCCCATTCAAAGCACTTCACATATTTTGCATATTTAGAATCAAGCATACCCTAGACACCGCTTGACATTCACGAATTCACGGATTCATGGATTCATGGACTCACACTTTCCCAGCCAAGCATATCCTAATGATAAACAATTTTGCATTCTCTAATTTCAGGTGCAGAGAGTGAGACTCGGCGCTCGCCTCCCAACAAAACGGTCGAGCAGAGCTCCAGACCTTATTTGAAGGTGGCAACTAAATTGAAGAACTTCAAGTCGGAAAATTCCAGGAAAACAACAGCAGTTGCAACTAGCTCAATTGCCACAAAGGAAGCAGTAACGTTGACTGCAACAACAGCAGCAGCGACAACTGCCACAGCAACAACAGCTGCCACAACAACAGCAGCAGCAGCACCAACAACTGCTGCAGCAACAATAACAAAAATCCAAAGCCAAGTGAGGCTACATAACCAAGCGACCACAAGCATGTTACTTCTGCAACCCAATGTAAGTCTAAACCAAATAGAGAATATACAATATAATATATAAGATATATATAAATTGATAATCAGCGAAGATCATTCTGACTATGCAAATATAACTGATTGCTGTCAGGATTCAAGCGTTACCTTGTTGTCCATGCAAGACGAATGATTCTTCAATCGGGACGCTAATTGCCCGCTGTGAGGAGCACTTCAAGATCCACCACAACACCAACAATAGTTAACTAATTGAATTTGCGAAAATTGCATGGCAAGTTCATTATGCATAACCAATTGGAAATTAGAAATAAGACTAAGAGTTTGTTTTAGGGGTTGCAAGGCGTTGTCCACCAATCGGAGTTGACGCTGGTTGAATGCGAACAACGCAAACAACGCGCATGTCAGACTCCACCCTTTTATTTTTTGTGGCTTAGAGCTTAGACATTAAAGTCAGATATTATCCTTGGCTAGAGTGTGATTTACTAATTCAGTCTGTGTTCGACTTTCTTGCCTTGCAGAGCTCCTTTAGTTCACTTTCGTCGTTCGACAATTTCTCAACGCAAGCCGCGACGACGACAACGACAACGACGTCGGCAGTGACAGCAGTTGCTTCAAGTGCTGCACATCATAATCACCATAATCATCATCATCATCATCATCATAATCACCATCGCCAGCAGCAGCAGCAACAGCAGCAGCAGCAGCAGCAGAGCTCCCAACAACAACAGTTGCTTGCACAGCAACAACAGCAACAGTTGCTGCTGCCTTCATCCAGCCAGGAGACGCTGCTGTCCCATGAGGAGGATCAGTTGATCAGCAATCTTGCCGACGCAGCCGTCTCGCACAGTGAACTCTTCTCGGATCTGTTTTTTCCCTCGGACTCGAACAACTCTTTGCTTTCGCCAGCATTGGAGCAATCTGTGGCCAGTTATCCGGACACGCAGGTCGAGTCGAGTGGAACATTGCTTGGCAGCAGCGAGGATATCACCAGTTCCATTGAGAATCTCACCAAATTGACTTGTCTGCGCGATAAACGTCTCTCCTCCATACAGGATCAACCCTTGACCACAACCAGTCCCAGCTCGGAGCAGGATCATCATTCTCTCTGTCTACTCAGTTTGCGTTCCAGCAGCGATCCCGCCATAGCGCTCCACGCCCAGCAGCAGCAGCAACAGCAACAGCAGCAGCAACAGCAGCATCAGCAGCAACAGTTGCAGGCAACGCAGCTACAATTGATCTCACCTATTGGAGGACCGCTCTCCTGTGGCAGCAGCTTACCCAGCTTCCAGGAGACGTACTCTCTCAAGTATAACAGCAGCAGCGGCAGCAGTCCCAAGCAGGCCTCCTCCTCGTCGGCTACGGCCACCCCCACAGATCAGATTCTCACACTCAAAATGGATGAGGATTGTTTCCCTCTGACCACCGCAGCGGAAGTGATTGCCGGACTAAGTGCAGGACCAAGTTCACTGCATCAATTGCAGACGCAATCCCAGCACTTGCAGCAGAGTAATCCCAGCAGTAGCAACAACAACAGCAATGGGTACAACTACCATGGACACTTCAATGCCATCAATGGCGCTTCCAATCCCTCGCCCAGCTCGTCGGCCAGCTCGCTCTATGACTACAGTGGCGTCAACCAGAATGAAGGCTTCTACGGACAACAACAACAGCAACAACAACAAGCCTTTCACCATGTGAGTAACAACTCAACAATATCCCAGTTTCTTGGGTTTACTTATAGATCATTTTCCTCATCTCTGTAGAGTTACAACTCCCACAATGGCGAGCGTTATTCCTTGCCCACATTTCCCACCATCTCTGAACTGGAGGCTGCTACAGCAGCTGCTGCTGTCGCCGTCGCCGCCTCCAACTCCGGCTCAATTGTCATTGTGCCGCCCCTGCGTCGTGCCTCTCTGCCCGTCCAACGCTCCGTCTCTCCCACTGCAGCCGCACACAGCCCTAAGCTAGCCAAGATGACGCTGGGTCCACGACATGCTCATGCTCTCCAAGTACAACTCAGTTCGGCGCCCAACTCGGCAGCCAGTTCGCCAGCAAGCGGCGCTGGAGCAGATCTCCTACACTCCCAGACCGGAAGACTCTTGCAATCAGCGAGCTCCTCCTCCTCCATATCCTCCTCGTCCCAGCTGTGCGCCGTGTGTGGCGACACCGCAGCCTGTCAGCATTATGGAGTGCGCACCTGTGAGGGTTGCAAGGGATTCTTCAAGCGCACCGTGCAGAAGGGTTCCAAGTATGTGTGCCTGGCAGACAAGAGTTGTCCGGTGGACAAGCGACGGCGCAATCGTTGTCAGTTCTGTCGCTTCCAGAAGTGTCTGGTTGTCGGCATGGTTAAGGAGGTGGTACGCACGGATTCACTGAAAGGTCGTCGCGGGAGATTGCCCTCCAAGCCAAAGTCGCCGCAGGAGTCGCCACCATCGCCGCCAATCTCGTTGATAACAGCATTGGTTCGTAGCCACGTTGACACAACACCCGATCCCTCTTGCTTGGACTACACACACTACGAGGAGCCGCTGGATCAGCTATCCCCTGCGGCGGGAGCGGCTGGACTGGGCATGAGCGAGGCTGACAAGGTGCAACAGTTCTATCAACTGTTGACCAGCTCGGTGGATGTGATTAAGCAGTTTGCCGAGAAGATTCCAGGCTATTTGGAGTTGACACCCGAAGATCAGGAGCTGCTGTTTCAGTCCGCTTCGCTGGAACTCTTCGTGCTGCGTCTCTCCTACCGTGCTCGTAGCGATGACACCAAGATGATCTTCTGCAATGGCACCGTCTTGCATCGCAGTCAATGTCAGCGATCCTTTGGCGAGTGGCTCAATGGCATCATGGAGTTCAGTCGCAGCCTGCACAACCTAGAGATCGACATATCCGCGTTCGCCTGCCTCTGTGCTCTCACCCTCATCACAGGTATGATTCCCTTAACTTTACGACTGAGGGGGAGTAGTTAAAGTTCCCATTCCTTACAGAACGTCATGGATTGCGAGAGCCAAAGAAGGTGGAGCAACTGCAGATGAAAATCATTGGCAGCCTGCGAGATCATGTCACCTACAACGCTGAAGCGCAGAAAAAGCAGCATTACTTCAGTCGTCTGCTTGGAAAGCTTCCGGAACTGCGCTCCTTGAGCGTGCAGGGATTGCAGCGTATATTCTATTTGAAACTGGAGGATCTAGTGCCGGCACCGTCCCTTATTGAGAATATGTTTGTCACCACATTGCCCTTCTAGGCGCCATAACAATGCTTCCTTCGTATCTAGAACTTAAGAATACATATAGAGCTAAGTAAACCCAAGAATCTGTGCAATGCGCAACAAAGAATAAAGGAAAAGGCGCAGATACAAAGTGCAAGTATCAACTATGTAGGCATCTTAAGAGTTAAACAAAGTAGAGTAAATTAAACTAAAATCCAGTAAATTAAAAAGCAACCTCCCACTCAATAGGGTATATCGAACCTTACGTACTGCATAATTGGCGTCGTCTCATCAATATTTCAACGTTTCCGAGGGCTTCGTGTCTTGTCAGAACTGCAGAGAATTCACAACTTGTTGACGTTAATTGTTAAATTGTTTAATTCAAGCTGTCAAAATCAATAGACAAGCAACCAAATCGACAATAGACAACAGGCAACGGACAGCAACACGCACATGCAACCCGCTAACCATATAACAAGTTTACAAGTAATCCTCCCCATTTCGGACCTTAATGCTTGCCTTCGAGTACAAAACACAAATGTTCTATGCAATGCCTAATTCTTGCCTTTAGCTAACTTCTAGTCAATCGTTTTAAGCATCAGTTACATTTATAATTAAAGTTATTAGCTATACATATGAATATCCCCCCTCCCCCCACAACACTATTGTAAATAACTAAACATTTTCCCAACAAAGTATTTTTTCATTAACTAAAGTCTAGACTCTAGAGACATAGATATAGTATATATAATATATATATAATATAATATAATATATAGATATAGATTTTGGTTCAAGTTTTTTGCAATCTTAGTTCGCACTTAGAACGAGAGCGAGACAGACAGAGAGATAGATAGAAAGAGAGTTGAAGTACCTTTATGTGATTTGTGTCTGACACATACAGAGCTGCACACAAACACAAACTAATTGTTAAGATATAAGATATATAAACAGTAAGCATAAGTATTCTGTAGTTTAAAATCCTAATACATAATTATATATATATATATATATATATATCTATAGATGGTACGTTCCAAGCAAGTAAACATTATTCAAAATAATAATAATTAATTACTCCAAATGAGTTCTCAAATGCAAATGGATCGTACACTTGATGTGAATCTTTTTTTTTTATTTTTATTAAGTATATGTATGTGTCTGTGTATGTGTATGTGTTAATTGATTGATTGTAGCCCCTCTATGTGAATTTGTGATAGATTGGCATTGAACTCTACATAGATGTCTATACTTATGTCCAATTTTTTATATATGATTTATTTGATACATATATGACTTTTCTTTAAATACAATTAAATAGAAATTTTGCATGGGACAACAACAAATCGTAGTTAGCAAATAATTCATCTTATAGCCTTTCCCACTTCATATTAATGAATTATTAATAAAAAAAAGAAAACAAACACAAATGATGAAAATTTCTATATGTAAAACTAAAGACTATAATTACTGTTTAGGCTAAATGAATGAAAAACATATCTCTTCAAGCTTTTCAAGTGCACAACACAAACCTTAAGTGTTATTAACTTATTTTCGTTATAAATATTGGCAAAACATTGAATGTATTTTATATTGGAAATTTGTATTAGTTAATTAGATAGATCATTGATTATAAAATATTTAATATAATTAATTAATATGGTTAAACAAAAAAACTAGATTTTGTACATTCTTTAATAACTTTATATTTAGTTTAGGCAATTTAAGATAAGTAACTATTTGATCTACAGCCGACAAATCCGGAGATATATTAACTATAGATACCATAATATCCACATGATGTCCACTAAAAAGCCATTTTCTTTACATTTACATACTTACATACATATATACATATATAATAATATAGTATTTATAAGTATCAATTACAAAGCACTTGTGTAAACCTAAATTTAAATTAATCCTTAGCTCTTGTAACGGTTCTAAACGGTTGCAATCGGTTCAAAACGGTTGAAAGCAAGATGGAAACAGTGTGACCAAAGCGGTTTGTTGGTTTTAAACCCAGAAATGAAATGCCATTCTCTAGCCGTTACATATCGAAGAAACATACAAACAATATGTTATTTTTTAATCATTATCTTTGTATACACATATACAAATCTATATTTGTGGATCAGTCGTTCCCATACAAAACCTACTTTGTACCTTCTACATACATACATATATATACATATATGCATATACATACATCAGCATATATTTTGAATAGAGAACTTTTACAAGACAACAACAACTTCTGTATTGGCACAAAGGCTTAAGCTGAAGTATCTAAATCAACACACAAATTTGTGTTAAATGTTCTTTTGTAATTTTATATGTAAGCGCATATACGTATACAGATATATACCCATATTTGTATATATATACTTTTAAATGTCAAGTATGGAACTTAATGGTGTGTATATTTTTGAGAAATTACACGATAGATTTTTGAATGGAACGATTTTAAGGAAAAAATACTTAAACCTTAATAAAGTATATACACAACAATATAACTATACTAATATATACATATATATATATATATAAATATATATATATATATGAAATGCATATTTTGAATATATACATACATATATTTTATTATGTACTTTCCTACCAGTTAGGATAAGTAAGGAAGCTTTATAGAAGGCTACAAATAATTATAATAAATTTATCATAAATTTTTAAACAAATTCAATATTTTGCACAGCCAAAAACACAGTTAAATAATAACAATAATGTACTCCTTTTAGTGCATTTGAAAAGAATAACAAAGAATATAAACTATTGAATTATGTGTAATATAATAAAAACATCTTCATACAGAAAAGAAAGTAAAAAAATAATTTCAAGATGAGAAATCAGCCAATCAGCAAAGCTATAGCTTAAGGCATGAAAAAAATAAAGTAAAATATTATTAATTATGCGCGTATTACTAGCAAAGTTAAAGTAGAAATACCTGAAGAAGCTACTTATGTATACTAACAAATACATATAATGCATGCATACATACTATATGAGAAAAACTGTTATTGTTACAACTCGTTAAGTATATAGCCCGTTATTTTCTTGTTTTAGTTAACGAATAAGGTACTTCTATAATATGCAATTGATCGTTCAACTTAACTGGAATCTAATTAATTAATTACAACTGCAATGGAATACAAAGTAAATGCAAATGCAAAACATTTCATTCTGTTTTATCTTGTTTTTTGTTTCAATTAATATGTAAGCATAAACATATATAGTTCTATTCTATACGCCTTCTCGATCAAATAAGTTATACAAAGCATATGCATACATAAACATATATAAATATATTTACATACAAAGTGTATTCTTTCACTGATTTCAAATAAAAACAGTTTATTTTTTCTTGAGTGTTAAACAAATGTTTAATTTGTTGGGTTCACAATTGTTATCTTATCTTAAATGTTTTTTAAAAACTATTACGTAAAGCTCTGTTTGGCAGTCATAAGATCGGTACATATATACATATACATATATAAAAATATAAACTAATAACTTAGCAATAAACAGCCATCACAGCATCAACGAAATCCCGACAAATGGGACAGCGATTTCCACCTTCATAGCGAGGCAGCTGCTGTGAACATTCCTTGCACATGCACAGATGTCGGCAAGGTAATAAAACGATGTTTCTGCTGCGTTCCAAGCAGACCACACACTGATCAGTCCGGGTCGCCAATGAATCTGAATGCTGGGGCTCGCCAACTTCGAATTTCTGCAATAGCCAGGACATTTTTTGATCAGTGTAAGTCCATGTGTATTGCAATGCCTTGTACATTTTGGTGAGCATCACATGACGTAGTTTCCTGAGCAGCATTCTTACATACAGATACACATAGCCACGATACATGTAGAGCACGAGCAGCACAGCTATGCCGATGGACAGTCGGAAGAGGTTCTGCAACAGATGTGTGCCGATTTCCAGAACATAATTGCCCAGTTGTTGAAGTACAAATAGGATGTAGTCCAAAACGGCAATGATGGCCCGCGGCAACAGCAGTAGAATCCATAGCGTCAAATTGCCAAGTTCAATGAGCACGTTGCTCAAAAATAGAACAATTCTCTTCGAAAAATTGCGTGCCAACTGGAGGCCATCTCCGGTGCCACCGTAAATATAGTCAAAGACATCACACACAATATGACGCAACTCGCGATAGAATTGCCTGCACTCCTGAAAACCAATTGCGGCTAGTTCATAGCCTTCGCAGAGAAATCTCCAGATGAAACCGGCACCATGAACAAGGCAAAATCCAATGAAGCAGCTACCAGCAAAAAAGTAATAAACAGCTGCCGCAATTGTATCGATTATATTCGTAAATGGTTGAATCAGCGCCACATCAATGGCATTTGCAATTGTGCTTAATAACGAAAACATGGCAAGCGTATGAACATTTTAAAAAATTGTTTACAAACGAAAAACAAAATGAAAACAATGGCAATGGTGCATAAGCTACGGATGGGAGATATATCGATAAATAGAAATTTTGTAGTTATCGATACGGAAACCTATCAGTTACTAGCTGTCCCATCACCAAATGGCCGCTGCATTTCAAATGTTGATTATATTTAGAATTTATTATTTACATGTTAATACTAGCAATTGCCAAACACATATTGCCCGTTTATGTTTAATACCTAATTTATATACCTATTTTAAAGCTAACTTCCATATACATCGCCATTGACAATGCCTAAATTGCTTAGAAGCGATATCAGTTCGCTGTTCTTTCTCATCACGGCCATGACTTCCACCTGCTGTTGCTTCATAATACGCAGCCGATTACGTTCCTCAATTTTGGCCAATTGATTATTACTGGAAATGTGTTTAGTATCTATGTCTAGCTTCTGATCAGACTTAATGTGGTACAACTCATCGCGTATGTCATATAATTTACGCTCACAGTCGCGCACATCCTTCTCCAATATTTGGGTCTTTAGATACACCGTTTGTGCCAACTTATACCAATCGGCCAGGCATTCAGCCATTTGTGCGACTGCAGGATTAACATTATCCAGCAGCAGCTGCTTAATACGCTTGCCATTGTGATCCACTTTGATCTTCTCCAGTGCATGAAACTGTTCATCGTTGTATGTTAGAGTCCGGGTAGCACGATCCCGAAGCAAATGTTGCCACGAATCACGCAAGCGTTCCACTAAATACTTTGCCTGTGCGCTGGCCCGTGTGCGGCAAGGACATTTCTTGCCGTGCATGGACGATGACCACTGTTCGCTGTAAAGTGAGAATTGAGATTAGATTCTTTACGCTGCTTTGGAGTCTGCTTACTTTAGCTCATCGTCAGTTACAAAGTGTTTATGCATCTGTGTTATCACATCGGCTGCAGCATCGAAGTCACTTTTTACATTCTCCAGAGCGCTGAGTAGGCACTTAAGCTCCTGATCTCCCTTTGTCTAGGGTAAATAATATAATAGTAGTAATCCAGGACAATTAGGTGCTTTATCTCACCATTCTGGTCATATTCTGCACCACATCCGCGTAGTCAACTACTGTCGACAGCAGATTGTCGAAGCTCTTTGTTTTTCTACACGATAATTTAAATTATAATATAATCAATTAAGAGCAAAAGATAAAAACGTACTTTATCAACAATGTAATTGTGGTAATAAGCATCTCGATGAACTGCTCAACGCCTTTCTTGATCAGAATGTCCATTGTGGTAAATATATCCACGCGTCGTTTGCATTCATGCCCCACGCTGCAAGCTGCCTGCAAATAATGGTTTTATACGATAATTTTCTGTTGAATATGCTAAACTTACCTTCGCCAAACTTGCATCATTTTCAACGGATACGTTTGGTGGAAACACTGGGAATTTGGGTAGCTCCAATTGGTGAGGTAATTGAACATTATTATCATCATTGCTGTACAAGAATATAGGCTGCTCCGTGGTTGTGCTCGGAAAGGCTTTGGCTGTAAAAAAGATAATAGATGACATTATTCTTTCCCTTGGAATTGGAAGTGAACTTACCAATGGTACGTGGAGTAACTTTCTTCTCCAGATGTTCGTTATTGAAAAGCAATATTTGCTTTTCCAGTGGGACCTCAGTTTGCAGGAATATGCGTTCCCGGAAGTTGTCAATTTGCTCATCCGGCTCTAGAAACACTTCCACAGAGCTAGTGCGGTTTGTGAAGAAGACGTGGATGACACGCTTCCGCAATATTAGTGTTACCTCCTGGAAGAATCGATCAAATGACCAAGTTTTGTCACGATTCTCCTCCAGTAAGCCGGCTAACAATGGTGTCACGAGTGTCTTGAGGCCTTGAGAAAGATGTGCGTGGGGTGGCAATGTAGTTGACCACTCAATAGGCCCGTTCTCGGCGAGCTGAGTGCCAGATATCACTCCAGATGCCTTCTTTGTGGTAATTTGATGCATAGTTTCACGATTTTTACGACCACCGTATGGTCTGAAGGGCAAATTTCCAGTAGCGACATGGTACAGCGTTACTCCAATGGACCAAAGATCCACATTGGCAGTAAATGATCGTTGTATGGATTTACGCAGCACAGCGCGCTCGTAGAGATCAGGATGCAAATACTCTTCCGTGCCATAGAGTGAGGCAAACGGTTGATTATCCTCTAACTCTCGAGCTGCACCAAAGTCTGTTAACTTATATATGGTCTGGCCATCCTCCGATATGAACTTCATGATGTTGCCAGGTTTTAAATCGCGATGTACCAATTTATTGTCTCGCAAATGCTTCATGCCGGCGCATAGATGCTCAAGTACCAATAGGAATTCATGCTCTGGTAGGCCATATGAGTTCTCAGGGTCATCAAGAATGTTAAATAAACTTCCGCCAGTACACAACTCCATAACAATAACCTTGCCCCGACCCTCCTGATCCTCTTCAATCGCCAGCAGTTTAACAATGTTCTCATGGTTTACTTTTTTCAGAGCCTCAAACTCCCGCATTTGAACATCAGCGGGACGCATATGGCTATACGGATTAAAAGTCTTAACAGCAACCGATTCGCCAGTTGTTTTATTAACTCCCTACAAAAAGGGGGAAACACATACATATACTGTTATCTTCAAACATATCTAATTATAACTGCTTGTAAAATGCGCTGTAATGACGCACTCGTTAATGTTACCTGAAAAACGGAGCCTGTGGCGCCCTTTTCCCAGCACGCTGGTTGTGCACCAAACATAGTTTAGTGAACCACGCAGGAATGACATAGTGCAATTATATTTAAGTTATAATATTTAATAAAACTTTCATGAAATCAACTGGTGAAAATAGATAGTTGTAATTGCTGGACTCAGTTCCGGTTGATGAGTTCATTGCATTTGAATTAATCGGTTGTACAACAAGTTCATTTTTGATAGCAATCGAATAAATACGTAATTAAAACTGTTCTTCGTTTTGTCTTCGTCTGGAATGTTAGTTAAGAAAGTATAAATATTTATTTTTTAACATATTGACATTTTTAATTAAAATTTATTATATTATTATATTAGGGTGACCATCGGTTTGTGGTAATTGTGGGATGCTGCATGGGACAGACAAATATCGATAGCACACGGAATCCCTTCAATGAAACCCCTAGTGGTCGTATTGTAAGTAAATACCGATTAATGTTATCGTGCATCAGCCATCACTAGTTATACTTTTGTTTTACGCTGCGACAACTTAGCAGCAGTTTATTTATTATTATTTTTTAAATCAACACAGTATGAACGTTTTGGGCATAGGCCTTAAGTGCGCACCATTTCGTTCGTGAGCGAATGGACTTGCGTACGTATATTAAAATTGAATTAACAAGATCGGGCATGCCAATTAAAACAACGTCGCGCCGATTCGCAAAACGCCTACTTTAGGAATTTTTCGTATAAATTCGCGTTGGCCATTCGCGCTGGATAATATAAGAATGAAAATTAGATTGCATTTGGTGCGTTTTATGTACATAAATCTAATACTTAGGTAAGCTAACACAAACTATTTCAATAAATACGCGTTTATCTAATGCGACTGTCTCCCCTCCAAAACTTTCTTGTTTGCCAATTTACTTACAGCTGCTGTTTCTGGCTATACGACAACGCTGCCGCGGCAGATGAGTTTATAGTAAATGCTGCAGCTGCGGAGAGTTTAAATGCAGCTGGCGAGCCGAAGGAAGGGGTGCGATTACATATGCCCCAGGACCCTTTGGCGACAGCAGGCGAAGGAACCAGCAACGAAAAAGTGCCTATCGTGTTAAACGATTACAAAAACAGTAAAGAAGTTGCATCAGAAGAGGAGGCGCCTGCTACGGCGACAGCAGCAGCAACAACGACAACATGTCAAGACGCAGATAGCGTTGGGCTGAAGTTGGGCAAGGCGCCAAGAACTAGTGCAAAAACAACAAATCCGGCCGCTATAAAAGACACGTCAGTGAATTTGAATGTGTTGCCGTCGCCTAATGTAAATATCAATAATAACAATAACAATAATGAACATATTAGTGTAGTGCATCACAGTGAAAGAAATAATAATAATAATGCAGAAAATGATGAAGCGACTGCTAAAGTGCCAAAAAATCTGTTAAATAACAAAATTAATCATAATATTTATACAAATACGAATTCACATGCAAATCAATTAGAGCAATCACAGCAAGCTGAGTTGGTCGACGATGTGATGATACCAAAGACAGTTCCCCAGCAGCAGCAACAACAGCAGAAACAACAACAAGAAAGGTGGGTTTTCCTTACGTTATTTTTATATGTATTATATGGAATTTCCCTGTTAATCGATTCCCCATATACACAGTTATGTCAATTAGTTTGCATACAAGTATTTAAGCATAATAACAATTATCAATATTATACTATAGTTGAACAGTTTACGTGTCATGCGACAAATTTGTTTCAACTTAAACGTGACAAAGTTTTCTCTGAGTGGGAATAGAGTACGAGAAAGATTATTTCATTGTTTCTCGACTCTAAAAAAAAGCCTTGACTCCACTTAGACTATAAATAACTATGCAATCTTTGTTACTTGCGTTTGAATGATATTATATTGGACCCCTATAATAATATTATTTAGATAACATAAAGAAGGAGTAGGTTTATTCTGCTTGCCGCAGATTAAATACCCTAGCAGAATGTTGACACATTAAAATTGGAATTTTTCAAAAATAATTCAGTTAAAATAAAAATTTTGTACAAAGCTTAGCTTACGTATTTTTCAAAAAGCATAGTTCTTTTGATAGCTGTATAATATGGAGATCGGACAGTTGAGTTTACCTAGAAAAAAGGTTTCGCTTAGAAACAGATGCATCATTAAAAAAAAAAACGGAACAGTAGGGCGCGCGCGCTGTGCCAGTCAACAAAATATTTTGATTATAGTACAATATATATATATATATGTATATGTATTGTATATATGTATATGAATATGTGTATGAATATACATATAAACAAATCACCGCTTACTGTACCTGCATATTTACGATAGTTTCAAGGCTTGATGGCATTAGGACGAATTGTGAATTTTATATATTTCTAAATATTTACATGTACACACTTATTCTCTATACATAAGGAATGCATGCATGCGCTCGTTTTCTCTGTCTCGCTTGCACATATGTATTGGCCGCAAAGCGCAAGGGGTTCAATGTAAATATTTCTTCTATGAATTACTTCTTATTGGTGGACTGATCTTTATGAAACTCTCAGGATTCTTTTCTATTCATTTCTTTTCCTCAAGCATCTGTTAAGTTGTTAGTGGCTGCGTTGAAATATATAGGCTATAATTGGGTTACAAATAGTTATTTCTATTTGTGGGGGGGATTTGTCGGGAAATGTAACCAAAATTTAAATGACTCGGCTGTTGATACTTCTCAAGAATATATATGCTTTCTACGCATCCTGCTGCCTGCTACATACATTTGCACCAATCTGTTTTACCCATTTATTCCCATTTTTAATGAGCACTGGGTATAAAACACTTTAATATATTTATCAAACATTGTGTATTACCCTCTGCATGGGTATAAAGAGTAGTTTGAAATATTTACAAGTGAAATTTATTTTATTTGAATTACTGATATGCAAGCATAAATTTAGTGATGATAGTTAAGATTAACGACGGAATACGACACAAGCAAAAATTTAAGAGGCAATGTGGAAGTTTTAAAATCGACATAATGAAATATTTATTGGATAGGTAATTAAGTAGTTGCGTGTCGGTTGTACGACCAGGGGCTTTATGAGCAATATACATAACATAGCAGATCCCCAAGCGAATGCATGTAAATTAGGAGGAATGGGAAGTGGATAGGATGGTGGGGTGGAGACTAGGGGGTAAATAACAAAAAAACACCCACGCCAAGTCTTGTCACAATGCATTTTGCCGGTAATTTGCTTTACAGTTTTCAATTTATTTTCCTTGACTTTTAAACGGCGGCGTGTGAGCGGCGACTTTCTAAATGCCTTGGCAGTCGTCTCTTTGGGGTCTATCCAGCTGTCTGGACTATCTATTGGTGGCCAATTCATTCAAAAACAACAGCAGATGAAAAAAAATATTAAAAAAAAAAATACTGCGTCAGTCTTGGGATATTTTCTTATTTACGAGCCAACAAGACGCTGTGGGAGTTTAAACGCCAACGCCAAAGTCGATCGCCAGATCGCCTGATCACCAGATCGCCGGATGGCCTGATCCTTAAAAGGCTTTGCACAATATATTTCAAAATGACAATAACATTGTTGCTGATATTGTTGTCGTTGTAGTTGTAGCTGGTGTTATTTGGTAAAAGTGTTAAATGGGAGCAAATTAAAGTGCGATTTCAGTTTGATTTGACTGGACATCATGTGTTGCCTGTGGCACAGACACCAGCTTTAGCTCCGACTCCAGCTCCAACTGCAACTCCTACTCCTACTCCTATTGGCAAATAGCTTTATCAATTGAAATGTACTTTCCATTTTGCAAGGAGTAAGGCGATAAAATTGTGCATGCATTTACATTTTATTTTATTTTTTTAGATATCAGAATCAGCGAGGCAACCAAGCATCAGCAACAGAGTCTCCCAATCCCCTCTAGGCATTTCACACATGGCAGGTGATCGGCTGCCTCAACGATGATGTTGATGTTGTTATTGTTGTTGTTGACGATCGTTTACTTTCACTTTCAGCGAATGTGTAAGGACACTGCGAATCCAAAGTATATTGCAATTTAGGCTTTCGAAAATGCATCATGATCTTGTTACTGTAATCAAAGTTGGCAAAAAAGCCATAATCATGTACAACATGACATTGCTATCAAACTGATCGTCACAACGATCATAGGCAACATGCGCGAAAACAATCTCGGGACAGAAGCGATTGCCAACGCTTATGCAAATGATTAGGCCAAGTCCAGTTAAGCCAAGTGTGGTGTGCCAGATTATGGCAGCTGCAGACAACGACAGCGATTGGCTAAAAGCAACAAAATTAATGATCTTATCCAAATATGTGGACCCCAACTGTCCTGGCCAGCCGCATCTCAATGTCCAAATAGTTAATTGATTGTGAGCGGGCGCTCATTGACTTTGCTTAATCAATTTAATCACTTTGATCGCTTGATCGCCCGATCGTTGATCGTTGATCGCCGATCACTGATCTCGTGTCGCTGCATCGATTAGTCTGCGAATCGTGGGCTTGTCGTACGCCTTCACTTCGTTTTGTTTTTCTCATTCCTCTTAAACGCAAACTGTAGGCGCCTGTCCATTAAACGCAGACTTTTTGAAAAGCCGGTTTTCCTATTGCCATTGTTTTTTTTTTATCTTTTTCATTTTGTTTTTCTTTTATGTGGTTTGTTTATTTTTTATTTCATTTTTTGCCGGCATTTTTCCACTATTTAATTATTGTCTATCTGGTAAAAATACCAGACGCTTGGGCAACGCTTTATACACTATTCGTAGACTAGTCAGCTCGACTGAATAGATATCCTGCAATCAGGTGAAAATTACCATAATATATTCTTAAACAATTTTGTGAGCAATCCCATTTCTTACTCTATTAATTGTAACATAATTTTCGTTAATTATTGCAGTATAATTGAATGATTAAGGCAGCCAAATTATAACCATAATTCTTCAATAATTAGCTAATCTTAATATATATATTTATAAAAGAACAGCGATATCATAATGTCTAACCCAATACATATAAATAATGACATCTTAATTGATGTTAGAGTAATTTAGAGCCAAGTCTAGGGTATCTATTTGTAAAGAACTGCGGGTCTGTAAAATTTTAAGTCTTGTAATTTAGTTTTTGACTGGAAGTCATCATTTGGAAGCAGGGAATGTTATTCCTGTTTAATTTCCCATCTGGACATTAGGTTTTGGCTTTATATCGACCTCAAAGCAAGCGGTTTCTATTTGAGACGCCTTCTGACGTATAAAAGTTTTTACTTGGCCAACAGTGCAGTTGCCTGGCTTTAAGCACTTAACAGATCGTGTGTATATTGTATGTGTGCTGTTGTTGTTGTTTTGCTGTTCATTGTGTAAGCACTGTGGCATCAAAACACTTTCGCATTACAGTTGTTTATCTTTCGATGGAGAGTCGAAGTATCGAGGAGTTTCGGAGTACAACATCAGGTGGCAATTCAATTGGCACTTTTGGACCGCAGTAACCTTTTGTAACATTAACAACGCACTAAAGGAGTATCCAACTTTGATGTTGGCGATGTTCATCAAAGGCGTTCAATGCTTTGCGCGGTGTTCACTAATCTTTACTATGAGTTGCAGGCGGTTGGCAAATTGCCCATTGGATTTATTTGCTTTGAGTAGAAATTTGTCTGCTGGGTGTGCAGATATATGAGCAACAATTTCACTTTCTGTTGCACCTGCATTTATGCGTTTTCATATTTATTTATATTGTTTCTATACTCTCTTGTGGTAATCAATCATTTGGACTATTGTATAACCGTTTGATCTATCGATATCGCATTTCATTTAAAACTAACCTGATTACCTGTCAAATTCAGAAGCTTCATAATTAGATGTTCTTCCCCAGACATGGTTTTTTTTATTATTTTTTTTGTTAGTTATCTTTTATCTGTGGACCCACGCTCTAAATTCGCGTGCACATAATGTGTGGACTTGGGCATAAATCTGCCCCTGGCACCTTAAATGTGCCGCCTTCTGAATTATTGCGGGGGCTAAACCATTTCCGACGCCTTTTGCCACAAGCAGCTGTGCTCCAGGAATACAACAAACGAGGCCCACAAAAATGCACACAATAAAGAGCCAAAGAGATGGAGCTGTTCATCTGTCTTGTTTTCAACATAACTTGGGCGTTTAAGTTATACGCCGGTGACATTTCGATATCGTACGTACACTTATCGATACACTATATACTATTAATTCATTAGCAAAAATAATATTCGATTGATATTAGTTTGTTTCAACTCAGTTCCATTAATGGTTCTTCTTGTGTTTTTTTATTTCTTTCATTATATTTCGTTAAGTTCACTTGAGTTCTATCAGTCCAATTGGCATTAACATGAACGTGTTCACTTGATGATCGTTTCGTTCGTTCACCTCAAATTGAACTACTGAACTTGGTCCTTCAATTGAACTATTAAGTACAACTACTCTGCTGTCCATGTTACATATCGGTTAACTTTAAAGTCTTACAGAGTGTGAAAGTTTCGTCTCTATGACTTGGCTTGTTATCAATTTGGCATGTCTAGCATCAGCAGCTATAACAACTGCAGCAGCAGCAGCAACAACAACAACAACATATGTGCATACTCACACACACGCTCGTAAAGTCAAAGCTGTGCGACAAGTTTACCGGCAAACTGCAGTCGGCGTGCGATGTTTTTGACACGTCGCTGTCGCCGTCGTCGTCATCGTCGTCGTCGTCGTTGCCGTTGCAAGTGCATTTGCAATAATGGTGTATTGATGCTTCTCAGCAGCTAGAGCTAAGAGGTGAGACGTTCTCTTTCCACCTGTGTGTACAAACGTATAAACGTGTGCCTGTCTGTGTTTCTATACAGCGCTCTGTAGCTTTCTCGTTATGTATGAGTTTCAATGCCGTATTGCGTGAGTGTGTGTGTATGTGTGTGTCACTCTCTGCCTATAGATTTGTGTGTGTGTGTGCGAATGTTTGTCTCGCTCTCCACGACATATGGCGGAATTTTCTGCACACTTGGACCACAATTATTAGAGGTGAGTCGTAATACGTTCAGTTCCCATTTCGATTTCCAGTGGTGCGATCGTGCGCTTCGCACGCTGGCTCGTTGGGTCCGCGAAGCGCGACGTCTATAACTATAACGATAACTATAACAATCAATAACTGAGGCATTTACAAACAATAATTATTATACGAATATCCTTATTCAGTTAACGCCAGTGTTGGGTTGTGCCCGCAGTGCACTTGACTCCCTAATATAAAGTAATTGAATTACTTGCGATCTCTCGGGGATCCTTTAGGATCATCAGCAGCAACATTAACCTTTGACCATGGTCTAGACTATAGCGTAGTTGTTAAGCCACTTCTCGATTTGGCTTTGGTTAGCCGTCGACAAAGTGGTTTCGCATGTTTGTTATTCAACAAATATGAATACTAGCGCTTAATTGCAATTTACCAGCGCCATCGCAAAAAAAAGATTTATTTGCCAAAGCAATATTTATTAGCGCTTTAAAACCCGGAATGGATATTGATACAATATGAATTGGATCGCTTCGATTTGCCGGCTTATTGATCTTCACACCGGATGAATGGCAATTAAGTCTTTAGATGTGTAATTCGGTTTGCCCAACAATTACCAAAGCGACGACCATCATTATTTTTAGCCTACTTTAGACTGTGCAAATGTGACAATAACAATTAAATATTTTTAAATATGCTTTTACACCTTACACTATCTATTTAAATACAAACAGAATGATTTTCTCGATGTCGTCTCTGAAGACAGATCTACGATTCTATGGAGAATTTGCGAAAATAAAATGCGTGCGAAATATCAGTGCAATGACAAAGAACATTCGCATATTGTGCCATAATAATTAATAATAATTTTATTTACATTATTGCATTTTACATAATACATAAGCATAAACAAGAATTTAAATACCCTGGAATACCCTTTCTTTAATTAAATCAAGGTGTATAAAATGAATGTACATAAAATGTATATTATAATTTACAGGCTATTTAGACAGGGTATGTAGTAGAGTGTTACAGGATATTTAGTAGACAGACAAACTTGATTAATAATTCTTTATGACCATAGTGTATAAAATTATAGATATGTATGTATAGATACAGGATATTTTGAAGACGGATAAATTTAAGTTGTATTTCAATAGCAAGTTTCTTCTTGATTACTAATCCTTTAAGTTAACTTTATATGGAACTTTTTCACTTTTCAACAAGTAAAAGTGCGTTCAGCGAGAGTGTTTGATAGGTAGATACCCTATGATGCTGTGCTATACACAAACGGGTAGCTTGGGCTTGTCACAGGATAAAGGAGACAAGCTGACTTCACTTACGATCAAGTAGAAATATTATCAATTAAATTTAAGTAATCCCCTAGTCATCTCCTACAAGTACATTTTTTACAGGGTATCCAGATGTGAAAAGAAAACGTCAGCTGGTACACGTTACGACGATCAATGCGAGAAGCATTTTTCACGTTGTTAACTTATTCAAAAGCCAGAAATTCCTGACAAACTTGAAGTTGTGGACTTGTAGTCTGAACGGAATGAGGTCCCAGTCCCATAACGAGTCATAATAACCATATTGCTTGCTGGCTCAGACAGTTTTTGGCTGAGGCTTTGATGCAGGCTGTGACAAGTCATAAATATGCCAGCCAGGTGGGAATATTTGAGTTTTCCTCACCGGGCCAGCCTAATGTGGGCGTTGTTGTTGACATGAATTGTGACAGCCTCCAACAATTTTATAGAATTCTTGCATTTACATAAGATTTCTCGATGAGGTGTTGTGCAAGGAAGGGATGGTGGGGGTGGAGTCTTTATGGTACATGCAATACGGAAATGGCAACTGCAACTTCCACCAAAGTTTGGACACATTTAACACGTTTGGTTGCAGTCATAGGCACCTCTATTTCCATTTGATATACTTTCTTTTCAGATCGTTAGAGTTGGGGGGGCGTTAAAATTAGCGTAATTAACAGTCCCGTTGCAAGTTCGCCTAATTAACTCCACAGTTTGAGCCCTTAAAGTCCGCAACAGAAAACGCTTTTTATTATGCAATAAAAATGCCCACAAAGTGCTGCTCAATGACGTCTCCAACCGTTTTTTCGTGACTTCTTTGAAACAAGGTTTTTTTTTTTTTTTTTCAGTTTTGATTTGTGTGTGTGAAGTTTCTACTTAAACAAGTTTCTCACTTTTGCAACTGTCGAAGAATCTGGTTCAGAATGTAGAAGAAGCATCTATCGATTGTCGTCGGAAAGGTTTTTCCTATATTTGGAACTGGGTTTATTATTATTGTTGGGTTAAAGAGGGCATCGATAATTGTAGAATAACATATTAATTGTGTTTATACAAGTTGAATGTCACTTTCCCAATAAATCTGATCAGCTATCAATTTGATTTACTTTCTGCTGAAAATTTCATCTTTATTCAATTTACTCTAAATAAATTTCCCTATTTAGAGTGAAATATTCATAAAATTATGATCTAGGCGAAGTCCCATTACATTTCATTCGTAGAGATCAGATGTATATATTTATGATCAGGATGAACGGCTGAGTCTATATACTATGTAGAAATAAACGTTTAGTTTGGGAATCTTTATTGTTTCTTCAGATATCTTGCTTACAAATTGAGTCTATGATATTGTCTTATATATTCTTATTCAATCTGGTTATGGGAGGACTATCTTATCAGAAATTAACCTTTAGTAGAATAAACTTTGTTGTTTCTTTTAATATTTAAACAAAACCCAAAAAGCGGTTTAAATTTGTAACACTATGATTGAGAACACGACTCTGCAAGGATATTTCTTATGTAATATATAATTTCTTGAATTTACATTTCTTATTATGGGTTAAGCGCATTTTAAGTCTAATTACACAAGTTTTATAGTTAGAACTTAAACACAAATGAGTTATACGACTTGAGTTTTATTTTGCTTAACAGAAGCTTGAATTAGATGCAAGGCTATAAAAGTAGAGAACTGTGAAGCTGCTGATATGCCTTTCTTAGCACTAAAAGCAGGGTATCCACTAGTTGCCCACTCTTAATGATTGTCGAGCCTTTCAATGCAGTTTTGAGACCATATTTAATCTTTCACTATTATTATTTAATAATTATCTACATTCATACATTCATAAAGGGAACGGTGTATAGTATAGGAAGTTTAAGTTAACTTTATTTATAGCTCAACATTTATGTGTCTATAGATGTTTCGAGTTCCTCACACAGATGTGGGTGGACATGGTCACAGCTGTTGTTGCTGCCAGCAAAGATATTGAATAAACTGTGACTAAACAGTGAATACACGTTGAATATTCAGTATCTTTGCTGATATTCGATTATGAGGTCGCAAATTGAGTTCTATTTTAATGAGTCAATAATTAATATATTGAATATAGAATTACTATAAATGTCATCAAAATGCTGTTGCAATTCATTGTAAGATTCATTTGTTGTGAGTTGAAGAAACTGAGAACGAACCTAACCATGTTCTTGATATTCTTCTGGATCGTTTGGTTCTCTCAAATCATAGCCATATCAACAGTGTTCATGAGGTAAGATAATCTGGAATAGATCAAAGAGATACAAGAATTATTGCAACTGGGAAATTGTTAATTGTCAAAAAAATTAAATTTTAATTAATTGGAAACTTAACTGGTTTCCTTATAGCTTTTCTGAGATCATTACGGAGCTGCCAAGCGTATCGTTGACTGAGTTGCCGCTGCAGCTGGAGCCAGTGAAGGAGAGCCCAGATGCGGTCATACTGCAGGAGACGCCTCCCAAGGCGAACAATAAGAGCGCGAAGGAGCAGCAGGAGCAGCCTCCTGCTGGTGCCAAGAAGGTAGCCCAGAAAGGTGAGCAAGGATCGCATTTGTAGTAATGCAACTAATTTAACTTTATTCAATTCTCCCATCTCAAATAGATGACATCAACGATCCTGGTGGAGGACTTGAATTGGATGCGATGTCCACGGCTGAAGCAAACGCTACTCTGGATGCCAATGTGACCAGCAATGGAGGGTTAACTTCCGAATCGGAGGGCGCTGCCGGCAGCAATGAGACAGTCGAGGAAGTGCCGATGCCCGTGTTTTCGGAGTGGGCACAAAAGCAAATGGAGGCGGAAGCGAGTCGAGAGCAAGCCATGGAGCTGGAGCAGCAGGTGGTCAATAATTCTGCGCAGCGTAGAAATGCAACAGGAGCTGGCAATGGCAAATTGCCATCGTTAAAGCTGCGCGCCAAGAACTATGCCTCGCCAGACTGCGGAGCCAAAATAATTGCCTCGAATGCAGATGCCACAAATACGGGAGCCGTATTAAGTCATTCGAGTGATGAGTACATGCTCAGCACATGTGGCAATCGCATCTGGTTCGTTGTGGAACTCTGCGAGGCAGTGCAGGCCCAAAAGGTCGAGTTAGCCAACTTTGAGCTGTTCAGTTCATCACCCAGAAACTTCACTGTGGCCGTGTCGAAGCGTTTTCCCACTCGCGATTGGAGCAATGTGGGTCGCTTTGCGGCAGAGGATAAGAGAACGGTGCAGACGTTCGAGCTGCATCCTCATCTCTTCGGCAAGTTTGTGCGCGTCGACATTCATTCACACTACTCCAAGGAGCATTTTTGTCCCATTTCGTTGTTTCGCGTCTTTGGTACTTCCGAGTATGAAGCATTTGAAACGGAGATTCGGCACAGTGATGAACTGGACGACTTTGATGATGACTTTGCTGGACAGGAGCAGGCACACAAGACATCGCCAGGCAATGCCAATGGTGGCAGTGGAAACATCTTTCAGAGCGCATCCGATGCCGTCATGCAGATGGTCAAAAAGGCTGCACAAGTGCTTGTGAAGCCTACGAAAGCTCTACGCTGGTCCACAGAGTCCATACTCTGCCACACTCCTGCAACTGGTGTCTATAGCTGCCCCAAGTGCAACAGCACAACTGTGGAACGCATTAACAATCTACTCTCTTGCCAATCTCAGCAGCTGCAGTTGCTCCTCTCCCTGCCCCAGTTGCGTTCACACCTGTTGCAAACTCGTGTCTGTCAGGCAGAGTTTGAAATTAATCTCGGTCTAGCGAGCAATGGTGCACCTGCCACAAGTGGCATGGACAAGCGGCAAAGCTTCTATCTGAGCATGTTGCCTGCGGAGCATGTGGGTGCTGTGTGTAAAATTCTGCAGGCTGAGTATAATACCAGCATAATGCAACCAGTGGAGCCGCTAGAGCATCAGAATCTCGATATAGTTGAGCAACATATTGAGAATGTTACCACACCAGATCCCACAGTGGAGTCAGCAGCCGGGGCCATACTTCAACGACTGCCCCATCAATCTTTACTGGAAATCACATCCAACTTGGAAAAGTTAGCTCTGGAAACATCTACAGCGACGGAGCCTGCTGCTACTGCCACCCATTCTGAGGTACAGCCAGCAGATTCCTCCACGGTGGCTCCCACACCGGCGGATGTGAATATATTTAACGTGCCAAGCGACTCGCTGGAGGTGCCCACAGCAGGCACTTCTCTTGTTTCATCGGAGTTACCTGAGCAGGCAGCTACAACCCACGTTGATGCCACCGATGTGGAGGCCGCTTTCTTGCCATCCAGCACAGTGACGCCACCGACAGCTGAATCGGTCAACGGGGATTTAGTTGGCAGTGGCAATGGAATAGATAACAGCAACCTTGCCAACTGGGAGAACATAGACAGTCTGCTGACCACGACGGTAGCTTCAATAACGGCAGGCGGAGGTGCCGCGGCAGCCGCTGCAGCTGTGGTCAATGGCAACGCGAATTTGGGAGGCACCGCCAATGCAGCAGCAACAGCAGCAGCTGCTGCTGGAGGTGGCATCAATTTACAGCCAAAACTAACACATGGAGCACAATCCGAAAGTGTTTTCATCAGGCTATCGAATCGCATTAAGGTGAGAGGCAATAATGAATAAACTCGACTAACACTTGTGCTTCGTTCGCCGTTCGTCGTTCGTCGTTGTCCCGACGACAAGCAACAACAATATGCCAGCTGTAAGGCAAACGCCCACACAATTACATACAATTCGTATACCCTGTCTATTATATAAATAGTGTTGGATACTTTAGACTTTGGTTATGACATCACACAATCTGGGTTACGAAACAATCAAAACAATCAACATTCAAATATGTAAATCACATGAGGGTCAATGAGTTTATCAAATTGTTTAACATTTGATCGAATGAACCACTAAACTGAGAAAAAAAAAACTAAGTTTCTGCTCCTGGTTCTCGTTCGTTTATTCGTCTAATTCGCATTATCCTTCGTTTAGTTTCGTTAAATTACCATTCAATGAGAATGAACTAGTGAACGATCTAGTAGAACGATTCGATCGAAGTTGAACCATTGAACTGACTCCTATAACTTAGATAAAAGAAGAAGGACATGCGAACTTCGTACATTTACCACTACATGGTTATGGCCATGGGTTGCGTGCTGGAGCCTCATTATCGGTAGCTTGTCTTGCTACCAATGCCGCCGCACCTTCAATGTTTTATCCTTGTAACAGTTTTTGATTTTGGCTGATTTTTGCAAAAAGGTGGCGCCGTTGCTATCGTTGTTGTTGTTGGCTACGTCATTATAACCCCGCTAAGCAGTTAAACATTGCCTGATGTTATCCATGTTTTGTCTTCCACAGGCACTCGAACGTAATATGTCTCTGTCGGGGCAATATCTGGAGGAACTTTCGCGTCGTTATAAAAAACAAGTGGAGGAGCTGCAGCAGACGCTTACGCAACAGACGCTAACGGTGCGTACATTGGAGGATCAGGGCCGGCGCTTTTTAGAGCAGGAGCAGCTATATAAACAACAAAGTGCCGAGTTGGCTGGTGAGGTACGTGCTCTCACTTACCAAGTGCAAGCCTGCATCTTGGTGGTCATCATAGTGGGCACATGCATCTTTCTTATGCTCGTGCTTGGCACTGTCTACTATCGCAAGCTGCGGCGCCAGACACAACAGCTTCAACCGCAGCCAACGCCAGGATTAACCAAGCAAAATCTCAGTCGACGCAAATCCTATGAACAAATTATGGAACAGGCACCGGGTGAGAAGCGGCGTCCTAGCGAAGAGGCCATGCTTATTATGAATGGATGCGGCGATGTATCCGTGACGGAACCAAGCGATGTTGGCAATGTCGGCAGACAGCGTAAAATCTCCGTCTGCTATGGCAGCAACAACAATATTGCTGCCAGCATGTTTAATGCGAGAGCATCATTGCATAGACGCAAAGCAGTCAAGCACGCGAGCCTGGATGCCTCGCAGGTAACATGCGGCGAGCAATCGGACCAGTTCTTCGATGTCGGTAAGTCAAATGTGCGATTAAGTGCGACATTTTGTTCCTAATCGATCTATGCTTTACAGAGACTCTGAAGAGCAACAAGCTGCCACCGAAAGTGCCTAAAAAGAAAACACAGCAAGTGCATCAACAGGAGCTGAAGCGTCAGGAATCCGCGCCAGCCAACTTCATACAAGGCGGTCAATTAGATGAGAATACGCAAAGTGATTTCGACGAGAGTCTCATACTGGACGACGAGGATCTGTGCAATTTCATACCCAACAGCGACTTGGCCTACAATGAATTTATGCCTGATGGGCCGTCGGGCTATCAGATAGTGGACGCCGTCGATGGGAAGACTGACAAGGCGCACACAACGGTAAAGAAATCTCGTCGCGTTTCATCGCCCGCTTTCTTCAAGTCGCCTTTTAGCAAGAGCAAAAATAAAGGAGGCGCCTTCAACGGTATTGGCGGTGTCAAGGGCAGCCATTCGGCACATGAGGCAACCTCATGGGAATGGTATCGCCTGAAACGCAACGAAAAGCAATCAAAGCAGTTGACTGGGCCAAGTGTGTCTGTTTCGGCAAATGCCAGCCTGGACAGCTCGTCTCTGTCGGAAATCAACTTTCCATACAACGCGTCGCAAAACTCCTTTCGAATACTTGGAGAGGCGATACTCTGCTCCGAAGAAAGTAGGCCCAATGGCAAGAGCACCGCTCTCACGGCCGGTAGCAGTAGCAGTAGTGGGGCCAGCACCACCTCATCCACAACTAAGAAGAAGCAGCGTGCGTTTAATAACATTTTTCGCAAAGTCTTTTGATTACGTTCGCCCAGTGCTTAAATTCTTCTTATTTTATTGATTAACTAAATAGTTTCCTCAATTCATGTTCGTAGACGTCTACCAACGTTTAGGCATTGGGGATCTGCCCGATGTTGTCTTCATAGTTAATAAACAATTGTAAATCAGTGAACTTCAAAAATTGTATAAAAACAACCAAGCATATTTCGTTTCTCCCAAGAGTTCCTTAGCGTTGCAGTAAAATGCAACTGACTGTCAAATTAAATATATTTACTTATGCTTTTTAGTTGTAAATCATGTGCTCGCTGCTTGTATGTATGTATATAAACAAAAACAAAACAAAAAACACGAAAACATAAACGAAACCATCAACTAATTACTTTTACGCAAGGTAAATAATCTTAACTTAATATTCCAAAACTTTTGTTCAATTCTAATGATTTAGTTTGTAAGTAAGAGATAAACAATACAATTTAATGCCCTTGCCGCATAGTTTGTTATTAGCAATTACATATATTAAATTAGTTAAGCTTTTATTTCAAAGTAAAAGCAATTAACATTTATTTAAAAACACTCGGCTCTGTTTACTTGACTATTCAATTTTCAATTCGCTTAAGAATTCAGCTACATCAAGAGTGTCCTCGTTTGCCAACTTCTGTTCCCTGATGGCGCCGTTGAGGCCACGCCCCGCACTGCCCAATTGTTTCTTCCACTGTTCGACAGTCTTATACTTATCATCATTGGCACAGTAAACAACCTCATTGATGTCCTCATCCAGTTTATAGCAACAAACAGCTGAAAACATTTGCTGCAAATTTGAAATGGCCTCAGCTCGGAGGGTTTCATCTCGGCACACCAAATTTAACATGAACAAGCCTTTGGGCCCGATGATTTCCTTTATGTGCAATAATATCTCATGGGCGAGAAAACTTTTAGGCGGACAGCTCATGCCCAGCGATAGATCCTTGCTATCGACATCAAAGAGAACAGCGTCGAAATGTAAAGCTGTCAATATAAAAACTATTTAGAATCAGGTGTCCCAAGGTTGTTAAGGACTTACCTTCATTGCGGCAGCGTTCCACAAAGGCGAGACCATCATCGATGACCACATGGAAGCGATTGTCCTGCTTGAGCTCAAAATATTGCTCAGCTATTTCCAACATAATGGGATCAATTTCCACAGCCGTAATTCTCGTCTGACTAAACGGATAAAAGTATGCGTAATGTCGGGAAATGTCCGCATAATTTCAAATCTTACGGCAATGCGGAGTGAAGAAAACTGCACAGACCACCTCCTCCAAGACCTATCACCAGCACATCCTTCTGTACATCTTTTTTCAGACTCTGCATCGAAGTGGCCAGCTGCACTCCCACGGACATAAAGAGATGATGATGACAAGCCAAGTACCCAAAGTCTATTTTCTTACGATTCTTTTTGCCTTTAATCTTGACTAAAATGAGAATAATTAGAAAAGTGTTGAAAATAAATTGAAAAATCCTTACCTGTTTTGACCAACGCCTCCGACTGAACCACAAACTGATTGCTAAGGAATATGAGACGGCGTAGCGTTTTGCCATCGGCTTCCACCTCTTCAATGCGGAAGTCACCAGATATTTTGGAGAATCCTGAAATCAGGGTCTCTCGCTTTCCTACCTCTTGGCCAATTGATAAATAGGGTATTTTCTCAGTGAGTCCTGCCGGTGCCAAGTTGGTAACGCTATTGGCCAGCTCACTCTTGACCTCGTCAAGTGTGCTATAAATCTGATCACGATGAAGTGTGACGACGGCCAGACGTTGGTACTTTGCTGATGCCTGAAGTTTTCTGCGACCTGCAGGAGTTGCGAAAAGCCACTCAATCTCGCGTCCTTCCGGCACAATAAGTGCAGCATATTTGCCAATACCACGTGCTGGCGGCTGATCTAATATGTGTATTGTATATCGAGGCGTTTCCTCTGATGCACGATACAAATCCAAGGTGACTTCATTGTGGCCGACGATTGTTGAGCGCGCTAAACCATTACAAACCAATGCCGCCTTTTGCACAGACTTCACGGCATTAATGAGCTCCGTTGTACTTTGAAAACGTTGCATTTTGTCGCTGCCCAATCCAAATTCTAGGATCTATAAAAGGATCTGTTACATTGTATTAAAAAGATGTTGCAACAGATTCTTACCGGCATTGGTAAGTTCTTGAATTTGGTGGCAATCACGACAAAAACGGGCAGTGATAGAGAATCATCTGTATTCTTCTCCTTGTTCGCACGCTCGACATCCAGGCAGTGTACAATGCGCAACATGCAGTTGTTTTTCGGCAGAAACTCCGACAGATAATTAATAATGTGCTCCTGCAACAGGGAAATGCTAACGTACCGCCCGCCATTGCTGCAGATTGAAAAACTATTTTGAAAAGTTTACCAAAGCAAGTACAGGGACTCGAGCTTACCGCATTGTGCGTAATATTTCATTAAAATATCGTTCTACAATGGCTTTGGTATCAGCCGTGTCGTCCACAAATAAGGCATCCAGCGTTCCTTTGTCCAAAGCCACCGAGAAACTCTCATCCGCAAAAGACATGGATGTTGCGTCCATTTGAAGGAACTTCATATCCGGTCGTGTCCGTGAATTTAGATCAATCATTTTCTTAATGGCAACTGGTGAGATATCAATATTGGTAATCTGCCTGTAGTGAATTTAACTTTTTTTAATTACTAAGAATAGTCAAGAGATCTCACAACTTACCGAAATCCGGAGTCGTACATGTCCATGCTGAGCTTTGAATTGCCGCAACCAAGCATTAGAATTTTGTCGGCTGGTTTTATGTATTTGTGTATCTGATCGCATAGTTCCAGATATTCGCCATACCTAAGAAAAATAAAATGTTAATTGTGACATAAACAATTTATACTTTTCCCAAATCATCACAAATTTTCTTATTGATAAACGTGCTCGATAACAAATGAAATAAACGTTTGTACAATTACAAGCTACATACCATTCAAAAGCCTTTTCACCTCGTTTTTTGAAGAATTCATTCCAATAGTCCGTCTGTGCGAACTCTTCTCGCGATCTTGGCAATAAATTCATTGTTTAATATAAATAAATAAATAAAACAAAATTGTTTCTAATCGACGCGCTGTGCAACTCAATGCTATCACAATGTTATTAAAAAATACACTAAATTTTACCAAAATTCTGTGATGCCACAGCGTCTAATTTTGAAATACGGACATTGGCGCCCTAATTGTATGTTTAATATTAAATTTAATACATTTTTCTTATTTTTGACTGCATTTTCTTAGCAAATATGAATCTTCTGTGTTATCAGTAGACAACCAGTACTTAAATCAGACGTACAAAGGTTAGAGAGCCTGTTATCACTACATAACAGGAGGAGCTTCTTTTAAACATTTCGTTATTCGGTGGAGATTTCTGTTAAACTACTAGTGAACCATTCGCATAAATTCGTAAGCAATTTCTGTCTTTGTCATTCACTGGGACTAGCACGCAGCTGAGCACTGATTTTTTACTTAGTAAAAGTAAATTTTTAGTGTTTTCCTATAGTTCTCTGGTTATAATCGACTATATCACTCTAATTGCATGCATATGTATATACGCTCAGCAGCATCTCAAAGTGGCAGTGCAGGACTTTAATACCAAGGGGCAGGTGACAAGTAAAAGTAGCAGCATCATCAAAAGGGGAGGCGATTCAATGTTATCGCTTGCTACGAAATTGCCCTCATCTATTTGCAACACAATGGAAATTAATTGACGCCCGTCAACGTCAGTTCAGAGGAAAACAACTCTAGCATCGCCACTTAACGACAGGCTGGAAGTGCAAGTGGAAATGTGAAAATCAATCGTTAGTCTGAAAACCTTAAACTGGAACAGTTGGGGACCGTAACAGTTGTAAATGCGTGCTGCAGTTGGAGCTGTGCAGCCCCATGCCAGCGTGGATCCAGTTATGTCACGGCTCGACTATGAACAGAATGCACTTCATCACAGTTGCCTGCTGGTGCTGCTGCGAGGTGTGGGACCCTCTCGAGCCCGCATCCTACAACGGGCATTTGAGAAGGTGCGACGTGTCAATAATATTAAAGTGACGGGTAATTCGACTCAAATGATATCACAATGAAATTTATGCATTCGATAATTCGATCCATTTATTTGTATAGATTCCAGCGGCACGGTGCGTACCATTTATTTCCGATTCATACATGAGCATCCAGTGGAACACAATGATTGGGGCGATTTTCAAACGCATCGCCGCTTACTGGGTCTCATAACAATTGGCAAATTTGAAAACCAAACGGAACTGAACGAGCTGTGCCGACATCATGAATCACTTAAAGTTCGCTATGGAAGCACGCTGTACGAGTCACGTGCCATATTTTTTGGACCCGATGCACTTCCTGGAGATCTCATAACAAATCACAAAGATGGCATAACTGCCGTCGATAATGCGCAAGCAGAGCTTCAAGCGATTAATGAGCACAGTTCAAGCACAGATGTTGGGACTAAGGATACGCATTCACACTCCACTGTCCGTCTTCAGGATGAGTATACAACGCCCTCCAATTTCAAGTCGCAGGCATTTTTCTATCGCGAGCAGGATAACTGCATTGACTTGGAGGGGCGTGTGAGCGACTTTTTAAACGCTTTGTTTTGGGTGCTAGAATCACGGCGTCTGGAACGTTCTCGCGAGAAGGCCGAAAAGGTCACTCTATTGCTGGCTCCCTTTGAGAAACGCGACTTTGTAGGCTTGGACATGGAATCGCGCAACAATCGCAAACGCTGCGTCGGTCGTGTGATGAAAAATCTGGCAGATCTGTCGCTCCAAGCTGGTCTTCTGGACGACTCGTTAAGTTTGTATCACAACGCCAATGAGACACTGCGCTCAGTGGGGGACTCGTTGTGGGTTGGCGCCAGCGAGGAAGGCCTGTGCGCAGCCTCGGCTGTTATACTGTATCCACAAATGCGTGAGATTGAAACGTTGCACAGAAACGCATCTTTGCAAGAAACAGGCAAGTTTTGGTGTTACTTTCCTGCTTATATTTTGCTCTAACTAGGTTAATTTAAGGCACTTCACCACTAAGGAACACCCCGGAAAAGTGGCGTGCCAGTGATGCAACTAAGAAAATAAATACGCCCGTCGTTGTCGTAGCCAACACGTCAACGAACTGTGTGGATCCGATCACCTCAAACTCATCTTCCTGCTCATCGGTGTCCTCTCTATTGACCAACAACTCCTCGGCATCCGGGACGCCAACAACCTCCACATCATCCTCCTCAACATCGACAATATCGGCCACGCCTTTTGGCCATCAACGGAACGGCGAGTTACCCGGCAATATCCTCAAACCGGAGGAGATAACCAACTACTACCGCAAGGCAATTATCAACTACAGCAAGTACAGGCATGCGGCCACAATTGAGACAGAGGCCGCACTGAAGGCGACACGCATTTGCATCGAGCAAAATCGACCACTTGATGTTGCCATGTTTCTACAGAACATACTTTACATTAACGTCAGCATAAGCGAAGCGGAGCGTGTTAAGCGCTTTGAAATCATCACGGAGCTGTATCAGCAAATTGGCTATCAGCGCAAAGCGGCATTTTTCCAGCGTTTGGCCGCGCTGAAGCATGTGCAGCAGGGCAGCCAAGCGCCAGATTGGACACAGAGCTATCGACTAATGCTGGGAAGCTTTACAGGATATCTGTTATCCCTTGATCCCCTCGAAGTGCTAGAAAATGCAGCTGGTTGGCCGGCTTTGCAAATTGATCTTGTTCAAAATCTTATAACTGCTGCGAGACGCCTTGGACACTCGGCGTTAGCCACGCGGCACATGACGTTTCTACTTCAAACCCAATGGGACAACATGACTGCGACGGAGCAAAGCGAAATGGCTGTGCAGTTGCAGGTGGGATTTGTAAAGATATTGTTTAGTTATAACTTTAAGTAATGCAATTGTTGTAGAATCTGAGCGCACAATGTGAAGGCTCTCCCGTGCCGCTGGTGCTGGAAAATGGGACTGTGATACCGCCCGCAAATCTCACCGATCTTCCCTACTGCATAGAGATGGTGGTGAAAGATTTACCCGCACATTTGCGTCCGCAACGCATCAAGATTGCCAAAGCCGACAACGGCCCATTTCTTTTTACTCCCATACATTTCAACTCAGTGGATCGTCGGGATAAGAAAAAGGACAAGAATAAAATTGGTGAGTTATAATTGTTAGTCTGCCCAGACGGAAGTAATTGATGAGTAACTTATGCGCCTTGTTAACAGCCTTTCTCTGGGTACAAAACGATCTCAGCGAGGTGTGCGTGCGTCTCCGCAATCCGTTGCCCTTTGAGCTGGCAGTCACTGACATGCGGCTGCTTACCAACGGCGTGGTTTTTGAATCCTTGCCGCAGACCATAATCTTGCAACCGCATGTGCCAACAAACGTATCTCTCCATGGAACACCTATTGAGACCGGCCAACTGGACTTGCAGGGTTACAGTACGCACACGCTTGGCGTCAAATCCAACTGTCGATTGAAACATATGCGCGGACGCAACTTGCCGCCCAACTATCTGGTTGATGTTATACCTGCTTTGCCTCGCATCAGTGTCAAGACGTCGTTACCACAGACGGCCACATTCAGCAACATGAACAAATCGGACATTGTGGTTACGTCTGCCAGCTTGACCCTGTATAACGGAGAATCCTCTAGCTGTATCATAACCATCAAGAATGAGAGCAATACGTTGGCACTGGAACATATAGAAGTGAACATAAACTCAAATGTGGAGCAGGAGATGCAGAAGAAAATGTTTCGCATTGATGACCAGACACTGCAGGTGAGACAAAACCACAATCTTCAATAATTTAAAATCTCCACATAATAGCATTCATGTTTCAGGCTCAGCTGCCAGTTCCTCCATTGGGCAGTCTCGAAATTTTGCTGCAAATTTACGCAGATGCAGATTTTGTGTGTCCCATGCCAGCGGGCTCACTAAATTCCAGCGCAACTGGTGCTACTGCTGAATATGGATCCTCTTCGATGCCACACTACTCAAACATATCCACTTCAGGACATGCCAGTCTGCCCTTGGGCGTCAGCTCACCACAGCATCGACGACAGGAGCAGCAAAATGTTGGTGCGCGTTCGACAATAGCCGGTGCGCAACATTCTTTAGCTGCGCTAAATTCACAGCCCGGCGGAGTAGGTGCATCCAACTTGCGACCAATGCAATTAGCGCAGAACATTGAGGCACAGTTTCGCCTAAAATACTCAGGCGGAGAAGCATTCGTTGCTGGTTTCTGTCGTCAATGTGCCGTATCTTTAAACTTGGAGCTGCTCCCAAGTGCACAGATAACTAGCTGGGATGTGCTGCCCGCTGAAATGTATATAACTTTGAGTTTGCTAATCATATGAAATGCTAATCTTGACATTCTCTTACAGACCTTCACAGTTCTATTTAGTTTTGGACATATCCAACCTAACCGCTCAAGAAATGTCGCTCAACTACACTGATAACAAGAATATACTCATCGAGGCCAAAGAAAGCTGCCGAGTTCCCATACCAGTTGATCGCTGCTCATTGGAGCAAGTGTGCGCGGCACGGGCAGCAGAAGTTGCTGAGAATTTGGAACGCGGTAAAACACTTGAATATCTAAAATTGGATATTATTAAATTAGTTTTCTTTTCGCCCTTGTAGAGCTCTGTTTTCGCACTCAACTTCTATCGTTTAGTGATGCAGTCAGCAAACTTTGCTCAACTCACATTGCAGAGCGAGTGAAGATTAATTGGCTGTTGACCGGCACTGACATCCAGGGAGTTGCCTCGCTGCGGGGCATTGTTCTTTCACATGGTATGGTAGACTTGACCACCGTATCTCCTCTTCAGTGGTGTAAGTATATCTTTATTTTTATACCGACATGTCTTAATGTTTATGAATGTTGTGTCAGCAGCTATAAGCTTCCAGGATGCACCTGTGCAGCCTCACAGTGAGATAATGTGCACCGTAGGACAACGCGCACTGCTCAGCATTAATCTAACCAATCAATCGTTGCATCCGCTGAAGAATTTGGTATTGACTATCAAGTTTTACCAAGACTATTTAAATGGCATGGAAAACTATAATCTAGAAACTCGCGTGGCCATTTCTGGACCTAATAGGTGCGTCGTCCATTAACTCAGGCTTAATAGACACTTAATAATCTCTCAATTTGCAGAATTGTAATTCCCGTTTTGGAAAAACATGAGCAAATGCAGCACAATTGTTCCGTAATATTCTTTACACCTGGTCGCTTCAAGACCAACATTGAGTGTGTTACAAAGCCGCAGCATAGTAGCAGTATTTCGATACGTCCTTGCCCAGGATCTACGAACTTAAGTCAATTAGAAACTTTTGCGGCTTCTAGCTTTGATGAGCAACAGGCACATACATGGAAATTTATACCACCTATTGAGGTGACTGTTGTCGAGCAGTAATTGAGTAAATTGTTAACCCTTGTAGCTTAATTTCGTTGTATTCGTATTTGTTTATGTATTGTATATTGTGTACTGTAAATGTACCTCACCCCTTGTAGTTCTATGGAATAGCGATGTTAATCTATGTATCATATATATCTATATATATATACATCTAAGCTTTGTTGTAACATGAGAAGCAATTGTTTATAAAATAAAAAAGAATAACATGTATATATACTATATAAGCTGAAAACGCACTATACTTTTTAGAGATAATTGCCATATGTATATGCATACATATTTCTATCGTATTTACCATATGTATATGTATGTATAAAGCTTCACGCATTGCAAGTTAATATAGTTAGAAAATCTTTCTCCCACTAAATTCTCAACCATGAAATATTTGATAACATATATATATTTACAATATTTTTATACAATAAATGCCGAGTTCTGACTGCAATTCTCATAAGAAACAAATACAAAAATGCAATTAATATGAGAGTGCACGCTCATGTAGTGAAAATACATAAAAATCATTTCTCTTAGCCCAAGCGACGAATATCGTCCATTGAGTAGCCACTGCGTTTTAGTAAAATACAGGAAAGGACATAGAAGTAATATCCGCCTGGTATTATAGTCAACGCTCCAATTACAATAAGCGCCCAGACGCGATCAGTGCGATCTTGATTCACGTCCGCCAACCAATCCAAGGTAGCACAACAAATGCAAATCTAATGAGAATAATTATTGAAGTCAGTTACCTTTGACGATTGGCATACGAACCGTTCCGCCTACGAATAACGTAAGTATGATTGCAATTGTCTTCCACGGAGTAGTTTCCTCTACGCTGGGTGATTCCCATTGCTCATTTACAAAGCCATCTGTTTCGCTGCGACCTTCGTCTACTTTACTGTAGTCGCCAACTGTAGCCCCAGTAACATTGAGACGCCGTCTTGAGTCTGTCTTGCTAGGCAACATATTCGGAAGCTTGCTCAACTTGATTCTTCAATCGATTTGGTCAACGCAGTCTTTGTTTGCTCTCAATACTATTTAGTAGTGCATATTGCTATTTGGAATTAATCAACTATTTATTCCTATTAAGCAAACAGCTGTTAAACAGCTGATTGCGCCGAGTTGCATTTAAATGACTGATAAGCACTTTATTTCGAAGGATGGCGCCAAAAAATATAATTAAAGCTATCGAATTTAAATTGAGCTTTTTAAAATCTAATGCAGCGCCAACTAATCTTCAATTATATATAATTAATATAATTTCAAATAAAAGAACTGAAAAGATTTCTGTTTAAATTGTATTAAATAATTATATAAATGTTAATATTCTGATAAATTAAAAAAACGATGTTACGGTTGTCCACCTGAAAAGGTTATTTATTCCAATTATGTTTAGTCATATAAAATTTAATAAATCACTCGTGAATATCAGATATCCCTTTGAAACTGTCTTCAATTTTATTTCATTGTAATACGTCAATCATCGCCGTATTTCGAATAGAACTGCAGTTCCTAAAATTAAAGTTAAATAAATGGATCATTAATGTTTATAAAAATAAAATATGCGTATTTTTGCGAGATGAGATCAGTTTCATAAAATTTGATAAATCAATCATAGACTTCAGATGTCCCTATCAAAAGTATCATCATTAAATACGAAATAGTTTATACAAATATGAGATAATTACCTTACAGACTTAGTTCCTCGCTGAAGACGATCCGTTCTAATGAAAAATTATTATCTAAAATAAGTAAGGAAAAAGTAATCAGCAATGCGAATAATATATTACACTAATATTTTGCATGATCTGATCAGATCTACTAATATGATAAATCAGTCATAGACTTCAGATGTCCCTATCAAAGGTATCATCATTAAATACGAAATAGTTTATACAAATATGAGATAATTACCTTACAGACTTAGTTCCTCGCTGAAAACGATCCGTTCTAATGAAAAATTATTATCTAAAATAAGTAAGGAAAAAGTAATCAGCAATGCGAATAATATATTACACTAATATTTTGCAAGATCTGATCAGTTCTACTAATATGATAAATCAGTCATGGACTTCAGATGTCCCTATCAAAGGTATCATCATTAAATACGAAATAGTTTATACAAATATGAGATAATTACCTTACAGGCTTAGTTCCTCGCTGAAGACGATCCGTTCTAATGAAAAATTATTATCTAAAATAAGTAAGGAAAAAGTACTCAGTAAGGCGAATAATATATTACACTAATATTTTGCATGATCTGATCAGTTCTACTAATATGATAAATCAGTCATAGACTTCAGATGTCCCTATCAAAGGTATCATCATTAAATACGAAATAGTTTATACAAATATGAGATAATTACCTTACAGGCTTAGTTCCTCGCTGAAGACGATCCGTTCTAATGAAAAATCATTATCTAAAATAAGTAAGGAAAAAGTAATCAGTAATGCGAATAATATATTACACTAATATTTTGCATGACCTGATCAGTTCTACTAATATGATAAATCAGTCATAGACTTCAGATGTCCCTATCAAAGTTATCATCCCATAATATATGTATTTACATATGTAGGTATATTCATAGATGTATACTTACATGAATATTTATCTCTTTTAGGTTTATGATAACCGTATCTTTGGTAGAATCAAGCCATGCTTCGGAGCAACTTCATTATTTTCAATAATTATTTCATTAGAAATGTTGATCTCAGCCGCGTGCACGTGGAGCCAGTTCGTCTTCCTCTTCTAAAATGGCTAATTTTAGTTGGTCTTTGAATATAGGGTTTCGCAATTACCATCACTCATTTGGTATTTTTTAGTCACAAGACTAGTCATAAAATAAACAACACTGTTTGTTTTGTTGCTATTGACTACAAATTTTGTTTTATTATATAAATAGAAATTGCTTATTGAACACTGCAGTTGATATAATTTTATCTAAACATCCGCAGTTAATGCGTTCAACTGGCCAACAATTTAAATTGCTTTCAGATACATATGAATGTGCATACATATGTATGTATGTATGTATGAACACACACTTCAGTCTGTGTATGGTCAACATTTGAAGCTACGGACGACTTCACAATCTTCTGATTAACTTGGAATTTAACAAAACATACATACTTATTCTTATTACTAATTTATATTTCACAGAAGACGTTGTTTTATTGCTGTTTATTCATCAGCAGGGGGCTCGGCTTCTGCCTGTGCCGCTGTAAGGCTATCCAGTTGCTGCTGCTGCAGTTTCAAGCGCTTCTTGGCCTGAATGTCGGCCAGAGTCTGTTCGATGGAACGCATGTCCTTTTTGTTCTTGCTGGGTACGAATCCATAGCTTTGGTTGGTTTCTGTTTTGCGCGCCGCTTGCAGGGCCGCTGATTCGCCGATAAGGTGAGCATATTTTGCTTTATAATTGGATGTTGGTTTCACCTCAGCGGTTGCGCTGTCTGTGCTGGTGCTGGCAGAGGAGCCGATGCCGGCTTCGGAAGTTGTGGCTTGTTTGTCACTTTGGCTTTGCTCTTGGGCCAAGCGTTCTTTTCGTCGCTCGGAGTATTCTTTGGCTATATCCTTGTTCCATCCTTCGCCGTTACGACGCGCTGTTACTTCGTCTTCGCTGGGTGGGTGTTCCTTTTTATAGACCACCGAATGGCGGTCTTCATCTTCGCGGCCAAAGCTCATAGCTATAAAGCCACCGTTCTCGGCTATTTCATGTATTACCGATCGATGTACCTTGTCCAGTGGCTGGAACTCAATGCATGTGCGATCGTCCTTGGCAAAACGCCCCATCCTCTCTTCAACATACTTTCGAAATCGCAGCAACTCTTCCTTCTGCTTGTTTTGCATGCGCTCCATCATTTCCCGCTGCTTTTTAATGAGCGTCTTTTGTTGTTCGTTTGTGGCTGGCGGAGCATCCATTGAGTTTAGTATAGAATCAAGCAAATCCATTTTGCCGTTCAATTGTGTCGTTGATTGCGCATAAACGCAGAGCTGAGGTTTTTGCTTAATGTAGTAAACACACTGTTGTCTATTATTACTAGTTAATTTGTTAAATTAAAGCCAACATTTGGTTTATTTATATATTTTTATGTATTGTATAAAAAAAGATTATTACCGGTGCATGTGCACCAAAATACTAAATTGTAAATACCAAATACTAATTGGTATTTTTTCAGACCTGCAGTCGAGTTGGCAGTCCAATCAGCGCAATCAGGCGGTCGAAGCTATTTTTTAAAACGTAAAAAAACATTTTAAATCAAAATAAATATTAAATTGTGTACAGATGTCTGCACAGCGTCGAACACTTGTGCACTGGTTTCGCAAGGGACTTCGCGTTCACGACAATCCCGCACTTTCACAAGTTTTTGATGAAGCTCGTGAGTCTGCCGAAAAGTACCAAGTTCGTCCAATATTCGTATTGGACCCTGGCATATTGGACTGGTTGCAAGTTGGCGCGAACCGCTGGCGGTTTCTTCAACAATCCCTCTGCGACCTGGATCAACAGCTGCGAGAGCTTAACTCACGTTTGTATGTCATTCGCGGCAAACCTGTTGATGTCTTTCCCCAGCTATTTGAACGCTGGCACGTGCACTTGCTGACTTACGAAATGGATATTGAACCATATGCCGTAAAACGCGATGCGTCTGTACAGAAATTGGCTGCAGAGAAAAGTGTTCAAGTGAATACTCACTGCTCGCATACTATATACAATCCAGAAGTGGTAATTTCAAGAAATATGGGCAAGGCTCCCATCACTTACCAGAAGTTCTTGGGTATTGTTGAGAAGCTAAAGTTGCCCAAACCGTTGCCTTCGCCAAAGAAACTCCCGGATGGAATGCAGCCTATAGAGGATGCACTTGAAGCAACCGATTCACAAGTGTACGATTGCCCCACGTTGGAAGAGTTGGTCAAGCGACCAGACGAACTGGGCATCAACAAGTTTCTCGGCGGTAAGAGATAACTATAATTACTTTGACAAAATATATAAATCCTGGTAAATAAACAGGTGAAACAGAGGCCCTGCGTCGTCTTGAGGCATCGCTGAGTGATGAGCATTGGGTAGCAAACTTTGAGAAACCCAAGACGGCACCAAACTCGCTGGAGCCCAGCACAACCGTACTCAGTCCGTATTTGAAATTTGGCTGCTTAAGTGCGCGCCTGCTCTACGAACGTCTTCAGGAGATTCTGGTACGTAAACCGAAGCATTCGAAGCCTCCAGTTTCACTTGTAGGCCAGTTGTTGTGGCGGGAGTTCTATTATACGGTGGCCGCAACGGAGCCCAACTTTGATCGCATGCTGGGTAATGTTTATTGTATGCAAATAGCTTGGCAAGAGAACTCAGAATTCCTTGAGGCCTGGACTCACGGACGCACTGGGTACCCGTTCATCGATGCTATTATGCGACAGCTACGCCAAGAAGGTTGGATACATCATTTGGCGCGTCATGCCGTCGCTTGTTTTCTAACACGTGGTGATCTATGGATCAGCTGGGAAGAGGGACAGCGTGTATTCGAGCAACTGTTACTCGACCAGGATTGGGCTCTCAATGCAGGAAACTGGATGTGGCTGTCAGCCTCAGCATTCTTTCATCAATATTTCCGTGTATACAGTCCGGTTGCTTTTGGCAAGAAAACAGATCCCACAGGAGCATACATTAAGAAATATGTGCCTGAGTTGGCTAAATATGCAGGTGGCTGCATCTTTGAGCCGTGGAAGGCTACGCTAAGCGCACAACGTGAGTACGGCTGCGTATTGGGTGTGGATTATCCCCATCGCATTGTGAATCATGACATCGTCCACAAGGAGAATATTAAGCGCATGAGCGCCGCCTATAAAGTGAATCGCGAAGTGCGCACTGGAAAACAGGAGGACGACGATGAGAATGATAAGCTGTCAGAAAAGTTGACTGGTAAACGTAAAGCTGCCTCCGAAAGAACTGGAGGTACCGCCAAACGAAGACGTTGACAATTGTTGACTAATGATGATAAGATCCGGAACAACGAAAGCAAGGGAAAGATTATTTTTTGTTTGGAAAATTAACCTTAACTCAGTCATTTGGCCAAGCCATAAAAGTCCATTATGTAAAAATCCTACAAGCAATGCTGATTTTCTGCCCTGGCTATATGCTGTACTAACGACCGGTGGTAGCTTAGAAAGATTCATGTCAACGGCGTCGCATATTTTAAGTTACAGATGACCAGAAACTGGACATAAATCACAAGTCCTGTGGCTGGCGCTTAAGAGTGCTCCACTTTGAGATGCTGAGATGATGGGCATACCCAGGCTTAAATGTTGAGTTGCTTGAATATGTACATAAACATAAAAAGACATGCATATGTATGAGTGCGCTAGCTGGTTTAGGCCGGTGTTGCCCGTTATATTGTACGTGTAAAATATGAATAAATTTACTGAAGAGTTTCTATCTCAATTGGAAGAAAATGTGAAATCAATAACTTCTCATGAAGAACTAACTTTATTTATTATATTTTTAAGTCCCTTTAAAGTCCCTGCAACAGATACATTTTAGATTCGTTAGCAAACTCAAGTAGTCGCTGAATTTACTATTACTTTTCACTGTCAGTTGTTTTCTCAAAAGAAATAATTTCATATCAGTCGGAACTTTCGGAATATCATGAGCTCAGGCATCTATTTATAAAGTAAATTTTTAAACATATTATTTCGTGCGATTCTGCGTAAGTGAACAGTCACACTAATATCTCCAAAATGTTTCGAAACTTGTGCATGCTGCGTAAAAACATCTTAATGTCCAGAATTATATATTCGAGTTACACTGTGAGGGCCAATTTGACTATTTGTTCAAAGTATCATGCAAAGTCAACGGATTCGCCATTTAGTGGAGTTTCTGTGACCGATATTAACATACATGATCTGGCCAAAGGTGACTTGGAGTTTTCGCGCAATTTCCTAACTACACTCTCGTCGTTGGAGAAAACCGTCTTTTCGTCTATCGATGTGGTAAACGCAGAAGCCAACGTTGAACCAGATACACCTGCAATATCTGAGTCACCAACTGTCGACGTTGGCAGCATGAGTATACTGGACAAAGATGGGATGCCAATAGTACCCATTGAAATCGATGGATGGAAAAACGCTGAAGACGATGAGGGTCCAACTGTGCAAAATCCTTCCGGAGCCCCTATGGATATTGGTAATGATATAGAGTACAAGAAGGAGCAAATGCTGGTGGTGCCTGAGAAGCGCGAGGGACAATTCGAATATAAGGGCATAAAGGTGAAGTTGCCAGAGTCGGCATCCAAGGATATTGGCACCTATCGTTTCCGTCGTGATCCAGAAGATTTGGAGACTGTTGCGGACGATATGCGTGTCGTCAAGTTCGATAAGAAGTAAATCGCTATCTTTTAATGGGTGTGCTTTTGAATGTATAATTACAATTTTTATTAACAAGTTGACTAGCGTTGACCCGGTTGTGCCATGAAAAAAATTAAACAAAATTGCTGTTACGTTGATTCCCGTTTTTGTGTTCATGTAGTCGTTCATTGGAACCAAATCTAAACAAAGATCAGTTCATTCGTTTGTTGAACTGAACTTAAAACTTCAATGGAACTGAGACTACAGTTCCTGAATTACCCACAGGGATGGCATAAAAAACTTGTGGGTTGGTATTTTAATACTGCCTGAGGTAGCTGGCATTCGAAAATAACAAAGAACTTTTCCTTTTCGAATATGGCAATGTGGTCAAAGGATGTTGGCAAATGAACCCAGTTGAACTCCAACTTGACTGAGCTGTTGAGTTTAAGTGAGAAAACGTTACACTGAAACGGAAGAGAAGGAAGTTAAATAGTTGATGCCAAACACAATGCACCCAGTATCATAAATTGCAAACAAATGGCCAAAATGCGAGTAAGAGTGTAAAAAGACTACGTGTATTTCAGGGAAAACACAAAAGCAATGTCTAAACAAATATGTAAGCGAGTTAATTATGTTAATTTCCTATGCTTATTTGTGTGTGTTTTGCCCCAATTAATTAAGAAATTTCAATTCAACAAGCAAGCTCAAGTAAGCAAATGTGACGATATTTCCGATTCCGAATTAGAATCTAAATCGCAATGCTTATTGCTTTTGTTGAACACTTTTTATGAGCCTGTTTATACTTACAAGTGTATGCGAGTTGTGTGAATGTAGGTGTATGTAGTGTGAACTGCGCCAATTGGTGGTTAAGTATTATATGAGTGTGTGTGTGAGTTTGTGTGGCTCATAATAGTCGCTGAGTGCTGAATGTGAACTCAATTCCCGGCGGTACTTTGCTATTTTGCACCTATTTGCATAATATTCGTAGCGTTAAGACTAAATCTAATAGAATGCATGCTAACAACAACAAACAGACAGATAAAAAGTGCAACGTCTTGAAATGAATGCTTGGTTAGTAGATACCCTTTCTATCCAGCTCATGTATTCATATTCACGAATTAGTCAAGTTGTAAGCAACGCATGCTAGATGACGCCACCGCTGGTATCGCAGTCTGCACTAAGTAAAACTGATTAACTTTAATGGTTGACTCCTTCACATCCTTCTGTTTACTTATATTTCACAATTATAAATATTTCTTTTACCTAGAGTTGAACGGCGAGTAGAAGAAACAGCTCACTCGCTTTAAAGTCGCCTTGTTACAAAGCAAATGCATTCTGCATGTGTTGGTTCATAAATATTTTATTAACCGCAAAAGATTTCGACATTTTGACTTGGTTACGTATTTGTCTTTGTATTTGTGATTGTGATTGTGTTTGTATTTGAAATGAATTCATTTCAAGTCACTTGTATTGTCCCTGAAAAGTGTTTGCCTAACATCGCGAATAATAGACTATATTATGTACGCAAGTATACGGACATACACAAAGGCAATTGAGCGCAAATAATCAGCATTGATAATGATATTGATCCGACTCCCATCTCCACCCAGGGAAGCAACTCAATTTATGCAACGCGAAGAAAACGCGCCAAGCAATTATCCTTGATAAAACGTGATTGATTATGTAAGCACGGGCCATGAGCTGACGACAGTTTTCTCTTCTGTTTTTTTGTTTTTATACGGAAAGCGAAAGGCATTTCAATTCAGACTCGTTGCTCCATCGAAATTTTCAATCAATGCAATAATTAGATGCCCTTCCATGCGTTCAATGGAGCGTGCAAATTTTCAATCAACGTCCCAACGTCCCAATGTCGCAGGTCCTGCTACTGCCATAAATATACTACTAACATTTTCGGGAAGCTCTCGCTACCGAAATCTACTTAACCAAATTGATGACAATGCGATAAGTCAGGCGGCGAGTTAAGCCGCTTAAATGCTTATAAACTGCCAGTCGAACCAACGCAAAAAATATGATTCCCCATTAAGCCAAGCGCCGACTCCAACTCACACTCCTACACCCTTCTCCTTCACGTTTTATATTTGTTTTGGCATGCATATGCTGGCATGCTGTTTTGGCTGCTTTCCCTGCCTGCCCTGCCTTCCCCCTGCTCCTACATGCATGCCCTGCTTGCCGACGGGGGAGCAGCATAAATTGTTGTCATGCCAAGCCACATTAAATTCAGCAAAGGCACGTACAACAATTTCAAGCTCTCATCCTTTGGCTTCCTTTTGACCAGGGCTACAGGTAGCAACTGTAGATAGAGAGAGAGAGAGTGAGAGTGAGAGAGCAATAGGCAGAGACAGACAGAGTGAGAGAGAAAGATTGTCATAAATATATCAAACAATCGTTCGTGCCATAAATAAGCAAATGCGTGCACTTTCTACCCATAATTGGCAATTTGCGTTCTCTTGTTTCTCGTTAGTTTTCGTCTAAGAATCCCCCTGCCCCTGCCCCTCTTGTCACCACTTCTTTGGCAGCATTCGGGAGTCGTGGGAGTCAGTGTCACATATACGAGTACTACATAATTGCGAGGGCAGTTACATGAATTACAACTGTCTGAAGTTGCTGAATAATACCGAATGATATAATTGAATTGTAAGGCGAATTGGCTTTCATTTTAGAGTTACACTTCAGCCTTAAGGCAGCTTCCATCTCAGCCAAGCTGTAGTTGGAATAACTCATGTTGCAAGCAGCTGTTACCTCGCTTGTCTACACTCTCGACTGTTGCAACACCGTAAAGCCTTGCCACTCCTCCTGCCGCCCATGCAACCCCACAACAGGGCAATAATACAAATGGTATACAGTAAAGCAAATAGCTGCAAACTTTATGCTGGCTGTTACAGTGAATATCGCCTAGATGTACACAGAGGGATTCTCAATTAAAATCCTACATTGCAACTTTAAGTTCTCATTAAGATTGCAATTACTACTTAAGTGAAGCAATCAATCAAAATTCAGATTAAATATTTTAAAATCTATTTTATTTTATTCTTCATCAATATGCGCTAAATCTTAAATTACATTTCAAATTATATATTTTTAAATATTATTTAGACTTAAACTTTGGCTCATTTATATTTTTGTTAGCTAAGTATTTGCCCAATCCAAATTAAGCCAATTAAGTTGCATGACAGCAATAGCTACTGTATGTATAAAGCACGAGCATAGCAATCATAGCTTCTACTTGCAGAAATACATTGCGTATACGCCAAGTTGTGCAAGACCAACTTCTTTTTTTAGCCTATAGGCTATAGCCACTGTATGCAGAAAAATGTGAGGAGAAGCGAAAGGGCCAAGAATAACAAGAAACATAATAGAAGAAGTGAATAGCCTAACACGTGTGCTGTTTCCTGCTGAAGAACTGCGCCAGCGCCAAGACACTGCTCGGGCAGGATTCTACGTACCGTGGTGTTAAACTAAACTCATAACGGATATGATGATGATGATGATGATGATGCTGATTATTTCCGCAACCAAATATTTCGTTTGTGGTGCTAACAAGCGTGAGGAGGAGAAGAGAGATAGAGAGATAGAGAGAGAGAGAGAGAGAGAGAGAGAGAGAGAGAGAGAGAGAGAGAGAGCAAGTCCGGAAATAAAAGCAACAACACTCGACATTCTCTTCTTCTTCGCTGCCTTCAGGTGTAGAATTCCAGGTGTAAACTGGCTCCAACACATTCGCACATTCACACATTCGCACATGACCAACCACCTGCCTCATCCTTACTGGTCGAATGCGTATCCTTGTCGTGGTTTTGTTTTCTCTTTTTTTTTTAATTCGGCGGCTGGAAACGAGCTCAGTGGGTTAAATGGAAACATCGCGTGGTGTTTTAGTTGTTTTAGTTATGCAAATGCAAATGGGTTAGGCGCATTCACGTCCACAACAAATGTGGCCGCAATGTAAACAAAACAAAGCAATGCAACAACAACACCAACAACAACAATCACAACAACAGCTACAACAAAAATTAAGCTCACAAAAAATGGTTTATATACAAATGCAAAACAACAAACGTAATAGCAAGAGAGATAGAGATAGAAAGAGAACTAGAGACTCGTATAAAAGCTGTTCGCAGCTGCCTTCTCGGTTGTCTCTTTGCACACTTTGTTCCTGTTTCCTTCCTGTGCTTGACACTTGCGGATTTAGTACTTCATTTGCAACAACAGCTCCTCTTCATCTATGTGGCTGTGTGATGCAACCAGGTCGAGGGGAATGAGGGCGGTTGAGCCAAGGTTAAGCAGACCGAATGAGTACTTCTGTGAGAGAACTGCTAGACGGACACGTTGAGGCGTAGTGTGGTACGAATTTGTTAATATCTGGTTGGGTTTTCTGTTGAGAAGCAGACCTCAACTACAAGATGCCTCATGTGCAGACTGAGATTAACTATTTTTGTGTTCTAATAATCTTTCTCATTATAAAATGTTTGCATTACAAATTGATATTTAGTGCTTTAATATTGTGTGAAAGCATGAATAAAAACACTGATTAATTCGGATTAATACTTTAATGTTACGTACCTATACGTCTGTTCGCTGTCAGGTTCTGAAGAAGAAGGAAAGAAGCTTCAATCGCGATAAGTTGGCTGCTGCTTCGAAGCTCTTGACAAATCCTCCTGATTATTGAGTGCGTCATTACGCTCCAAGAACGTAGGCTTCAGTCTATCGACTGATATGGACACTTCTCTGCCGTTCATTCGAATACGGAAAACACGATATGAAGGCTTGTCGATTACTTGAAATGGTCCAGAGTATGGTGGTTCCAGTGGTTGTTTTGGATAAGTGCGTGGATAAGTTTTTGTAGGAATAGTTTTGGCTTATTGTGGTGTGCCGTTGGAGTCGGTTTCATTGTCCTGGAGGCGAGTCTAAGTCCGTGAAATATTCATTTGGGAGATGAAATGTACATCCGTAGAGCATCTCTGCAGCCGAAGCTGGTATATCTTCCTTGAACCAAGTACGAAGGCCAAGGAGTGCGGTAGGAAGCTGGTTTATCCAAGGTATGTCCGGTTCGCACATCAATGCAGCCTTCATGGATCTTCACACACCAAGCTGAGATCTGCGTTAGGATTAGGATGAACGAGCATTGCCGCATTTGCAATACTTTTTTTGTACTCGAGGAATGTTTTGATTGCATCAGGTGTCCACTCAATTGGTCGCTTGTCGTTTCTCTTCATATTACGTGTAATGTCATTTAGGGGAGCCTGTATTAGTGAAGCATGAGGGATACACCGATGATAGTAGTTTAAAGTTCCTAGAAAACGACCTAACTTGCAGATTGATTGAGGCTGAGGAAAATCAATTATAGCGCTTACTCGGTCTTCAGGCGGTTTTATTCCTTTGCTGTTGACAACATAACCAAGAAATTGGACTTCTGTCCGAGCAAAACTACATTTTTCTTTGTTTATGACCAATCCGTGTTTTTGCAAGGTGTCCAGAACATTCCGCAAGTGAAGCTTATGTTGCTCCGCCGAGTCCGACATTATGAGTATGCAATCAACATAACAAAATACATAATCAACTTCACGGAACATCTGGTTAATAAAACGTTGGAATGTTTGCGTCGCGTTCTAGAGACCAAATGGCATATACAGGAATTCGATCAGACCGAACGGAGTGTGTGCCATGGGAATTTGATAGTACGCCTTCTCCAAGTCCAGTGTTGAGAATATCTGCTTATTATGGAGTCGCTCAGCAAAATCCTGAATGTGTGGGATCGGATAACGTTCTGGAACCGTGATCGCATTTAACTTTCGGTAATCTCCACAAGCGAGCCAACTGCCATTCTTTTTAGCTACCATGTGCAGCGGACTGGTTTTTAGAGTAGCGACAAAACCCTTTATTGATTAGCTCGTTGACTTGCGATTTTGCTGACGCAAGCTTTTCACCTGATAAACGTCTCGGTCGCTCAGCTACAGGTGCGTCACGTGTTTCAATAAAGTGAAGCACGGAGTGAGCGCCAGTACGTCCAGGAGACTTATGATTGTTGATGTCTTGTGCAATACTTTGCACAACAGCTGATGATGTGAACACATTGCGCGCCGGAGATGTGGCGAGGTCCTGCGATGAGGTTGGGATGCCGAAATGCGGTGATTTAGAGGCATCGATCAGACGCTGCTGACTGACATCGACGAGAAGGTTGAATGTTGCTAGAAAATCTGCTCCAATTATTGGCGTTTGGTAAATGAGCGCTGCAAGCCCAAGTCGAGCTGTAGTGTATAATTTCCGTTGGTTTTAATTGTTGATTGGTTAGCGGCATATAGATAAGTCTGCTATCGTTTCGTGTAAGTGGCGCTATAGTGTGAGGTACCACAGATATCACTTATCCGGAATCAATTAGAAATTGCAGGTTTGACAACCGACCCTTGATGTTGAGACGACGGTCCGGACCAATTTGCGAAATATTACGGATTTGAGAGTTGCCGGGGATTGGTGCGCTGCCATTTCCCAGCTGGGTCAAAGGCAGCATTTTTAGTTTGACGCCTGCTGGTAACGCGGGCAATTTGGCTGACATTTGCGGGCCTGATCACCAAATTTGCTATGATAAAAACATAGAGCGTTCTGCTTCGTAATAACATTATTTTCCTGCGACTGGCCAGATAATTTAGCCGGCTTTGGATGGCGAACCTCGTGTTGCAACGTATCGACTCTTGTCGAGAGGGCGCGTAGAGCCGCTGTTAGATCAGTGACTCTGCTCGGAGCAACTACATGTTGCTGATGCTGCTGCACTGGCGTTGCTGACATTACAAAATTCGATTTGGGCTCGCTAGCTTCGAGCATTTTGTCAGCAACATCCGCTAATTTCTCGAGGCTGCCCTCTTCCCACACAGGAATGAGGGGGCGAATTGATTGTGGCAGCTCCAACAAAAATAACGACCGGATCACTGGCTCGCATCCTGTTGCTGGTGCTAGGCGCCTTATATTGGTCAAGATCTCAGATGGCTTTTTTCCAGCTGTTCCTCCGCCATGCAATAGCCTTTTCAGCTGTGAATCAGCTGATTCTGCAAACCTGTCCAGTAAGCGCTGCTTCAGAATATTGTACTTGTTGGTGAGGGGTGGCTGTGCAATGAGATCCTCGATATGTGCATTGACATCTTTCTCCAGGTTGATACAAATTACGTCAAATTTGTGCTCGTCCGCAGTAAAATTGTGATGATGAAATAGTCTTTCCAACTGGGCAAACCAAAGCTGAGGATTTGTTTTGTTGAACATTGGAATGCGGAATTGCGCGTACTGCGATGAAAATCCAGCTGGCTGGTGCGTTGACTGCAGTTGGTCAAGTTGCCGTTTCAGTTCTTGCAACTGATCTGCGAAATCTTGGTTGCTAGCCGGCATGTTTGCGGCTTCGAAGAATTGGTCTGATGTACCAGCAGCTTGCAATCTCGCTGAACGTAAATTGTAGTTTTGATTTTCCTTTAAAAACCCTGATTAATTCGGATTAATACTTTATTGTTACGTAGCTATACGTCTGTTCGCTGTCAGGTTCTGAAGAAGAAGGAAAGAAGCTTCAATAGCGATAAGTTGGCTTCGATTCAGTAACATGTCATGGGTGTTAATTAACATCTCAAAAACAGTGTTGTTAGCAGCTTTTTGTATTGAAATATAGGTGACAAACAAGGTTGCCACACAGCTGTAGCAGGTCTGTATTGCTATCTGCTATTTACTTAACGTTTATTTATATCTTTAGCACAAAGAACGAGGATACAAGCTCCGGGCAACTTGCTTCACAGTGTTGATTATTTATTCTGTTATGAAATTACAGCTGGGTGTCTATATCATAGTCATAAAACCGTTTTAATTTCCATTTTAAATAATATAATTATACCCTGTGCCCATTAAAAATGGGCAAAAAAGGGTATAATAATTTTGTGCAAATGTATGTAACAGGCAGAAGGAGGCATCTCCGACCCTATAAAGTATATATATTCTTAATCAGTATCAATAGCTGAGTCGATTGAGCCATGTCCGTCTGTCTGTCCGTCTGTCTGTATGAACGCGTCGATCTCAGCAACTATAAGAGCTAGAGACACCAAATTTGGCATGAAGGTTACTGTATACCCTCTCCAGATCGAGTTTATGTTAGATTTTCGATATCTTTCCCCCCACCCCCGCAATTCAAAAAAAACGTATTATGGCCACATTTCTCAACATAGGCACTTCTAACTTAACAAGTGTGTTAAGAATGATATATAGAAGGAACGCTGAAAGTTTCATCAAGATCGGTTTATAAATAAGACAGAAAATCAGCAAAGAAATTAAAGTTATTTTTTTCCACGGAATCGTTGAGCAGCAGGCAGCACATGTGAGCGTCTGCTTACCATATTTGCACATGTGTGCGAGCGAGATAGCGAACTACTACGACACAAGCATAAGTAAATTAAGTGTCGTAACACTCAGCTTTGATTGCATATGTATACATATGTGAAAGCTTGTTTTAATATAAAATTATCTGTTCCAAGTTTAGTTCAGTTTGTTGCTGAACTCTGTTGAGGACTCTGTCTTGCATAGAAGGCGACAGACAGACGGATTTAACTTGTTCAAGACGATATGCATTTATAATCAAGGATGTTAAATGGGGTAAGATTATATTAAATCTTAACTTATGTATTTAATATGTAAAGATGTCTAAGCCTTAATGATGTCATTTGTATTATATAAAATATATTATATTTAATGTAAGTTACTTGTATTAACGTTGGATTAATAAGTAAATTAGTATCTGTATTTGTGTCTTTTCATCTTACCTGTCCACTCGAGCAATCTGTTTTTCCACAAGTTTTCCTCCATCAATTGCTTAAATAAGCCGCATTTTCCGCCTCACATTTCCATGCTCTCTTCCAACTTCCTCTTCTTGGTAGCCATCAATTATTTTTCTTTCATTTTGTTCTCGTTCAACAACCGTCGCGTCGCTTTTGCTATTCAAATTGATTTGTAACTGGAAATATTTTAAAAGTCGCTCAACGAACTGTTTTTTATTTTTCTTTCCATCATTGGGATTCCCCACGTCATTTTTTTCGTTTTTATTTCTTTTCTTTTTGTGAATGCTCAACGGGATTTCCCCATAATATTTTGCACTGAAAATATTTGTCTCTGCAGAAATATGTCATGGCTGTGATGTCGCCATGTCGTTGGCATTGAATCGTGACCAAGCTGCAGTTTGTTGTACGTGCAACGGCAGCCGAATAGTCAAAGTTAACATTTGTATGCCCGCCCTCTTCAACGTCTTCAATCCCATTCCATTCTCACTCTCATTCGCCTTCACATTTCCGACTCCATTCAGATTCCCATTCGCAATCCTCTTTCCAACTCAAATTCCTACTCCGATTCCCACTCCTCCTCCTTCTAACTGCCTGTTATTTGGCGCGGACATCTGATTTATGACACTCAAATGAACTTCGACGTCGACTGAATAAATTTCATTGCGACTTTTCTATTGGGTTACTGATTTGCTTTGCATTATCATACCCTCTACTGGCCAAAAAGGGTATTTTAAGAGACTTCAAATGTAGATTACGAATAGAACACGCTAAAGCATCTTTAGTAGTCTTTGTTTTCTAGGCATTTGTGCCTTGTCATTGATGACAAGATTTTATCTACAGGGAATTGGCAAGTCGTGTACACCCGACTTTCTCACTTACATACCAGGCATTAGCGATATTTCGTTCACTGCAACAAACACAAATTCTTCAACTAAAATCGTTGGAATTTTTTTTGCAATTTGTAGGCAGAAGTTGCCATTGTGATTGTAATGGTGACTCTGACGGTAACTGTGCTCTTCTCTCTGCAGCATTTGGTTGACTGATTTCGCACTTAAAAATAAGTAAATAAAGGGTATTCACACGACGGGAAAGTCAATTTATTTAGAAAAAGCACGTGTACCCGTCTAGTTTAAATTGTTCTGCAGCACAAATGGTTAAAAACCAAACAAAGGAGTGCTCGACTACGGGATACCCAGCTCACACACAATTCAAAACAAATTGTTAAAAAACAACATACTTGTTGCAAGCTCGATACACCAGGTGGCGCTAGTGCTTCTCTGCATATTTGTGTTTTTCTATACTTGTTATTCGTTCGTAAGCAAATTTAAAGCTTGGAAAAGTGTACAATTGTTGTTTTTTAAAACTATAAACTTTTAATTAAGCTTGTATTGCAATTGGAGTTGCTGGAGGAGTACAAAAATTTACATGTTATAGTTTGTTTATGAGCTCAAACTAATTTTAATATTATTTTTATTTTTAAATTTTAATTTAAATTGTACATTTTTGTTGGCTTTGTACCATTGCTTTCAAATTGGTGTACATTTTGTATATGAAACAAGCGGATCAGTCGAGCGCGCGCGACAGTATAAAACCCTGTGCAGTTTTATAAATTAAGTATTTTGCTTATAATAGAAATAAGAACGTAGCAGGTGTTTATTAAAGAATACTCTTTTCAAACTCTCATTTTGCATATGAATTCTTTGCTTGCTTATAGCAGCTCACTTTCACATATTTATACATATTCAATCAAAGCTGAGTGTTACGACACTTAATTTACTTATGCTTGTGTCGTAGTAGTTCGCTATCTCGCTCGCACACATGTGCAAATATGGTAAGCAGACGCATGTATCACAGTCGTTCGCTGTCTCGCTCGCTCACATGTGCTGCCTGCTGCTCAACGATTCCGTGGAAAAAAAAAAACTTTAATTTCTTTGCTGATTTTCTGTCTTATTTATAAACCGATCTTGATGAAACTTTCAGCGTTCCTTCTATATATCATTCTTAACGCACTTGTTAAGTTAGAAGTGCCTACGTTGAGAAATGTGGCCATAATACGTTTTTTTTGAATTGCGGGGGGTGGGGGGGAAAGATATCGAAAATCTAACATAAACTCGATCTGGAGAGGGTATACAGGAACCTTCGTGCCAAATTTGGTGTCTCTAGCTCTTATAGTTGCTGAGATCGACGCGTTCATACAGACAGACGGACAGACGGACAGACGGACAGACGGACAGACGGACAGACAGACGGACATGGCTCAATCGACTCGGCTATTGATACTGATTAAGAATATATATACTTTATAGGGTCGGAGATGCCTCCTTCTGCCTGTTACATACATTTGCACAAAATTATTATACCCTTTTTTGCCCATTTTTAATGGGCACAGGGTATAAAAAGAAAGAGTCTGTACTCTTTTATCTAAATTTGTTTTATTATTCAATATGAGGTACAACATTAAATGACAACAGTAGCTGCACCAGAAATTGCAACACTTAACAACTTTCAGGGGAAAGAAAAGTACATTTAGCACACTCTATTAAAAGGGTGTGTTAAGTAACAGGGGTATTTATGATGAATCTGGCACAACATTAGTGCTGTTAATAGTACCTATGCTGACAGCAGGTCAGTTGACAGTAGCTATGCTGTTAATAGAACCCGTGCCAACAGCAGTGCTGTTAATAGTAGCTTGACAGTACTGTTAATAGTACTTTAGCAGTGCGGTTCACATCCAAGCTATGTAAATTTAACAGCGGCAGCAGAAAAACAGGAGCAGGCAAGCGTTTAACTTGGACAATTTGTGGTTTAACATCTTCAACCCCTGAGAACATATTCATCCCTTCGGCAAAGCTCGATTGCACATTTTTCGGAGTTGCGGCGAATTGTAAACAAAAGCTGCCTCAGCTTGTTGCTGTTGCCACAGCGAAGTGTTTGCTGCTGCTGTTTGTTCTATGTGCGTTCGTCGTTTTCATTTGACGGTGGGTGCCATCGGAGGCAAGTGTACCAGCATTAGTGGCAACCAGTACCCTAACGGTATTCCTACGTTACGGAATTGCGGAAGTGCGACACGTGCTTAACGGTTTGACAAGTTTCAAGTTCAGAGTTTGCTCGGAAAATGCGAGTTTGTTGCAAACGTAATCGAAACCAAGTTGAGGCAGGCCGCGACTGCAAGAAAAAGCGTTAAAGTAATGATAGAGGAGAACGGCTTAAGATGCGTGTGTGTGTTTGTGAGTGTGAGATAACGAGCATTATTCAAAAGGCACACCTGACTGCAATAACAACAATAGAAATTGAAATATTCATGAACTGGTCGATTGCCGAATGTGTCATGTGATGTGAAGTGTTGTGTTGCATTGTGTTGTATGCCACAAACATTGCCCACTCATCAATGCGGCGCTCATCAAATGCTCGCGTCAATAACAACAGCAACAGCAACAACAAGAACGACAAACAAACAGAACGACGACAGCAACATCAATTTGTGTCAAATGTCAACAAGAATTGTAACACAAATTTGCAATTTCCAATTGAAGAAGAATTATGCAAGAATTTGAACATAGAAACGGCGTGAATTGCAATTAGCATTCAAATTTGTAGTGTGAGTGAGATATTGATGCTTAAATAAACAAAACGAAAAAAAAAGAAGCAAGCAATCAACAAATGCAATAAACAATAAACAATTGACAACTGACATTTGTAACAGATTAACCATGAAATTAAAGTATCATCCTCTTGCCCGCTCAGTCGTGCGTACAAATAAAAGCGTCAAGCGTCAAAATAATAACCGACCACTGGCACATGTCACAGTCTGCGAGTCCACAATCCACATCCATATCCACAATGCCCTCCTCCTCCACCTCCTCCTTCAAAGAGTTGGACGTTGTGAATTTATTTGGGGGCTGCCAATCGTGTGATTTATGTGCCGTCATGCGTAAGCCGTAGCCAAAGTTTACTGTAAATCAGAGCCAGAGTTGGCCCAAAATTACGCCGATTATTCCGATTGTCGATTGTCGGACAATTTACCTACTGCAAAAGGTTGTCCATGTAATTGGCCATATTTACTACTGACAATGTGGGACTTACTCAAGGGAGAGCAAGACAGCAAGAGAGTAAGACAGAGAGAGAGAGTAAGACAGAGAGAGAGTAAGACAGAGAGAGAGTGGGAGGGGCAGAAGCAGTGATTTCGTTGTGGATTATGTGTATGCCAGTCTACAGCAACTGAATGTTAAAGTGTTATATGCCGTAGAACAGTTTAATTGCTTAGCTTGAAATAGAAAATAGATTTTCACAAAGTATTCTCAATATATTTGTGGAATGCGAAGATATATCTGATGAGTTCCTTTGGCCATAAAAATGCAAAACCTTAACAAGTAATGGCTCTTAATGACTAAGAGCTTATACTTGACACCTGGCAAAAGGGACTACCTGAACGTCAAAAGAACATTTTATAACTTTGGGCTTGTTCAAAATCAATCAACTTCTCGGTCGTCCGGCAGCTGGAAAAGCCAAAGCTGATGTTTTAAACAGTCAAGTTGAGAGTTAAAATAAATACAGACTTCAAAAGGAAAACAGAGCAATATACATACATATGTACATTTATATGAAATATGAGAATGGTCTCCCAAGTTTGCTTGCGGCTACATAAATAATGTAATGCAGTGTTCTTACATTGGGAGATGCTCAAAGGGTTTTAGCGTTGATACCTTACAGCATTTCGCCCCACAAGTTATCGGGTAATGGACCGTAAGTACATAGTCGGATACCATCCACTCCAACTCTTGTTTCACATTCCACAGTCCACATTCCATATAAGCCTGTCTCTTAATTAACTAAAAGCAACTGTAAGCTTAACGTTAAATAATAAACTTATTTTCGGACTAACTTCGGATTTAGATGAGAAAAGGCGGATTGAATAGTTTATGGAATTGCACGACGAAATTTGCTTTGACAAATCAAAGAACAACTATTAACATGCGGCACACACTTAACATTTAGGATGCATGTGTGTGTGTGATGTGTGCGTGTGTGTGTGAGGGTTGTTCTTATACCTAATAATTCATAAACACGCCCCTGTTAAAAGCTGTGTAAACACACTCTGTGACACACGCGACCTCAACACACACACTCACACACACCACACACTCAGTACACACACTCTGCCCACACACTCTTACCCGATTAACTCCAGAACAAAAAGGAATTCTAACAAGCATTCTTTTTCCGTCAAGCCGCTTAGGCACAAGGTCCTCATAGGTGCCTGACAAGATGTCTGCCTTTGCCGAGTTCCTACAACAATTATCCGTATTTAGTCTCACGCACGAGGTTAATAAAATGCCTCATATGACGTATAAGTATGCAAAAGATTGGTGCTGCATCTGAGCTGCTTGAAGAGCTCTTCTTGCTGAGCCCCTTCAAAGATTTTAACTTTTATTAATATAATGTTGTATATCGCTTTGTTACTGACATGGTTCATGTTCACTTTTACTTGGTCTCTTTGCTGCAATCTTCTTTAAGGTCTGCGTCTCTCTCTCAGACTATTTGTCTGCACTGAGGGGCAAGGCGAGATAGCTAGATGCTGTAAAGTTTGCTGATAAATGAGCAAACAGTTTGGTGGTAATCAAGCAGTTCCTTTATAATAGTGTTGCCAGCCTGTTAAAACACATAATTGGAAAAGGAACTCATTTTGAAGTGATTTCATGTTAATTATTATACGCTCTTTCGGGAATATTTATTATTATAATTTCCGATTGAATTGTATTCAGCTTTAAGTATATTTATCACATTTTTTCCACATTTAAAAAATAAGTCTGCCAATTTAGTGTTGAATTTTATTTTCCGCATTGTTAATAACAACTATAAAGCGTCAAGATCTCGCCACAAACCGCACTAGGCCACAACTCAATAATAAATCATTTACCTTTATTGCACAACATTACAACAAATGTAAAAAAGTGGGCAGCTGCGAGAATTAAGCAAAAAGCAAAAAATGTACAAAACAAAACGTAAACGAAAAGAGAAAGGGAATGGAAAACCAACATGAAAGCCGCATTGTTTGTGTGAAACTTTTTACTTGCAAGCGATTGGCAACTGATAAGGATTAAGGGATAACTACACAGCATAGAACTACACAATAAAATCCACTCATGTCCAATACAAACAAAAGGCGTTCAGCACAAAACAACTCTAAGCAAACAGAAGCGAGGCAATAAGGTAGATTGCAAATGTTAAAAGGGATAAGGCAGAGGGAATAGTAGAATAGGCTACAAGGGAACAAGGAACATGGTTTGGTCGACAACGACCCGCGAATGCAATTAAATTAGAAGAGGAAATAAGAGAAAGCTGCTTCAGTAAACAGCAAAAGTGAAATGGTAGGTAAATTGAAAACAGAAAAGAAAATAAAATAAATGAGACAAAAGTGGATGAGCTGGCAAATGGCTCAAAGTGACAAGGTCAGGTATGCTAAACTACAATAGAATACAAAACTACAACAAAGTGACAATGTTGAGAACACCTCAGCCATAAAGTGTTGAAGTGGAAGCAAGAGCAGCAACAACAACAAATACATTATTTCTCCTTTAGCATTTAAGCAGAGGCGAAACAATAACAAAAAACGTATAAGCAGAAAGTAAAGTGAAGCGTTCATCCGAAGCAACCACAGTCTGTGCAGTGTGCTCACTCTAACCAAGCGCAAAAGAGAACATAAAGAGCAGAAAATAAACAAATGGCGTCACTCACTGCCGTCGACGACAGCGGCAGCTTCAGCAGAAATAACTCAAGTGAACGGGTGCATTTAAAAGCAACTAAAGCAAGTGATGCGCCGATAATAATTAAATAAAGTGATAACTTAAATTCAACTATAGGCATTACTATAAACAAAAGCTGAATGCCTGCAGAAATAGTTATTGTAAAACACAAACAACAACAAGAACAGAAACAAAGACAGAAACAGCGTGAAGAGCAACTGCAAATAAAACAACAAAATTTCAATATAAATTTATGCGCGCCTTTGCCCCGCTGCGACGTCGACGTCGACGCAGCCGCTATACGTAACACAAGTAATGCTGTCAACGTAGACCTCGACGTCGACGTCGCAGCAGCAGCAGCTATACCTACAGCATGGAGAAGAAGAAGTGGAAGGAGTACGCCGCGTAGCACCAAAGCGGCGTCAACATTGCGAACAGTTATTATAATAATGGTGTTAGTTTTTAGCATAATGCAACAACAACAACAAGCGCATCAGCAGCAGCAGCAGCAAGTGCTGCAATGGCCATTCTATAACGGTAAGTACGTCCTTTTTAGACTACGCACAAGCACACCCACACCCACATACACACACACACACTCCATCTCTCTTACTCACTCTGACCGCTAATTCAACTTTTCAGCCTTCTTGTTCGCAGTGTAATAAAAAATTTGTATTGCATACTTTTAGCGGCTGCCATAATATTTCACAGAAATGCAAATTATGTTTACAGCGAAAGGGCGATGGCGCGAAAAGTGCGCTTTTAACAGTTCAAATTGCATTTAATGCATAACGCAGAGTACTCAAGTGCAGCAATATTTTTCAATTATTTCACATTTAAGCTGTTGCTGTTGCTTATTTGCTGTTAATAATATTGCTCAGCTTGCCCAAATCTCTGCCCATCTCTATTATTATCGAGGGTAATTTAGCGCCATTGCCCAACACTGGTTTACTGCAACATTCTCATTCCGAAACGTATTTAGATTATGTAGAGAACTCGTATGCAGAGTGTTGAATACGTTCCGTCTTGCATTTGTGCCCCACATTCAATCTGCGGCTTGTGATTTATGGCATGCTCCTTGTCCAGTTCCCCTTACGTCCTTTACATTCTCCACCAATGATTTCATCTCGAATGCAGCTCATTGTCTGGTGTCTGTGAAGTTAGACCGCAATAATCTTGTTTTATTGGTCTCCAGTGATATTTTTCTACAGTTTCTCTTTTTTTTTCTGGTTTTATTTCAGTTTTTTTTTTATAATATACCCTGTAATTTGAGCTATAAATAATTACCTAATTGAGAAACCACTTGAAATGTATTTATAAATTTTTAAATAATATTTTAGCTACTACATTTACAGGATATTTTCTAGTTGAGCAAGTTTTGCTACTTGACACTGTGTACTGAATTGAAGGTTTGCTTTGGCTTTGGGACTTATCTCATAAATAATTCATTAATAAATCTCAATTGATTTATCCACTTTTTCTCAGTAGGTTTCCCATTTTTCAACCATTTGGCATTGTGGCCAAAAGTTTGGCATTGATTAAATGATACGGAGATCATTTAAGAGCTTAGGCTCTTAAATTACAATTTAAGTCTGTTGAGACAGTTGAGCAAAAGAAGCTAAAAATATTTTTATAAAATTTGATCATTTCTGCTCTTCCCACATTATTTCCCCTCCATCTGGTCATGTTCGGCGTATCTAGCAATTTTCACATCAAACAACCATCATAAATATGTTTTGCTAATGACCGAAGCAACATTAACAAATCTTCAAAATAATACAAAATGTTGCACTAATTAATGAAATTTATGTCGGTCAACTTTGGTCCAGTTCACAAAGTGCGAAGAACGAAGGAATTCCTAACGAAATGGGGGCAACCGAAAAAGTGAAAGCTCAAACTTAGAGACGGGCTAATTGAATGCAATAACAGTAAAGCAGGCGGACGTCAAGTCGGGGGGCCTACGGAGGAATGAGGGAGATAAATTTATAGTTGGGAAATGATGGGCGGACGTAAAGTTTGCACTTATGAATTTTGCTGGCTGCTGATGTTCGCCGAATGTGGGAACTTTGATTAATCATTGAATTTGAGAGTAGTTTATTTTCTCTTCCTCCTATTTCCAACATGAGGGCGTAACAATTTACCAAGCTAATTGCTTTGATTTCCGAGAAACTGGATGATTATTTTCAAGTTAAAAAAAAGGGCATAACGGTAAGTTTCTAGTTGCAGTACATGCTAACATATCCTGTAGACAGGACAAAGGCCAAACGTCGACCATTAACAGGAAATGCTGTAAAAACTTTCCATCACATGGAAAATGAGGTCAAATGCGCGTAGGACCCGTTGCGAGTCCTGCATCCTGTGCGACAGGGTATTGCAATGTTTTATGCATCCCACATCTCTATATCCCTCTCTATCTCACTTCCTCTCTCCCTCGCTCATCCATTGTCAACGTTAAGGCAAATATATGTGTACTCTATATGTACATACACATATATGTATGTATGTATTTGCATATGCATAATAAAATACATAAATAAAAAGAGAAAAACCGTGCGATAAATTAAAGCGAGTCGCGGGAGCAGCCAAGGAGTCCCAGCTGTCGACTACTTAAAGTTGTCCGACCCCAAAGTTTTGCATATAATTTACACACGCACAATGGAAAAATGCCTCCCTTCGTCCCCCCTCCGACGAGACTGGGTTAACTTGGCCATCTTATTTAGGAAAAAGTTTCAGTGCCGACTGCTTAAAACTACAAGCGAAATTAAATTGGGCAAAAGCAGAAGCAGCGTCCCGACTGTTTAGTGGCCAGACAAATGGCAAGGCAGACAGACAGATACACAGCCGGACGGACAAACTCGCCAATGCCAATGCAGGCAGAAAAATGAGCAAAGGAAAAACTGCACTAATAACGTGAAACTTTATTAATTTGCTGTCGACTGGACGCCGGACGTCGGACGCAGGACGTCGGATGTCGGACGACGGACGATGAGACGAGTGGTGAAAATTTATAGCTTGCTAATTTGGTAAATTTGGTTTTCTAGTACTTTTCACATTTCCACGCAGAGTGCAAAACTGCGGCTATTTATACCCTGTACAGGGATATATTAACTTTGTGAAAAAAATTTTTGTAACAGGCAGAAGGAGACATCTCCGACCCCATAAAGTATATATATTCTTGATCAGCATCAACAGCCGAGTCGATTGAGCCATGTCCGTCTGTCTGTCCGTCTGTATGAACGCGTCGATCTCAGCAACTATAAGAGCTAGAGACACCAAATTTGGCATCAAGGTTCCTGTATACCATACGCAGATCAAGTTTATTTTAAATTTTGGATACCTCCCCCCCTTCCCCCGCAATTCGAAAAAAACGAATAATAGCCACATTTTTCAACGTAGACACTTCTAACTTATCAGGTTAAGAATGATATGTAGAAGGAACGCTGAAAGTTTCATCAAGATCGGTTTGTAAATAAGACAGATAATCAGCAATAAAAGTTATTTTTCCACGGAATCGTAGAGCAGCAGGCAGCACATGTGTGCGAGCGAGACAGCGAACGACTGTGACACATGCGTCTGCTTACCATGTGTGCATATTTGTGCGAGCGAGATAGGGTACTACTGCGACACAGGCATAAGTAAATTAAGTGTCGTAACACTCAGCTTTTGATTGAATATGTATAAATATGTGACAGATAGCTGCTATAAGCAAGCAAAGAATTCATATGCAAAATGAGAGTTTCAAAGGGGTTTTCTTTAAACACCTGTTCTGTTCTTACTGTTCTTTAATCAAGGTATCTATTATCAAAATACTCTTAATATAGAAGCCTGTACAGGGTATTATACTGTCGAATGCGGTCGACTGTAGCCTTTTCGACTGGTTTTTCTTGTTCTTTAGTTTGTTTTTCACCATGCCAGCTGTCGTTTTTCCTGCCCCACACATCTCTCATTGCATTATTCCCTCACGCTTTGCATTTCCATTATGTATCTACGCCCTATCGCATATTTTACCAGTCTACAGTCTGCAGTATGCAGTCGACGCATTTTCCTTAATTAAATTACAATTTTTAGTCGCGTTTTCATAGCTTTTTTTCGCTTGCTCTGTTAATTTTATACTTTGTTGGAAATTTATATTCCTGTCTCTCTCTTTGAGCAGTATTTTAATCATCCGTCGGCAACATTATATTAGTGTTTATTATTTAAAAATTTTAAACTTTGTTTCCCGAATGTTATGAATAACTTAATGATAAAAAAGGGTTTTGCGGGTATAATTAAAATAGCGTGGAAGAAGAGTTTGAATTTAACGGCTTCCTTAGACTTCGTCAGTAAGCAGTGCACAATGACAGTATGGCAACACTACCGAAGTGCAGCTCAGCATGGCAACATTGACGAGTCTGGCCAATGCTCCCTCCCCCTCTAATAATGCTGCAGTTGAGGGACCCGTGTGGGTGTGCGGGACACCAGCACCCTACATTTCCATTGCTCTGCTCTGCTTCCAGGAATTGTTCCTCGCTTCGCTTCATCTGTTGATCCACCACAGCGACTAAAGTCAAATATACTTATTATCAACAAACTGTATTTCTTTGACCTTCTTTCGGGTCAGTTTTAAATTGGCCCCAAACGAGTACTACATGTCAGCCAATTAACAAACGATTTGCTTGACTTATGGTGAACATTTTGTTCTCTTTTTGGCAGAAGTAAAGCTTTTAGCTACACAAGCATCCTTCAGGGTTCAAATGCCATACTTCCGCCATTGAATTGGGCTGTCGGCTGAATGGATCGGAATGGAACCGCAGACGTGTGCCACCTACATACAACTTGCCACAAATGTGAACTGGCGAAACCTTGTAACCAAAACATAAATATTATGGGGGGAAACAATGGCTCAGCAGTCGCAGCAGCTACAACAGCTACAACAACAAAAGTAAACACACAAGCCATTACGCAGGCGAACACATACATATGTATGCATACACACATCTGGCACATTCATGTATGTGCATGTGCGTGCACGCCACAAAGTATGCTACAAAAGCAGCAATTCAACCGCAAAACGTTTCGGTCGCGTGGACCGCGGAATTAGTTGAAAAATAAACATAAATACTAAAAGAACTGCAAAATACATTTTTTTAAAACTGAAAGTGTATATTTAATGAAGCAAAGTAAAATAATACAATTTAAAAAATATATATACAAAAACTTAAAGCAAAATCTTAAAATTAAAATCGATTAATAAAGAAATATATACAAAAAAATAAAACCAGAAGTATGTATACCAAATAATTAACAAGCTCATTTTAATTACACTGGTTAAGTTGGCAGTGTTCAAGTGAATAATACCCTACTTTCTCCTTTTTCTTTGAATAACTTTATTGTTGCAATGATACTTTTAGTATACAATAAAAAGAACAACACAGGAACCAAATGTACAATTATTTTCGATTTATTTGGCAATCAATCAAACAGTCTAATAGCTTTTTGATATAGTGCCTCAATATAGCTTTAAGGCAGAATGGCAGCAAAGTCGCAAGTATTGCTTACTTTAAAAAAGGGAATAGAGGAAAGCGTAGAACGAAAAGGATAAAGACAACATATGGCATCTAGTAAAAATTGTATAACAATATTGCAACATGTGGCAATGTCCGCTTGCCGCTGCTTACTACAGCTACTGCTAAATGTACGCACACACAGAGAAATTACAGTGTTTGTTATTGCTGCGTCTGCTTTGTATTTATTTCAAGTTTCTGCTTAAAAAATAAAATGCCACTCAACTGCAAGACGCGCCCATCTGCAATGCGTTCGCAGTTGTTGTTTTCCTTCCCTTAAGGCAACCGCTGTCAGGACAAGGGCAAAGGATGTCTGTTTTTTTCGAATGCTGCCTGTTTTTTATTGCAAATGGAATTGCTCCCGGTCTGACACGTCTTCACAAGACAGCTGCAATTGCAGATGCTCACCTGCCTTTGGTTGCCCCAATTTTGAGGTACTTCAGAAGGTATTCTGCACCCTGCTCTCAAACAAAGCCTTGTGATAGCTGCGAATATTCGAAATTGATTACAAATTGCAAATCACAAGCAAGAGAAAAGCACACTTTAATAAACAACGCTCAGAGCGCAGAGCAATCGAGGAATTCAAAAAACTATAGCATACATTTTGGGGCAGACTGTCTGGCGCAGGTTTCTTTTCGTTTGTCCGGCGGGTTAATGGGATAACACACACACACATACTTTCAGTTCCATAAATTTAAATTTTTAAATCTTTTTTCAATTTGTTTTTGGCTTGTGCAATTTTATCTATACGCAAATCTGATATCTAAGCCTTTTTTTATTAACACAATTGTTTGCTAGAGATTTCCCTATGTTTGGTTTTGTCATTTGCTTGGATTTGGATCTAAATTGTTTTTGGGAAACTTTTAATTTGCTGGCAAAACTTTACAGTTGTTGGCATAGTTTAATGATTCATGATTGGAAAGTTTATTTTGCAAAGATCATGATTTAAGCGAAGTAGAACTATGTTTATAAATACAAAGAGAGAGAGACAGAAAATTTGTTGTATGGGATAAGCTCTTTAACTAATAGCCAACCAAGTGTCAATAGTCAAGAGCTTGCATATTTTTCAAGGAAACTAAACTTTCTGTTGCCCTACGACATCTAACCAAGCCAATTCATTTGTGGTTTACCTATGTTATCATTCATCAAAAACTCAAACAATAAGTACTAAAGCAGACGAGCAAAAGAGCTGTAGGAAATTGTTTCTATGAATGCGAACTGTATTGCTTAATTAATTGTATAATACTTGCCTAACAATATTTACTTTAAGCAGTTCTCAATCGTTATTTAGATATATTAATCTAAAAAAATAAGTACAAAATTATAAATAATTTTTTTATTGATGTTATCTATTTGTTTTAATTTCGTTTTCGTTTTCTTTTAGACGTTATTAGTTACTTTATTAATAATGTGTTATTAATTTTAATTTTATTTAGTTAATTTTATTTTCATCTTAAAGCTGAGGCAACATCAAACTCTTAGGGCATTTACTGCACTTCAGAAGTGAAAGTGAAGCTGAAGTACCAAATAGAGCTAAGTAAAAGCTGCAGTTGACAGCCTCTTATAACATTATGTTCTTTCTTTTTTTTTGTGAAAGTTGGAAGTTCATTTGGTCCTTGTGGCCAGTCAAAAGGCATTCCGTGTTGTTGCATTTCTGTTGCTCTGCGAATCCTTAAACATTCATTTTGACACAAAAGCAGCAAGAGCAATAACACAGGCACAAAAACTAAGAGTTTTGTTGAACTTTAGACCAAATAATGGAAGTTTCCCAGAATAAGCTAGCTGCAGAGTACGAATTGAGCAGCGTTTCTAGTTAATCGATGTAAGAAAACACAGAATAAAGTCCTTGCGGCTTCACTTTCAGGTTAAAAGCAGGCAAACTGAATGGCTACTCATAGAATATATTAAATTAAGGTCCTTCTGTCCCTTTTGTCTTCATGTCTTGTGAATATGTGATTGAACAGATGCATTTCTCTCTTTATTGCCAGCAATCATTGTGAGGCAGAAACACTTGAGGCACTCTCTACGCATCTTGGCCTTACCTTGACTTTGACTTTGACCCAAGCTGAGCAGGACAATGGCATTTGATTTTGGCCAGAACTTGATAGCTGCCAAATAATGCTAATTTTTTAAAATATTTGTGAAATGTCTGATTGCAGGACTTGACCAATTTGCATTCGCTTTTGCGATTGCTACACCTTTTGCAAAGGATCAAGGACATCAAGGACGAATTGGGTTATATTTGATTGCTTTGATGTATGGCAATCGATTTGATTTGCTGTGGGCCTAATGCTCTCACATCCATTCTCATTCGACGTTGCCACATTACTCAGCTGTCAATTTAACAGTGAGCGTTAAATGTTCATGCTCACTCGGACTCATTGCTGAGTTAGCCAAATGGCTTATCCATTAAAGCCATCATGCATCATTTTCACATTCAAGTTGGCGAGACGAGGAGACAGCGACAGCGACGGTGACAGAGTTTTGCTGCAGCTAAATGCCATACGCTATACGCCACTTGCCGCATGCCACATGCCACATGCCACATGTAACAACTACTAGTACAACCAACAGAGTGCCGGCTAGTAGTTGTCGTTACTGTTTGTTGTCGCCAAACGACGCGATACGGAGCTACGTTGCAACACCGCTAAGCGAAATGAAACCCTGCCAAAACTCATTGAAAATCGACGCATTTAAAAGCTTCCACAAATGTTTATAACAATTTCCCATTTCCCACATACACGTCACAATATGTGCATGATAAATGTGCTTTATATATACTAAATATCTATATACATATCTATATATATATTTATCTGGCTTTTTGGCAGCCTCGGCTGCATCATATAAACACACTCACAACCGGACGGCATGTGGCAAGCAGGGCAGTGGCAGATACATCAGGCTGTTGCCTGGCAACGTGACACCATGTTGCGCCACGAATACCAACAATATCAACAAGGACTTATCCTCCTTATAGCCACAGACAATGCCCCATTTCCGTTAACTAAGCAACAATTTATTCTCATATTGATTGCGCATTGGATTGCACTAGGGAATACTCCGGGATTTAGATAGAACTAAATAACAATCGAACTAAGTTAATCTATATATTAAATCTATAAACTGTATGCACATAACTTTAGTTTGTAGATGAATAAATAATTAATTGAAGAAGTATTTAAATCAACAGTACAAATTAAAGTAGGAAAATAAAATTGCACATTAATATGATCATTTAGATACAGAGGATAATCATAGTGAACGAAAAGGCAAATGAATTGATAGACACGACAGGAGAATAAACGAATAGACAGAAAGGCGGACGGATGGCAGGAGAGTAGCAGATGTAAAAGGTGAGAATGGAGAGCAGAAAGATGGACAGAAGAACAGCCTGAACTGGCAGACTTATAACTTATTTACACTACAAACATTATATTCTCCGTTCTTTCACAATTTGTTCGTTTAGTAAAAATGTACAATTGCAATTTGAAATTTAAAAGTATTTGAAGCATAAGATAAAAAGAAGAGAATAGTATTTAGAAATTAAAATACATATATATAGTATATAAATTAAATATATTATAGATTTCCAGTTCCTTGTTGCCAGGGCTCAATCCTTGATCCTTGATCCTTGTCGCATATCAGCTATATATATAAATAAATATAAACATAAATATAAATACAAATATAAATATAAATACAAATATAAATATAAAAATAAATATAAATATAAACATAAATACAATTAAAATAATAAACATAAATATAAATCTAGATAAACATATAAATATACATTTATTAGTAGATCCTTTCTACTCACCAGCAAACATAGACTAGTATTAGACTGTGCAGTGGGTCGTTCCTTGCGCAACTTGATTTGTCTATTGACCATCTGGTAGTAGAAGCTTCCCTCCTTCTCCCGCAGCATCATTGGCTCACCACGCTCCGCAGTCTCCGAGGTGCGCTCTTCCTTGTAGCGCTGATCGGAAAGGAAGACCTGTACGTTCGGTTCATTCGCCGCGGGAATCTGTTCTGGATTCACTTTAAAATTGATCAAGTAATTGCCACAATCCTTGAGCAAACCGTAGTTATTGTCGCTAGGTGGAATACCGAACTGAACCTGGACAAACTTATCTTGTGAGACATCCGGAAAGATGGGCAGCACACCGACGGGACGTGCGTTGCTGTTGGCCTTTGTGGGATGGCATCCCAGTGGCTTCTCGATGTCCACAAATGTCTCAAGAATGAGCTGCTTCTGTTGCTCAATAGTCAAAGCTTCCATTTCCAGCTGCGGTTTCTCCGCCTGCAGTCGTTGCAGACCAGTACGTGGGCGTGGCACAGAGCTACGTTCCTTGGCAAATAATTCACGGCATTCCTGAGCGCGTGATGGAAAATTGTGCACCGACTTCGGCTTGGGATTATTGATATGCAACGCTTCGATGTCGGCCAAGAGTGCGGCATCCTTAGGATCCATTTCAACTGCCTCTCCCTCGTTGGGTTGATACGTTTTTTTGCCAAGCAGATCGATGTCGAAGAGCAAGTGCAGACCCTTGAATTGTTGGTTAAATTGTGTCTCCAGGTGCGGAAATGACACTGGCTCCGTGGTGTAGTCCATCAATGTTTTACCACATGGCAGAAATTTGCAGCCAATTACCGGATCGGGCAACTCGGCCTTAAACTTGATGGGGCAAATGAACGGGTTGCTGCAAGAGATTCCCATAAATGTATATTCCCAGATTTCACTTCAATATTTACTTACGGAGCTCCATCGTTTTTCTTGAATCTGTTATTCGATTCGTTTGTGGCCATTTTGTGAGAAAAATGCGCAACTTATTTGGTTTTGAGAAACAGTATTGAGTGTTGAGCAACGCCGGAGATATTCTTACTGTCATTTTGCACACTAATGTAATGCAAGACTTCTGTTAAGTAAAATAGTTCCTTTGTCAACAGTATTGCATAACAAGTAAAATTAATGGCAGTTGGGCTTGAAATTTAAGCCTCTATTATTTAGATCAATAACGTAGTTATTGTAATGCCAAACAGAAGTTAATCTCTTATAGTTAATCTCCTTGCTTGTCTCGAGAGCTGTGCTGCCAGTGAAAGGAAGGAAAAAGGCTTAAAAATGCGGCCTAGAAACGTGCCTGGCCTCCATTGTGTTGACTTTTCTTTTGGCGACACTTTATCAAAGCTAAGTGTCTGCCTGCCACGCCCTCTTGTCGATTTAATTGCCCCGCAGACACTTTAATGTCAGCATGAATTAAAATTTGATTTGATGAGACACTGGTTAGGGAAAGTCACTCGCACTAATGAAATTCTCCCTGAAAATTGCAGAGCCCTGATGATGATGATGATGACGATGAGGCGGCACTTGAAGTCGAAGTCAAGTCTGTCCCATTAATTAATTCGGCACGCGCCTCTGACCATCATAGCATTTGGAGATGCGAACAGTTTCCTTCTTGGCCTGATCGGCTCATTATGGCCAACAACTCGCCATGAATTTGCAATTGTATGTGGTGATGTTAATGGGTGTTGACGCTGCGCAGTGGCACGTAATAAGCTTAGAACGATGTTCAAAATTGCATGACAGAGCCAAGTCGAGGTCTGCGGTGACAGCCAGATATACTCCATCAAATGTATCTGAATGGACGATTGTTGAAGTTGCTTAAATGGTGCGAAGCATGTTTAGCATTTGAAGATATATGTGCATACATATGTATGTGTATTACACATACGAATTTCAATGTCCAATGCAATTATTACAGTTCTATTTTCAATTCAGTACTTAATGAGCGAATGAACATGTAGTTCATTTAGTTCAGTCTTACGAACAAATTGTTCTTCTACCTCGTTTAAACGAACGCTTAGTTCAAGCAGCATACCTGTCGTAGAAAGAACAAGCTCAAATGAACGGACGCACTGGATGAACAGCAATGAGGAACTAGTTCTTTCACGGGAGCCTTTTCAAACGGAACAAGGAACACAAACAATGAACCATATTTGTAAAAGGTAGAAAAATCAAGCAACGGTTGTTTTTTCACTTTTCTTCTATTTTCTATCTTATTTATGGATCGATCTTGATGAAGATTGCATATATATGGTATTCTTCAAGCACCTGCTAAGTGTCTACGTTTGTTTGCGATTTGTGTGGGCGGGGGTGAGATATCGAAAATCTAACATAAACTCGAAAGAATGTAATAAAGTGGCTAACGTGGCTTTATCATATTCATAAGCATTAGTCGAGTGCTGTCCAGTTGAGCAGCAGACGAGCAACATAATTGAGTTCGCAGTTGAGAACTGAGGCGGCACAACAGATTTTGAAGGACTCACGGCATTAGCATGCATACGGCATTCGATTAGGAATCTTTTCACGTTTATTTTGTGCGCAAAGCAAGCAGTAATTGCTTTATGTGCTGCTCGCTTTGGATTTCTACTTACTACTTTTCGGGCTGATGATCATTTGGGTAGGGAATGAGACAATTCTGATGGCGACCAGGACATAATTGTATCTGCACACGACCGTGTCACGCCTACGGCTGTGCAATTAGACACGCCTTCTACATTCTCGGCCAGCATAAATCATAATTACTTGGCCAGCTCTGTCGCTCTGTTGCTCTGATGCTCTATCTGTTCTGGTATTCGTCCCCGTCGTCCTTCCCGCCCCATTGCCCCCATTACGCTTTCCGATTTGTTCGGGGCGCACTCGAGTGAAGACGTTTATTAAGCGCCATTACCTCGGCATATAAAGTGCTTCCCGGAGACAGGAGGCATCCTCCTCGCACACCTCTTGACTATATCCTGCGTGTGTTTGTTCTGAACCACTACAATTGATTGCACTGCGGTTATGGGTCGAGCAATTTGTTGTCGAGCTCCAACACTCTACCTCCCGCCTGCTGCTCCATCGACTCCCTTGCCCATGCATTCGCTTTGCAGCTTTTCTCTTCTGTCGTCGCCTCCACACTTTCCTTCTTGCAATCCCTTCCTCCACTGCCGAACCTCGCCCAAGCAGTGAAAAGTTTGCTTTGTTTTCGGACAGCTAAATGAAAATTTAAGAGCTATTCATTATTTGTATGCCTGCAACGGTATTTCGGCTTCACCTTCTCCGACTTCCATCGATTTATAATTTTTATTATGCCGCATAAATTTTACTTTTCGCATTAGTGCACATACATATATACACACACACATACCTGTGTGCAAGCGTAATTAATAATTATATTAATCAAAATTTTACGCAGAAATGTTTACGGCTTTTATGTGGTTTGTCATTTGTGGTTTTCTATTACTACTACTATATTTGTTAAAAGCTCCCGCAATTTTATACTGATTATGAGCATTCCTTAAAAAAGTATTTTCTTAACAAATGTGTGTAGTGTACAGATTAAGACGAATTTCTTATTTCAAAAATATATTTCATTAATTGCTAGAAAATAAGGTTCGATAATTAAGATTTGTGCTGCATAGAGTTGCCTAATTGCAGCAGAGGGATATACATTTGTATCTCTGTTTTTCCCGCAACTAATAAAGCACACACCCACACACTTCCACCCACTCACATTGCGTGGCATATCCATTGACGGCGGTTTATGCTCGCGCTTCCCTTACAAAGGAGAGACATGTAATTAATTTCTAATTAAAGACCGACAAAGCTCAAACAGTTGGGCCACACACTCAACTACAGACACTCACACACACAAAAGTACAGAGTGACATAGTGGAAATTGCAGCCCTTTCTTATGCCCTGTTTAAATTAAATAGACTACCAAATAAGAGTTTTATAGCCTTGAGCTATTCGTTGTTACAGAGACATAAGCTTACTTATACTTGACCAGCAGCAACAGACAATTGACTTGTCAATCTGTACGGATAACGATCGGATAAGAAACTATTTTCAACAGCACTGAGCCTTGGCACTTTACAGTAGCGCCACCTAGCGTATCTTACCGCTCTGCACACCCTATAGCTGCGTTCTTACCTGTGCTTTCATGCTGTGTGCTATGTGCGTTTTTGTTGCTTCCTTAGGACAGGGGACGTGGCAACAAGATGACTGCCCCTGCTGTTTGATCAAGCACATGCCAGCCATAGTCATACTCATAGTTGTAGTTGTAGATGTTGCTGTCGTTGCGGCTGTCCTATTTGTAGTTGTAGTTGTGCTTGCGTTTGTGCTTTGAAAGTTGTGACAAAACAAAAACCGCAGTGCGTTTTACGGGTTTTGCCTGTAAGCAGCCTTTGGCCTCATCTGCAGGCGTCGCGTCGTCAGATGCTTTCTTGCCAGGCAAATATTTAAAGTTTCCTTGCCCAACAGTGAGCTGAAAAATATTTAAAATTAGTATACGCACTGTGTTTGCCTAATGCTAGAAATGTGCAGCTAACTTAATTAACAAACCAATGTTTCAATTTACTACAGTTTATAGTTTTCATTTTATATTTGTTGCTTTTGCTGTTGCACTTGCTGTTTTGTAGTTGTTGATGTTACGTATAAAACCTGAAGCTGTCCGTCTGGTAACCTAAGTACTTGCAGCACTTGCACACATTTAAGTTAATTAATTTTCATTTCAGCTAGCTGGTCAAATTGATCTAAGTCCGAAACCCTTCATGATTTGCATTGCACAACAATAATAACAAATGAGAGGATACTCTCATCGCCGAGAGTCTCTTATTTCCAGCTCTACACTCATGTATGCATGTTTGTAACGAGCAGACCGACAGACAGATATCCTCTTTATCCGTCTCATTTCATTTAATTTTCACTTTTCTTGCCATAACCGTAATAAGCGCAATATTTAATAACTTAACTCTAAGTGAGGGGAGTATAAAGTCTTTACACTTGTCAAATTACATGCAATTTGCACTGCAATAACAAATGCTTATGGCGAAGTAAAGTCGCTGGTTTGTTGGGCGAGGAAAGTCACAGAAGTTGACAGCAAAAATAAAAAATTTACAGCAATAGTAAGAATAATTATAAATGTAATTATAAATATAGTTAATTCCAATTAGCTAATATCCATCCCTGAGCTGTGGACTTTGTTTCGATCAGCACTGTGGACGCTTCATAGCGGCAACGTTCTCTCTCTCTGCTACACACGGCTAAACTTTTGCTATAGCGTTCTCATTCTGCTGCGCTCAGCTTCTCACACAAACACGCCCCCATGCATGGATGCTAACAGCAGACACCAGATCACACATGCACACACACACACACATAGATACCTCTCTGCAAACAGTTGCAGCTCGCTTGCTCAATCTTGCACAATTGCTAATGGGAGGCAATGCAATTAAAAAAGACTATGGCAACTCTCTGCATCACATTGACTCCCTCTCTCTCTGTCATATTGAAGCTCAACACTTGCTATCAAAATGTTGTTAATCTCAAATTTGTCGTCAGCAGTTGTTGTGTTAAGTAGAGAACTTTTGGAACGCCTCTCGCACAAGCAGCTTCAACAATTTATAGTTGACTCACGTTATGTAAGGCAACTTCTTGCAGTATTTGATGATAAATACATACATACATAGTACATATATTGGACAACAGCTTTGACGCTCCGAAGTTTTGTCTTGGCCACTTTGAAGTCAAAGTGTAAAAAGGAAAGCTGAAAACTGAAAACTGAAAGGATGCGTGCGTATGAAGAGTTGAGTTGAAGCTTAGTGTACAATATGATGGAAGTGTAAAGCGAAAAAAGCGTGGCATAACCCGGCACGTATTTCCGTTTCCGGTGCTGGCTGCTTGGTGTGTGGACCACATTTTTCCAACGTTTTCACTTTGTTAAAGGCGAGTACAAGAAAATTTGCAACTGCACTTGACGCAGGCATGTAGATTGTCATTGTGTGTGAGTGTGTGTGGGGGTGTGAGTGTGTGTGCGTGTGTGTGTTTGGGAAATTGAAGCATTACATTGTCTAGTGATGATGGCCCTCTGGCTGTGTAGTCTTAGCCATTGCTGTTACCTTTTGCTCTACTCCAACTCTCTACGCGACTCGTCGTTGGCTTTTGGCCTACTGCTGTTGCCTGCCCTCATTTGCAGCTTCGACTTTTAGCCATGTTACACGTTTTCTTGTTATGCTTTTATGCGACCCTTGTACTTTTTCCATTATGCGTCCTGTGTGCCGCTTGTTGTTCCTTCTCCGCAGCTGCTTCTATTGCTTTTACGGCTCGTACTCCCTCTACTCCTTCGAATCCTTTTGGACTGTTAGCCAACGTTCTTGCGATTTTATTGCATGTTTTATGGAAATTTTCAAACATTAGCCGTACTCTGCACATCAAACGCATTTGACGCATTCCACACAGAAACGTAGACCGGCTAATGTTCTCCTTTTACCTGCTTCGTTCCCCATCCGGCTTTATCTCTCGCTCTCTCGCTCTCTCTCTCTCTCTCTCTCTCTCTCTCTCTCTCTCTCTCTCTCGACGCACCTGAACATAAGCTGTGAGTTTGTGCCATTCGCATTTTGGTTTAACCAACGCACGATGCCGTAGCACAAACTGCTAATTTAGTTTGACGTATTGCCCGGGGGACATCGATCAACAGTTCAAGCTCAAAAACTGAGCCTGACGCTTCCAACTTCCGCCTTCCACCTTCCAATTGCACCTGCCACTTCCCAGTTACGACTTCAACTCCAAATTGCCTCTCAGCTCTCAAATTTGATTGTGCAAATTTGTGCTTCGTCTCAGACTTCATCTCATTCTTGGCTTACAATTGTTTTGCTTCTGTTATGAAGTGAAATATTTTGCAATTTTTATTTTCCCGATTGCGTCTAAATCTGTATAGCGAACATGTAATTAGAAACTTTTAATTGTTCGCAACTCATGTAAATTGCTTTCAATATTTACAGCAGCTTAACTAATCCAACTTTGAGCTAAGATAAACTCCAGTTGAACTGCGCTGCGTTAATGACAATCTAGATGCCTAGATTGATTACCTTTCTTTCTCTCTTTAGTAATTCCCTCAAGTCAGTATGATATTTAGCTGTCCATCTATCTCTAACAATAACCTTGACCATCTTAATTGTGTAGGCAACAAGTGCAAACATATTCTAATGTTGAAATAGCATTAGGATAGAGAGTACATAAGTTGTTCTTCATTCACTAAGTTTCGAACAATAATACACTCCCACCTGAGGTAGACACTTACATTCACTCCTTCTGTGGCAAGTGGGCGTGTCAAGGTTGTCTGGCTAACAGTTTTAAAGTTGAAGCTCTCAGATTGCTTCTGATCAGCCTTCAACTATCGGGCAAAGCTTTGCACAAAAAGCAAATCGATAAGTGTTGTTACCCCCACGGGTGGGAGTTAAGTGGGATTTAGAGCGAACATTATTGTAGCTCAACTTGGATTGATATTCTATTTAAGCGCAATGGGGACATCATTAATTTAATCAATTCGTTTGTATTACGCGTGGCCATGGATCTGGCAGAAATGCGATTCATTTTGATCCAAATAAACACACACACACAGGCGCACACACACACACGCATATGCACACACACACACCCATAGAGAAAGCTAAGCAATAAATTCATTTATAACTTTGTTGCATGCAACGCTGAATGTGGGCATGGTCAAATCCACTTTCACTCGACACACAAATTGAGTTAGAAGAAATGTGAAATTGAATTTAATTTGCGTCAACATTTGATGTACGTTTCTCCGCTCGATTTCTCACATAATAACAACAGCAACAACGGCGACAACAGCAGTTGAAAAGGTCACCAGCGACCAAGAGAAATGAGAGATGAGAGATGAAAGATGAGAAAAGTCGAGTTCAAAATGCAAAATAAATCCCCAAACCATAAAGGCGCATGATATGAGTTTCTGAGAGTTCAACGTGAAATTTGCATGTCCTGTCTGGGAATTGAGGAAATGCGTGGAGTAGTCTCCACTGATTATAGCCAAACTAAGACCCTCTGAACCCCACTGTGCCACACCGTATCTCAATGTCCCGGTGTGTCCCTGCATCCCTGTGGCAAGTTGGGGTTCCTGTTCATTTATAATTCGTCTGGCGTGCGACACTTGAGACTGTGGACCCTGTTGCGATTCTTACTCAATCATAATCGAAGTCTAAGGTGTTCATTGAACTCTGTCAATAAACAAAGCTTGTCATTTATTTACTTGCAACAATTTGAAATTAAACAACGTTCTATTGACATTTGAAAAGTGCAAACATTTATGAAGTCGTGTCGTACATTTGAAGTGATAAAGGTAAACAAAAATAAACATAAACATAAACACACAGATACACAGATCCACAGCACATATAGAAAGCAATTGTTTAACATTGCAACAAGCATTTCATTGCATTTAGTGGCACGTTTGTTGGCATATTTCAATTTCAATTTCAGCTTACACAATTTTTACCGGCCTGGTCGCCATGATAAATAAGAGTAAAGGCAAAAAGTGACAAACAGAAAAGATTTATTTGGAAAAGCCCGTGCAAATCCAAGAGATGTTTTCAATTGCCTGCTATTGCAATTTATCTTATCATGTGTTCTCCTTATTTTTGGAATTGAATCCATACACATAGTTGACAGCCCGCAGCAAAAATGTGCCATAAGATGCGTTCCGCAAAGCTATATCTTCTTCAAAGCGCCAATAATTCAACTGTATATCATTTGATATGATGAATCCTTCTCTTCAGCTAAGAATATCAAATACATTTATAATTCTTCTTCATAATTTATATTTATTTCATTACAGAACTAAGCGAGTATTTAAAACCTAAACTATTATCAATTAAAAAGATTACTAAAGTTTGAAGAAGTGTTTCTTAGTTGCCTTCAGCTTCAATACTAAAATCGTCAATTATGAGAAATCATTTTCTGGAACAACTTATAAGTGTACCGCCGAATTTCTCTTTTGTTTTGTGGCCTTTATCAAGTTATTGTTGATATTTTTGTCATTTTAAGTTCTACGCGAAGAGCACACTGAACACTACAAGTGCAACACGAGCCACACACACAAGCACAACAACAACTACAGCAAGAACAACAACAACAACAACAACAACAATCAGCAAATACGCTTCTACCAACTGTGCATGTCCTGCTCGTATTTGCCCGACGCCGGAAGCTGTTGAGCGCGTGAAGTGGCACTCCTCTGTCGACCTGCTGCTGTGTTGTCCCAGTCCTGGATCTGGTCTTGATTCTATGTCCCGGTTCTGTTTCTGATGTTGGCAACCTACAAAAAACACGGGCAGAGTAACACATACAACGTGAAATGTTTTTCCGCCTTTGGCAGCATTGTGAAATCAGTTGTTATGCCCCATGCCAACCGAAATACAAAATACATAAGCTTGGCGGCTTTGCGACAAAACGAAATGCTAAGAGAAGAGCTTAGATTTAGCATGCCCACTAAATAGACAGATACATATGCAGTTACGAGGGGTGCAACCAAGTTCTTTCAATTTGATAGAATATTAAAATATATCACGAACTTTAACTAACCCAAACATTTAGTTACAATCTGATAATAAAGAAGGCCTCAAATAAGCATAGGAATGAGCTGGGGAGTAGCACTGGCGCCATTGGGCAGCCAAGTAAATAGTGTATACACTGTAAATTTTGCTAATGGGTTGCCAGATAGGTAACTTCTTAACAGTGCAATGTCAGCGATTAAAGGGTTAACATATGTGGAAAATGTTACGTTATTGTTATGGGCATTGATATCAAATTAAAAGATTGTGAATGCATAAGCTTTTTAAGTGCTATTATTTTTAGTTAATTAATCATTTGACATGCTGCTGGTTACAAGTAAAATACAACATTTCAATAAAGTTGAATTGAACTTGCCAAAGAGAATACTTAAAGCGAATAATCCTGCGGGCTTAAGGAATTTAAAGCCAGTGCTTGGAATGGCCAGCGAAACAAATTAAAACGTAATCAAGAAATGCCAGAACACAAAGCAACGAGCAACGAGAAACGAACAGTTGTAAATTCATTTGAAGACTGAGTAAAATCAGCAGCATGCCGCTAAAGTGATAAAAGATGAGGTGGATAAATTTCTTTCTCTTTACTTTGCAGGTATTTTCACAGCAGTTGAAGGAGCGCAATACAACAAAAGCTTCAACAACAACTACAACAACAGCATTTCGCTTACTAAAGCGGAAGATTTCAATGCTGATGACGTGGCGGCATTGTCATCGTCTGTGGCTGCCACGTTGCCACAACCGGAAGCCACGAATCACACTTTCAAGAGTTTAGCCTTCCTGGCCAGCGCCGCCGATCCCTTTGGCCCCTTGCCCCACTCGATTGCATTGGATGGCTTTGCGGTGGCCCCGACGGCAACGGAAACGGAGTTTGTACATTCCTTGCCAATTTTTGACTTTGGCATGCCGCGCAACATCACAGGACGCACCGGCCACACGGAAGCCATAATTAAATGCCGCGTAGACAGTCTTCATGATAAATCGGTAAGTCGTGACTTTAAGACTGGCGCCAATAAAATTATTCATTACGCCTGGCAGTTGCGTCTTCCTCTGGTGGCAATCGAATTCACAATTGTGTTACATGTCATCGATATTCCATTAATTACATTTGCATTTCTCTTTCTCAGGTATCCTGGATACGTAAGCGTGATCTGCACATATTGACTGTTGGCACAGCCACCTACACCTCCGATAAGCGATTCCAGGCATGTAGCTTATATTCTTAAATATATACGAGCGGTGTGTTTGAGTAGGAAGTGCAGGAAATCTGAAGAAGTTAGCGATAATATGTAGCGATTAAAGAAAAATATAGTTGCATATAATAAATGTATATTAAATAAGTACAACAATATATTTAATGAGGTTCAAGCTTTTTGATCTTCAGCTGCTAATTAACAGAGAAGCCTTTGCAACAGGTCGGCAACTCTGTAGCTGTAAGACTGATTGGCTTTAAAACGCATAGTATAGTGTGTGACTTTGAATGCAAACAGGCACTGCTTGCAATGATACTACTGCCACTTTAAGCAGTGTACTGCTTCTGCTCTTAAAGTATTGCCATGACATTTTAGTCTATTTTATAAATATTACACCTAGAACGTTATGGTATATGGTAAGACAGCTGAACAAAATATTTTTGTGCTCTCAGGTGTCTGAATCAAAGGACGCACGCGAATGGACGCTACATGTGAAGTCGCCACAGGCCAAGGACAGCGGTATTTATGAATGCCAAGTGAACACTGAGCCCAAGATGTCGATGGCCTTTCAGCTGAATATCATTGGTAAGCGCACGAACAGAATACAAATGCAAAGATTCAAAAACGAAATTAAATGTGAAATTGTGAGTTTTCATGTTTACACATCTGCTGGCAGCAGCAATGTATTTGTTGCTGTTGAATTGCTTATTAAAAATTGTAATTCAGTTTACCTCGCCAACAGCGAGCAGCCAACACCCAACACCCAAAAGTAACAGCAACAGCAACAGCACAGCAACAAAAGCAACAACAACAGTGAGCAGCAATTATGATTATTTCATTTGTTGGCCCACTCTGACAAATGCATAATTTTGGCCAAATGTCTGCAGGCATACATTTTTAATTTCCCATTTTTCGTCATAAATAAATGAAAAACGGACCGAGCCAGCGCTCCCAGATGTGCCTCACTCGGGGGAGTTGTCGGATCGAGTTCTGGGTCATAGAACATCAGTTTAGAGGCTGCTGTCAGATGAGAGGTGAGAGTTGAGCGGCGAAAGAGGAGAGATGAGAGTTGACAGGGCAGAGAGAGTTAATTAACTCGTCAACTCGCGGGACTTAGAAGGCGTTAAGTTGGCTGATTGGAAATGTAGTAAAGGCCTTAATGTGCTATGCATAATGGTTTGCATATAATTAGCAGGCACTGTGCCAGGCACTGTCCTCTCAGCTCACATAATTATGCTTGTGTGAGGTAAACAAATTAATATTGTAACGAAATCTCTTTTGCTTACTTTCGATACACTTATTAGCATTATATGTAGAGTTTCCATGCAATGCATAGACTAGACTTTGTCTCTTTGTCTGTCAATTTTCAATCAAAGCAATTAAAATATCATTAAAATGTAATATTAATTTAATGTGAGTTTAAAGATCTTCTGCATTTACTTCAAATATACATTTTCCTATCGAAGTTGCAGCTCCGAGAGCTGAGAGCTGAGAGCAACGAGGGGAGAATAAAGTGACGCGTTGTCGACTGTTTTCAGTTTTCAGTTGGCTGTCAGCAGCTGCTTTTGGCCGCTTATGCAAATCAGTTTGCAATCTCTTTTTAAGTTTTCGATTATGCTGTTACGTAGTAAACTGTCCTTATGCACTCGTCTTCCCCGACTTTGTCTCTTCACAAATGAATTTCCGATTACATTTTCTTTGCCATCGTATGCATTTTAATTTACGTTAATGAATCAATTGCAGAAGCGCCTTCAGCCCTTTAACAGCTATTGTCCACTGTCAACTGTCCACTTTCCCGCCTGTCTCTATCTCTGACTCCTTCTCTGTCCCTGTTCCTTTTAATGAAATTATCGGCATATGCGTCATATGAGTGACTCAACACTGGCTTCTGCATTGCTCTTCACTTGTTTTTCTCCTCTTGTTTTCCCACATTTTCTTCTCAACTTCTGCTGCAGCCTGCGTTGCATTTAATTAATGTCATTATGCAAATTTATGTGACCGACCCACGATTTTTTCCATAAGATTTATACTCCATATAAATTCAGCTCGGGCGTTGCTGGGCTATAAATATGTACGTCTACGTCTGCCACGAAATTCACATTTCCTTTATATACTTAGGGATATTTAAAAAAAAATAAAAAGATGAAAATTACATCCCAACAAATTTTATAGGCAACACATTAAATGGTATAATCTCTCAATATTTAATTTTAATTAGCGCCATGTGCGTTGACAGAAATTCAAGCATTCAACATAAATGTATATATCAAATATATGTACTTATATGTACATATGCAAATAAGTGATAAAGTTTAAAATGGTTAAACAATTCACAATCTTACGAGTCCATCCTTGATAGTAGCACTGGCGTCATCTATTGTGTCTAGCTAGCAACATATGTTAATGCCAACATGTCGCTTAGTAAGCAGTGAACGTAATGATCGAACTCCTGCAGACTGTTACTTATACGTGTACACGCCGTTAAGTATGACAATGAGTTGCCAGATAGTTAACATCTCAATATTTCAATAGCTGCGATAAGTCGTAAATATATCTTTTTATCTTATGTTTATATATCAATGAATACAATTACGTGGTAGATTTTGAGCTGCGTATAGGGTATTTATTTGTGGAGCTGCTTCACCTGCTGCATTTCAATTTGTAAAAGCATATATTGGTTAGTGCTAAATTATAGTTGCTTAATAGATCTTAAATATTCATAAAACACTCAATATGTTAAGGTCCTTTGTGCATGGCATTTCAAAAGACTCTTTACACATTTCGGTTACAGGGTATACATAATGCGTGCATTTCATGCATGACCATACAAAATGCACCCAATTTCAGCGACTTCCAACAAAAAAGAGACATTTTTTACATTTTTTAGTGAGTGTACGCGTGTGTGCATGTGCTTGTGTGTGTGTGTGTGTGTGCAACGAGTGTGCCAGTTCTGGGTGTTAATTGCCTTTAACACAGTGACTCTGCACAAATACTACAATATGACTGTTTGCATATATTCACAAAAACACACACATACATATATGCATTGCTGTGATGCAAGAAGAGACAAATACACACGCACTTAATGACACCATGGGAGACTCGCACTCAGCATGCCCCATCTCCCTTCCACATGCTCAACATATGCCACAATCCCGACCAACGAGCCAAACAAACAAACAGACGGACAGACAGAGAAAGCGAGACAGCCAGACAACCTGGCGGCGTAATTCAGACAGACGTACATGGATATATACATATGTATGTACATACATCTCCCCCCCACTCATGTAACCATTATATGTGACTGCTCTCTCGACTGTGTCTCTCCCTCTCGCACTCGAATCCTCACTGGTTTCTGCTTGCCTTATTTTTCGGGTATATTTTTTAATTATTATTATTTGCACAGTCCGATGCATAATAAATATTATTATTAACCCAGTTATACACACACACACACACATACACGTGCGACAGAGAGACACACAGACGCGCATATGGCAAATGTCTGCTGCATTTTTACACTCTGCATTTTATTATTTCAGCTTCTCGCTTCAAATTGCCGGAATTTAAAACTTATGTCATAAAGTTTTATGATCGCAACTTGGAGTATTCAATTCCACAAATTGGTATACCCTGCGCACATTAATTTAATTTTATCAACTCCTGATATCAGAAAACATAAATTGGAATTTTAGGAATATTTTTGGAAATAAGTTGATAATGATTCTGACTTGAAAACTTTCGAAATCCATAGTAAATTGTCTTTTGAAACTTTCACCTGTTATAGCTTTCTTCAAACCATTTTAATCCTGGTTTGATCTTTTTATTATTAAAATTCGATTGTCTTTTTAAATATTGAAATATTCAAACATTGTATTTTGCAGAAATCTCACCCGACGCAAAGGCCATCATCAGCGGTCCACACGACCTGCACTTCAAGTCGGGCAGCGCCATTATCCTTAACTGTGTGGTCAAGCAGCCCTCGGTTAAGGATATTGGACCTATTTACTGGTATCGCGGTGAGCATATGATCACGCCATTCGATTCGGATGTGAGCGACGCCGATAATCTCGTCCGACAGCGACAGGATGAATACAAGGAGCAATCCTCCGATCGGCTAGATCAATCACTGAATGAAGTGTTGAGCACGGAGTTGGCCAAGGATTTCACAACACGCATTGCCATGGAATCGCAGCTAGGGGACACTTTAAAATCAAGGTAGGGCAAGCTAATTATTAACTGAGAAATAGTTTATCTTAATGCCTATATATCTTTATATTATTTATCTCTCTAGACTACGCATCTCAAATGCTCAGACAACGGACACTGGGAACTACACATGTCAGCCAACAACTGCGAGCAGCGCCAGTGTTATGGTCCATGTGATTAATGGTAAGAGTCCTTTAAGTATTTGGGAAAGCATAACTGATGCTAAGTTAAAAATGGTGTTCTTAATTAAATATATGTAAAGAATATATATATATCTTTATATTTATGTTTAGACTTGACTACCGGGTCTCTTATGGTCGAGTACACCCAACTGTAGCCTTTCAGCTTGCATAAATATTATGTTTGTGCAAATTTAAGTGAATCTCTATGTAAAGTTAGAGATTTCACAATATATCTCTTTAAATTCCTTCAATTTTAAGTGGAAATAAACAACTCAATACGAAATCTACGCTCACGGTGAGAAAAGGGGATTCGAATTTATTGTTATGTGTAGCACAATATCGTCACGATATGCTCGAATTTATTCAGATTCGCTTTCGAATAGAACTCTATGCAAAACAGCATTTTCAACAGGCAAGTCTTCCACTCTCTAGCTCTGCGTTTAGTTGCGCTTGGCGAGGCAACGTGACGTATGAGTTATGAGTCTAGAGCTCTCAGGCCTTGGAGTAGACCAACTCGCATAAATTAAAGTGAATTAAGACATTTTAATCTGGGGAAACTACTTGCTAAAGAAGCGTTAGGCGTTGTTCGTTGGTCATCGTAAATTCGACGCGAATTCGTTGTTGTTGTCCTTCTTGCATTTTTTATGGAAAACACTTGAAAACAAATTGAAGTACATTAAGTTTTGATGTGAGAATGTCAAGTGTTAAATGAAATGGCCGAAATAAAAAGCTGTAAACTTAAATGAAATTGTTGTAGGCGGAAAACAATTTAATGAATTTGCATTTTAAAGCGTCATGGAAGGAGAGAGCTCAATCAGGGCGGCCGAAATGATAATAAATATGAAAAAATGTCAAAAGTAACTTGAAAAAGGCAGTTAATCATACGCGTACATGTGCCACATGTGGCATGCCCCAGAGATGGGTGCGGGAACGGAGACAGGGACGGAGATGGGGACACGAACAGAGTTCAAAATAGAAATGAGTATGACACTGCCAAATGCCTATGCATAAATACAGATAATAAATCAACTGCAATAAAAATTTAACGAAGACGAGAACTGAAAACAATGCTCTGCGATAGCCGACTGCTGTATGCTCTTGAGTCAAGAGTTCTTCTTTGATTTATGCCAAGTAATTAAAGAACAACAAATGTTGTTCTCTCCTCTTGCCAAGTGATTGCCATAGGCAGCATCATCGTTAGATACTCAGTAGAGTAATCATCAGCTTTTAAGTCTGAGGGCTTGCGTCGTCTTAGCGATAGAGGAGTGGTTTGCGGAGGGAGGGGGAGAGGGAGGAGGAAGCACTAACAAATGATGCAAACATTGTAGAAGAAAATGCCACATAATATTGCGTATACGCACCGGGATCCTATTTCAAGCCAATGTCGACACATATGTCATTTGTCTAGCCTGGCCAAGAAGCGTGACTGCGGCCAGGCCTTAACAGAGCGTAAGTCTGGTCTCTACGAAAACAATCTTACAATTAAATTATGTTTTATTGGGCGAAGAAGACCACGAGGTTGTGTTTAATTTGAATGAATGTGAACTTACACTGCTACACTGCTACACATGCTAATCCTTATTCTTCTTATGTTTTCCACTCTTTGCAGATGAGAATCCCGCTGCGATGCAGAAGAGCGCGACTTTGGCTTTATTTGGCCAACACACACAGCAGCGTCTTGGCCTAATGTGTTGTGCCGTATTATTGTGGCTAACACGACAATGGGCCAAGTATTAGCTGTCAGAGGCACAACTTGAAATCGGACTCATCATTAGCATTAGCAGAGTGAGAGATGGCAAATGAGCTGGAGCTGGAAGTAGAGGAAGAGGAAGAACAGCCACATTATGAGCAGTTTGGCGTTATTTCTTGTTCCACGTCTTCTGCTCGGAATGTACTTAAAAACGGTTAAAGGAAAGCAAAGCAAAGGACAAACAAGCATCCATTAACAGAGCCTGCTTTCCTTTAGTTTCTTTTTCCCCTTTTCGGGCATTCCTCGTATTTACATTTCATTGTGTGAACTGACGAAAGACGCAACACGAAACAGAGTAAAAGTAAAAGCAAAAGTGAAAGCTTATAAAAAATGCAGAATCTTGTTTGGCAGCTGCAGAGGACATGGGACGTCGTCACCGCAAAAGCTGTGGAACCCTCCCTTACTCCCTTTTTCCCCTGCCTTCCTCCTTCACCTCTTTGCTCTTCACATGTCACTATGGCGCCCACTTTACAGTAAAACAAAAAGCCCAACAGAATCAGACACTCACAAGGTTTACAACCATTTCACGAGCTGTCAGTCTCCACAGTACGTCACATAAGTTAATGCACACCCAAAACACATGTAAAGTATACACACACACACACACACGCACACACAACCAAAGTGAATGACAAAAAAGGATGTGTAAATTTGATGGCAACTTTGAAATGTGAAATGTGAAACTAAATTTGATATTACAAATACACAAATGATTAACAAATAAATTAAAGTTAATAATATATACTATATATACTGTAATTGTAGACAAGAATTTACTATGCTTAAGAAAATAAGCAGATTTTAGATATTATATGTGATGATAAGAACAAACAAAACAAGTAAATGAAATTATTTCAATAATAAATTAAATTAATATAAGCGGACTTTTATTGAAGCAGGCGGGCGAAAGACTTTTCGACTTCACTGTCGTATTCAGATAACTGCAAATATATATATAACTGTATATGTATATATATAAAGTAATTTAAGGTCTAATTTAAGGTATCATCTGCAAGTTCGCGCAATGAAATCTTTAACTTCTCGCGCAGTTACTTTCATGGCTGTGTTGGCCCAGAGTCTGCACATGGCTCGCTGTCCGGCTTAACTGTTGTCAATTATAATTGATATTTGCTGGAAAAGTATGCAGCAAGAGCCACAGCAACAACGTAATGCCATTAAATCGTCGGAGCCAAAGAGATTCCCCAAGTTTCATCTGAAGTTGAAGCTAAAAGTGGAGCTGCTGTTGATGCTGATGCTGATGGTGATGGTGATGGTGATGCTGTTTATGTTGACCCAATTAACATGGCCATAGCCGCAAGTGTTTTTCATTAGTTTATGGGCGAAGTTAGAGGTCGCTATAAATTTAAATAAAAATAATTACAGCACAAGAGATGAGAACTTGTTGCATGCCATTCTACGACCAGTGAGAAACGTTGACAAATCTGGGAAATCATTTAATTATGCAAACAAAAACATAGAATACATCAATGACAACTGTAAGAAGAAAGACATGGCATATGGCCAATGCTCCTCTCGCATATCAATCATACGCCGTGTGGGCTTACAGAAATGTCTTCAGCATTGTGATATACGAGCCCGTTGTGCTCAGTATCTAAATAAAAGATGAAAACGAAACGAAACGAAAGCAAATAAATTGTAAAACACGATACATTAACATTTATTCTCATAATCGAGACACATACCGAGCTGAAGGCCGGCAACGAGGGCGTAAAAAACGGCACCGCAATTGTTTTTGCCCGTTGCGAGCGTCGCAAAATCATTAAAATGATTTTTCTAGTCCTCACATCGCATTTGTACCATTCTATATCATAGAGAGTGTCAGCCACAGCCGCGCTCTAAGCCCACAGATTGATAAACAAAAGGGAAAATAGAAGGAAACAGGCAGATGAGAGGAGGGATAAGGAAACACTTTGTTGTGTAATTAAAATTTTATCACAAGTGCATTTTGTGTGCTTCCTTGCTTGGCATATAATTTGTAATGCCTTAATGTTTGGCGTGATATTCAAATTAAAATTCAAATAGAAATTAGGAGAGAACATGGAGGAACTACTAACACTTTCGCTGACATGATTGCCACCAAAGCAGTAGAGAAAGAGCTGCGTCATCGCGGCCACACTGTAGCAGATGTAGGTTAAGCCGCTCAGCGAGGAGGTGTTCTGCCCGAAGATGCAGATGGAGATGCAGATGGAGATGGAGATGGAGTCCGTTTAGCGACACGAGAAAAGAGAGTGCGATAAGAGCTATCATTAATTGGATGGCAATTGCTGTCAGAATGATTACGAACATATGAACGTTTGCTGAATATATAATTGCAACTTCTTGACACTCTTCAGGCATGTCTTGCAACATTTAACTTCCAAAGGTAGCAGAGGTAGCAGAACCTCGCTAAGCAGATAACAAATAAACCATATTCGTAGCTAATCTAAGGATGGTATAAACTAAAAGTAAGTTCTATATTCATAACTAATCTTTCTTATTGTTGAGGAGAAATCTATAAATAAGCTCAGCTGTCTTTTCCTTTGATAAACTCTGAGAACGATAAAGAACTAATCTACTTATCATCTATAAGTAAGCAAAAACACATCTCAGTTTCTATGTTAATGGAATGCTTAGGTTCTGATGCTGAGAATAACTAATATCATTCCAATATCTCTGCTAACTTTCAAGTTAAATCAAAGAATATTTTAACTAAAATAAAATAGAAATCATTCTATCTCCGAGATCTGCGATCTCTATCTCCGATAGATCGTTTAAAATGGGAATCTTAAAGAAACTTATGCTTAATGTAGCCGATGAAGTTGCAATGGAAACCTTTCTAGAGTTCACGTTTATGTGCAAGACTTCAGTCATTGGTTGCAGGGTATACAGCATACTTTGCAGTGGAGAATACCAAATGGCCAAAGGCAGCTAAGGGTATGTGTCTGTGGGGGGGGGGAGGGTCTAGGTGTGGCACCGGAAAAACGTGTGAATGGCACATTAAAAACTTTTGGCACAGTAACAATTCATGTGCTTACAAATGGCCAACCAAAAAGCAAACAGTCAAACAGGCAAAGTAATCCAAAAAGGAGACAAAAACAGCGAAAAACTTTTATTCGAGGCTGAAGAGGGAAGGGTGAGTAGATTAAGAAGAGAGGAGAGAGGGGAGAGGCTTACCAACATGAGGTCCAAAATAGTTGAGCAAAGGACGAAGGCTGCGGACAGGAAATGCATTAAAACGATAACCGTAAACTGTCCCGTTAGATCCGTGCACAAATCGATAATCGCATTGTGCCGCTCGATGATATGGCCAAGTTGCAACCTTATGGCAGCATTGATCGATGGCGTAAAGACCTCAACTGCCAAAGGAACAAACATGAGTAGGTAACATTAGAGACAGCCAGGCATTTACCTTCCCTGAAATCTGCGAAAGCACTGCGAATATCCTGTTGCACCACACGAAAGACGCCGCTAATGTAGAGGCAGCTGCAGAGGAAGAAACCGTCCACAAAGCTGAAGGTAAAGACGGTGCAAGCGCCGGAGCAGGTTAGCAGCAGATATGTGAAGGGAAAGAGTTGTGGATCTGTGGCAAAGCCAGGTAAACTGTGTAGGAGAAAAAATAGGAAACTCGAGTATTTCAGAAGAAGTTTAAGGATGTAAAATTAGAATATTTCAGTTAATGGTCAACAATTTCACTCCCCAACTCACGTTATATTAAAGGGCAGCTCCATGCGACCTGGCAGTTTGTACCACCAGCGATAGATGCCCATGATCAGAGGTTTAATATTGAATGCAGCATTTGTGGCAGATCCAGAGCAAAGCAACAGCAGGTTGAGATTATTGGCCAACCTGGAGATATTAACCAGCATGCGCTGAGCCTTCTCGCTGCGATTGGCCCACAGCATGGCGCGTAAGCGCTGCAAGATCTTAAACCATTGACGATGGTACACAAAGAAGATGCACAGCTTGAGGACGCAGACAGCTTTCGTGGTGCCGGGACAGAAGGCCTCCAGTGCGGTTATCAAATTGCTGAGATTGAGAAAACCATAGAGATTCTCGCCCGCTGCACCAATGAGAATGACAATGAAGCTGAAGGCACAAAGCAGATTTGTATCCCAACTGCGTTGTTCTTGTGGCCAAATCCCGACAATTAGGCCAGAGATGCGGGAAATCTTCAAGAAACTAAAGGAAATGGCCGGTTCCACGCTGTCCATCATCAGTTGAAGTATTTATTTATTTAAGATTCGATTCCCAAACCGACTGCGTCTTCACTCCAGGCGACTGTCAAGTGGATAACCTGTCAATGCTTGAATATTTCACATTTTATACAAAGACGTGTCCTGGCTTTGTTAAGTGGAGCTGGGGAAAGTTTCACTTTGACTTTTGGTAAAAGTTTTAATTGTTTTTTTATGCTTATGTTTGTATTTGCACTCGTCAGTTTCAATCAAACCAGACACGCTACTTTGAAGGAGGCTTTCTGCTCCTCTATATAAAAATCTATATAAATTCCTGATTAAACGAACTAGGACTCTGCACTGTTGTCCTTCATTTTAGATGAATGATATCTATTTAGTATCTATAATTTATCTTAAAATGAAAAGCAGATATACAAAGTTTTACTTTGGACTATAGAAACACCTCAAGTTAGTCCATCATAATTCAACTTACTGCACTGAAGACTCCAATCGATGCCTCCATTGGGAGTATTTATGTAACTTATGTTTGTTAGAGCATTAAAACTTCTTCTAGTCCTTTGTGCCTTCGTTTTGTTGCTCAACAATGCATAACTAATCGTAGTTGTATAATAAACGCTTAAGCCGCAAAAGTTTTATCAACTTTTGTATTAGTTTTTAATTGTGGTGCTAATAGCGCTTATTATAGTTGCTAATAGATGGTTCTAGGCAGCATAACAGTAATTAAAATGGAATATTCCCAAGTAGAACAAAATTAACACGTAAAACGTAGAAACATTCAGACTAATTATTGCCTTGTACGGATATGCTTAACGTTTGGAATAGTTTTAATACTGGAATAGTCTTAATACCCTGCATCTGCATATAGCTGCAAGGGTATTCTGTTACTTATTGAATGAATAGTCAGCTGCTTAGTAAAAGACCGTATTAAACCAGCGATTTGACTGCTTTCTCAACTTACTTTCATTGCAATCTTCTCTACACTCTGCCTAATTGAAAGACAAACAAAATTTGTATTTATGAGAAACTTGATTTGCTTTCTAAACGAAACATATTTCAAAACCCAATTTGAGTCAACACCTGGCCCCATTGCTAATCCACACCACAACTGAGAGCAGAAGATGCCCCTTAATTTCCTGCTGTCAAAGGGAGTTAAAGCCAAAGCTTTAGGAAAATTGATATGGAAATCTCATATTCGACATAATGTGGGCTATTATAAAACTAAAGCTCGATTATCGACTCGAAGCAATCTATCTATCAGAGCATATCGGATGGGGGAAACACTGACTAAGCTAACAGTCCAAGTTGCTTCTTCGCCTGCAACCCTGTTAGAAGCAGTGTCATCAGAAATGAGGCTCAAACCCTTTGATAATCCCACCCAGGCTCTGATGCAATGTGACATGCCAACATGGGTAGTACAATGGGGCGGAAGAGTGGGGAAGAGGGGAACTGGAATTGCACCCGCATATTGGCATCAGCATTTTCAATAAGTAGTGCACCTACCTAAGGAGTTGCATATGTACAGATATATGTGTGTGTGTACAACGGGGCGTATGCGCAACTTGTGCCTTACAAGTGCACGTCAAGTGTTTCTTGGCATGCCGACCATATTTTTCCTCTCCCCCTCCCCCCTCCTCTGCCACTGCATTAAATTAATCCCACACACTGCAAATATAAAGTGACCATAAAGCATTGCCATGTGACGATCATGTGGCGGCCCTTGGAGCTGCCATCCTCTGCGCCATCCTCTTGGCCACTCAACCAATTATGTAATATGCAAATGCAGCAGAGCTTTAATCTAACTAACAATTTGAGTTACAGAGTAGAAGCTAGATACCCTTTACAATACAATATTTATTAATACAAATCTTAAGAATTTCCTACTTTAGTAATGACTTTTCTCTTCTTTCCTTAATTTTAATCTTTAGTGTAAACTTCGCTATTATTTTGTATTTTATTTAACTTCTCTTAAGCTTCTTATTTTATAATCCATTAATCGGTTTTTTATGTTCTTCTTTTTCTCATCAACATTTTTTTCGTTAAGCTGTATTTTAAGTATTTTTTTTCTTATTCTATTCTCGCTTAACTCCATTGTGAATATAATTAACCTATTTTAATCTCCTTCTTTTGTTTCAGAATCTTTAATTTCATTTTAGCTGCAAGATCTGATGTTTCTTGCCTGCTTTTCACAGCTTTTCTTTTCCATTTTCCGTTATTATCTAACCATTAGCATTCGAACATCTGTTGAGATAGATAGATCTGTGATTCCAGATATAGAGAAAAGTGTTGAAAGGAATGTAAATACTTGTTGACCCTATTAATATATGGCAATTGAATGTCTTTAGCTACCTTGAGCCCTTCTCGAATGGAGCAATGGGTCTCTGCGCCTGTCAGTTGGCTGACGTCAAGCGGGGTGAATGTGATGCCACTCAAACCCAATGCACGACCAGCCTATTCAGTGTCGCTTTTCCTGACACCCCCCACACTCTCAGAACATATTGCACGCCCTTTTAACCTACCCCTTTATTAGCTAGGAGAATAGACGAAGAGTACACCAATTTTCCATTTAAATTTCAGTCTTTGTATTTGTAAATGTTACTGTTACTGAAACTGTAACTGTAACTGGGTGCGTGACAATTGCATTTGGGCATTTCCGCTTCCGTTTTATGTTAACGTTGTCGTTGTCCTTATTTCTTTTCGTTTGCTTTTGGCAGTGAGAAGGCCTTGACCCCCCGCGCGCGTCTGTTGCAGTCCTAAGGGCTTGCCATAAATTGTAACTTGCAGCCATTGCATATCTTCGCATTTCGGTTCAGGGCCGTGGCGCCTCCCATGCATCATCGTCAGCGCCATCATCGCATTGAGTTATGCGCCAATAAATTTGTTGTTTTCACTTGCATTAACATCAATTCTCATCATTCTTGCATCCTCGCTGCCTCACTTTGCAAAGTTCTAATTTATTTAACTGCTTAACAAAATGTTAGATAACTCAGCGATAACTGCATCATTGCAATATGCAACAGTCTATGCAACAGGATACAAGGGGATGCAACAGTGCGTATGATTAACACCAAATGCGTTGGCTGTCAAGAGGCATCATTGGAACTGCCACTACATACATACCGGGCCATAGGGGCTCGTTTAGTTTATGGCCAAAATGGCACTCGCTGTATTTATGCACATTTCCCAAATTAGCTGGAAAATTTATGCAACACATCGCAGATCGCTGATCACAGTTTTGCCGAGAGTGAATCGAGAACATCCCAATTTCCTACAATATAAATTTTGATATGATTGTTCTTAGAATTCATAAATTACATAAAATTTATTAAATTACCATTTATCAATCCCTCTGTGTAGAAAATTAACTTTACTCAAAGCGGAAAACAGGATGAGTATTTAGCTTGAAGTATAGAAAAGTTAAGTCAGATTTTTAAATTGAATTTGTTGGCTTGCAATTCATAGCAACAAATGGATCTCTAGGTGCATAAATAGAACTCATCGTATAACTGATAACTGCAAGGGGCTTTCATCTCTTGCATCTTTAATATTTCCCTTCTGTAATCTGATGTGCATCCAACTGTACTCTATGGTATGTACTATATGGTTAAATAAATCCCGAGTTTATCACTTCATAAATGAGATAAAAATGCGATTATTTAATATCGACCCCCTGCACCTGCAAAACACTTCTCGCTTTCTGCATTTGTTTTTATGGCTCGTGTGATTCAAATGCTGAGATGAACTGGGCGTTGAGGTAAGTGGAGCTTGTGGAACTACTAAAGCAACCCACGCGAAAGTTATCACTTGACAGTAAATGCGCAAAACCAAGCGTGGCTCCGTGGATCCATGAATCCGCACATGAACACGCCCACACACACTTGTACATGCATATGCACACGCACGCACACGCCCACGCACACACTCACACACGTACAGCGACAATAAAATGCAGTTGGCAACTCGTGCGAAGAAGCTGCAGACATTTGTCCCGCTTCCTGCCACAGTGCCCCGTAACCGTGCCATGCCGTGCCGTGCCTATCATCCAGCAGGCAACAACTACCCAAACACAGTCGCAGGGCATAAACTAACAACGCAAGAACAAGAACAACAATAAGCATGGCAATGTGTTGCACATTTGAAAGCAAAGTTGCGCAAATGTGTGAAAATTGTATGGAACACATTTGCACAAACAAGGAGCGAACTAAACGAGCGAACGGAATGAACGGGGTGATCGGAGTGAACATGTTGAAGAGAGCGAACGGGGTGAATGGAACGAACGAGACGATAGAACGAGCGGAGTGAAGGGAGCAAACAAGGCAAACGAAACGAACTGCGAGCAGCGGCAATAGCAGCAACTTCTGCAAAACGAAGGAAAATGCAATTGAAAAATGCCACAGTTTTGCATAAATCAGCAGGAAAAGCGCCAAAAATGGCGCACAAACAAAACCAACAAACATGAGAACAACTGCGTGTCCGCACGGGCAAACATGGCCACAGACGTGCCGTAAACACAGCCAACACACGCGGACTGTGAGGCATACAGACGCGTTAACCTAAGATATAATTTACTGATAAGTTGTTGCTCTCGTTGTGGTTTTTGTTTCAACAACTGGTCGCTGGTCCACTAAATCCAAGCGAATCCCCAATCGCACAAATTTGCAGCAAAAATATTTGACATTGCCAAACAAATGGTTAAGCATCTTGCATAAAAGTCAAGAACGGCATGACTCGACATACATGGCTGAATACGGCTGATGCTGCAACTGTCTGGAAAAGGCAGGAGCCTTATGACTACCTTAAGCCAACAATACGGAAAACAGTTGAAACAGCCAGTCCCTCTTCTTTGGCCACGTCGCTAACTTTGGCCGTTCCCAGTTCCTTTTCACAAATCTGTGCATACAAATTTGATTCACATTGGAAACTTTATCATTACATTGGGGCTGCATATGACAGCATTTTAACGGCAATGTCATAGACATCTAAGTTGCATCAATGTTAACCTCATTAGTTCCTGCAAAAAGAATAAACTTGCCAAATTTTAATTCAAAGATATTTGCAGGTTGTTAGCTATCTAAATTTCCCTGCTTAAATTAACTTGATTATTTTGATTAATACGTATTCAATTACTATTAGCATCATTAGTATCAAATAGTGTTTAATTTACTGAGTATATTTAGGAACACATTGAAATAAATTGGTTTTTAAATAAATCGCTTCGTATATTAAGTATTATATCAGTTATTCCTTAAGCAGATTTGCTGGCCTTGCTACAGAGAACAGAATAAAGTTTCAAAATGTGAGACTTGACTTTGAGCTTATTATGTTTGATGCCAAGATGTTGATGTTGTTCATTAGCTCCACGAGCCTAAGAAACTTTATGATATGCTTATTTCACTTGAGTGCCTGGCAACCGCATTGTATAACTACTGCCTAGGTGACAGTTTGTTTTATGACTCGAAATAATTTAAATACGGCAGCAGCAGCCAGAGTCGCAGTTGTTATATCTAGAGCTGTTTGCCACCTAACTGCCTAGCTGCATGTGTTCTTCTACCTTTAGCAATGGATCTTTTAGCCATGCACAATTAGTTTGCTTAACTTTTCCATGCCACAAGTTAAAACTTGAACTTGGCAACTTGAATTGGCAGTAAAATCCACACAATGGGAACGTGCAGAACAGACAGCAATTGTTAGATGACGCCAACATACGTACGGAGCTTTTGCATCATTCCGACTCGCCGGAGATTAAAATTCATTCAGCTGCACGTTGGCATGAAGCATGTTCAGCATTTCCATAGATTGAATATGTTACTAGAATTGTTGGATTATCGCCTGTGATTGTCCCTCATATCCAGTTGTCTTCTCTTTTAGGCTGTCTTCTTTCTCCGGTAGTTGACGCAGCTCCTGCTTTTAATTTTACAGCCACAACCTCCTTGCCATGCTGTGATATCTGTGTCCAGCTATCACACTGGTGCAAAGTCCATCAAAAAGTCAATCATCTTTACCACGTGTTGTAAGGATGCACTGGGCATCATTAGCCAAGATTTGCGTACTTTATGTGGATAGTTTAGCTGCTCCATCGCATTAATCGTTTCGTTTATATAATTAGATTTGTCCAGCGGTTTTAATGGAATCCCGGTGTATGTCAGCAAATGACCGATTATGTTTATAAAGTCTTGCAGACCCATTTGATGAATGTTCTGTTTTGAGATTCCTTGAAAGGCAGTTACTTGTTGTAGATAAGTCGCAATGCGTTCCACTATTTTATCCATATCCTGCTTATCGAACTTGAGCCGTACTGGACGAACAGATTTTAGGCACTTCGAATAGAGCAATTCTTTGGTACGACGCGGCTCCGAGTGGACACCTTGCGATGCTTTTTCAAGTAGCATGATTGACGAGCGCATGTCTCTGTGCAAGGGCGACTGTATCATTTCTTTAATTCGTCGAGGCTCAGAGTAGAGAATCTTTGAATCTGCATACGATATATTCCGTGGTGACTCTAGCAAATCCATATTATTATGTACCTCAGGGTGAATTTTCTTCGATTGATCTTGGAATGGTGTGGAAGTGGAGCTGTTGCCTCGTGGCAGAGGCGACTGAAACAGTTTCTTGGCGCGACACGGCTGCGAGTGGAGACTTTTCGAGTCTTCTTGATTTATTATAGAGCTCGAACGCATTTTCCTGTGCAGTGGTGACTCCATACTTGATTCTTTTTTGAGCCTAATAGAAGCTGCGAGCATGTCGCTGTGCAAGGGTGACTGTAGCAATTCCTTGATTCGGCGAGGCTGTGAGTAGATATTCTTTGATTCTTCATCCGCTAAGTTGAGTGGCGACTGTAGCAAATCTTTATTTGGCTGATGCTCTGAGTGGATTTGGTGTTTTTTGAGCCTTACAGAGGCTGCAAGCATGTCCTTTTGCATTGAATATACATTCTCTGTTAGGATTTCATATTTCTGAATCATTACTTTCGGAATTTTATTTGGAGTTTTTATATCTTCTTGCTTCCAAGCAGGCGTCAAGCACAGTTCCTTAGTGCAACCCGGCTCTGTTGCACAGCTGTTTTTTGATATTGCATTATAGATTAGTTGCAATTACCTTGTATAATGCATACATACCTTAAGCTGTTTAAAACTTTGCCGCCATTCATTGTTTATTAAGTATATTAGATTATCTGATTGAACTTTTTAAATATTTTCGTGAAGAAGAGCCGCAAATCCCAAGCGTTGCCATACTTCGTAGTTTATATTCGATAAGTAAAGATATCTATCGATCGTAGTATTCCAATAAATATTTTACCGATATATAATTTTGGTAGAAGACAATAAAATAAAGTAGCCTGCATTTGAATTCCGAATTGTTAAAATAGTTAATTAGAAGAAGCCAATAATATAAAGAAGCATACGTTTAAATTCCGAATAGTTGATTAGCCCAATGTTCAATGGTTTTCCTTACATAAAAGTACACTTAAAATTTTTAAACCAGGAAAGACGAACACCGTGATAGTCACGCCCCCAATAACAATCAGTGCACTTAATTGCAAAAAATGCGCAGGGCAAGCAACCTCCCGGTGAACAGGAACATGTGCTGGGAGTTAGGCGTCCAGCAGTGACGAATGTGTAATAGTGTTAAATGGCTTCATTTTCTTATTAATGTTGGTAATTTCCCCTTCATTTTTATGTGTTAACTGCTGCGTTTTGCAATTTTGAAGCTATAAATAATGCAGCAGCTTGTTAAATTTTAACTGCCACTGTGAAAAAATGTGCATCGGCAATAAAGTGATTTTCAGGCTCAACCACCGCTTTATTGCAAAATAAAATCAGATAGTTATATTTAATGTCTCAATTGCTGTTAATCAAATATAGCATTGTTCGTCGTCGTCAATTGCATAAAATGAACTCTTCATAAGCAATATTTCAATGACACTGCACATTAAAATATGAGGGTTCCCAATGATTCTATTAATAGGTAGAAAATTGTGCGGTAGCCAATTTTGCATATCACTAAATAATTTTGCATTTATTTTATATAATACAGTACACATTGCATTAAACTAATTAAATATATATTGTATATATGTATAATCATAGAATTTACCAACTTTCTCGCATTCTTTACACAACGTTCATAACTACATACTCGTATTAATGTACATTTGTATGTAGAATATGAAAAAATAGTTCTCAAATTGCCTTTCCTCAAATTTACGACTCGTGTGTTTGCTCTACATTTCGTTAACAACAATTATTGCTATTTGAATTATATAGTTATTGTTTTAAGTGTGCCTTTGCAATTGTTTTTGTTTTTTTTTTTTTTAATTATAACATAATTTGTTACTTTATTCGCGGTGTTTAAAGTTCTCATGATATTCTTTTCTGTCTTTCGATCTTCGCATTTTGTTTTTGTGTATTTGATATTTAAAATATTTTTGATGTGCTAAACAATTGTAAAACAGTTAAAAACTTTTTTCTCGCTATGTATCGCATTTAAAGTTGCACTTTACAATGATGGCCAAATAAATTAATATTTGATTGTTAACAATAGCATTATGAACTATTTACAAACTTTACATAGAACTATAGAGTGAACATAAAACTTGACATTTTTTGTTTATTGCTCAGGTTGTTGCGTGTTTTACATATATTATGTAATTTTTGTTTTATTTGTGGACCGTTTGAGTGACGTAACAAGTTAACATTTTGATAGTTTAAAAACACAACAGGAGACATATAAAGGAGCTTCCTTTGTCTGTGTCTCCGTCTCTGTGTCTATGTCTCTGTGTGGTGTGTGGCTTGTTTCATTTATATAATGAATAGAGCATATGGCCGAAACTTAACATAGAGTGCAAAGATTGAGCCAATAGACGACGCCTAAAAATAATCGTGTGTACAGAGCTAGGAGGTGGTTATGTGAACTTAGGAATTGGCATCCCATTAAGGGACTCCCCGAAAAAATGTGTATACATAATATAGTGATACATACGTATATGTATGTACATAGAGGCATGTAATAATAACAGTAACTATCAACTTAACGGACGACAACGGGACGCTCAATTGGAATTAAACATTAATCAACAAACTGACCACAAATCGACTACCACTCATTCCTGGCAGAAGCCCTCAGTCTCCTCAATGGCAAAGGTCAATTTCTCTACCAGCTGATCGTAGCTCTTATAAGGCGGCAAATCTAATCGATTAAAACACGTATGTGATCTCGGCAGCCATGTCTCCTTGCCAACTTTTTCGATGCAGAACCGCTGTGGTCCGTTTGAGCCCATCAGCTCCGCAAAGCCGCCGACGGGAACGCGACAGGTGCCTGTCACAAATTGCAGGAGACGTGCACGCTTCTCATTGTCCGTTTCGCGCACAAACTGAAAGTGGATTCGATTGGATTGATGATCAGGGCATGGATTGAATTAAACTCACCTGCCAGAACCACACGACTTGTTTAGAATTGCGGTTGTAATGTCTGTAGATGGTGTTCCTCTGCCAGTCCTCGACATCCACGTCCTGCATGCCACACAATATCAGCTCCAGTTCGCGTTCATCAAAGTATTTCAACCACTCCAGAGGCACAACTTCGTTGAAGCCCTCGAGGAATGTCTTGGTCTGCTGTTCAATTCCGCTGGAAAATTAAAAAAAACAGTTAATGTTGGTCTCTAGTTGAAGATTGGGATCAATATTTACCGAGTCATACGCCATTCGGTCATAAGTGTGATATACTCCTCCTTATTCTCCTCGATAACGCGCTCCTTTTCGCCATTTTCCTTCAGCTCATGGTGGATGATCTGTCCAAGGACCTCAAAGTCCACGCTGAACCATAATTCAAGGCCACACTCGTCAATGTTATTGTCCCGAACCCAGATGAGTGAATTGTAAAACTCTGGATCAATGGTTTCAATGTCCTTGATGGTCAGTTTCTTGTTTAGCATGCGCTTGTAGAAGGGCATGGTGAAGCCACTGTAGATAAACCGACCATGATACAGAGCCATGGCTATGAACCGTCCAATGAATTTGAAATACTGCAAATGGTCTGGGTTTACATAGGAAGCAGGATTGATTTGCAGGCTGTAGTTGTTCTTGTTCGCGTATTCGAACAGACAGTACATGGGATTGAGCACCTCGTGCGACAGCAGGAAAAACCATTCACGCGACACTCCGCCATAATCGAGTCCTTCCTCGCCACGGAATATTATGTACAGACGACGGCGAAGCTCATAGGCGGGCAGACGCATGATTTGATGATACGAGTCCTCGAAGAGTGTCTGCCGGGTGACGGTGATCTTGATATGCGAGGGCAGCGCATTGCTCTGGCACAGGTAACGGAACTGGGACAGCTTCCAGCGGAAACTGCGCTCATAGGCTCGTGGCACACCATAAACACCCTTGGCGCCTTTTGGCGCACCCGGACGAGGATCCTCGAAGGTGGTGCGCCGCGTATTATGATCCACAAAGAATCTCTCACCGGCGGCCGTGTAGCGTATTTCCCAGCCTGGTGGAAGTGGGCCTTCATTGATAAGGCTCACTTCTTGTCCCTGGGTTCGCGGATCCTCCCATTGCGTAGTGCGATTCTTGTGATTCACAAAGTAAACACGATTGTCGGATTGCACCTTCTTCTCCCAGCCATCGGGCAGCGGTCCAAGCGCATCTTCATCATCCTGTGTCACCTGCGCCGTAACAGCCGTCGGCTGCTGTTGCTGCTGCGAGTAAAGGAACCGTTGATTACCCTGTGCCACCACATGAGCCCGTTGGCCCTGCCAGTGCTGGAAGTGCATCAGGCGTTCGCTGTTGGGCCGCTGCCATGTTGTCTTTCGCGTGTTGTGGTCCACGTAGTAAACCCGACCGCGTACATCCTTGCGTATCTCCCAACCCGGCGGCAGAGGCGTCGGCTTCTCCCAGTATGTGGAGCGTGTATTATGATCCACGTAGTACCTTCGCCCATACTGATCCAGCCGTATCTCCCAGCCGGCTGGCAACAGCTCATCCTCAGCTGGCTGCGTTTGAAGCTGTGTATCTGTGCCGTTGCTCACAGGCAGCACTGTCCCACATGCTGACTGATCCACGGGCACGTTAGACATGTACAGTCCATTCTCCACTGTGCCATTGCCGTATACTTGCGGTTGGGCAGGGGGACGTTGTGGCACTTGCACCGGTGCCGGCGGCTGTTGTGGATATGAAGCTGTTTGCGGCACAGCCGCAGCGCTGCCATTTACTAAACGTAGTGGTTGTGCTGGCTGTGCCACCTGCTGCTGCGCCTGTGGTTGTTGTTGTTGCTCCCACACTGGCGGTGCAGTTGAACGTCTTTGTTCCGGCGGAGGCACGCCATTGGGCAAAGGTGAACGGGTTGCCGCCTGCGGCTCCGCATTACTGGAGCGCAAACGCATCCGCGCACGAACTCCTCCATAGATCATACAGCTGCGTCCCGCTGAGGCTGCATCACTCACCACAGGATTAACTGCCTGAACAGCACCACCATTTTGCTGCAACTGGATCACCTTGCTCATGTCCAGCTTGAGACCATTGAGTATGGCCACCAACTCGCCGCTCTTCGTTTGTCGATTATCCGATTTTGAGGTGACAAACAGATCTATAGTCAGTTCGAGAAACTCGCAACGTCCGTTGTAATGCTGCAATATGTGAGCCAGATGAATAACACGCTCTCCAAGCATTGCATCCTTGCGAAAACTCGAATGGTCCAACACCTTGAAGTGCAGCGTCGAATTGGGTGTGATCTGTAGACAGAATAGAATCTTCAGTTTGTGTTTTATCCCAATCAAATAACGATTATCACTTACCAGCACTGTAAACTCCTCGTTCCATTTGGGTAAATAGCTGTTCTTCACCAAATCTGTCTTGCGCTTGCTTTTGCTGTCTATCAGCAGTTCCACGTAGGGATTCGGCTTGAGGAATCCATTATTTCGTAGCGAGGCTTCCTCAACTGAGGATTACAAATTGAAATCAATTCAATGGAACAAACAATTATAATTCAAACAATACTCACTTGTCACGCTTAATTGATAATAGCCTTGATTGCCGCTTCCACTGTTGCCACCACTTGCACTCCCGTTCCCACTCCCGCTTCCACTTGCACCACTGCCACAGTTGGTGCTGCTGCCACCACCCACTTGTGTGGCAGCACTAGACGTTCCCGGTTGGTTCGTAGTGCTAGCGGCGTTGTTTACTGTTTGCATTGAGGCATCGAGGACACCGTTGTTGCCAGCTCGGGAAGCTGCACCTGCTGCCTGACCATTACCATCAGCCATTTAATCGCTGCTCCTAGCTGCTAGTTAATCTTCACGCCTAGAGTTCCTATCCAGCTGCTCACCGCCTTTTCGGAGGGGCTGCGAAACAATTCAGAGAGAGAGAGAGAGAGAGATGGAGTTATAGAGAGAAAGAACCCAAAAAAATTATTGGTGATTCCGTTTAATATACGCAATCGTTTGCAAAGTGCAACTTCAGGCAGACTATCAAGAAAGAGATTGTGAGTACAATGTTGATAAGATTATTGAGGAAGTGAATGTATATAGTATACAAATAACAAGAGTCACAGACAGGTGCCTGCAGCTCTCCAACTCTCGCGAGAGAGTCGCCAGAGAAAGGTTTATCCAGACGACAATCCCTCATATAAATGCAAACATATGAACTATGTATGTTTATCAAAATACCAAAATAGTAGCTGATAAGCGTAATCATGAAATAAAAGCTTCAACTGGAGAACAATAACAATTCCTAGGAAGCACATAAAAAGAAAATAAACTCAATCAAAATTTCTACATAAGAATATGCTGATATTTCGCTTGAATACAGCTAAAACAATAATTTATGATATCAATTTGCTGGCTGATGATCGTTCATACAAACGTACATTAATCTATACGTAGAATATGAGTTATCACGCACTCACACAACTCAAACTATGCGCCACAATCAATTGTATAATCGCCAAAATGAGTCACTAACAAAAAAAGTACACGGCCAAATACATTTTCATTGCAATTTAAATGTGCACATACGTACACTCTTGACTTGAAGTTATGTTGCAGGGACTATTCTATGGCTTATATTTTGTACATTTCATTTCACATTTCATTGTCAAGTAATGCATATTTAATTGTTAGCACACTTCTGACTAAAACGTGACATCGGAATGTGTTGCCATTTATTTGCCTGGAATCTTGTGAGAATATAAACTTATTTGTTGTTGTTTGATTCGGAATGTGAGTAATGGCTTAATTAGCTGAAAGGTGTAAGAGATTCCACTTTTACTTGAATTCCATAAGCCAACACATTTGTGATTTGTTTGAAATTGAGAGTATATGACGTGAAAATACCCTATAACTACACAATCCTACATAAATACCCTGTTACTTATTGTCCGCTTGTTTATCGGATAAAGTAGGTAAACTAGATAAGCTCAGCTGCTGATCTAGCTCCAACAAATATATTATTTTTTTTATAAATATATAGATATATTTATAGAAACAACAACAATAGAAAAATCATGAATACTCGGTAAACAAAGAGCGGATGATGAGATTAGAGTAAAATTTTGCGCCTGTTATCATGCACACTCATAAATATGATACATGCACATGTGGTATATATGTATTAACTTATATACAAGTACGTTGCATGAAGAGGACAAGCAACGATTGTAGGCAAAAGGAAACTAAAATATGTATATAATCAGCGAAGCGAGACAACAGCTGCGGAGTTACTTACAACATGTAAGCAAGTATATACTATGTGTGTATTTAAATGCATACTTACATATGCGTGTATGTGTGCATGACTAGATGTCAATAATAACTGAAGCGAAATAAATGCTTAAGAATACATTGATAAACTGATACATACACACTTGCACACACACACGCACTCACATACACTATGCATTTGTCTGGGGAGGTGATCGATAGGGGGGCGCGGTGTGGTAGAACGGACATTGAAACACCTGAAGAGTACAAACAAACATATGTATCTCGCTGCCAGTCCGACTGTCTGTCTACTATATATTAAACACCCGCACGCAACACACAAAGGCAGTAGAATTCATAGTCATGTAACGCACACCACTGCAATGTAAAGCAAATGTGTATGTATGTATGTCATTTGCGTTTGTTTGTAATTGAGGCAAAGGTCGCGGCAACGCTGACACAGCCTTCTTGCTTAGCGCCGTCTTGGCAGTTGACAAACTAACAAAAAGTGCGACGCACATTCCAATGCACAAAAACCGTTTTTCTTTTCACAGTAGCTGCCAGTTTTCTACCTTCTTTACCTGCGATATGCTCTGTTCTGCTGACCGAGCGATTTGCTTACCTTCTGCACTTGCTGCCCCACAATTAATATTATGCTCGCTGTGTGTGTAAGTTAACGAAAAAACAATAATCACGCTAGTTGTTAATTGGTTTGTGTATTACGCGCGCACTGCACTTGACTATTATTGCTTTGCATTTTGTATTTAAGTTGGCATTGTTTAATAGGCACAATCAATGCATTGGCAAAAAATAGTTTTCATTTCCACCAAGTGTTACCGTATACGGTGAAGATAAATATGCCCAATGTTCGATATGAAAATACCAAAAGCTAACACTATCGACTATCGCTTACAGTATTTTTGGGTCGATATATCGATAAAGTTAAGTATACGTAGTTCTGATGTTATCGATAACAGTATCCTACTCGATCACTCAAGAGAATTAAACGTTAAACTTAAATAAAAACAAAATAATTTATATTTAAAGTATATTCGATTCAACGCGAATTATTTTTGTAATAACCATAATAATACAAATATAATTCAAGCACAATACTAATGGAAAACACTTACACCTGTTAATGGTATAAAAGTGAAATTGCTTCTGCTTCTATTCGCGTCATATGCGAAACAAGTGCCTATTTGTATAAACAATTAATACCTTTAATTTCGTCTGCTGAGCGTATGATAATACGTCTGTGCAGAGTGGCAACAAATTGGGCTTAGCGTAGCTCGTATTTTTCACACTTAGCTCGATATTCGAGCCCTGCTTGTTAGCCATGTTTACATTTCTCCGAGCCGCGTTTCTTAGCGAGAACGAATGTGGCGCAAAGAGAAAATTATTAAAATTAAATGTTGGCCAAACTTTGAATGTGCAGTCATTCGTATCGCGCGCCTTGTCCGGAGCGGAAGTTCAATATTTCAAGTCGGATATTTTGCAAAAATAGTGCAAAATTCCAAAGGGAAAAGGATATAAATAAAACTTGAAATCTATTAACAATATGCGTTGTCTTGTGATCTATGCGTGTCTTTTAACGGGTCTCTTTTACTTTTCGGAAGGTAAAAAAAGTGATAACTGTGCCTAAAAATAGAAAGCCGAAATGATTATTACGAATTAAAAATAAATGATAAATATGTACATAAATTGTTAGTGAACAAATTGAATAAATAAATTTCTTGGATATATAAATAAAATAACCCAAAGAATCTGAAAATCAAAATCAAATCTACAAATCTGTCTTCTTCTCTTCCTATTTCCATGTATGCCCTCTGCATGCCCAGGTAAACCATGCCCTGAAAAGTCACGCCCCCATAAAACACGCTGCGACGCCTTCTACAAATGCCGCGAGCTGCCTTCCAAAACGCACGTCTGGGTGCCCATCAAATGCAAAGAAGGACTCGTCTATGAGCACGACGTGGGCAGTTGTGTGCTGCCTGGCGAAGATTGGGAATGCATCACGCCAAGTGAACAATCGAGCATAACGACAGCTTCGCCAAACCAAGCGGATATATTGATTATCAACAACAAGGATGAGGCTGAACTTCTGCTCAAGGATAACGATGATAATGTGCAGATCGTGGTTGATGCTACGTTGAGCAGCGAAGAACAGGAAAATGAGGAAACTAATTCTGTGTTGGCTGCACCCAATCTGAGCGAGGATGAAAACTCATCCGTCAGTCAATTCGATTCCAGCGGAGATGGAGAGTTGGTCGACTTGGATGGTCAAGTGCAGCCCGAGAATCGTGAGGGCGACAACAATCTTAGCACAAAATCAACTGCCGTCTCGGTTATGAGTTCCACGGTGCGCAGTGTCGAGCATCCGGCAGCTGTCAATCACCATAGTTCTTCCATTGATCCTAATCTTACGGCGCATCTGCAGCGTCTCTCACAACTAATCGATGGCCTACAACAGACTTATCAGAAAACTGATAAACCCCAACTGGAGATGCGTCCGGATCAGCTTAACGCTTTCCTGGCTCACTTCGATCTGAAGAATCGCTATGACATGTTCAATCCCGCGGGAAACTACAAAGATTCAGGTGATTCAACCACCACAATGATGCCGCCTTCAACAAGTCAGGCCCAAGTTGCTGTAAGCTCCCCTACCAGGTCGCCAAGTCCACTCCCGGAACCAAATGTGAATAAGACGCGTCTGCAGGAACATCTGACCCAGCATCGCCTGCAGCCGGAGACTAAATTGATGTTGTCGAACACTCAACCCTTCTCCTCTTATGGACCAGGTTATTCCAACTCACAAATTGTTGTGAATCGTCCGGAGGGTTCGGTTATGTTTACGCTTCCTCAGTATGGTCTAAGCTCGGAGCAGACACATGAAAAACAGCAACACCAACAGCACGAGTTGCCACAACCCTTCAGTACAGCTCAGAGTCATGAGTATAGTGACCATGAGCCCAAGATCTCGGAAGAGACATTGAAGACGGTGCTGGAGTTGTCCAAGCAAATGATTGCCGCACAAAATCTGCCCAAAGTGCTGCCAAATCCGGCTTACAATAGCGCCTACTATGCGCCTCCCATACTACAACCCGTCATACTCTCCCCACACAACAACCCCTTCCAGCAGTACTATCCCATGCAGAGTTACGACTCCCAGTCGCCAACAAGAACGCACTATGTGCATCACAAAAAACAAAGTGGATACAACAAGAAGCAACCAACGACGACAATTATACACAACAATGTCATTCCAGTGCATGTGTCCAGCACGAGTTCTGGAGAGAAGGAAGTGCTTGACAACTATGGCAATAGTTTGGGGATTTTTCCCAATCTGGACAAGCACAGCAATAATAACAAACTGAGTAACAACAATAATAATGATAACAATAATCAAATAAGTGGGAATAATTATTACAACAAATTCATAGCCACCATGACGACAGCTAGACCAAGTTCTACCATCTCCGTGACGACAATGAGCAATCAATATACAGGACAACATGCAGCTCCTTATGTCAACGACTTTGCCCAGACAACTCCAAGTCCCTTTGCCGTGCATCCTTCGCCGGCAACTGTCGCTTCCTATTATACGCCCAGCCCGCATCTCAATGAGAATAATGTGAACTCAATCTTCCATTCGGAGAGCTACCCCACAGCCATGGGACTTGGCATGAATGCTGGGCAGGGTATGTTCCCAACGCAACTTGAGCCAGGTCAGGTGAAAATTCGACCCAATTCACAGAAAATCGAAAGCATGGAAGTGGAAGCTGATGAAGCAATTAACGCAAACTATATCAATAGCAACGGAAATGGGAATGGGAATGGTAACAACAATCGGCATGTACTGACCTACAGCAGCGCTGGTTCGACGGATGTGATGGACATGAGCCACCAATTAGCACCTGGCTCATATGTAGAGCAGAGCTATGCGATGCCACAGAATGCGGCTAACGAGCAACAGCCTCAACAGCCTCAGCCTCAGCATCATCATCAATTCAAATCCCCCTTCATGCCTAGACCAACTCCAACCATGAGCAGCAGCATCTATAGCGATACAGCTGGCAATGTGGGGCTCAGCATGTTCAGCACTGGAATGGGAATGGGTCTGGGAATGGGAACTGGATCTGGATCTGGATCTGGTAATGGTTTACAACTGATGCCATCCAAACCAAAGTATCCTCCCGGAATGGGACAACTGGTCAACTTTAATGGCAACTTCATAAGCTTGGATGTGTTCCAGAAGTCTATACTCCCATTGATGACACAATCTGCGTCGGCCATGTCGGAGTTAGGCAATGTGGAGGTCATCACTTGCCAGGCGGGTGTGCGACAACCAAATCAGACGGACTGCACCCGCTACTTTGTATGCAGCAAAAAGGATGGCAAGGTTCTATCTTATTCATGTCCTCCTTACACGGGATTCAATAAACAAACGCGGATTTGCGATGCTCAAACTTATGCTCAGTGTGGAAATATGCCAATTTTCAATGGTTACTCCATCGATGAGAACAGGAGACAACAGATGGAAACACTCAAGGTGTTGGCAGAAGCGAAGCGACGTCAAGACGCGGCTCTTAAAGCGCAGAACATTGCCAATCTTCTACAGCAATATGGAAGCTCTCAAGAACCAGTTGCATCGGGGATATCTTCCAGCATGGAGCAGAATCTATTGGACTCTTATATGGTCAGTTATTCCGAGCCCAGCACCACAGTACGCCCCATACTGCCCTCCCCGACATTGGCGCCCATCATCAGCAGCAACAGCAACAACAGCGGCTCTGTGAAGAAGCGCAAGTATTACTGCAAAGAGGGAGATAAGATTCCGGATCAGACCTCCATTAGCAGCTACTTCGTGTGCTATAAGAATGCCCAAGGCCAGATGAGAGGTCATAAAATGACCTGCTCCAAGGCCCTTGTCTTCTGCCCTAGAACACTCATGTGCACCTTGGCCAGCAAATGCACGGGTTAATCTGGATTTCGATTGCAATTCGATACATTCGATTAGTTTTCTAAGCTATTTATTCTAATATTAAGTGTGACGAAATTAAATTAATGAAATACATAGAAATGTTTTTTATTTATTTGTAAATGCTTCCCAGTTAGTTGCTTACTTCTTTAAGTGTCAAGAGGTCACTGTGAAAGTTGTCTTGCGTTGGGTTATGTTCTACCTGCGTGGAGTATGTTAAAGACCTTGTGTCGCAGTTTCTCTGTCTTAATTACCAGCTTTAAACTAGCGCGAACAACCATATAAGCCTGATACAGATATACATCTTTTTATTATTATTTAAATGTGTGCCAGGGCAGTCCAAAATGAACACACACAGTCACGGTACTTGCTATGATAGTTTCACTTTTTTTTAACAAGCTCATAAGCTTTTCCGAGCTGGTTTTTGTAGGTTGTTATACTCACATATACATATACACATATGTGTATGCATGAAATAAAGCAGATTACATTTAAAATAGAGCAAATGTAAGTGAATAAGAATAATAAAGGCAAATAAATAGATGTTTGTATTTACTATAACAACGCTGGCAACGCAATAGCTCGCCTACGTCTTCCATCTTTAGGATGTCCGACATCTACCCATCTCGCTTTGCTCTTAAACGAACAAGGGAAAGAAAGTAGGCGAGGGATAAAATGAACTAAGCAAATTTGGTTGGAACTGAAATGAACGAACGAACTAAATGATTAATTAAACAGATGAACCAACTCAACGATCGATTCGTTTGTTCATCAATAATTGAACTGATGAACTTGGTCCTTCAAGTGAACTACGAATGCGGAAGCAACGCCGCGCTTACATAAGCAGCTGTATTTTATATAAACTTACAAATTAAATGTAAGTATGATAGAGAAACATATTTAAGTTGGGTGCAGGTTAAAATTTAAACGAACCCCGCTTTTACTTGCATTGGTGTTGACAACTTCAACCCCAAATCCACTTTCTCCTTCAATTTAAATGTGGCAAAATAATAAGATGCGGCTTCCTTTGCATGCATCGTTTCATGATTCTCTTACTCTAATTAATATCTAATAATTGTTCAAATTAATATGCCACAAAATGCTGGCACACGAGTCTTCGACACATTCGTCCGCTTGAAATTTCTTATTGACATCTGGCTTTGTATATACTTTCTATTTAATATGTCCCTCACGAATCTGCAAGAGAAATGGAAAGACTGGAAACTAAAACTGATGACATTTGATTTATATATTTGGTTAATTACATATTTTCTGTATACTTAACTTGTTACCTTTATGTAAGTTAATGGGAAGTTTCTTTCCCTAAGCGACCTTTCACAGTAAAGTGCATTAAATAAGCGAGGGACTTTTAAGAGAGTGTTGGGTCTCCCTATAACATTTCCGAAGAAAGTTGTTTGACACTTACTGCACGGGTTTCTGATGCGTTAATTGTCGGCAGTAAGTTTTATTAAAATCATTAATTTGAAAGACATAAACCGGTTGCAGTCACACAGCTAATTTTTCGTTTGATTGTGGAAAACAAGCAATCACTAGATGTCATAATAATAATATATAACAATAATAATAAAATAATATTAATAGAAAACAGCAAGAGAGTTGATTAAAAAGTTATATTTTAATAGTTCTGTTCTACTCGTAATAAATAATTTTGTTTATTTGAGATCATTACCTTCAATTTAGGAGCTCCCAATTGCCACAAATACATTTCATTTCATTTCAGTTTCTATTACTTATTATTTATAATTTATTGATTTAGCAATGTGCTTTCAACAAAAGTTTGAGACTACCATTTAATATATTACTCAAATCGCTGTCTTTTAAATATCAATATTGCTCACACAAGTTTAGCTATCATCATTTTACCATTTGAGATAAATCTTTCAAATTGCGAAATTCTTAGTTGAAATGCATATTAACATTGTTTTCTGTTTTTGTCTTTGGAGTTTATAATAAGTTATAGTTGTTACAGTTGTTAATACTATATGCTACATAGTTTTACTTTATAAGGGCGTTGGGTCTATGGCCCTATGCCTTGGGAATTTTATTAGGGGTAAAATTTATACACAGCACTGCAAGCATTTTAACTATAGTACACAAATCTTGTTTTCATTGTTTAGTTGATTTAGTTGCTACATTTTGGTTAGTTAAAAAGAGTTTGTTTACTATTAACTTGCATTACTTTATAATACAATTATCACATTCTTTTTGATGATGATATATATTTATTTTGTTTTCATTTTGACTCGTTTAAAACTATGCTTTTTCTTTTCCTTTAGGAGCTATTTTAATTATTGCTTTTGTTGGGTTGCTTTTTCAATCAATTTTTCCATTAATCAATTTCAACTTTGAAAGCAACAGAAACGCAGTTCGCTTTACATATTCGATCATCACGCATACTTATTGAATATGTATGTGGTACCCTTAACAATATGACATAGAAAGCGCAGGAACACAATTGCAGCGGCTACTCAAAATAACTAAATATATATACATATATATGTATACGTATATATATATATATAAATACTTATATACTTAAATAAATAAATCGCAAAAGTTGGCTTAAACCATGCCAAAACCCTCGCTTCCCTCGCTGATGGCCAGCAGCAGCGATTTCTCGAATTGCTCGTAGCTCTCGTAATCGGGCAGGCAGAGTTGATTAAAACTGCAAAGATAAAACAACGGAAACAGTAACAGGGTGCTCGACTGAGAGATACCCTTCAAGAGGGAATAGTTATCTCAACCAACCAGGTATGCGCCGTGGGAAGATTTCCAAACGTTGGCGCAGCTGTTATTTGAAATTGTGGATTGAGCTCCTGGAATCCACCAGGCGGCAGTTGAGAACATCCCGTCGTGAACTGGAGCAGACGTGCCATTTCCGTTTGACTGAAGTTACTCACGCCTGCCCAGAACCAGGCGAGCACACGCCGAAACTCAGCCGAGTTGCCATTGGCAATGTGATGGGACTTAAAGTCACTAATGGAGTACTCTCCAGTGCCACACATGAGAAGCTGAAAAGGTGATAAGAGATGAGTTTTTGATTGACAAATCATTAAGTAATAGTCACCTCCAGTTCGTTCTCATCGAAAATGCTTAGTAAATTGTCCGGAATGATCGCGTTGAGACCTTTAAGAAAGCTGTCTACTTCATCCTTGACGCTATTGCATAGTCGCTGCTGGGCTAATGCATCCAGGTAATGATTCTTACTGGCATTTGTCACACGCGTCTTGGCCCCATTAGGTATAAGCTCTATGGTCTTGCTCAGCTGACCGCTGGCATCATAAACCTCCTCTACGAAGTACAGCTCCAACGTGTCTGTGCCATCCAGATCTGTGTCGAGTATGTACTTAATCTTCGACAGATAGAGGTCTGGATCATCCTGCTCAAAGTACTACAAAGAGAGAAGAGAACTTTGAGTAGCCTTTCAGCTTTTGAAGAAGATATTGTGGTCTCACCTTGTAGTGCACTCTTAGCCCAATAAGTTGGGCCAAAAAGGAGCGACTGAAGCGAGCCCGCACTAACTGCCGATAGCTTCCGCCGAGCGCACTTTCAAAGAGACACTTGCCAACCATCTTGCCAGCAAACTCAAAGTACTTCAGTTTGAGATGCGCTGGTCTTGTGGGATTGGGATGCACCAGCGCCTGGTGCTTGTCATGGAATGTACAGAAAAGTCCACTTCGGGAATCAAATAATGCGCTGCAAACCAACTCGAACCATTCCCGACGCAGGCCACCCCAATCTATGCCCTGTTCGCCTTGGAACGTCACCTCAAAGTTGCCGCACCAGTCAGAGACTGAGAAACCCTTTGTGGCCTTCATGCTGCTCTCCAAGATCTTCTCCCGATGCACTTTCAGTGCCATCTTCTCGTGATAATAACTGGCATGAAACTTGCGCACTTCGTGATAGAAAAAATCCTGTTTGTCCTTAAATGTCTCCGATCCCCCAATGTTCTTCAACAGAAAGTGTGTAAATGTCGCAGCAATGATATTGCGATCCTTCGAAGCCAGTTCAATCCTTGGCTGTGCTCCATCATCTATAACAAAGACTGGTCCATGCAGTTGTGTCACCAGTTGGGGGAGAAAATGGAACTTGGTCGACGGACATAGGCGAAAGGTCGCAATGCGTTTGGGTATGAATTTCAGTATCATTTCCTTGATCGTCACCTGAAAGATCAAAGAGTTCTGAACATCCACATTTCGCACAATTTAATTCTCTATCCTCCTGGATACTCACCTGTTTAGGTCCCACGTAACACATCACCTTGCGGGGCTTCCCCTTAGACGAACCATAGATGCTCAGCAGCTTGGCTTCATAGCATATGTTGTGCTTCCGGGAGGCAATATTCTTGTGCACCAATGTGGTATCGCTATCTGTAATTTGAGAGTGATGTATGAGGAACTTTGATAATTCCTGTCCTAACTTCCAAGACCTCCCTTAAAAGCCAGTTCCCAGCCAGACCAAAGGACTCGAAAGGACTATAAAAAGATGCTGTTGTGCAACACTTACTGCTCAGGACGATGATATCGAAGTCACCATTTGGCAGTTGCTGATCCCGATAGCTGATGACGGCACGCAGGCAGGTGGGCTCCGGGAAGAGAGCAGTCACCGAGACGCGTGAGTTCACACGGTCGTAGCTGAAGACAATGGCATGTTGAAGCTTTTCAATGGCAACGCCATGCAGATCATAGATGGCCACGTGATAACCCTACAAATAGGAAAGGAGAAGAAGCAGCAATTAGTTAGAGCAAAGGAGATATAGATCAACTTTATAGATCCTTACCTTTAGAGCATCATCGGATTGCTCGAAGAGGCAGGCATTACCAAACTCATCCCTGGGCTCGATATGCATCAATGTCGGAGCACTTGCACAACAGATGACCGTGCTGGCGGGACGAATGAATCTCGATCTCCGTGCATCGATGGCGCCGGGGAGAAAGTTACGCAGGAAGGGGGAACCGGCAATGTGACTGGCGCCGATGAGAACGGAGATCTTGTATTGTCCAGCTGTGCGTACCGTAAACTTGACCTTGGCAATGTTGGCATTATTGGGATCCGTGGAGGAGCCGAGCTCGCTGATGGTGACCACCTTGCGGGTGCCTTCAGTAACTTCGACGAAGAACTGATCCGTATCACAGATGGGATAAGGCTGCCCGTTGCGCTGAAAGAAGCGCACCACAAAGCACATGGTATCGCCCACTCGGACGGGATCCTTCCAGTCCCATTGGACCTTACAGTTGGCCGGAAGTAGATATTTTCCGGTAACATATTGAAGCAGCGAGTGTCGTGCCTCGGGTGCCAGCGATGGTTGTGTCATGGCGGCAAGTGTAACGAGTCCGGCAACGGAAACGGAAACAACCAACATGCCACCCCATGTCCAGGCGTCCTGATGTTGACTCGACTTGACCACCGTTGACCACAACTGTGCCTTCAATGCGTCCAGCTGTGCCTTCGATGTGGGCAGCCCCTGACGCGCCGTCGACCACTGCTGCCAATCCTTGCCAAGTATCTTGCTTGCACGCGAATCCTCCAGCCAATAGACGTCCTCCAGGGAGGCCACCTCAACCGCAAGCAGTCGCTGATAATGCTGTTGCATGCGATACTCCCTCAGCCATTCGCGCAAGATGAGTTTCTGTTGCAAGTGGAGTGCCGCACGTTGCAGACGCTGCTCGTCACCCGGCGGCAGCTCCGGCAAACGCTCCGGATCGCCGGAGCTTGACAGCGATGAGATGCCTATTCGGAAAGTAAAGAAAACACCAAGAGATGACTGTAGGAAACATTCCGCGTTATGCTAATTGAGTTAAATGGTCAAAGTTTGTGACGAAAATTCAAAACTTTCACCATGACATCTTCGTCGTCAAGGTGCCATTTCCCCTGGCTCTTTTACCCCTTCAATGTAAATAAAATCAACTTTATGGTGTCTAAAATTACAGGCAAACTAATTTTACCAGGCGACTACGTCAAAGCCCTTCGTCGAATCGTCTGGAACTTCAACAACGTCAAACGACAACGACAACGCCAATCAATTATATTTCAATTTTTATGACTTTACTGAGGACCTCCCGCTCCGCACCCCCTCCCCAGGATACGTCGCATTTGCTTATCGCTCACTGCCATCAAAACTAAATATTTGCCCTCTTGCCTCACACACTGTATGACTTTTGGCCCGTAGCATTTGGCTTTCTGCGTTGGCCCGAACGTTTGGGAGCCCTCAGGGTCTGAACGATGTTCAAGTATTCACGCGGTTATTTTTTAGACTCTGTTGTATTTTTCTTACGTTGCCATCAGCCAAAGGGGCGCCAGGTTACAAATATAGATGAAAGTAGTAGGTGAAGAACGAGTACGAGTACGAGTATGAGTAGTACGAGTAATTGTAATTGTAATAGAAGGACTAGCAGAAGTTGTCATAGTAGTAGGAGTTAAAAAGTTGTAGTAATAGTAGAGGGAACGGTCAATCACGAATAATAACTATAGTGACAACATGTTAGAAACAGTATTAATAGAAGTAGTGAATGAATTGAATTGAATTGATAGAAGTAACAATAGTTGTACAAATAAGTTATTGTTGTAGCAGTCAGTTTATTCCCTTTTATGTGGACACCGCTGTTCAACAATGAGCTCAACAGTCTAGCTGCTTTCTCTGTCACTCCATCTTTTACTATCCCTCTTGGATCCCGCTCCCTTTCCTTCTAATCTCTTGGCAGCTCCACTAATGGCAACCAGCTGTGGCAACCACATGCCATCCTCAAGCCACAAAACGAGTAAAATGGGTTCCCCCCCTATCCGGACAACGTCTACCAGGGTACAAAGTCCTAGCACGAAGCTTGTAAAAACGAATACTATATAGGGGGTGCATACTGTACAATCGTTAGGCAATGCCGGGCTTGCGTGTTCGACATTCGAAAACGAATTCATTTCGTTACCAATTTCTTTCATTTCTAACGCGCTTGGCAGCAACTCCTCCCTCACCATCACCATCACCATCACCAACACCATTTCCTCCTCCTCCCTCCCCCTGCTTTGCCTTTCGGCGAAACGAACAACTTCCGTTTCGATTTCGTTGATTCTGAAACCGATTTGAAAATGGACTGAAAAATGGAGTGTGCAAACAATGAAGAGGCAACTTTCAATGTCGGTTAGATGAGTACGTATGTGTGTGTGTGTGTGCTTGTAGGTGTTTGTGTGTGTGTGTCTGTATGTATAATTAAAGCATTTTCCTTGCATATTTAATGGTGCTACGAGCGCGCTTTTGGCCCTATTCGCCGATTGCTTAACGAGAATTGCTAATTGTCATTAATTAAGCAAGCAAAAGTCAAAAGCTAAGGCAGTGGTACTGCTCTTGTGAGCGAAGAATGGCAGAGAAGGGCGAACAAAGAGAGAGACAGAGAGAAAGGGAGGGAGAGAGAGAGAGAGAGAGAGAGGGAGGGAGGCAGAGAGAGAAGGGAAGGAAAACTCGAGTTCGTTTAATGAAAATGCCTTTTGAAGGTCAACACGCGGTCTCGTGCAACGATGACGTGAAGATGGAAATGTCAAGAAAGGGAGAGGCAGACAGACAGAGTGAGAGTGAGAGAGAATGAGAGCCACAGCAGTAGGAGTTAACTCTTCGTGACAGTAGATCGTATACCTCATTCTGCAAACACTTTTACTTTATATCAACAAGTTACTTCTATTAAAAACTCCTGATTGAAACTTCACAATTAAAACTTTTCCATTTGTTCTTGCTGATTTAAACTATCCGAAGGTTACTTTCCGATTGAAAGTTTCCCATTAATACCCCCGGTTCCGATTTCCGACTGAAACTTCCAAATGAAAGCTCTCCGATTGAAACTTTCCCAATTAACACTTGCCATCAAAGTCTTATTCATATTTTGTAGACTCACCAATCGCAGGGCCGAAACACAATTTGAGGTCAACAAAGGGCAGAACCTTTCGGGTGGGACTATTGATTGGCCAGCAGACTTGAATGTTGTATAAGAGGAGTATGATATCGTATTTGAAGCACTGTAGGCAACCTTGAAAATTGACACAGGACTGCAACAAGATCAGTTCCCTGCTCATTCCTGCATCCTCGGGCGCCAATTGTATTAGCGCCATATGAGTGTATTTTTGTGCGAGTGTAGGTATGTGTGTGTGTGTGTGTAGAGTAAGAGGACACACAGAGAGAGAGAGAGAGAGAGACAGAGGGAGAGGAGAAATAGTAGGAATTTTAACTTCGACTTTGTCAATTTTGGCATTAAAGTCAAAAGCTGGCGAGATACGATTTTATTTGTTCGCTCATTAACAACAAAAACTGAACCTAACTTGGCCAAGAGCTGGGCAAATGTTTGCCATCATTTAAGTGCGCAAAGGGAGCCGGAAAAACTTGGCCTAATAGGCTGAGATTATAGCAGCGCCTCTTTGTCATTATTTTCCTATGAATTTTTAAAACGCTCCGCCGTCATGTTTTCCCAAGGTAAGCGCATAACAGGCAACCAGGAGACAGACAGTGCAACGCATAGATACCCTGTTAAAAGGGAGACTAAAGCCGAAGTTGAGTTTAGATTGTTAAACTCCGACTCTTTTCTTCGTTTCTTTCTTAATTTGTTTCCTTACTATCCTTACGTACTTTGATATCTAGTATCTAGTATTTCCCTATTCAATCAGCAAATCTTACCAAATGTATTCCTAACCCTTTCCTTTATATAATCCTTGTCCGAATTGTATTATTAGTCTGTCCGTATTCTATCTGCCACCTATCCGCATCCCATCCGTATTCTGTCCAGATTCTATCCAATTCCTTTCCGCATCACATTCTCATCGTATCCGTATCCTCTCCTATTGCTATTCGTATTGTACACTGTTCTACGTGCCATATTTCAATTCTTTGCTGTCCCTCCCATATCCCTAACCTGTTCCTCTCCTCCTGCTTCCCCTTATTCTTCCTCCCTTCCTCCCTTTATTGCTCACATTATCCCTTTATCGATTGTCTCCAGCAAATTTCCTTGTTGACTGACATTCGATCGTCACTTGAAAAGCGTGTGAACAATGAGGGACTGAGGGGCCGACTGAAGAGGGACATGCTAAGATTAACTCGTGCATAACAAAGCCGAAACGTTGTCAGGCTCTGTGCCTGCTTGCCACCTTGCCTCAGTCGTCATGCCACGCGGCAGCCCTGAGTTAGTTACGCTTTTGTGTTTGTTTGTCAAAGTGAAAAATGATAAAATTGCCAGCGGGCGAGGCCATTAGGGGTCCTCCTCCCTCTCCATCCCATCCCCGCTCTCGCTCTCGCTATCACACTCTTCCTCTCTTTCTCTTTGCTGCTGCTTAAATTCTTCCATTAAATATTTTATGCAACTTTTTCGCCACTATCCGTTGCACATTTTAGTTTGCTCGTTATAATTTCATGTTGGCAATCTGCAACAATCTGCAGCAATTGCAACAAAATATTTGAATATTTAATTTAAAATAAAGTAAGTGTGCTCTTCAGCTTGTAGCTGGGCTACCGTGCCACACTTGCTACAAGTGGCGGCATAAATTCAAATGCCACTTTGACAACAGCGTCAACAGCCTTCTATAAATTACGTATACGCAGCGTGGGCGCCTCACAGCATTAAGTGCTTTTGGGGCTCCCACGCGTTCTCTCAACTGCCACGCAATCGCTCGCCTCCCTCTCTGTCTCTCTCTCTCTCTCTCACACTCTCTCATATATTTCGCAATTTAAAATAAATCTGCGTCTGAAATACGCGTTACGATGGAAGCCTAAGCAGAGACAGAGGTACCAACTGGCTGAGCTAACTCTGTGATGGAGCGTAGCGTGGGTTAAACCGGCAGCTGAATGCCTTAAGGAAGCGCAGATGCATATAAAACTCATCTGTGTGTAGAACTAAATCAACAGCCGAATATTCTGCGAGCGAAACACATTTTAGTTAAGCTTTTAGTTTTGAAACTAATTTAAATAAAAGTTGTTTAGCTCAATTATGGCATAACCTGACTCTGCAGAGTTCTTCTGTTGACTTTTCAACATAAATAGTTAATAGTTTATTTAATTTATTACCCAATTTCCATCTGAGAGAATTATAAAATGTGTGTCGCTTTCTTTTTGGCATAGCATTCTATGTTTATTGTCAATCTGTCAGTCAATCAGCCAACTCAATGTGAGTCTATGCAAAGTGGCATGCAATCAAATTTGTAGGCATTCCCAATTGGGATAAATGTTTGAGAGCAGCTGCAGTTCGAGATTTGTTCAAATTGTGCCTCGCAATTGCCTGTAAATGCTGATGAAACTTAGACAAAGACGAAAACGGAATAACGATGATGATGATAATGAGGAGGAGGAGCAAGATGTTGTCGTTGTTGGCATCTGTAAGTGTGCGAAGTGAATCTCAGCAAGGCAAGAGAAGCAGCTAGACATGCTGGTGGCATGCAACTACCACATTCTTATGTCCTGTGCAACCTGCAACGTCTATTCAGCCTTTCAACCGTTTAAACGAGCGCAGCCAACGACAGCAGCTGTTGCACATTGGGCTGACTCGTTGCAGCTTTCTTGTCAGTTTACCTTTTTGCCTTCTTCTCTTATACTCTCTGCTCACTTTTTGGTTTTGTGTGGTTTCCCCCCAAAATGCTGTTAGCCAATGTTTGTCGGGTTTATATATATATATGTGGTGTGTGGTGTGTCGCATGCGGGCACACTTGCCACATCACGTAATTTTTAAAGGCTTTGCTTGCTTGGGATTCGATGTCCCAATCACCGTACAACGTGCAACGTGCAACGTGCACCCATTTCTGTCAACGAGGCTGCCACCTGTTCCCAGTCACATAATAATCCATAATAAGCCAAATTTCCTCATTCAGTGTAGGAAAGTAAGGTCAACACGGAGGCTTCCAGCCTGACGCCTGACAATGCACAAATTTAATCAAATCATTTAACTTACACCCAATTATTAAATATCAACTTAGCACCTTGAAATCTACGCGAAAACTTAACGAAGTCTTCTCAAAAATTAGTCAAGGTTAATGAAATATATGTATACTTAATATCACAGTTTCTTAATAACTTTGATGGTTTCGCTGTCGATCAGTTTATTGCTTGACTTGAGCCTTCTTCAGACTGTATAGTTCTACTCTTTCATTTGTTATCTGATAAATATAAGCATTGATTGACAAACAAATCAAATGCTACTGTATTTTGTCTTTTTAGACCCTGTACTTGAAAAGTGCAAAGAGTCTCTTAAGTTTATTGAATGGGAAATGCACGTAACAGACAGCAGGAGGACCTAGAACCTAGAAAGTATATTTTATTACATTAGCATCAACAACAAATTACATCGATTTTAATACCCTTTTTCTTTTTTAGAAATGTGTAAAGAGAGTAAAAGAGAGTATTAGTTGAATGGTGAATATTCCATACATTAAAGTTTATTTTTTTCTAACTTATCGATTAACTTCATATGTAAACTACTAAAAGCGAAGTAACATTAAGTTTACAGTTATAAAATCTTGCCTAAGACTAGTCTTTCCCTTCTTTAGGTATATTTTGTTAAATTTTAGCGAAAGAACTTTAAAAATGAGCCTAAACCTGTTCACCAGAATAACATTAAAGTTGCTGCAAACACTTTGCCAGCCTTGGAGGCATTATTTCACAATCCCAGCTTTAAGCTCACTTCTCACATCATGCAATAAGATTATATAGTTGTTTTTGTATTCGTAGGCCACATTTATATATGCCTTATATACTGGGAAAGCAATGCAGCTAAAATGAATATGCATTTCAGATTGCGGTGTTTTAAATTTACGAGTAATGCGACTGCAGCTTGGGCTGGTTCTCTGTTCTCTATCGCGCCTGCTTTCTTCCCTTCCCGTGGTTTTACTTCTCTCTCTCTCTCTCTCTCTCTTTGCTGCGCGCTTGTTACGCCATCAGCTTTGTCAAACTTATGAGCAACGATCTCAGGGAAGGAGAAGGGACGAGGAGAGCGAGGACGAGGAGGCTTAACCTACTTCCCGAGGGATGTTTGGGCCACACACAAAATGCATAAATTCCATTATTTATTCATTAATTTAAAGCCCGGCGATGCATGAACATAATCACAGTGCCTGCAATTGTTGTGTGCATGGAATATAATTTGCATTTAACGAGGATTATTTGATTTCTGGCTCGCTATTTAATTGAGCAGATGTTCACTGAGCCCAAAATCCAATTTGCAACTTAAATGGCGCCCACATAATGCCACACAAAGTACTCGTAGCTGCAACATGCCACAAAGCGAGAGAGAGAAAGTAAAAGAGAGAGGGAGGGAAAGAGTGGAAACCGCACATAGAAGTAACTTAATTTGGGTTAAAGCCATAATGCCAAGGTATTAATGTTGCACTTTGGCATCGCAGGAAACATCCAGCATTTCCGTTACCCCAAATGTGTTGCAGTGGCAACAACACGTGCCACATGCATACGCTATGCTTGCAACATGCTTGTGGTTGCTCGCCCAGGCAATTAATGACCGAAAAATAAACGTGGCCCTCGTTAAATGGCAAACATTTGACCAAACATGCACACATACATACATATGCACACACAAACACACACACAGACTCATACACTCGTACATGCCCACAAATACTCACACAGTTCTATGACAAAATGTGAATTCACATAAACAAATTTGCACGAACGAAGCTGCAACACTTTGGCATTTGAAATCGAAGTTGCGTGCACATTTGTGTGCTTATACACACACACACACACACACAGACACATATGCATACTCACATATACATACCTATCTATATGTGTATGTGCATGGCCAGCGTGCTGTGCGACTGCGGTGCGAATTGAAGGACATACAGCTATAGGCATTTCAATATGAATGCATATTTACATTTATACCCTGTACTTTAGGGTATAGGATATGGGTCTATGTACCATGAACGTAACAGGTTGAGCCCTAATAAGAAATATAGGCATATGTATTGCCTAGACTGCGAGAGCAGTTTGATTAGAAGTGAATGGAGGGAACATTATTTATGATGAAATTATGAATAAAATAAAATACAAACACAATTTTGAGGATAATTGCAATGAAATGTAAACAAGAAACTTTCTGTTCTTACAAGAATAGTAAAGCATAGTGTTATAGAAAATCATATTTGGTAGATAAGTATCGTACTTCAGAAATATTAGAAAACACTTCGGTTTAAACACAATTGATATAAGTATTCAGTTCATAAGTCTTTGTACGTAGAGATACTTCTAGAAACAATCAAAGATAATAATAATATACAAGTACAATTTGAATATATTTAACAGCTGAATAGGGGGTATCTGCAAGTTAAGCAGTTCAAAAGTTCTGATACTGATATTGCACATGTAAATAGAAGATTGAGACCTCACCGTATCTATTTGTATGCCAAGCGCTGTGTCTCTGTATCTGCATGCATGTTTACTAAATTCTTATATGTAGACGACATTTTAGAAATTACGTGCATAACGGCACTTTGCTGTCCATTACCATTCAGAATTTGAGAACGTGGTGAATAATTTCACTGCCATATGAATGAGTGTATTCATGTTTGAGACGCACTTGACTTAAAGTTGAATTACAACTAAACTCGACTAGTTAGTCAAGGCTTTTAGTGTTGCTCTAATCGTGCGCGAAAAGTTCAAGGCAAAGAGGGCAGACAGCCTGCCAGGCAAGCCCATCAATCGGGTCAAAGGCGGATGCGGAAGCGGAAGTACTTGGCAAGGCAAAAGAGCTAGAGAAAGAGAAAGGAAGAACAATATTGCGCATACGTCCCGTTTGCCACGTTTATCCGCAAGAAGTAAAAGCGCATCCATAGGAAAATTGTAAATTTACGTTTGAGTTTCTGCATTCGATTGGCCAAAGAAGTGCCAAGTTTTCCCGTTGTGGAACTCACCTGAGGACGAGGACTGCGAGTGTCGCATCGTAGTTGCCATGGCAATGGAATTTATCTCCGATTCTGGCGACCACATTGTGATATATGTATATCTTCAATTCGTTGTAGAATTTATGCGACGTTTGAGTTATTGATTTTTAAATTTGTTTATGTAGTTATTTTGTTTTTCTGTTGATAAAACATCGCGAATTCGACTCGAGTTTCGTTTCGTTTCGTTTCGCTTCGATTATTGTGTATTTTTCGTGTAGTTTCGTTTTCAAAATTTATTAAAAAAGTTGCCGTTGAAAGTTTTGGCATATTTTATGCATATCTACGGCTGCTGGAGATTGGCAACTGTGCGGCCAAATACGTGTAAGTTATGCAAAAGTTTTCCATTACACAGCAAATAAAGCGAGAAAAATAAAACAACTGAAAAGCAAGTTGAAATTATAATTTTGTAGTCCTGCAGTTGATGGAGCTGCCCATTTTTTTTTTGTAGCTTGCAAATGAGTTTCGACAGCTTTGCCAAAGGCCTGCGAGACAGAGTGTTGCGGGAATTGGGATTAAGCGTGGGAGGTTGGCTTGGCTTACAGCTCATTGCCAAAAATTTGTAAAACTCAACCAATGGAATCGAGCCAAGAAATCATTATGAAAAGCTACGAGCCAAGAAAATGGCGCACTCACACAACCAAGTATTATGTAAAAAAGACTCTATTCTATGTTCTCTGTTCTCTGTCCTCATAACAAGTTTCACATTGTTAGCGTCATTAGCCATGAACATCAAAGCTTCTACTCTCAGCTGAAGTGCACTTTCAATACGCTTACAAGTACTTAATGACTTTTGTAAGGTCAACTGAGAGCCGCAGTCCACAATAGCATATGTTGTTGGAACAGCTAAGAGTAGAGATGAAATATTAAGGATGCGAACAATAAGAGAACTTTTGATAGTGTACACAAGCGCTAAAGGATGACTCTAAGTGCTGGTAAGCCAATTAAAGAAGCAGACTGCCTTCCTATATCTCAGTTTCTTTATTGATCAAATCTGTTGCGTCGAACTTTATATATTCCTTATTTAAAATAAAAAAAATAAAATTACTTTATGTTAACTCGGAAATGTTTAAATTTAGGTCGCTAGTACCCCTCGTCAGCAACGATAAAATGTTATCGATTTTCATCTTTCACACTGATTGTCAACATTTACAAAAATTATTCACATATTCCCACAAGATAGTCTGCTCTCTGCCAGTGTCAACAAATATTTATTGATAGACTTCACCCACACACACACACATACACAAATACACGCGTGCAGGGAAGTGTGAGTCAATAATTTCACAATGACAGCACTTTCTGCTTCTGCTTCTTCTTCTATGTGTCCTGCACATCTTCCTTACTCTGCTGCACATCATCATTGCCATTGATGGCGCCATTTTTGTTTTTGTCATACTTTTCTTTGCTTAGCCAGCCAATCTTACAATGTGTATGCGAGTGTGTGAAAGTGTATACGAGTGTGTAAGTGTCCTCTTCCCGTCCGTTGTTTGTTCGCGTAATGCGAGCTGACAAACTTTGTCTGTAGTTATAAGCACTAACTTCTCTCTCTCACTGTGTGTTAGTCTTCCGTGTGTCTGTGCGTGTATATATGTTTATATATATATATATATATATATATATATGTGTGTGTGTGTGTGTGTGCGTGTGCGTGTGCGTGTGCATGCATCTATACATGTGTTTGTATGTTTGCTGTCGGAATTTATAATGAAAGTGAGCTGTTCATTTGCTTTAGGGTCGCCAAGTGGCTGACGTTTATTTGGGTTTTCCTGCCTCAATACAAACACAATTGCAAGTACAGTGTGTGTGTGTGTGTGTGTGTGTGTGTGTATGTGCGTGTGTTGTGTATAAAAAGTAAAGTAAATGCTAGCCTCTGCCATTCTTTACGAGGCAAACGTACACACAATGGAGAGCTTAGCCAATACTTGCCACAATGCGGCTCTGGGTCTACTTTTTTTTCCTTCTTGGCTGTTTGAGGAGTTAGCCCACTGGAGCATATGGCATAATGCTGACACTTTTATGACTACAAATTTCGAAATGTTTTCTTTATGTTTAAAGCCCGAGCAAACTGAAATCCCCTCGTCCTTTCTTTATAATCGTGCGGGTTCGGCACTTTCCCCATTTTTGATTGAGCCTAGCTGCAAAACAATCGATGATACTATCGATGTTTTCGTAAGTTAAGATATGTTCGACTCTTATTAAACAAGTTTTACTTTTTTATTTTTTATAATATTAAATCAAGAAAAGTAGAAATAAAAATAAAATAATTATATTTACATATATAATTTATTTACGTTCTCTTTTATTTAACGGTGTTTATTTTAAAACGAAAGTTTAGAAAGCGTGTATATTTAAATTTCTGCCCAAATAAACATTAATAATTCTCATTATTTAAGCAAACCTTTTTTTTAATTTTCGCATTGGTTAATAATACCAACTTTGATTGTTTTGCTGCAATATTACAGGCAATCTTCTGGTCGAGCACTCCTACTGCTATTCTATTTTTAAACAAAGGGGAAATTATCATTGCGTTGAAATGCGCAAATGTTCTTCATGCGCTGTGTTTTCAATTCAAGGACACCGCAAAAGGCACAATATGATAATTTGCAGGAGAGAAAAGAAAGCGGCAAGGCAAATGAACGCGAGAAAAGGACAGAGAGGAGACAAAAAATTGAATGACTGCTGCTACGTTATAATAATTGTGGGCTGACAAATGCGACAAGAACAACAACAACAACAGCAGCAGCAACAACATAAACAATATGCTCAGAAGGACCTGGGCAATAATCATAACTAACCGCAAAGAGCGCCGTCAGCGACATCACGTACAGCAGCAGCGAGAATAACAAAAACAACAACAACAGCGACAGCAACTGCAACAGAAACAGAAACATCATCAACAATGGCGTAGGGAATGACTGTTGACAGAGCGAGACAGCGACAATAGCAGCAGCTTCAGCATCAGCAGCAGCAGCAGCGCAGCTTCCGTTTGGCGTCTGACGGCTTGGCCTACATAACAAAAACAGTTGCAGCTCAGCTGTACATACAACGGTAAATTGCTTGCATGCAGGAGACAGCGGCAGCCAACGGGCTGAAACAAAAGAGAACGACACGATACAGAGCCTCTTGTTATGTGCACATGTACTCGTTGTTGTTGTTGTTGGTTTTTGTTACTGTTGTTGTTTGCAGCACTTGAGTCATTTTTAACGGTTTCTCAGCAGCCCCCGCAAACAATTTTAATTTGCTTAGCCACTGACCCCCTCCCCTGCCAACCAAAAAACCTAATCTCTTTCGCTTGCAAGGAAAAAACAAGCGTAATTTCCTTTTATTTTCCTTACAAGCAACAACAAAAACAACAAGAAGCAAATTGGAATACATTCTGTGCCTCTGTCGGCCAGTGGTCAATGTTTACCAAGCAATTATTTCCTCTTTTTTGTCGCACAAGCTAAGTAAATACTTCAAACCGGACAAGGGCATTAGCTGACGACGGCTCCCTTTCTTTCAACCTTTTATAACTCGTTTTGCCGGATCTACTTATTGATTACCAAAGCAAATTCTTGGTTCTATAAATATAAATAAACGAAGCATATTCTAGCCTCGCACAATGTTATGTAAATGTATTGCTTGACCATAAATGCGTCTGAACTCAGCAAAATGATAGAGAAGAAAGGTAAAAGGTAAATATTTGACTTAATTCGGTGTAGATCTTCGTGGTTCCATGGTGTAATGGTTAGCACTCAGGACTCTGAATCCTGCGATCCGAGTTCAAATCTCGGTGGAACCTAAGTTTCCAAACTTAGTTTTTTAATTTTTTTTTATTATTTAAATTGTAAGGTGCGAATGTATATTTTATTTAAGAACTATTTCTAATATTATTTATTTATTAATTGCAAAAGACAGATAAATACTCTAGATACTTTCACTTTTTAAACGCCTCGATCTGAGAGACATACTAATAATAGTACGTACAAACAATATAGTATTTTGAACTTAACAGTGAATTTAATTATTAAAAACATTTTTCTTGGGCATTGTGTTCTTTTTAACTGTTGACACATGGTGTTACCACATTTAGGTTGTCTATTTCACCAAAAATAATTTGGCTTTCACTGCCGTTTTTGTTAATTTGCCAACTGCTAATTAGATATATAATTTCATACTCTCAGTTGATGGATCTAATTAACAATTTAAATTATTTTGAAAAGCTTCAAGAGCAATATTAATAAATTATTTAAAAACACATTTGAATCGGTCCCCATATGCTGCTTTGTGCATAATTAACCATTTGAACCTTTTGCGGACTCATGAATGTCCAAACAAGTCAAAGCTAATTCCATTCAAAGAACACATGCTACGCGTAAAAATCGAGTATGCTTCGGGAGACAGGTGACAGGAGAGCAGGGTCAACAACAGAGTGAAAAGGACTTCTGGTATCAAAATGAATTGCCAATTAATTCTTTATGTACAAAATACATCTGCCAACAACAATTATACTCAGCCACTGTAGTTGTAACAATTATAGAGACAACACTCATTTCGATGTAGTCACAAAATAATAGCGAACACCATTTTAATCCCACGCCAGAACCGATGAAACCGTGAATGCAATGGAATAATGTGGAAATGCTCGGATAACCAAAAGGCAATTAATGAATAATACATTTTCTCGCGAAAATTAGTTTCCTAGCGAATTAGTTATATTAAATGTTAGATGGCAATGATGACCCTATTGCCACGCGCCCGACGAAATAAGTTTGGGCTAAATGCCTTAGTCGAATTCAGTTGCCACGTTTAAAAGGAATAAATGGGAACGTAAGTAAACAAAGCACTAATGTATAGGTTAGCACTCGGTTCTTATGGCGTCTCCCGTTTTCATTATTATATATTAATATCTCGTTTGTTGTTGTTGCTACTTTTGCTAATAATTTCATCATTTTTTTTTACTACCAAAACAGAATCGCGGCGTCCGGATGAGCATTCAACCAGCGGGCTCCAAAGTAAAAGCAAAACTGAGCATTTAAGGACATTTACGATTGATTTTATACCGAATACACGACGGCCCACTCGCTCTGTGTCGTTTTATTTCTGTGTTGGCCAAGTTGTTGCTGGCTTTGACATAGAAAACTTCGTTTTGTGAATGAACCGAACCCAATGCGAGTGTCCGAAGTACAATTCGGAGTAAAAGCTTCAATCGTCCTGGTCGCATTGTTGTGCTTTCAAGCATATTCCAGCAGGTTGTTTTTTGTTTCGCGCCCATAATTATTACATTGTGCTTTTATATTATTCAATTTTACTTCCAAAAATACAAATTATATTCAACAGAACCATTTTTTGTACAGTTATTACAGTTATTATTCCGATCGGTAAAAAATATTTAGCTTTATTAAACTTTTGCTCCTATAGTATATACTACATTTTTTACGTTTTTTATGATCAGCTCATGGCTGTCAGATACAAAACCTATTTCTGGCAGTACACGCACCAAGAGGTTCCATGGTGTAATGGTTAGCACTCAGGACTCTGAATCCTGCGATCCGAGTTCAAATCTCGGTGGAACCTAATTGCGAAAGTTCATTTTTTAATTGTATATTTTTTGACGATTTGAAAATAACATAAATTTATTCATTATAAATATTTTGTCATATTTATTACCTAATCTGATATCTTTAAATATTTACTTTATTTAAGTTTATAACCTAACAATATGAATTGCACAAATTTTACAACCGAGATCACAACGGTTCCATGGTGTAATGGTTAGCACTCAGGACTCTGAATCCTGCGATCCGAGTTCAAATCTCGGTGGGACCTGAGCAATAATTATTTTTTTACCTTTTTATTAACAATACATCCTTATCTTATTTCTTATCTCCTAAGTGCAACACATGTGCACTATATAAGCACCTAGAAAAAGCTAACCAATTACTGACAATTAGCACGTGTTACTGCAGCAAGAGCTTTAACACCACCACATGTGACACGCACACTTGCAAAATGCAACAATGCGCCATGTACATACACACAAATGCTTCTTGTATGCATGTATACACACACAATTCTAAGTTTGTATGCATATTTGCGTTGCATACACACAAAAATAAACAATGGCATGTTGCTTCATTGCTTCAAAACGGCAGATGTCTCAATTTCTTGTCCTGACTTACCTTGATCACGGAGTAAATGTTGGTATGCAAGCCATTCGTCGGCAGTGAAGCTGGTTGGATGCTCGTGCGTTGAGTGTGGATGCAACCAGTCCGGATATGATGACCAAATCAATAAAACAATCTTTACCAATGAGACGGTAAACATTAAACTCAACACTATTGCAATCAACACTTTCAGCAAGCGCTTCAACATAATCAACAAATGCAAATGCACACAATATTTCCAGAGAAATGCCGTTAGTTAAGAGCTTGATTTTTCGTTCTTAATTAAGATTTGCCTGCTAAAAACAAGCATTGAGTTCTAATAAATATTTAATGCGCGCACTTTGACTGCAGCAGCGATAGCGACACGAGCAGCACAGCGCGAACATTTTGGGTTCTTTTTATTTTTAACTATAATATGAATTTCTGTCACATAAAGCACACTTAGTAAATAATACTATTAATCTGCATACATTTGTTTACCAAAGCTTAAATAAAAACTGCAATGAACGAAATGTAATGTTTCGCGTATATGCTTTTTTGTGTTTGGCTGAACAGCTGACAGCGGAGATGCCAGATCGCCATTGCCAACAGCCTGGCAGCACAGAGGATTCCTATGCACAAACCATTAACATAACTCTTAGCCGATGTGCAAACCATATAAAGCTATTGTAATAAATATTAAAATATATGTAGTTATAATAACTGATATACTAATTAAATTATATTTTGCAATAACTTAATAGATCTAAAAATAAAAATTCGGTTCTCTCACATTTAAAAAAACTAATTTTGATTCAGGTTCCACCGAGATTTGAACTCGGATCGCAGGATTCAGAGTCCTGAGTGCTAACCATTACACCATGGAACCTCTTGCTTTGTTGTTGACAAAAGTCATTTACGTTTTGCACTCGCCACTTAAATATTTAAACTTTATATGAAAATGTGAAGTCAGGCGGCCTTTTGCAACATTCTTTTTATTTTTCTTCTCTTTTGTTTTGCAATTTACTCTAGTGCCTGTTGAAATATAAATATTTACGATGACATTGAATTTTACAAGTATATCATTTTTGTATTGCGCGTTTATTACAAAAACTGTAAAATAACTTTATCTAAATATGTATATTTTATAAATATATATTAAACAATGTTATGAAAAAAATATTAAAAATTAAAAAATAATTCTCGATACCAGGTTCCACCGAGATTTGAACTCGGATCGCAGGATTCAGAGTCCTGAGTGCTAACCATTACACCATGGAACCACATTAGACTCTGTAATCCAAAAATGCACAAAATATAACTTGGCCTTGGAAAATGATTTGGTAGACAAATATGTTCGTAGGCATCGTTGAATATGTGTATGTGTCAACATAATTTAGGTTTGTTGAAATATTTGGGCAAATAAATCTAAAAGTAGTGCGATTGTACTTTCCTATAGATTTCTGGATAGTAAAATTTTAAAAAGCAATTAAATGTGCTTTTAGACATATTTTATTGTTTTTTTTTTTGCATTTTCATAAGCAATTATTACTAAAATCCTAATTAATTCATGTCCATTATCAGAAATCCATTTGCGGGTCATAATCGCCGTTAGTTATCATTGCTGCTATAAGCCGTTAGCACTTAGCCGTAATACGAGTATGGGGAGTAAGCGGAGTATGCCGAGTAAGCATAGGGACTGGCACCATAATAGAATTGTGGGGCTGGTTCTGGGCTGGCAATTGGCACTGGAGCAGGGGCAGCGCGGGCAACAGGAGCGGGCACGGCCAGGGCAACAGCGAAGAGGGCGGCGAAGAAGACAACCAGCTATATGAGAGAAAGCGTTAGTGGACGACATATCCTAGATGTCCTGTGTGCTGTGTGTATCCTTTCGACTTACCAGCTTGAACATTTTGAGAGAGTTTTTGTGTTGTTTGCTTTGATGCTATTGAGACAATTACACTTTGTGGTTTGATGCTGTTTGACCGGGGACAGTGGCTATTTATACCCCAAACTGATGCTCATGACTTATTTATGATGACCAATCGAGTCGACAGACTTACAGTACTTCTAATTGGTCGTCTCAATAAGAGTACACTTGAGCAGGGTATTAACAATTTGTCACCAGGTGTACAACAAATGTCAGTTAGTGTTTTTGGTAGCGTATTGAATCTTCTGCATTCCGATGATATCTGTTCTTGTTTTGATAGTTTTGTCAGCCAGCAAAGTAGCTTTCGCATTCTAATGACTTCTTATCGCCAACTCATGATTCGGGAACTATAAGAATTAAGCATTCACTTCTCTACATTCTGAGTACTCACCTCACAAGTGTGGGTGTGTGTGTGTGTGTGTATACAGGTGTATTGTGAAACTGACCTTCAATGGGATTACTGTTTTGTTTGGTACTTGGGACCAGACAGACAAATTTTCGTTACGCGAATTGCATGATAATTGGCAAAAGGCTTATTTCACTGTTTTGAACACATTTGGAAGACATTAGAGTGATAAATGATTAAATGTACGAATTGCGAATCACAACAGAAGCTTAATGTACTTCGATCAGAATATAGTTAATAAGGTGCTTAAAAGAAAATAAAAGGTAATAACGTCTTTTACTGATGTATTCTGAAATATTACGCTGTTCAAGTTGTCTATTAATATACAAGTAACATAACATTTATTTCATTACGCACAGTAATGTTATTTTTCATACGTTTCGTAATAATTTCCGATTCATTTTGCAAGTTCCATTTTGTAAATTGAACTAAAAGAACGAGAATGGGATCAAACTCAACTTGAGAAATGCATTAAGAGAACTAAACGAACTAGTTTGTAATTGAAACGATTGTACGAACAAGATGAACGTTAATCAAAGAGTTAGTTCGTTCATTCAGTTTTGTGAATGATTCCATCGAACTTATTGTGAACCATCGAATGCAACTCTGTGCAACGTGCTCTTCACTTTGCAAATTGTATTGACAGCGTTAACAGGCTAAGTAATTAGGTGTCTTAAGCATTCAATATGGTTGCCGCTAAGAAGCAGAAGAAGGCTTTGGAGAGCACCAATGCACGTTTGGCGCTGGTGATGAAGTCCGGGAAATACTGTCTGGGATACAAGCAGACTCTGAAGACGCTGCGTCAAGGCAAGGCGAAACTTGTGCTCATTGCCAACAATACGCCATCTTTGCGAAAATCCGAGATTGAATACTACGCCATGTTGGCCAAAACTGAGGTGCAACACTACAGCGGCAGCAACATCGAGTTGGGCACCGCTTGCGGTAGATACTTTCGTGTCTGCATGATGTCCATCACAGATCCTGGAGATTCGGACATTATTCGCTCGCTGACCGACAATTAAATGAATAATTCAACTGCAAAAAATTGTTAACAAATAAAAGCAGTATTTGATAATCGAAAAAATATTGTTTTAGTTGGTGAGGATAGAAAACATAACTCATATTTCTAGTTGCTATGATATGAAGAAAGAAGCATTAATGCTTAGTTTGGAAGAGATGAAGGAACTGTTAGCAAAGCACATATCATCATCATCAGTTGCAGGATTTCCAGATACAAATGGCTGTTAGAATAGATAATTTATGTCACGTTTAGTAAGCACATCATTTGCCGATTTTGTCGTTTTTGAAAAAAAACGCAAACTTCAATCAAAATAAAGCAAACGTCAACTCAGTTGGCAAAAAAACGTTTGGAAATGACAACGTCGCGTCGTTCCATATCAATTGTGCATTGCAGCCGGATTAAGAAACAATATATTTTTTTGTACAAAGCACCCGCGAGGCATTATATTGTTTTATTGTTGATATATTTGTATTTTTAGCTAACGATTCTCATATGTGGAGACACATGTTCACGTTGTGATAGCTATTAGACTGTCGTTAGAGCAAAAATTGAAGCTATAACTCGTCTAACGAATGCAGATTGAATATTAAATGGCAAATGAGCGACACTGCACCGACGATGACAACACACAATGGGCATTTGCCCAATCCCAAAACCCAATCCGCGGCACCAAATGAAAGGAAGAGTTTGAGGAGAAGGCGGCTAAGCAGCTTATCGGCGTCTCCCAACACCATGTGTGCTAATGACGCCTGACGATGATGTCAAAATATCATCAAATTGGTATGGGAATGTGACCATGCTCCTTCTCTCTCTATTTCTGACTGTCTTATAAAAGCAAGAATTTAATTGAACATCCACTGCAGTTTGATTCTGTACGCGTTCCAAGTCGATAGCTGAGAAATCTTTCCATCATGTTGAAGCTGGTAAATGTTTGACTGCAAACACAACATTCATGACAACATAGAACTCAACTATTCGTTTATTTGCTTAGGTATTCCTGTTGCTCGCCGCGCTCTTAGCTCTGGTTGTGGCTGTGCCTGCTCCAGCTCCTGGCCCGCATCCCTCACCCGATCCACAAGTCTTCTACTCGGCAGCCTACCCAGCTGTAGGATATGCATCCCCTTATGTCTACTATGGGTGATTGTCTTGCGTTACTTGACTTGCAAAAGACAAAAAGTACGCACTGAAAATTTAAAATTCCACATGATTTACACAACTGATAATAAAATCTTTACAGCACAACGAGCATAAAACTCAATGTTTATTTACATATTTAGAATAATCAATTAAGTAATACATATTTAATTATAGTAATTCTGTTGCTTAAGAATAGCACATCTCACTGAAGCTTAGCCACAAACATTCATGCGAAGACATTTGCCAAATATACGACATCTGCAAGATCCGTCAAATACAATCTCGATATGGTTTTCGGACTTATCTTCATATTGAGCCGAAACCATACAAAATAATATCAATATCAGCCAAAGCAATGCTCCCTGGTATTTTACAATCATTGTGGATTATAAGCTGTGAATTAACGTTGTTTACAGCGCGAATCTTTGTATTACTCTGAGCTGTATTGATTTAAAGTGCTTTCAGATGCAATGCACTTGCGGTAACGTGATAAGAGTTCACTCAATTGAAATAATTAATATTTCTATTATATATGTATGAAATAAAATCTCTATCAGTATTGCTTTCTCGTGCACTTCCGTAAAATATATTTAAAAATTGAATGCATTTACGCTCTCCGTGTTATCGGTAAGCCTATCGCGTAATCGTGCTCAGGATAAACTGTAAAGTGATTCAGGCTTACCCTACGTAGAGGGAGTATTGTGCAGCCCCTAGCGGTGGTTGCTGCAACTGTGAAGTTGTTTGCCTTTGCATGTGTCCTATGAGTACAGCACACGAAAAGAGCATGTGGCGGTCTGGCAACGCGCCATCTATCGGAATAAAATAATTCAATAACACAATTCTGTATCAACTCTTCACCTCGGCGCAAAGAGATACGCTGTGAAAGAGATACGAACAAGAATAAATAATAAGTAGCAAGTCCAACTTGCCACAAGCACAAAATGCTAGCGCCATCTTCAGAAAAGCATTTACACTAATCGCGCAGCGGCAACTAATACACCATTGGACTGTAGCTCTAGAGGATTGTACATGTAATTTTTATGGAAATCTAAACTTGGTGTTATACGTCAGCAAGTGGTGAATACCACTTGTTATACTGGCATATGCTAGGCTGTTCTACATTGGCTGTACTACAGCCTCCTTTGAGCCTCCCCAACTTCCTGTTGGCGAAAGCTCAATTCGCTATTAACTACAGTTACCCCTGTCAACATTTCGGTGGAAACAAAATGTTGCGCAACATTCCCAAAAAATGGTTTCGATGTTGAGTTGGAGCTACGAAGTTGTAGGATTCCTTTTTAGATGAAATCGTGTTGTCTACGAAGTGCCAGACGAAAATAAAGGATGCCTAAGAGGCATAGGTTGGAATGTCCTTCAGTACAATTTCTGATTTCGCAGTGATTTGAACTCAGCGCGCCAAGCAAGCAAGCGAAATCAATTGTAAATCAGATGCGAAGTTCGTGTAGCTTCGTAAGCCCGAGGAGTATGTCCTGAACGACAGGCCATTGCAGTTTCAGTCCATTTCTGGCACTCGCCTACAATGGATCACGAATCGCGAAACACGCTTTGGACATCATTAGTCAAAGGGGCGCGAGCGTTATACGTATTTGTGAATGTGAATATAAATGTGAATGTGAATGTGTTCTGAAGGACGCGAAAGAAGGAAGAAAAACAGTTGTGAGTAAAGGATATGTTGCCGGAAATGTTATCTTTTTCGTTCCTGAGTCCGCATTCTTAGTGCTAGTGCAACAACAACAACAACAACAACAACGACAACGACAGCAACAACAACAACAGAATAGAAAGACCATAAAAGGAAGGAACAACAACAAAACAGCTCTATAGAAAGCCCAAAAGGAAAAAAATGATTATGATGATGGTGCCGCTGAGGCAGCCACTGTCTCTGCCCCTCCCCCTGTCTCTGCCCATACCTCAGCCACTAGCTCTATGGTTGCCCGTGGCAATGATGTCATGCTTTTGTGCCCATCAAAGTGAAAGTGTTGTTGCTGTTAGTGCTGCTGCTGCTGCTCCTGCCGCTATTATTCCGGCTCTTGGCGACACATGAGCCATCATTTTGGCCAACTGTCAACTCATTTTTTGGCCACAGTCATGTGCCATTATCCTGCAAGTGAAAACAAAAGGGTTCGCATAAGTGAAAGTAATTAACGAAAAGCCAAGAAATACAACTTGTGCAAGCGATAAAGTTTAAATAATTACAAACTAGGATTACGTCGCCCACGAATCAAACAAATCACAACATCTTCAACACAATTGAAGGGTTATAAACAAATAAATAGAATTAATTAACAATGGATAGTTTAATTTTAATCTGCTGTCTCTTGCAGTTGACAAGAAATGGTAAGAACTGACCTTTTTACTCAATTAATTCTGCAATTGTCATATTACAAATTAGTGTCAATATTGACATTTCATAATTGCTCGTAAACTGCAGTTTTATCTTTAAATCATTTATTTTTTTTTTTTTTTTTTTTTTTTTAAATAGGTTCCAATTTATTTCAGATTTGTACTGTTTGCTTGTAATTAGTACATTACTACCTTCATGGCAGCTTAACCTAATTATACATTAATATAAAAACTTGACTATCTTATAATATAGTTATACATATAATACATAGAATTATTTAAATTATTTTGATATTAACATTTTTACATATTTAAACTGTGGGAATGGGTCTGGCATCGCCGCTCAGCCTTCTCACCACGGTCAGTTGAGAGACGAAGAGTTATTGAACTCGAGGTGAATGCGAGAGTTCTGATCTGGAAGCCGGTAGAGAAGGTCGATAGAGAAAGAGAGCTCACACGAAGTTGCGAAACGACGATCGCACAAAAAACCATTTAACGACTAAGATTTAAAGAGCATTACTTAATTTTTCCATAATAATATACAAATAAACTTATATAATAAAAAACATTGTGAATTTACTTAAGACAATAACGTAAATCCCACAAATATGGGGGGCTCAACCTACGGAAAACAAGTAAACGACGTAACGACGATAAAATTGTTTTAAATAAGTGAAAAGTTTAAAACAGAAATATTAAAGAAGTGAAAATTGTATGTACACTATTTGCAACAACGACGTGCGCTAACATAAATTGCGAGCAATTGTGAAATACACACATACATACACAACGAAGTCAACATGCCACGACTCATTGATTTTGAAAGAATACGCGACGCGCTGAAGAACGAAAAGAAAAATAACATTGTTCTTCTACATAAATTTGTATTCGAATCGGTAGGCAATAGAGACAATCGTAAACGCCTACGAAATTTTGAAGGATTTGACGACAACGAGGGAACATATGAGGCAAAAGTCGATTATGTCACAAATAATTTGACTAACAACGATCTTGCTGTAATTTGCAGCATATTAGGGCTGCAACATGACAAGACCAATTTGACTGCGCATATATTTCACAATCTGGTGAAATCAAATTTGCTAGCTGACGCGCATGAAGACGAAAATGAAGAAAACGATGAAGACGACGATGAAGACGAAGACGAAGAAGATGTAATCGCGCTTGAGGTAGACAGAGACAGCATCAGAGCGGCAAGCAGTAACACATTTCGAACAGCCGGAACGAACGAATTATTCAGAAGCAACAATGCGCGACCACACGTTAAAACCCTTGAGGAAAATATTGGTATAGTACCAAAGTCAAACATGCCGACGCAAAGATTCGCATTGAATTTTCGCGACATTGAAGATTCGATCAGACCTTTTAACGGAGATGACTCTTTAGCAGTCGACATTTGGGTAAACGATTTTGAAGACATGGCTGCTGCAATGAATTGGGACGAATTACAAAAATTTATTTTTGCTAAAAGATCTCTAAAAGGAATTGCTAAAATCTACATAATGAGCGAACGAGGAATTAGAAACTGGCAAATGCTCAAGGAATCTCTAATCACGGAATTTGATACACAAGTTAATAGTGCACAATTACATAAGCTGATGGCCGACAGAAAAATAAAGAGAGGTGAAAGTGTACAAGAATATCTTTTTAATATGAAAGAGTTGGCATCACGCGGTTGTGTGGAGAACAGTGCTCTAATGCAATACGTGATAGACGGAATAAACGACTTAAGTGTAAACAAGGCAATTTTATATAATGCAAAAGATCTAAAAGAATTTAAAGAAAAATTGAAATGTTATGAGAAAATTCGCGGAAAATTTGAAAATTATAAAGGCAATGACGATAAATATAAATCTGGACATAACAAAAAAGAAAATGATATGAATAAACAAAATAAAGAAGTAAGATGCTATAATTGTGGAATGAAAGGACATACATCAGAAAAGTGCGAAAACAAAAGTAAGGGAAAAAAGTGTTTTACGTGCAATGAATTTGGACATATCGCTCGAGAGTGTTCCCTTAAAAAGCTAGATGTAGACTCAAAGGAAAGTAACACGCGTAATATAACAGCTCAACATATATCGATGTGTAAAGCAGTGCGCGTTCAAGATGAAAATTACGTTGCATTGATAGACACAGGTAGCAAATACAATCTTATGAGTCAAAAGTCGTACAAGAAGTTATTCAATTTGAGTTTAAGCCCCGTTAGTGTTTTGCTCGTCGGTTTCGGTTCAAAAAACAAAGTCAAGCCTTTCGGATCGTTTATTGAATCGTTGAATGTAGACAATCAGCAGTTTAAAGTTAATTTCTTGGTTGTCTCCGATAACTTTCTAGATGTCGAAATCGTCTTAGGAGAAGACTTTTGCAAAGAAGCTGAAATTAAAATAAATCGCGACGGAATAACAATTAAAGAACTCAAATGTGATGATGACCCTGAAATGAAAATAAACTCAGTGATGAAAATAGACGTGACAAATATTGAGGAACAGCAAATTGAAATAAATCCAGACGCAAGTCCCAGTGCCAAGAGTCAAGTGTATGAACTCGTGAAAAACTATAAACCGGGAAATGCTAAATCGACAAATGTGAAGATGCAGATCGTAATAAAAGACGAAACTCCGATATATTCGCGACCACGCAGGCTTGCATATTCCGAACGCTGCATAATTGACGACCAAGTAGACCAGTGGCTAAAAGACGGAATAGTGGAACAATCCGAATCAGAGTACACTAGCCCTGTGATATTGGTAAAGAAGAGAGATGGTACATCGAGGCTATGCGTCGACTACAGGAAAATAAACAAGGTAATAGTGAGAGACCATTTTCCTCTGCCACTGATCGAAGACCAGATAGACCGACTTGTTGATGCAAAAATATATAGCACGATCGATTTGAAGAATGGATTCTTTCACGTTGACATCGAAAAGGACAGCCGAAAATTTACATCGTTTGTAACACACAATGGGCAATATGAGTTCTGCAAAGTACCCTTTGGTTTAACCAACTCTCCTGGAGTTTTTCAGAGACATGTGAATGCAATATTCAGGGAGCTGACACGGCGAGGTATTGCCATGCCATACGTTGATGACATCATTATCCCCGCAAGATCCGAAGACGAAGCTGTGTCAAATCTCAAGGAAGTCATTAAGCAATGTGAAGACTATGGACTTATACTTAATCTCAAGAAATGTCGTTTTCTTATGTCAAAGATTGAGTTTCTAGGACACGTTGTGGAGAATGGGAAAATACAAATTTCTGAGACGAAGACTAAAGCTGTCACCAATTTTCCAGTACCCAAAAACCAAAAGCAATTACAAAGTTTTTTAGGCCTTGTTGGTTATTTTCGTAAATTCATTTTAAATTTTGCAATTATAGCCAAGCCTTTAACCGACCTGATGAAACAAGATGCCCAGTTTGTCCTCACCGAAAAAGAGATCACTTCGTTTGTTATGCTGAAGAAACTGATTACTGAGCAGCCGATATTGAAGATCTTCCACCCTCAACACGAAACGGAACTGCACACGGATGCTTCTATTGATGGTTTCGGCGCTGTACTTCTTCAGAAATCTCCCGACGATGGTCTAGTACACCCAGTGTACTACATGAGTAAAAAGACGACAGATGCAGAAAGAAAGTTTTCTAGTTACGAATTGGAAATCCTTGCGGTAGTAGAGGCTTTACACAAGTTTCGAGTTTATCTTCTGGGATTACATTTTAAGCTTGTGAGTGATTGCAACGCATTTACCAAAACAATCGACAAGAAAGACGTCTGCGCTAGAGTTGCCCGATGGATTCTTCATCTTCAAGATTTTGATTTCGATGTCGAGCATAGATCTGGCACACGCATACGCCATGCCGATGCTCTGAGCAGATATCCAGTCATGATGGTCTCTAACGACAGTACGCACAGCAAAATCAAGTATCTCCAAGATCAAGACGACGAGTTGAAGGCAATCATAGACATCCTAGCTGAGAAGACTATACACAACAACTACTGCATGAAATCTGGCTTACTACATAAACTAATTGACGACGACGAACTAATCGTAGTACCATTAGCTTTGCAACGCGAAATCATCAAGCAAGCTCACGAGAAAGGACATTTTTCCGTCAAGAAAACTAAGGAGATCGTTGGTAAGGAATACTATATCCCAAAGCTCGAAGACAAGATTCAACGACAGATACGATGTTGCATACCATGCATAGTGTCAAACCGCAAGCTTGGTAAAAAGGAAGGAGAGTTGCATCCACTGCCGAAAGAAGAAGCTCCATTACAAATATTACACATCGACTTCTTAGGTCCTCTTGAGTCAACGCATAAGCAGTACAAGCACATCCTGGCAGTAATCGACGGTTTCACTAAGTTCTGCTGGCTGTACCCAACAAAGACGACATCAGCGAAGGAAGTAGTTTCCAGGCTGCAAACTCAAAGCATAACCTTTGGCAATCCAGTTCAAATAGTTTCCGATAGGGGATCTGCTTTCACATCTGATGAGTTTCAACAATACTGCAAAGAGGAGAACATTAGACATCATGCTGTAACAACGGGCTTGCCACGAGCGAATGGCCAGGTTGAAAGGCTCAACGCAATCATCATATCCGTACTGTCCAAGCTCTCCATCGATGACCCAAGCAAATGGTACCAGTTTGTTGACAAAGTTCAACAAACCATTAACTCGACGTACTGCAGAAGCACTCAAATGACGCCGTTTGAGCTGCTCGTTGGAATAAAAATGCGAAACAAAGACGATATTCAAATCAAGCAACTTATTCACGAAGAAATGATTCAGACTTTCAACGATAATAGAGACGAACTACGCAAAAACGCCAAGCAACAGATCCTGAAGTTACAACAAGAAAACAAAAAGTCATACAATTTGCGACGCAGACCAGCAGTAACTTACAAAGTCGGCGATCTTGTCGCAATCAAGCGTACACAGCTTGGTGGTGGGCTAAAGCTGAAGCCCAAATATTTAGGCCCGTATCGTGTTGCCAAAATTAAGGCGCAAGATACCTACGATGTAGTCAAATATACGTATTTCAACGAAGGTCCCAGGTACACATCCACCTGTGCCGAATATATGAAGCCATGGGTTCCTACCGAAGATGAAGATGATGCATTCGAGACGAATGTATAGAAGGATGGCCGAGTTGTGGGAATGGGTCTGGCATCGCCGCTCAGCCTTCTCACCACGGTCAGTTGAGAGACGAAGAGTTATTGAACTCGAGGTGAATGCGAGAGTTCTGATCTGGAAGCCGGTAGAGAAGGTCGATAGAGAAAGAGAGCTCACACGAAGTTGCGAAACGACGATCGCACAAAAAACCATTTAACGACTAAGATTTAAAGAGCATTACTTAATTTTTCCATAATAATATACAAATAAACTTATATAATAAAAAACATTGTGAATTTACTTAAGACAATAACGTAAATCCCACAAAACTAAGAAATTAAGATATTCTTCTGGTAGGAAGATCGTGTGGATGAAGCCTTTTCAGGCGTCTTCTGCCTGCATACCTCAGTAGGCGTTGGGCAAGCGCGTTTGGATGGCAGGTCAATTTTTGACAGTATTTATCCGCCTGTAGCTGCAGAACGTCACCAACCATAGGTACGCCTAAGTCACGCCCAATGTCTCTATTCCGCATGTACCAAGGCGCATTGCACATCCTCCTGAGGATTTTGCTTTGAGCCACTCGAATTTTGTTAATGTTTGTCTTGGCGGCTACTCCGTAAACTTGAAGCCCGTACTTCCAAATTGGGCTCAATATCGCTTTGTATATGGAATCCTTGTTCTGCAGAGAGAGCTTGTTTCTTGGCGACAACAGCCACGACATCCTCGCCGCCTTTGCCAGGATTGTTTTTTGCCAAATTGCTGTATGCCGAGCGAAGTTTAGGCATCTGTCAAGGATGACTCCGAGATACTTGTAGTGCGATTCATGACTGAGGATTGATCCCAACATCCTAATTCCTGGACAGAATCCAATTCTTGTAGGGAATGTCATGTTCGCACAGTTACTAGCATTGATGCCAATGTTCCACTTACGGGCCCATATCTCGAAGCTCCTGACATATTGTTGCAAGGCCTCGGCGGCAGTGCCAAGAGACTGGTTCCTGGTAAGAAGAGCGGTGTCGTCGGCATATGTTGCGATAAGAACGTCCTGAGGGTCAACTGCTCGTACTGCACACGGCTTCGGCATGTCGACTGTGTATATAGAGTACAAAGTTGGTCCAAGTACACTACCTTGCGGAACTCCTGCGCATATCAGTCTTTCAGAGGATTTGGCACCATCCACAACAATAGTTGTGGAGTCAATAGCTGCTTCAGCTTACAACGAAGACCATTGTGCCAGACACGGTCAAAAGCCTGCTGTATGTCCATGAACACAGCCACAGCATACTCTTTCCGCTCCACTCTGGTGTACCACAATGTTAATGCTCGTCTAGCGCTTCAGCCGCTACCCGCCCCCGCGCTCGCTGCCACTTGCTAGCGCTGAACTTTGTGCAAGATTGTTATCAGCTAAACTCATCTTGTGCAGACAAATTCAGCAAAAACAATAAGCAAACGCATTATTTAGTAAATAAATGAAATGAAATGAATAAATGAAAAATGAATAACAAAACATCTTCTCACTCCCTGCCTGGAAACAAGTCGTTGGATTTCGAGGCGATGAAACTTGTAGCTGGTGAATCACCAAGAAACCTACGTACATCGCTCATCTCAGACATGAGGATATCGCATTTAGACGGAACGAGCAACTCGGTAGCGACTCCTACGTGTACTACTACTACGACCACTGTTAGCTGCGGATTGACATATTCTGTAGCATCAACATCGTCCCAATACATTTGCGCAACACCTAACATTGTGTGTGAGGTAAGCCAAAGCGCAGCTACTAATAGCTGTTCTTTTCAACTGCCCATGGTATCACTGCGTAGGAAACACAAAGGTAAAACGGTCACAAAAACAATTGTTAAGGGCAAACAACCAGTAGTCAACTTAACTGAAGGACGGAAAGACGTAAGCAACCCCTCCTCCCCTCTCCTGCATAGCAACCGATTTGCTGCACTCGCTGAAGAAGCGGAGGCACTGATGGAAATGAATGATCCAGTGGAGCATACAATGACAGCTAATGACGAAGGTACTCAGCAACAAAAATCATATCCGGAGCCGCCAGCGATCTGTGTGCCGCATGTAAACAATATGAACGAGTTAGAGGAGGCTTTAAACAAACGCACTGATCAATATAACATTCGCACTTCCAGATCTGGAATTTCTCGCATTTACGCTGTAAATGCAGAGGCATTCAGATCTATAATCAAAGTATTAAGTGAGAGGAAATGTGAGTTTTGGCATCATCAACTAAGGCAAGACAAGGCGTTTATGTTGGTGGTAAAAGATGGTAAACTCATCCTAACGTCCCAAAGGAGATCATTGAAAAAGCTTTTGCAGAAAAAGGGTTCAAAGTTATGAACACCTACTGCCCCAGGAAGCCTAACTGGCAAAGTATCGAAGTTAACGAAAATGATGATGAAAAAATAGTTAACACAAAAACTAGGCAAAACATGTTTTTTGTTGACATTAAACAAACATTACGCAGATTGGAAGACATAGGGTGACAGTTATGAAGTCGAAGCCTAGCAAAGAACTGGTGCAATGTAGAAAATGCCAAGACTACGGACATTCCCGTAACTACTGCCTCAGGAAACCAGTGTGTGGCAAATGCTCAGGTGATCACCCAACAGGGTCTGACTGCTGTAGGATGCGCTCAGGCGACACCAGTGTTTGTGCCAACTGTGGTGAAGATCACGCATCCAGCTACAAAGGATGCAAAGTGAGGATTGACTTGACGAAGAAACTTAAGCCACCGACCAGATTGCCTCCCAACGGACTGCCACAAAGCCACAAAAGCGAACTACGTAGAGATAACCTCTCAACAAACCAATTTATAACGGACACAGTTGTCAGGAATGGGTTTTCTTACGCTGATATGGCGAGGCGTAACTTGAACTCTGCTGCTAACAATTCAACACCAAAGCAGCTGAGTGTTCGAACGAGCAACGCAATTGAGGAAGAATATAGCAGCAGACTTGCAATTTTAGAAAGGGCCATACACGAGATGAACTCCAGGATGGACCAGCTGCTAAATTGTATCCAGGGTTTAATGGAGTCAAATAATGCATTTAGGGACCTAGTCCAGAAAATTATTTCGAAATGAATTATCCTAAAGTAATAATTGGGTTATGGAACGCACGAGGACTGCGTAAAAATGTAAACGAATTGATGACATTTCTAAGTATCAATTCAATTGACGTTATGTTAGTAACGGAAACCCATATCTGCCCAGGTGAGACACTTTACTTCCCAGGATATTCTTGTTACTTCGCCAATCATCCTAGCGGGTACTGCAGAGGTGGGGCTGCCATCATAATTAAAAACAACATCTTTAAATCAAGTGACTCAATAAACACTGAGGATTGTTTAATTTAATTATTAAAATATACTTTTGCCGAGATACTAGTACATTTTTAGCGCAACTACTGATGACTAATGTTGATACTGATTATATTTATGCTTAGTTAATTGTTTATACTACATAGTACCTAATTTATTTTTTACAAATATTAATACAAATTTGTTATGGCCTTTGTTAAATAGACATACTTATTGTGAATGAATAGAATAAATAGATCTCAGAGTATATAAAATTATTAGTTATTTTCTCATATTACGACCAAAAATTAACAAGATTTTTCACAGTTTTAAAAACAAAATTTAATTAAATTCATTCACAGGATTATAAAGCTAAAATATAAATGATAGTAACTGAGATATGCTATTCATGAATATAGTATATGAATATATATGGTATATCACTGAAGACTTGCAGCTTTGACTTAACATTTAATTATATTAAAAAATTTATATTTAAATGTTTTCGCACCCCAACAGGACACTCTATTGCATATCCTTTAAGTCATTGTTTATAACTGTCGCTTGTGTAGTAAATTAGGCTTCCATAAAGTTACATTTAAGTTGTAACAATGACGAAAGAAGGAATGTTAAATAAAAAAGCTGAGACTTTGAAAAGGAGCTAGAAGGATTCTAAAAATTGATATTAGTTAATGTTTTACTTTTAGTTACTTATTTTATAGAATGCTTTGCATAACTTAATTCATAAAATACGCTTGGCAGTTTTATGAAAACAGAATATTTTCTTTTATTTATTTGACATTTAAATGCATCAAATACAAATAAAACCAAGAAATGTGGGCTGTGGTCCTTTGTCCCGTGGGAATAACATTGCGTGATGGGAATTTTGACCTACAAATTGGCCATAAACATTGTACAGAAATGATGCAACTATTACTTAAATGAGTTGAGCATTGCGTAATTTTTAAGTTGATTTGCGTAAAGTGAATAAAAGTGAATAAATGAAAGTCGAATGCAATCTGGGTTCAATCAAATGCGGTGTCTAACTGAAATGCACATAACAAATACAATTGCACAATTTATTGTGAACTCTCGAAGTCTTCCATTGCATTCACAAAACTCATATAAAAGACAGCGGAATTTGTAATAAAAGTGGCCCTTGAAATGTATATGACAAGCTGTAAGAATGCATTTGATTGGCCAGTTATTTCGAGCACACTTTCCCGGGAAATCTATGTATATATAGGAATGCTTATATACGAGCTATTGTACATCTTCCATTTTCCATTTTCACTGTTTCTCTGTTTTATCTAAAGTTAAAGAAGGGAGTAGAAGCCAAAGCAGAGATCTAATTAAATCATAGGAAAGTCGAATTGAAACCATGTCTAGCTGCTTTTACAGTTTTTATGGGCTCGTCGACTCGCTGCCAGTTAATTTTGTTGCCACAATTTCCCCAATTTCCTTAATTTCCCTAATTTCGTATTTCCCATGTTGCATAGATGAAAGTACGTATTTGCAACTCTTGTGATAAATTTAATGCACATTTTTACAGCAGCTGCAGTTATCGGTGTCGGAGTCGGAGTCTTGCAATTTGAGAACCCCTCGAACATCGGAGGAGATGACATGATGCAGGCAATGACATTGCCACCGCCATCCGCTCTCACCCTGACGCCATCGACGCCATCAATAACGCATTTTGTAAATGACTCCTTCATCATCTTCTGCAAAACAGTACAAAAGGATATCGACACCAAGTGGCGTGATCCCAGGGGCCAGACCCGTGAGAACACCAAGGGACGTGTCCACATCGAAAAGAAGACGGGTAAGCAAAGACAGACAGACTAAGCAGTCAGACAGACTTGGCAGACTTGGCAGACTTGGCAGACTTGGCAGACAGACAGACAGCTCTCATAACTGCTGTAAGTTATGCTAAAGTAGCCAGTGTACTGTGTACAAGTCCTGCCACATTTTCAGTCTCCTCTTCCCTCCTTCTCCCCTTTGGCCAGGTCTGCTGGCTCTCGTCTTTGAGCATATTTCACTGGACGATAAGGGAAACTGGACCTGTGAAATGAACTCAGCTGCTGAACGGGAAGCAACAAAATCATTTGAGCTTCTCGTAAATCGTAAGTTCAACTATTTATGCAACTAAAATTATGCTCGTAAAGTTAAGATAGAATGTATTATTAAAGAATACCTAGGTTAAACATCATCAAAATTCAAATTGATAAGATATAGATTGATCTGTTGCTCGATAGAAAGTTATCGCATTGGACTGTGAATGATAGATAGATTCACTTAGACACAGTTCACTCTGTAAGCTTCGATATCCTCCATTCAAGATACCAGAAAGTCTATCCAGTAATCTAGAAAAATTGTATTAATTGTCAGCGTTTAACAGTTTCGATATTGAAGAGGCGCTTCTAAACAACGCTTCTGTATAAGTTGGGAAAGAATAAAGAGTAGACAAATTTCAGCCAGAGCCTTAACAATCATATTATTAGTTTTCAAGAATGTAAAACTCTTCTTAGACAATAACTGAAATGAAAAAGTACAATTTTAAACAGACTAAACTCAAGTATCTAGTTCTCTTTATGTACACAATTTGCAGGGCAGCTCAATGCTAATTTATATAGAATTATTCTATACACCTTCTAGCTAAATAGTTATATACATTCTCTAGTTAAGCAGTTTTTAATACGCTATTGTTGAAGTGCAGCTTTGTCTTCGTGTCGATTGCAAATTGTGTTGCAGCAATGCTGATTGCATTTCCTTTACATAGTCATGATATAATCCTTCTTAATGATTGAAATTTCCAGGGAATATTATTCCACAATGCAGGCACTTCCCGTAGAAATAAACTTTCTTTAATACAACATTCTTGAAGAGCAATTTAAACTTCATTACGAATGCAAGTCTCCCGCACTCCGCTCAATCGAAGTTGCAACAGTTCTGATTGGGTTTGCATAGGAAATTCTTGTTAAAGTCAACATATTTCTTACTAATATGTTTAACCAAGTAAAATGCCAGCAGTACGAGTACGCGTATTTATTGACAATTGAGCGATAACAATTTATAACATTTTTCCTTCGGCTCGATTGGGCAAACAGAAAAGATTTCATTCGACAAGACGGAACAAGTGCAATCAGTGCGCGAAGGACGCGATGCGATGGTCAATTGCTTTGTGAAGGGTCAACCAGCACCGGAAGTCTCTTGGATGCACAATGGCGAATATATAAACAGTTAGTAAACCAGTTAGGAAGACTGCTTGTTAACTGATTAACTGATTAATTCACATTTCACTCTGCAGCGGTTAACTCAACGAAACACAGACGCTTGTCGGACGGACTCTTCATCAGGAATGTAAGTCAATCGGATGCCGGGGAGTATACATGTCGTGCGATGAGAATCACACCAACGTTTTCCGATTCCGATCAAATAACTATACTGCTAAGGATACAACGTAAGTGAGAGCATAATGATTAGTTAAATGCAGCCCGTTATGGGGCTTTCCCTGCCCACTGCTCCCTCCTTTTCCTCTTTCCATCTCCAGTTTCTCCTCCTTGTGTTCATGTTGTAATTGGAATAATTGCAATGATTCCATTCATTAAATTCTCAAATGCATCAAGTTTCAATCGAACCCATTGATACAGTGGACACTCGCAAATGTAAAATTATGTAAATTTATTTTAATCTGTAAATTAATTATAATTATCGATTATAGTAGGCAGTGAATTCTGAAAATTCCTGTTTGTAAATAAATCTTAAACATAAATTATTACTTATGTACATTTAATAAATGTTTTTACACTATTTTTAAACTATCATAAAATATTCATTTGTTGCTTGTATGAATTTCCGAGCGCAGTTTAAGTTTATTAAAATTGATTTATTTATTTATACAATTAATTATGCATTTATATATTTATTTATATATTTTATTTAATATATATATTTTAGTTATAATTTACAACCACAGAGGTTCTATTTTGCGAGAGTCCACTGTAGGTGATGAAACGCCATGGCCAACGCCTGCTTTATAAGCCAAATAACACTCCGTCTCTGGCATATGCCAGCATTCATTAGAATCCTATAGGATTTCACAATCCTTTTCGCCTCTCCCCGCAACTCCCCGCCATCGCCATGCACAATTGAGTTGTTGTTCCCGCTCAAAATTTTACTAATGACTGCCGACTATTGGCTGTGCCATGGTGAGAGTAACCCAAACCCGTAGTGCAACCCTTACTCTGTACTCTGGTCTCTGAACTGTGGACTGTGGACTGTGAACTGCGGACTGTGGACAGTCCGTTTGGCTCAAGAGCAAACAGCACCCAATGGGAGGAGAACCGAAACTAATTTGTAGCTCTGTTGAAATACTGCAATATATATGTTTGCATTTCCTGAGCAATAAACCTCAATGAGCCCCAGCGACAGCGACGAGGACAACGATGAAATGCTAAAATGTGCCATCAGTTTACGGTTCAATGGAGCTGGGTTGCAACACAAAAAAAAAAAGAGAAAAAAAGAAGAGAAATAATAAGAGAAAAGAGTGAAACTGATGTGCCGAGTGCGGCTACAGCTGGGGATTTGCCTAAGACAACGATAGAGTGCAGTTCGCACAGTGGGGCAAACATCATAAATGTGTTTTATTTTTTTGCTGATGTCTATTTAAATATTATATATTTAATATATTTTAAATATATAATATAGAGTTGTTAAATATGTATTATTTAAATATTATTCCACATAAATTCTATATATTAAATAATGTTTCTTTAATCATTTCAGTTAATTAGTTTATCTATTTTATTTGTAACAGAATAAGAAAAATAAGAAAAAAAATAGTTAGATACCGTTTATTTCGCCCACTGTGCATTGCTGCACTCACTCCACTACGCTACCATATGTTGCGGCTCAGATCAAACACAGGCAGCTGGACAGGCATGCGGGCCATCCGTCTACGTCTCCTGCTCCTCCAGCTCACCTGCTCCCCTGCTCCCCTGCTCCCCTGCTCACCTGCTAACCATTCAACTCTCTGCTCCATCGATGCATCGTTGCAGATAAGCCCCACTGGTTCTATAACGAAACGCTCCCGACGCAGTACGCCTATGTGGGCGGTGCTGTTAACCTCAGCTGCGATGCAATGGGAGAGCCGCCACCATCGTTCACCTGGCTGCACAATAGTAAGGGCATTGTTGGGTTCAATCATCGCATCTTCATGGCCGATTATGGTGCGACTCTCCAGCTGCAGATACGCAATGCCAGCCAGTTTGGGGACTACAAATGCAAGGTAGCCAATCCTCTGGGCATGCTGGAACGTGTCATCAAGCTGCGTCAGGGCGCTAAGCCCATTGGCCCAACACGTTTCCAGCTCAAGCGTCTCTATCCGGATGCCTTCGAGCTGGACCTGCGAACACCTCGCCTGACCAACGTGTCCGAAGAAATGCAAATCTTTGGATACCGCGTGGCGTACATGAGTGAGAACGATTTCAAATACAGCGCCGGTAATTGGAGCTATGCCAAACAGCGTGATTTCTCCTTCCATCGTGGTAAGTTCAATTTTATTTTATATATTTGTTTACTGTTCTCATTTCACTCATTTTCCAAGATCAAAGAACCACAAATGGAGCAACATTTTATATTAGAAATGAACTTGAACTTGAACAAGATGAAATATTTTACTTTCTTGCAGTGGAGAGAATTATTCTAAAAGATATTCATAAGTTTGACGCACATAGGCATAAAAGGATGTAGGATCTTTAAAAGTTTCTATATATAATAAATCTATGACTTAGATCTATATGAATGTATATGACTTTGATTTCAAAAGTCCTTTTTCCCCTTCGAAATTGATAAGAGAAGTAAACACGTGCATCCTTGTTTAATTCTGTTGCAGGACATCGTTTCATCATCCCACATCTCGAGGGCAATACGACTTATTTGATGCGTGCCGCATCCCGCAATTTGGCTGGACTCAGCGATTGGAGTAACGTGAAGATATTTGCAACTGCAGATGCTGCAAGTTGGAAGTGGCAAGTGGGAAGCTGCCACATGCTGATAATTGGACTCGCTTTCATTTGGCATTAAAGTGTCTTTTGTCATTGTTTATTATTGATTATAGATTATTGATTATTGATTATTGATTACTGATTCGTAAAGCAAGTGAACTGTAGCCTTAGTTAACGTTGCTGTTGTTACTATTATTGTTGCTGATTTTGGCACCCTATGTTTATGTGTGTGTATCTTCTGTGATAGAGTTTTGTGTGCAATTCAATTACGAGTATCCCCGAATGGAGAGAGACTGCTTTGATATGTTCAACCATTGTCAACATTATCTTCGTAACATTCTCTTATTTGATTCAACTACTTTGTGGCTTTTGATTTGCGTAGGCAAAGCAACATCTATAGATACAGAAAACAAACAAACAAACAAAAATCATAAGCATTGTCAACTCTACCTTAAACGAGTACTAGTTAAATCTAAATTTAACCTAACTCTACATCAATGTTGTTCATGCGAAACTAAATAAATATTATTAGCACTTAAGATCTTCCCAAGAAAACCAAAAACGACAACAAACTCACTTTGATGAAATTTACAAAAAGTCCAAATTATTGATACAAATAAATGAAAACGAAAACAAAACAAAAGAAAGGTACTTATAAAATGAATATTGTGTAATAAATCAAAGAAAATGCAAACCGAAACAGTAATAGATGTGCATTCATATTAGCTTAATTCAAAACAAAAGCAAATCGAAACCAATACTGAGAATTATAATGAAAGTAAACCATTTAGTTAATAAGCCGACGGTACGTATGAGTAATATGAGAATAAATTCAATTGAATGTGTAAAACTGTGTTGTGTGTTTAAATCATTCTTGGAAAATTCCACAGATAATCGTTGGTTGCGTCTGGAATCTTTGATCTCTTAATGGAGAATTTGAATAATTTCTACATTTAGTTGGGTATTTTATTGATTTACTTTACTTTAATTTATTTACATTTAAGTACTTCAATAGCATAATATAAGGCAGCTTCTGCTCTATATGAATGTGGCCTGCAATAGATGTAATTATAGAAACAGCTGACTGCGATTGTGTGGACTGATAAGGAGCATACTCCTCGTATACTTAATAAGTCCCCAATTGTTTCCACCTGATTGTAAGCTCAATTTATGCAACGCTGTTAAACCCTTAAGCAGCATAATAAACTAGCTCATAAAAGTCAATATACCAGTCAAATTGCAAAGCATTTACATCAGTTAAGCATAAATCTCAGTATCGGCAAAGCACATTACGTATACGCCATGGGGAAGCATAAGCAAATGGAAAGTCTTCAGGCCGTTTGAGAGGCTGGATATTAAGCGGCATCGACCCAACGCTATTTGCGTAAGCTCAAAGACATTGTCAGCTATAAATGAACATTAACGCTATCGGCTGTAATAACTTATTGTCTGTGTTTTATTTTATATAACGAATATATTTTTTTCGAAAGCCAGCAAATATTACAGGTCAATGCAATTCCGTCCACAAACGTGACTACGAAAAAAGAACGAGCAATAAAAAAAAAATATGAAAAATAAAATAAAATGTTGGCTTAAATAAATAAAATGTGGGCGGTGCTGCCACGCCCAGTTGGGTGGACACAAGTAAAAAAAAGAGAGACAGATTCACAACTGAATCGTTGCATATAGACTCGTAATGCTTATTATTAAAATACAATTTATTGAAAATTTTCCGTGTCCTTAACTGACAGATTTCAGCTTCCACTTCGACTTTTAAATCCATTTTCTCTTTTTCCGGCAAATTGACAATCTGAAACGACACAGAAGCATATAAAATCAAGACTCTTACTTTGCATTTTCAATGATATGCATAAATACCTTTGAGCATAACGAAATTATATACTCTGACAGATATAGAAGAGTATACATTTGATCTAAACGATTTATATATATTTTATTCATAAATATTTAACAACAAAATTGTATTTATAAATCTATATTAAACGCTCTACAGAAAAGAATCGAATAACCAGTCGAAAAGGCTACAGTCGACCGCATTCGACAGTATAATACCCTGTACAGGCTTCTATATTAAAATGATGTTGATAATAGGTACTTTGATTAAAATAAAAGTAAGAACATAACAGGTGTTTAAAGAATACCCTTTTAAAGCTCTCATTTTTTGCATACGAATTCTTTGCATGCTTATAGCAGCTAACTTTCACATATTTATACATATTCAATCAAAAGCTGAGTGTTACGACACTTAACTTACTTAAGCTTGTCTCGAAGTAGTTCGCTATCTCGCTCGCACAAATATGCACACATGTATCACAGTCGTTCGCTGTCTCGCTCGCACACATGTGCTGCCTGCTGCTCTACGATTCCGTGGAAAAATAACTTTTATTTCTGATTATCTGTCTTATTTACAAATCCATCTTAATGAAACTTTCAGCGTTCCTTCTATATTATTCGCTATTATTCGTTTTTTTCGATTTGCGGGGGAAGAGGGGGAGGTATCCAAAATTTAAAATAAACTTGATCTGCGTATGGTATACAGGCATGCCAAATTTGGTGTCTCTAGCTCTTATAGTTGTTGAGATCGACGCGTTCATACAGACGGACAGACGGACGGACAGACAGACGGACATGGCTCAATCGACTCGGCTGTTGATGCTGATCAAGAATATATATTCTTTAAAGGGTCGGAGATGTCTCCTTCTGCCTGTTACAAAAATTTTTTTCACAAAGTTAATATATCCCTGTACAGGGTATAAAAATATTTACATTTATATTGTATATTATATATACCGATTTAAGTAACACGTATGATTTATTCAATGCAACTGAAGCCACGACTACAAGCGGGATGCTGTATTTATACCCTTTCCACCGTGGGTCCTGTTCAGATTACAGCGACCACTGTGGATACTAACGACACCAGGCTCTTTCAATCGATCACACATACACACACACACACTGTGAGCAACCACTGCAGCATTCTCCCTCGCTTGCAATGTTGGGCAGCTCACACAAACAGGCTCGCTCAGCTGGATACACAAACACTTGAGCAACACTTGCATAGCATAGCTCGCTCAATTAGCCACACATACAGTCACACACATAGCAAGCACTGCTGCGTTCTTCCACAGTGACGCTCAGCTGTACACACAGCTGAGAAGATAGATACCACTGTGGATGCTAACAGCAGCACGCTCGCTCAATTGATCACACATACACACACACACTGTGAGCAATCACAGCAGCATTCTCCCTCTCATGCAAAGTTGAGCTGCTCAGACAAACAGGCTCGCTCAATTAGCCACACATACATTCACACACATAGCACCCACTGTTGCGTTCTTCCATAGTGACGCTCAGCTGTAAACACAGCTGAGAAGATAGATACCAATGTGGATGCTAACAGCAGCACGCCCGCTCAATTGATCACACATATTCACTCACTTGCACAAAGATAAAAGCAGCTTTTTGTACTTTTCTGTGGCCAAAATTCTTTAAATATTTCTTTGAAAAGATCAAAAATACTTTAATATTTGGTATATTTGATGAACAATTTTTAAGAAATATATTAAATGGTTTATTTAAGTATTTCTTAATCTATTCAATTATCCCAATTCGAAATCAAATCATTGCCTGGCAAATAGAGGGATATAATTGATATTATATTGTAATTAACCAAAGAACTTGCCTGGTAACTGAAAGTCAACTTGTTGTTTTCGCCAGTGACTCAAACTGCCAGGAACAGTCCGGAGTAGTTCGGATAGGGAGGAGTCCGTAATTGTCCGGAGTCAGACAATGCATTTGCATGAGGAATCCATGCTCCATTATTAACGATTACTGTAATTTCTCATGTGCGCAGTTTGTTTGGCAATTAATGGTTTTTTATTGATAATGCATGCGAGTATTTGTGGATACTTGAGGCAACTTGTGCATGGGGAAATGGGGAAAATGGGAAAATCAGTAAACATTATTACCTGGCTATCAGCGGCAGATGATAGTCGCAGTGTGCATGTGTGAGGACGACACGTCGTCTGGCTTCCTGCCGGAATCGTAACGGTTTATTTTAATTAAAATTTACAATTAATATTTAATGAGTCGGGAGAGTGACACCCGGAGTGGCAACAACATCCAGAGCACCAGCAGTAGCAACAGGAGGTGCAACCGCAGCAACCAACACGTTCATATTGATGCACATCAAATTGAATCTCAATGAGTAGTAAGAAGGATGGGAAAGATCTCTACGTCATGGTAATTTTCTGAAAAGTAATTTCTGCCGCAGCCACAGCAAATTGAATATACTCGTAATTTGTCGCATCAACTGATTGTGAGTGATTTGGAGCTTCAGTTCAATTTATTGGTTAGTTTTATGCTTGCATTTATTATTTAAAATAATATATCATTCTGTCAGCACATAATTGGGTGAAATATAAGCGAAATGTTAATGCATTTAAAAATTCCAGAAGATTCTTGTAGTTATCTCCAAGATAAGCTAAATATATTCACGCTAGGTGGCGTTTTTACTGGGAGTCGGCTTATTAACTGTACATAAATGGAAGCTTAGCAGAATTATTTCTAACATAAAAAGAAGTTCGCTCTCCATTTTATGTAATCTGTATTTAATGAGTAATGTAACACCTCCTAAAAATGGCCAAGTAAATCACTCAACCTTCCACTGAGAAGACTTCAACATTAATTAAACCGCAAGTCATCAACAAATCATTAATCTGTCAAATTGGCAACTTTGCCGATAGGTGCAATAAGTGCTTAATAACTTATTTATGAGCAGCAAAACAAATAGGGCCAAGAATGTAGATAAATTTGAAATTGATTGCAGCCACTTTGCTCTAGTTTGTGTTTGTATCTATCTATATGTGAGTGCAGACAAAATGCCTGGGATGTAATAAATGATGCCTCTCATGAGTTGACATTGGAATAGATTGAAGTAATGCACGTGCATATGGTGGATGAAAGAATACGATCAACGAACAGATAGATAATTGGATGATTGATAAATATATTAAGGAGTATTCCTCTCAGAGTTAAAGACAGATTTGCATTTGTAGTAGGAATATTTTAACAATTTTTTAGTGGGATTGCTTAAAACGCTTCCTTGGCAGATGACTACAGAAGGGAAGAGAAGACGGTAGTTGAACTGAGAAGGCAGAGAGCATTAGAATTGGAATGCATTCAGAGAGATAAACGAGGTTGATGCAATTAGCATCCACTTAGTAACGACGCGTCCCGACGTATTGCTGGATATTCGTGTGGGTGTATGTGCGACAAGCTGAGCGAGCCTTCTGCGGTTAGCATTTATGCATGTTCGGCTGTTTGTGTGAGCAGCTCAGCAGCACAAGGCAGGGAGAACGCTTCAGTGATTGTTTCAACGTGTGTGTATATGTGTGATCAATTGAGCGAGCCTGCTGCCGTTAGCATCCACAATGGTATCCATCAGCTCAGCAGCTCTAACTGTTCGTACAGCTGAACGAGCCACATATTGTGCCTGTATATGTGATCAATTGAGCGAGCCTGCTAAACAGGATCCACAGCGTAAAGGGTACAAATACAGCATCCCGCTGGCAGTCGTGGCTTCAGTTGTGTTCGTCGATTCGCGCAGTACAGAGCTTTTTAATTATTATTTATAAATATAAATTCAGCTGTAATATATCATATCTTTTTTATTGATTTCATTGTTTTAAATAACCCATTTCTCATTTTAAATATATAAACTTATCTCTATTTATCATGTCATTGTAGATATATGAGTATATTTGTTTGGGTCGTTTATGCGATTTACATGCAGATGTTACATACTATATCTAAATACCACTTTCGTGCATGTTGAATGTGTAAAGGCATTTAAGCCATTATTCGATGATGATGATTCTTTTCAAGCACTAGTGTATAAATGGGTCAAAGGGCATACTGCGTACTGTCCGGTTATCTGTCAAATCGATTGACATGTAATAGGTGCGATGTTGAAAAGAAAGAAAAAGTCATTTAACAAATTCTATTCAGTTACGTTTTCACCCTTTCGGCCAACTCATTCTCAATTGTCTACATGGAGCCAGAGCCTGAGCATACAAAACTTTTGCACCTTGTAACGACTTTTTAAGTGCCAAAATGTGGAGCACAATGAATATGTAAATCATTGAAACCATCCCAACCTCGACCCCCACTCCACATCCCTTTGCCTGGGGAAGTAAACGCGTTGTACGCGAAACAAATAGGATAACGCGTTGAAAATGAAAATAAATGTGAATATTTAAGTGATTTATATGCAAGAACACTTCAACTGCAAATGTGGAATATGCCAAAGTCAGCATATGTAGGGCTGATGGACGGACCGAGGGTAAAGTGGGCGGCACTTTTCATTTGAATATGTCAGTGGGTCTGAGAGTCATTCATTGCGAGGTCTAGACACATGTATAACCCAACGTGTCTGTTATTTCTGCCGCACACCCTTGGCTGCTCAGGAAAATGGAGGCAGAAGCACTCAGAGAGCAGCTGAAGAAGTGGAAGGACATGGAAGAAGGAAGGAAGGAGGAAGAAAAAGATAACGTATGAAGATTATCATTGGATATTCGTTTTCATGTTTGCCGTCTGAATGCGCATTATCAGCAAATTCCATTAAGGTTCAATAAATGAACAGTTCAAACAATGTTCTATACATTTGAACAGAAGTTTATGACATGAGTTGTATAATTAAAATTATATTAAAGGGCATTCGCGGTTATTTCAAACTAAGAAAGGAGTTAGAAGGAAGCAATAGCTTGATAGGCATTATGCAGAACAAAGGAAAAGTAAGATTTTATGGGTTTTAATCTGTTGAAATATCGCAGGATATCTAATAGTCAACCACTCTCGACAGGAATGTTATGAGTTAATACAGTCAATGAATTCTAAGTTGTATAAAAATTTCAAAATAATTTCTCCCGCAGGAAATACTTTTCTATCGGGAATTAAACCAGTAATTAACATTTTGAAATAAGATCGTTGTTTACTTTAAAACAGATTCGTCAATAAGAGAAAAATAAGTTGAAAAAAAGCAATTAATTTTAATTTAATTTGTTTTTAATCACATACATTTTGCACACGTTGCTGGTAATAACAATTTGCAGTCATTTTCATGTGTGTGCAAACAAATTAAATCATTAAAAATGTAAAGTTAATAATCATGACAATGATACACACACATGATATCCCCTTACACACTCCCCACACTTCCTCCATAACGCTAAGGGCCAAAATCAGCTTACACCAAACAGGCAATAGCAAAAAAAATTGTAAACAATTTAAGCCATCTCTTTTACAATTTGATTAATTTCAATAAAATTATATTTTACCCCACAAAACAGCCAGAACCGAACAGGAGAATAGAGGAGAGCAGCTCCGCATCCTTTTCATGCAATTTTTTGCTATCGGCCAGAAACCATTTGTTGTTGTTGTTGTGAGAAATTGTGAGAAATTGACATCTGTTGTATGGCAGGCATGCAACATTTTTGTCCATTTTGGTTATTGTTATAGCTTTTAATGAATTCCATGCGGCCGTTAACATTTACAACAACAATTTATGGGCAAAGCATCACATGCAAATAATTAAGATACGCGTAACAGCAGCGCTCAAAGTGACAATGAATGTGATTTATCAATGGAAAACAAGACTTCTCAGCATGAGCTTTTTCTAGACTAGTATATACCCTAATAAATCTGCAATTATATACAAAATTTACTTGCGTATATGTATGTATGTATGTATGTATATGTATGTGAGCAGCATGTATGTTAATTAACATAGAAGGGTAGGTCAGTTTTGACAGAATATATAATACTTTAATTTTCATATGAAGCTAAACAGTCAGTTTATGAGGAGCAGAGATTTTAAAGACTAGTCAGCAATGTTAATTAACATTAGAGAGGATCCACTCATGCATATAACACAGCTTATGTTAAGCAGTATGCAAGTCAAAGCAGGGATGCAAGTCTATGCTCTACAGCGATGTTAACTAACATAACAGAGCAAGTTGCAAAGCTTTTGGATACTACCTATTCATTTTATTTATACAGGGTGCATAAAGTTGCACCATAACTTGATCCTCTGTCAGTGGACACTATAAAACATATGTACACACCGCTTATTAACAACATAATGTAATACAAAAACCCAAACCAAACATTTCATTTTTTATTATTATTTGTAATAACAAAGTGCGCAAAAAATAACTTATAAAAGCTGCTTAAACTTGCACACTGACAGCATAATGTTAAATTGCAAAGCCCGGTGCTTAAAAATGGAGAAGTCTAGCTGAAAGCAAGTTGCATTTTACTTGTAAATGCAATAAAAGCATCAACAAGTAACTCTCTACTGCTTGACGAACATGAAATACCCTTGAAGATAGTTCCTATGGCAACTTATACGTATATATTCAGATAATATTGCAACCTATATATTAAATGTGTATGACTATACATACCCTGTTTGTCAATTTGTATTCACAGGATATATGCTGTTTGCTATTTATGCAAGAAAATCTGTACAGAGACACAGCGGCTTACAAGCAGCGTGGAAAACCATGATAGATATGGAAATGTGGAGGAGGGGGAGACAGAGGATCTGGTACATTCTCGTATATCTCGTATATGATATGCAGCCCGAATCGGAATCATAGCCAGACCGAGTGCCGCATTCAGTGCTGGGCTATTTCCGCCCACATTTTTTGCATGCCGCATGTGTCAAGTATTTTTTTTAATGTCTGTTGTGTGTAAGGAAAGGGCGTAACGGGGTGCGAGAGTGGGCGTGGCAGCTGCCCTCATGCAGTGACTTTCGCTTGCTCCACATTTCTTGCTTTTTGCGTACTGCATGCCTTATGTGGATTCATATGTAAATGAAAGGAATGCGATAAAGTCAAAGAGAGTGCTCGGCTAGAGGATACTCTGGATACAAGCATAGAGAGAATTACAAATGAATTTAATTAAAATATTGCAAACTTAAGAAGGAAATTTGTATATTAGTATTTATATATTTATATATATATAAATATAGATATTCCGAACATTTGGTGAGCTCCTTTATCGAGGAATATATTTATATTATATATTCATGCAACTGTAATATGAAAATAATTGCTGTATAAATAAGTTTCTATATACTTATACAGATAACAAGACAACTAAGGTGATATTGAGATCATTTACAGTTGTATTAATATCTATAATTATTCCAGCTAACTCTTTACATTGCGCATAAATAAATTGCTTTCTCTTTTCTCTAGACTACCCCAACTAAATTGTGCAATGCAAACAGCAAATGAAAATGAATTCGAAGAAAATACATTTGATATGATACACTCTTATCAGTTGTATTGGCCTCGATGAACTTCTAGCAAGAATTCTGAATGACGTCACGAGTATTATTCGCTTATTCTCATAGTCACGGCCAGCTGCGCTGAATAAAGTAAACAAAGAAAGCTATCAGAAACCTCGGGTCTGAAGAAGCAATGGTTTCAAAACGCAATTACAATCATTTAAGTTTTAAATAAGTAAATTTACACTCAAATCCATGCAAATGGAATGATGCGGGTAGCCGGGTATGACCGACAAACGTTAGAGTGTGATCAACAGTTGCAATTGTAACGGTAGTCGGTGTCTTCACCTTTACTTATCGCACATTTTTGCCTGGAACGGAAGAATCAATAAAAAGCAAACAAAGCAAATTACAGCGAGTCTACAAAAATAGCTCACACACTCACACACACACAATGTCAGTTAAATTTTAGTTTTCTTTATTTTTTATTAGATTACAATAAGAAATACAGTCATGCAAATTTAACAGTGAAACGTTTAGTAATCATTTATTGTATTTTAGCGGGTATCTCGACGCACACAATGTCAACACTATTTTGATCCTGCAGCTCCCACTTGACCAGTACCGAGACCTTCGGGTAACTCTTTAGCACAGGCAACGTAGCTGTATATCTATAGGTTTCATTCTTTTCCAACGGGCACTTTAAGCCACTGTTGACGCACGCATCGGGATTCGAAAGGGGAAAAGGCATCTCGATGCCGAGAATTCTGCCGTGAACCACAGTCTTCACAGCTGAAGCGACTTCAGCTAGAGCAATATCTATTGTTATTGAGACATTCGTATTCCTTTTGAGCACACACTCTGCCTTTGTGGTATCACAGCCCTCGATGGTTACTTGAGTAAATTTTCCCGTCTTTGAGCCGCAATCGTGGAACTCAAGAGTGTAGCAAAGCTGCAGTGTCAGCAGCAAAGACAAGGTAAGCACATACAACTTGAACATGTTGTTCACTTAACTTAATTAAATTAAAAGATCAGGCGATGTTTAAATAAACGTTGTAGAATTATTATTCTTCTGCAACGGCTTAGCAACAACTGATATATGAGAAGAAAACTACAAATGAAAATGACTAAAATCAGCTGCGCGCCTCACGCAGCAGCAAGCTTTTCTATCGATAAGCATTTGTGCATACCGATAACATCTGAATTCGATACTCGATGGAAAAGCTTTTCTGTTAATCACATTAAACTTAACAGAAAGCAATTATGCGCAATTCATCAATTACTCTCAAATGTGTCATTTTTGGTCCAAAATTAACCTAAGAGTTATAATATTGCTAGCAAATTATTTATTTATACTTCGCAATTGCACAGAAGTTGTACCTATTTTTGCGATGTTCTCGCATATTTGCCATCGCTAGCGAAAAGCTTATGTTGTCAATTGCAATTGGATTCAGTTGGTTAGATTCTCTTTGGCTGTCGTGGTCGTAGCATTTTGGCGGCGTTTTTAGCGTTTTGCATTTTTTCAATAATTATAATTTACATACATATACTAACTTGTGAATAACTTACAACATGTCGCAAATTTGTAAACGCAGCTTGTTGACAGCCAACCGCATAGCAATAAATGCACCAGCCGTCCTACGTTCCAAGTAAGTGCTAATCTAGGTCTATTTTGTTGTTCCTGATTTACTGCCATTTAATTTGATTCGTGTTACACTTCGTGAATACACTGCAGTGTCATTTGTCAAGGTCATTGCATATGCCGGTTTACATGCCATATGCCTATGTGTACATGTAAACATATACAGGCGTATTTCGTATTTGTGTTTGTTTCTCTAGATAATTTGATGTTTATTTTTGTGATTTTCTTTCTCTTTTCGCAATTGTTTTTTATTATGTCAGCACGATTAGAGACAATAACAGCTGCAAAAAAAACCGATTATCACACACACATGTGAACAAATGCATATGTATGAATGATCACAGAATACTTCTCCAATCGGTGCAAGTGCTGTTCTATCTTTTTGAGATAAAATTTCATTCCACATGATATATGGGCACACATTTTGAAAAGTAAAGGGTAGTCAAGTATTTGCGCTCCTTGCTGACAACTCAGAGAAGGGAATCTTCATTTTGTTGTGTCGAATATTTATCGGCAAATGGAGAGACCGGAAATATAATTTCCAATAAAATGATTCTTAAAATAACGTTTTTATAATTATATAGTCAACAAAAAATAAATCCGGTGGAATAATACTTTAACGAGGGCCATCGGCCGCTTATCTCGAACGTAGACTTCTTCAATCATTATAAGTATGCTTGTTTCGGCCCCATTGAACCGCATTGAATATGTCGGTACTTGTTTACAACTGCATTGCGATAACAGATCTGTTAACGGGCAACCCCCAGCTGAGACAGCAGATCGGTATGGCGAGCTTGAAAAGGTCAGGCATATAAACCATAAAACCTTTAATTGACTTTCAAACTTTGCTCGTGCACTCCCACTGAGCTGATAGCTAATCAAAATGGCCAAAAAAAAGATAATTTTATAATTATAACGACAAGTTCTGCAGACGGTCTGATAATAAATTTAAAAAAATAATAATAATCGCAGGGCAAAGAGCAGACAAATGAAACTTTGCTCTAATTAATTATTGAAGACTTTCTTCAACTAATCTCTCGACTAATCTTTGGCTGGCAGATCAACATGGTTTTCCGATGTTCAAATGGGACCCCCCGATGCAATTTTGGGTGTGACTGAGGCCTTCAAGAAGGATACAAACCCATTGAAGATTAACCTTGGCGCAGGCGCCTATCGTGACGACAACACCAAACCCTTTGTCCTACCCAGCGTGCGTGAGGTGAGTTGGACATAAAGTTACTCTTCAGGCTTAACTCTAACAAGGAAATCTTGTAGGCCGAGAAGCGTATTGTGAATCGTGGCATGGATAAGGAGTATGCTCCAATCACTGGTGTGCCTGAGTTCTTCAACAAAGCTATTGAGCTGGCGCTGGGCGAGCAATCGGAGCGACTGAAGGCTAAGCACAATGCCACGACACAGGCAATCAGTGGCACTGGAGCACTTCGTGTGGGAGCCGCCTTTTTGAGCAAGTTCTGGAAGGGAAATCGCGAGATTTACTTGCCGTCGCCATCGTGGGGCAATCATGTGCCCATTTTTGAACATGCCGGCTTGCCGGTCAAGCGTTATCGCTACTACAATCCAAAGAATTGCAACTTGGACTTTAACGGCATGGTTGAGGATCTAAAGGTAAGCAATAACAATAACAATAACAATAACAACTGCTCAGGATCAATAATTCAATGTTTTAAATTTGTTACAGAAAATCCCAGAAACTTCCGTCGTGCTGCTGCATGCCTGCGCCCATAATCCCACTGGTGTTGACCCCACCGCAGAGCAGTGGCGTGAGCTTTCCAAGGTGTTCAAACAGCGCAAGCTGTATCCTTTCTTTGACATGGCTTATCAGGGCTTTGCCACCGGTAACGTTGATGGTGATGCTCAGGCAGTGCGCATCTTCGAGGCTGACGGTCATGACTTCTGTCTGTCACAGAGTTTCGCTAAGAACATGGGTCTCTATGGTGAGCGTGCCGGCGCTTATACTGTGATCTGTGCCGATGAGCAGGAGGCGGCTCGTTGCCTCTCTCAAATCAAGATCCTCATTCGTGCCTTGTATTCCAATCCTCCAATTCATGGTGTCCGCATTGTGGCCGAGATTCTCAACACTGCCGATCTGCGCAGCCAATGGCTGCAGGATGTTAAGGGCATGGCCGACCGTATCATCAATGTGCGCACCCAGCTCAAATCGAACCTTGAGAAATTGGGCTCGACGCGTAACTGGAACCACATTGTTGACCAAATTGGCATGTTCTGCTTCACTGGACTCACGCCTGAGCAAGTCGATAGCCTGATCAAGAACCATAGCGTGTACCTCACCAAGGATGGTCGCATCTCCATGGCTGGCGTAACCAGCAAAAATGTCGATTACCTTGCCGAGAGCATTCACAAGGTGACCAAGTAGAGCAACATACTAATGAATGGATCTTTCTGCAGCTACTAATCGGCACCTGGCACGGCGTACCTAGCAGAAATTCGAGATACGATTTTGCATTTTCACTTATTACTCACTCTCTGTACATAAGATACTAAATCTGTCTGTAAGCATAAAGCATTTTTAAATTTATATACATACACATATTGCAATTTATTAATTTCAATTAACTTAATTATGCATTCTATTATAAAGATGTGTTTTTAAGCAAATTAAAAGTTATTGTATTTTACATGGAAGTTCTTTTGTTTCTTGATCTTCAAGGATACAACATTGCATATGGATGTGTTACATTCATTTCGGATGGTTTTTTATCGGTTCCTCTGCAGAGTTGGAATATATTTGTATATTAGGCGACGTCAACTAAATTTGTTTACTGAAACTTTAGACGACAAAAATTACATTACACAGACGTATTTGTTGACTAAACATATATTCTAAACAAAGGTTGATTTTCTGAATTGCGTAATGAAAATAATCTCTATTTACGAAATCAATACTCAAATCTCAATACTTGTTTTTGATAGGTTTACATATACATTTATTGAATAGCTTGACACTATATTAATAAATATATACATAACTTAGATCTTAATAATAGATGTTATTTTGGGTCTGCTGCCAAAGCGCGCTCTAAGTATTTATACAAATGTGATTTTTCTAAAAATTTCAACACGTTTTAGTTTAATTTTAATAATTATATTGCAAATTTGTATCAATAACAAATGTAAGTTTGTATGCCTTTGTTATTCATATTTGATTGTTCAAATTGATTCTTATAAAAGTTGACATTTGGTTTCAATTTGTTTTACTAGTAGCATCTTCAATCTGTCCTATTAGATTATACACATTTATGTTTATATATATACAACTAGAATCACGGTTTGTTATAACGATATCTTAGCTTATCGCTCGGCTCGCAGTATTCCTTGATAATAAGCTTACATAGGAATATATGGAATACTATGATTATTGCACACACTGAGACCCAAAAAAGAGCAGGCAATCCACCCAGTTGATGACCATGCTTGTGTAATGCAATCAGGTGTTGTTCATGCGCAGGAGCTGTGAATGCAGATCGATTAGCATTGATATAAGTATAAGGAAATTAACATGAATATACCTTCAACAACTTCCTTTACGTGTATCGCATGATGAATTTCCTCCATGTGTTGTTTATCCTCAGTTATGTACAATATTGCAGTCAGTGGTTCAGTTAATTTGACAGGGAATTCTCTACGGCTTTGACTATAGACAAATGATGATTAGCCTTAGGTCAGATCAACTAACAAACATTTACTTACGTCAATAGAACTGGCTCATCCAGACAGCCGCCATCGCAGGCATAGTAACTGCGATCAGATCGATCGAGAGCCACATTGATGACAGCTTTGTTGTCGTCCTTAACAATGATCGTGACATTTACATGCGTCTTATTGCCGTAGTTGAGGCGCCTAAAGTGAAAGTCGCGATGCAGGAATTTAGGATGCATATTGCATTCCAGGTGCTGATTGCTAAAACGAAAGCTACCGAAGCTCAATGTCATCGCTTGAATGACGCCCGAGGCACCAGCGCGGATTAGATTATGACAGCCTTGCTTCTCCAACGTTAGCATCCACGATGACACAAGCAAGTTGAGCTGTGTGAGAGTGGACATGTCACGCCAGAGATTCTCTGCCTGCAAAGTGTGATAGGAATCGTAGCAACCCTCTGCATATGTCAACGCCTTGGCAATGTCTTCACGAATGCTGGCCGATCCCGAGCCTAAGCCAAACCCCAAGCCAGTATTGACTTCCTCAAACTCAAAGCTGCGCACTTGAGAAAGCACAGCATACATTGTAGCATTAATACGATCGCCATTCAAACTGTTCTCCGCCTTGGAGGTGCTTATCGTGAAGCCGGTTGCCCAAAGATCTGCCCACACATTTATGTGATCCTGCCGGAACGTATTAATGCTGTTTAGTGAACCAGTACCAGATGCTTTAACGCTCAGTTTCTGCAGAAGCTTTGTCATCGCCTGGATCGTATGCTGTTCGATGCTCTCCAAAGTTGATTTCAATTGCGCATCCGTCACCGGCTTGGAATACTCCACGATTAGCGGGTAAATTATACGCACTGATCCTCGTTTGCGCAGCTGGAGAGTCGGCTCCAGTTTCGGCTTTACAATGCTAATTGCAATTAATTTGCCAGGATCATCCGTTGAAGGCTGCACGGTGCCTGCAATCACTTCCAGTTCAGAATAAGTAAACATGCCTATTTGTACTGGGTCGCTGTGTTTGGATTGATTATCTAAGTGAGATTTGCTTGATCACATGATGAACACTTACCTGAGTGGAATGCTGCGCGTCGAGGATTTTGGCAAACGATTGCGTGGCAATATCAACTCAATGTTCTCCATCAAATTACGAGTATTTGTTATTTGTAGCTCTTGCATCAGCACGTTAGGCTGAGTACGATGGGCGTACAAAGTGTAGGATACAAAGTACCCGGCCAAGCATTGAAATCTATGCACCATACCCGTCAGATACTCCACAACGGTGGCTTCCTTCTCAACACCACCATTTTGTAAGACAGATAACACTGGCTGAAAGCGTATGGGAAGCTGCATAGCACGACCATGTTTAATATTCAACGCAGCATCGTGAGCCACCTCCAGGCCAATGTAACCATTGCCAACGTAGGGCGTGTAGTCCCGTTCACCCGGCAGCAAAGGAGCCACGTGACGTATGTTAGCGTCATACTCATAGTTTTGCAATATATAAGGCGTTAGACGGTCATCCATGCACATGCTGTGCACATCTGCGGGTTACAAAAATTATATTCGAAGTTATTGATGAATCATAGAAGGCGTTGAAGACGTTACCTTTTTCCTCACTTGTGCTTAGAAATAAATAACGAAAGATTGGAGGTATCATATAAAATACAATGCACACACACAATAGAAGCACAAATAAACGCCGGTACGACGTTAATGTGCCTTCCACCAGACGCTTTAGCCTGCGAAGAACATCCACGGTCTCGAACTTGTTTTTGGCTGATCGGAACAACATATTAATAAGATTTTTAAGAGGTTTACATTGAAATAAATAAACTTTTCAAAATCTATTGCTTGGCCACAATTTGTGGCCAAACTCCGAAATAGTTCTATGGCAGGGCTGCAAATATTATATCGATATATCGATAACTGAAAGAATTTGGAATTAAATAAACTAAAGACATTCATCTGATTATTTAAAAATTAATATAATATAACAAAATATTCCAATTGTTAGTTGATGTTTTTAAATCCAATTAATGATTACTTAAAGTCTGTTAAAGCATTCAAAGAGCGAAAAACGCATAGTAACTATTTGTGTGTATTGAATATTATGATATTATTGGTGTTTGATCGAGACTTATCGGTATATTTATATCGATAATTCAACCAATCAAGTGGGTTAGCACCTCTATATTTTGCCTAGTTTGTGTTTATTTTATTTTACAATGAATAATAACAAATGGAATGCGAGATTAAAGAATATTTTGAAAAAGAAGAAGTGTATTTTCTTTGCTATTCTAGTTTCTTTATTTTTTCTATTATTTATAAAGTATTCGATCGAAACTAGAAAGTCTTTCAATGCTCAATCGCTATACAAATGTTTGTTTTGCGAAATTGCCAACGGAAGCAGGATACCGCCAACCCTAGAATTTGAAAATGATGAATATGTCATATTTAAGGACAAAAGACCAGCATCCACATATCATTATTTAGCAATTCCCAAGCAACACTACGAGAGCTTAAATGTGCTCAATAAATCCCACGTAGGCCTAGGTACGGCTTTGTAATCCCAATAATATATATTTTATTCATTAGTGTCATTTAAACACTTAAATGTATTTGCAGTCAGTCGCATGCAGAATGGTATGGTGCAGTTTCTTGAATCAAAAGGCGTAGATACAACGGATGCAATAATTGGATTTCATATTCCGCCGTTTATATCACAACATCATTTGCATCTACATGGAATCTCACCCGTTTCTGAGATGGGGCTGTCGGATCGAATTAGTTTTCTGAAGCCGTCGTTTTGGTTTAAGTCGGTGAGTCTAGAATAATTATCTGCGTAGTTTGCATTGAATTTTAATATGTTATAAATTTGCAGGCCAACGACGCGATCGATTCATTACGTCGCACGGAACTCTAATTTTGAGATCGACTCTAGTCTTATTATTAAGATAACCACATCCTGTGCAGCTATTTATAGCTTACTGTTTCATCGATTGTGGAATCAACATGCGTACAATTTGTTTATTTTAAATATCAGTAAAACTTGTTTCTAAAGATAAGTTTGTTGATACCATAAATTTATGGCATAAACTCATCTCGGAATAACCATAACAAGTATGAGCACTGACATACATACCATACATAAGTATCATTTAAAAACAAACAAACTTGTTACATGCAACCTACGATGTGTGGCGGCAGTACTATTTTCCAATATAATGATGTTTTGAATACGCTCTGTACCTCGTTGATCATATTACATATAATGTTTATTTACCTATAATTTAAGAAATTAATTTTTTTATGGATTTTTCTAAAGAAAATAATATAATGATAACTAATAAAATATTGCTTTTCATAGATCTGGACGTATTTTCTTTTAATACTTACTTATCATATATACATATTATACAACATATATGTGTTATATAAATAAATAAGTTCAATTTAATGATAGTTTTTTAAAATAATATGTTTCCAAAGCTGGCAACTCTATTGACAGCTAACATATCGATAAGAGCCTTTGCAATTTGGCAAACTTACGATACTTTCAAAAGTAGGAAAGAAAAACAAAAGTACTAATGCCGCTTAATGTGATGATTCGAATGGCCATTGATTATATAATAAAAATTTGAAATAAATTATGCAAATAGTTAAAATAAATTTGGGTCACATAATTTCGCAAAGATGGGTCTAAAAAGAGATATCGATTGATACTAATCCCAATAGGAAAATGACTGCATTGGAGAATATCGATAGGGCAATCGATGGTTTTGCAGCACTAAAAGAGACAGCAGCAGCACCAGCAAACGCTGAGTTTTGGTTTGTTTTAGTTACAACAAGATTCGCGAAAACCTTTTAAGAAATTTACTGAATTACGTCGCATATCAAGGGATTGGAGAGCTATAGACATAGTGCGTTTAAGACAACGCGAAGGATGTGGCCACAAACGCTGGAAATGTCCCGCGACGAATGTCGAGGCATGCTGCGTCGACTTGGTAGGTGAAACGCTTCTGCCGCCACTGCCAGGAGCAGGCACTGAGAATCATTTCCAACAACTACAGCTTTAATCCTGTCCAACTCTAATTTGTGACCATTTGTTTTGTATCGTTTGCGTAGAGCTTGAATCGTATTCGCACATAATTAGCGTTTTTCGCGCCCAAGGCTCGCTTAGCGAACCAAAGGCTAAACTGCTAGAAGAATTACGCCAACTGTTCCACATTACGCAGGAACGTCACTGCGCAGAGGTGAGACGCGCTGCGAATGATGAGCAATTATGCACAATTGCAGAAAAGTAAGTAATTTAATTGTGTTCAATATGTGCATGTGTATTTGTAAATGTATTTTACATTTGCAGCGTTTGCGGTCCGAACACATGGCAGGAATGGTCACGTGAAGGTCGTCGCCCATATCCGTTGCTGCCACGCATCAGTCCCCAAACGGCGCTTAGTATTGTGGCCAACGATCTGGCCGCCAAAGCTTTTGCGGAAAATGCGAAACTGGCTGCACCGGTCGAAACTGGCGCCAATCTGAGCGACGCCCTTCTGGAACAGGCCAACTATCTGATGCTTAAGCATGGCATCACCAAAGTTCAGGAGCCTCATGTGGTCATGGAGGAGCCGGTGAGTGATGCTCTAGCATTATATAACTTGGCCTGACCTGGCCATATGCATACATTTGTATATGCTTTTGTCGCTGCTGCGTACATGTGTGCGCGCATGTATAGCAAGTAAAAGTACAGTCTGCGCCTGGATCGCTTGCTCTCTCTGCGGCTTGCGAGGAATTGCTTTAGTGCTAGAGCAATCAGGGCACATTACGGGGGAGCATCATTAGTACTCCAACAATCTGCCAACATATACACGAATATAGAAATGTATGTGTGTATGTGCCAATTTGGGAGTCAATAATCCAATTGGAATGCATCGGCTTAGCGGTGTCAGAGGAAGTGATATTGTGATTAATCTGGTCGTAATCTAATTATGGTCCAGAACGTTTGATTTGGATTTCTTTCGGCATATTCTGCCTAGATTTAGTTTTCATACAGTTTTCAATTTAAATTTGATTGAATCGAATGCCGCAGTCGGTAGTGTTAACAGCAGCAGCATTAACACTGTTAATTAACACTAACAGGCAGCTGTTGCCGACAAACCGATATGTTTGGTATGCGAGTTATCGATATTGAAACAACGTTAGGAGGACAACTTGTAAACAAAATAAACAAATTTATAGCTTCAAAAGAAAATTGAGCTAGATGATAGTTTTCTTGGAGCTTTTGGATTTAACAATTGCGTTATACTTTTAATGTCGTTGCTTACAGTTTAAGGTGCCAGATTTGCCCAACGAAATCAAGAAGGCCACCTTAAAGCGGAAGGAGAACGAAGCGGGCGATGCCAAGCCCAACAAGAAACGTAATACACAGCACGATAAGCAACTTGGACAGGGATATGGTCAACAATCATCTGCACAGTTGATCGCTGGCAAAGACGAGGATGGCCAAACAACGCCACTGGAACAGCGTCCAAATGCGCGCACTCTGCAGCAACGTTACTTTTACCAGCAGCAACAGAAGCACAAGCAGAGATTGGCAAGCAAAAAGGGAGCTGGAAATGCGTTAGCCAATCACAGTGGTGTGGCCGGCGCTGGGGCCAATACAAAGCCAGCCAAGAGTGGACGGAGACGAGCACAGAAACAGCTTCAACAGCAGCTGCAACAGAAACAACAGCAGGAGCAACAACAACAACAGCTGCTGCAGCAACAACAGCATCAACAACAACATAAAGTATTATTGTCAGCGCCGTTGCAAGCAACGGAGCAGGCGGCGCATCCAAATTCCAATCACTTGGTGCAACCTCACGTGGAATACATACTAGATGAGGCGCTCAAATCGGTGGCTGCCACAAAATTAAAGGCTCTGCCAGCCACACGCGCCGTATATGCCACGCCGGAGATGCAATCGCCAACAGCTCCACAGCGTTCGATTGTCAGCTCACCCGTTGTGTTTAAGGAGAAGATGTTGCCAGCGACGCAGCCTGTCCAGCAGCAACAGCTCAGCACGCCAGTTAAGAAATACATTGTGGAAGAACGCCAGCCGGCATCTGTAGCTGCAGCCGCACAGCCAACTCCTGCTAATATTTCAACAGCCAATTTGCCACTGGCACCACAAATAATAAGTGTGCAGCAGATTGCGGCACCACCGAAAGTGCGCACGACCAACAGCTCCATACTGCCGGCGGGCACCAAGTTGACGCCCAAGAAGATCAATCTGCTGGACAAACAGCAGCTGTCTTCCGTGCCCAACACGGCTTTGCGTCTCTTGTCTTACGATCAGCAACCAACGCAGCTTAGTTCATTGTCAGCAATTAGTAATCTCAGCAGCAAGGCGCCAGCAACTGCAGCTGTGCAGAAGTACATTGTAGAGGAACGTGTACCTAGCCAGAACCAGAGCCAGAATATAGCAACAACGCCACTAAGCAGCGCCTCTGCTGTAAATATTATTAAGAATATACCAGCCAGCAGCTTGAACAATACGCTGATTACGCCCCTCAGCAATTCCGGGACGCCTGTTGTGCCTGTGTTCCGCAAGGCGGCACCAACCACAACAGGAACGGTCGGTGGAGCAGCAGGTGGTGCTCCTTCGACGTCACAGATCCTGGGTAACATAAAGCTAACAAGCGCCAGCGGCATCAAACATGTGCCCAGCAGCGCATTACGCAACATCAAGATCTGCTCACCCAATGGTAAGGTCTTCCTTCAGCCCGCCAAGCTGCATGCCGGCAGCATCATTCACAAGCTGAACACTGCGAATGTGGCCGGTGCCACCGGAAGTACATCCGTCTCTGTGAGCAACTCTGCCCTTTCGCCAACTGGCGGTGGAACGCCGACTTCTCCACAGCCAACGCAACAGAGGATTACGATACAAAAGATGCAGCTGTTGACGCCAACGCAAGTAATCTCGAGTGCAGCGAGTGGGACAAGCAGCGTCAGTGTCGTGTCCAGCATTGCAGGTAGCGGAACCAAGGTTAAACCCACCACATTGACCCTGGGTCCAGGGGGTGTGGGTAAGAATAACTTGGTTTTTTTGCCCACTAGCGGAATGCGAGCTGTGACATTGGCCTCCAGCAAACCTAAGTCCGGTGGGGAGCTGCTGACGGCAAAGCCCAATGTGCTTGTCATAGGTCCATCATCTTCAGCTAACGCAGCCAGCAATTCTCAGACAGTGGTTGCCACGACATCCATCATGGGCAAGACGAAGCCACATCAGCTCATTACGGAGGACACGCCCATTGATATTATCAATATGCCCATCATTGTGGCCGATAATGGAGCAACAGCGCCCAAGACGCCGGCGAAGACAGCGCCGATGATGGTACTTAATGCCACCGACTGGGAAATGGAATTGGATCAGGCTTCCAAAGCAGCTGCTGTCACAAGCACCAATGCATCAACAACAACCACAACCACAGTCACCAATGCATTGAGTAGCAAGAAGACTTTGGACGATGTCATAGTGGAGGACGTGCGAGAGGAGGAGGTGGAGGCATCAAATACCCAGCTCAACAATCGAGGTTAGTAATTCTGGTTTTTGTTTTTTTGATATCCTAATCCTTGAACATGTTCTTGTTTCAGTAATGGAACTGCCAAAGGAAGATGGCAGTGCAATTGAATATGTAGATATGGAACTAGAGCAGCCCATCGAAATCGAGAGTACCAGCAACATATCGCCGGAGACGATGACCAGCAGTAGCAACAACAGCAACACCAACACCACCACCACCACCACCACAATCATCAGCAGCAGCTGCAAAACCACCCCACACAAGGTCACGGTTCTCACATCGCAGACGCAGGAGCAGAAGAAGCTGGAGCAGGCAACAAAAGTGGAAGCTGCTACGGCGGCAGTAACAAGATTGACAGCGACAACATCAACGTTGCCATAGGCATTGCCAGTGGTGGTGTTTTAAGTTGATTTCCGTTATTTAACAACGAGTTTGAATTTGTCATTATGGTTTGATCCAAGAGAACGCACAATCAAAAACACATACAACACACACAAACACACACACACTCAGCCCGGTTTAATTTTAAAATTAGTTATTAGATTAGTTTCGAGTTCTATAAGCAAAGTGCAACATTATCATTATATTTATATGTATATTCAAATATCTACAAGAATCCCCCCGTGAGAATCAAGTTCATCCAACTAGTTATAATTCATAAATTGCAGACCTTGTTTTTTTTTGGCTCTTTGGCGACAAGAAAAATGTTTAATTGATTTCTCCAAGCTGCCACCATCAAAATACCTTAATATTTGTATACATTGTAAATAGCATTTATATTTTATTTAGTTTAGCATTTTAAGTTTATAACAATTTAAAATTGCATAAAGATGAGGAGCACAGAACAGCAAACAAATCGTAAGGAATAAGTTCAAGTGTTTTCAATGAGATTATAGAATTTAGTTATCACCGCCCCGCCCCAATTAAAACAACAACAAAAATATGGCATAAAAAAACACAAATTTCAATTGTAAATATCTAAGTAAAAAAAACATTGAAGATTGATTTCAGAATTGCTAACAATCGTATAATTCATGTATATGTACCATATAAAGGTTAGTTGGGAATACATTGCAAAGGACAACACATACTATATATAGTACATATATAATGACTACTACTAACGGGTAGTTCTAGCTACTAAGTATTTTATGCGTCGATTTTGTAAAAGCCAAATCATAAAACGAAATGTTGCAATTTTTTTAGACAACACGACACACAACACACAGTTTGCGCCATCAAAGTGAAAACCACAGAGTAAAAAAAATAAGAAAATTGAATACAAATATTGTTGAACAATGCGTGCAGCTGTATAATTTTTATCATAGAAGTTTTAAATGAAATAAATATAAATGTAAATGTAAATAACAACAGCAAGTGTTAAATTTCCGTTCCTACATACAAAGTAAATATTTATTCCAGAAGATCTGTAATCAGACTCCCTATAATTTTCAGCTCCCCTTCAAATTGAAGAATATCATCTCTTAAATCCCTCGTGTATATATATATTTGTAGACATATCCATAAAATCACGCCCAATGGCAGGTTAACATAACAATCTATTTACGCATTGAGGTCCAGAATTCGGAGTTAAGATGAGTTTCAAAAGAGTTGATCGTGTTTAGTTGGAAATTCAGTACATTTACAGAGTAACCAATAGGTTTAATAAGAGTATGAATTATTTAAACTAAATTTAGGATGTATATTGTCTTAATTGCGACCCAAGGCTGTGCCATGTCCCCAGGGTGAGTTCGCTGCTTGGCGTGGAGGCGGCGCTCGGCTCTCGGGCGGCACACCAAAGCCGCTGATACCGCCAGAGACATCTGGAGCAAAGCGTTTCCTATAAAAATGCAATTTGACAATGAAGAATCTTTTTTTTTTTTCCACTGGACTGTTGCCACTTACAGAAACTGTGGGGTCTCCAGAAAGGCATTGCCTCCAAGCTCTTGTGGATATTGGAATTTGAGGAAATAGTAAATATGTCCATTGAAGATGCCCACCAGGGAAGCAAGAGAGCCATGGAAAATCAGCTCAATGCCTGCCAGCACCCAAGGTAAATACATGGCTTTAAAGCGACTGCCGAACCAGAAGTTGACAATGACCTCTTTGTTCAGCTGGCACCAAATATAGGTTATGGCAACAACCAGCATGTCCATCAGAAAGTACACATTGAATACCATGCCACCCAGATTCGCCAGGACAGCTGTGATGATCAGCAGGTACATGTAGTCGGAAGGACTTCTCGCATACTGATCCTTCTCGAGGCGCGAGCTATATTGTGTGATGAAATAGCAGTTGATGAGGAAGTGAAAGCCGGTGGCTCCGCTCAACGGAAAGACAAACAACGATGTTATACAGCGCCAGAGCTGCAACCGGGTGAGTACCAGTTCCCTCGACAGGAACATGTATTCCATGGGTAGAATTCCGAAGCGGCACATTAGGCTGAGTCCTACGGTTGCCGTTAGCCAGTAGCGGGTGAAGCGGGGCAGCGAATTGTACCATGTCCCAGCGTCCATGATCTTTAGCGTTTTTTATGTTGTTGTAGTACAAATTCTATTACTTTCCGGATTGTTGATTTACGTGTCTTTAGTCAACAGTGTGACCCCATACAATCTCCTAAATATGGCACAAAATACTATTTAGACATTAAAAAATACCATAACATTTCATATGCAATACCAATTAGGTTTTCCCAATGGCAACAAACAGTGAAAACAATTCCGGCTTTTGCAATTGCATAATCTTTAAAAGTGATATATTGTATTTAAATTAATCAACGATAATATTAACATAAGCATTTATGAGAACCAGCTTTACAAAATACTAGTTGGTTTTTTCACCGATATGGCAGCTTGCTACAGTGTTGTAAAAACCTTCGAAAAGTAATAATAAATTGAATTTTTGAAATATTGGCGGGCTTTGAACTCACATAAAAAAATCTGTTTTAATCATTATAACCATTATAAGCTACAATAATTTAAGTCAGATTTAAATCATATATGGGGTGTTATAAATGTCATACACACAAACGCTAAGAAATTGTGCAAATACTTGAGGAAATACCTGAAATTGTAAATTTTCCGAAATACTGCACACATAAGTGGCAAAGGACGTGATGTATTGAATTGGCCCAGCGGAGCTGAATCAAATTGCCAAAATCAAATAATTGGCGACTGCATAAATGTATAAAGTAAGGGCGAATAATGCTCAGAATGTATTAATGAACTTAAATAAATGATGTAATATATAAAAATCAAAGTAGAAGTCTTTGATGAACTGTCCGAACTGTCCTACAAAGACCTTAAAGCGAACAAATGACGGTTTAGAATCGAATGATATTAGATGGAGATATATCATTAAGCACAGCGAGTGCACAATTTTTATGTGGGTGAATTTCATTGCCTGTCGAATTTCGTGTTTCTTTTTGCATTTATATGTATGTCGGGAAGAGGGATAGCAGCATATGGTGAGAAAAAAAAGTAACAGTAAAAAAATCGAGCTAATCAAGTGGTTTCGGACCGGTTCAATGTGCGCTGACTTCTCTGTGGATAAGACGACTACGTACCTGCGTGTGGGTATATGTATGCGATATGTATGTGTGTGCTTGCTCGAATGTAAGGTTGTGTGCGTTAGCGAAGACACACCCACCATTTAAATACAAAATGGGTGCTACCTTTGGCTACAGTCACAACGCAACGACAACGACAGCGACAGAGAACGAGAGACGCATGCGCTGCCCCTGTCCCTGCAACAGCAACACGCCCACATTGTCAATGCTCATCATGAAGTTGTGCTTGCTGTTTTAGTAGCTGTTGACAAAGAGCATAGAGAGCAGCGAGGTTTTATTTACTTACGCGTTGAGCTTTTACTGCGCCTTGCACTCACCTGCTGAGCTGTCAATTTGTTGTTGTTGTTGCTTTCTGGCATTGCCGTTTTGCTCGCTCATTTCGTTATAATAGCGTACGTATATGCATACATAGGTAAGCTTGCATGTGTATATGCTTGTATGTATTAATATATGTGTATATGTAAAAATAACAATGGTTTCTTCTACTTTACGCAGGTGCGTTTGGATTGTGTTTTTTATTTGAGATGTACTTATGCATGTGTGCATGTATTTGGTATATAAATATTATAATATGTCTCTTAACTTGTTCTTGGCATTGTTAATTTTAATACTTGAAATTAATGCCATTTTGTCTTTTCGCTTCAATTTCTTGATCATTTTCGACCATCTTTGGTGCTGACGGTTTTAAAAGTCAACTTCAGAGGAGGAAATATTAGAACTTGTGGAATGGCAATTTGTATTTCAGTTTCGCATGGGAACTTTTAGACTCTGACATTGCCGTGCATTCTAATAACAGTAATTATTTTATTAAAAAATCTCCCAGGGTGCACAAAAATTTTGCCCTTTACATACTTACATTTCGCATAGTTGGCATGGAATCCGGAATCGTTCCTCGCATAAAAACATACTCTTGCTTATGTATATCTGTATATATCTACATATTTATGTTTGTATGTATATACACATATTTCAAATGCCTGAAGCGCAACAAACATAGAGGATTTCTCCCGATAATGGCGCAGCGGGAGAGGTCGGCGAGAGAGAGGTTATCGGTAACAGGGGCACCCAAAACTCACTTGTGTAAATGAGAACGCAAAAAAGAGGCAATTCATAAGAGGAGCGTGCGCCGCCAAATTGCAGTACAAATATGTATTCACCCAGAGGTGTGGGGAGACGTAGGGGGCACAGCTTAGAAAAGGACAGTCCGCATAAACAGCAGCTGCCTGAAAAATACATACATACATATATACACACATACATTCATAGCTGGTGCGCACGATGGCGTTAATAGTACACACACACACACACACACTCTTGCACGCTCATGCTCAATATACAACAGACATATTGCGCTTCGTTCAGAAACAGCCCTCAAAAACTGACAGGGGGCCACAGCCGCTGTCTTATTGGCGCAAGCGAGAAAGAGAGAGAGGGTGGACGACAAAGAGAGTAAAGCGTAATGATGTTGATAAATGATAATGATGTTCTGTGCCCGCTTCTCTCATATGTGTTTCATTTCATTCTATAACGGTAGTTGGTTTTCGCGTCAGAGCGAGAGAGCATGAGCGCGCGTTTTATTCATTTTCATTTGACTGCCGTTTGACGTTGACGTTGACGATGAACCCGACGGTAAATTGAACGAAACCAGAGCAAAAGCAAAACCAAGAGAATGAGCAAGAGCGGTTGCGTAGGTGAGAAAGAGCCCAGAACGTAACGTTACTGTGCATTATTGACACTACTATTACCATTAAACGCGCTTGCCATGCTTCTATATCCCTTAAGAACATCGACGAAGTCTTGGCCTCCGACTACTTATTTTTGTTTTGCCTTAACTTACTTTGGCGCATAAATCAAATATTTACATTCCCAAATTGACGTCTTCAACGCGCGGTCGCAATTTTCAACGTTTCTCCTGGGGTTTCTTCGGTGTAAATTAAACGGACAGCTTTCACCTTGGCTCCCTTGGTACATATGTAATCTTTGTGTATGTTTATGTGTATGTGTATGTGAATGTGCGTGTTGTATATGTATGTGCAATTTCTAGAGATTCGCTGAAGAAATTCCAAAAAAAGCTTACAAACAGTCGCCGATATAACCTAAAGCAATTACGAGCTTGATTAGTCTTGGATTAATTTAAATGGCGACCCGCAAAACGCTTTGAAGTTTTTCCCACATTCAATTTAAATATTAACTTAAGCTAACGGCAAAGACATCAAAAACGGATTTAAATACTTCACTGCAATTAAACGGAGCAAATATCAGAAGAATATTTGAAGATCTAAAGGTGAGTAGATAATTGTTTTGTTTACTTATCGCAATTTCAATTTAATTGGTAGTCGATTACAAATAAAAGATGTGAAGTCATATTAAAATACACTCACTCGGTTAAGCATCTAAAAGATACGCAATAAATTTTAAATTGCCTGTTGTACGAAACTATATTACTTAAGTTTCTTATTTTATTCTACATTCCGCGTATTTTATTTATTTATTAAAGTAATTATAAATAAGTAATGCCCGCATTTCGGGCATATTCCGTTTAAATTCGATTAAATATAATATCATTGAAATTATTCTACAATTAGGGTTTGGCCACGGACTCGCAAGGTTAATAGATATTGAACTTCATTGACTACTTTAGCTTGTGTTTAGTATACTATATTATATATGAAGTAAGTATTTGTTATTTTACAAATTTTATTTAAATTCCCCTTGCGCATAATTAATTTTACAATTACTTTTCATATTTTACTATTTGTTACAATTTGTAAATTCTTTTTAGCAGTTCAATTGCAGAACTAAGTTTATTAGTTCCACATATGGTGAATGAACAAAGCGATTCACTAGTTCGTTTATACTTTTTGGCTGCAATCTAGTTTCTTTGTTCACTTTAGTCCGCTTCGCGTTCGCTCATTCAGTTGGATCGCAACATCGTTTTATTGTTCAGTTCAAATGAACGTTCGTTCAGTTTATTGAATCATTTTAACGAAGGTTCAGCACTGAATTCATAGTTGCCTTGTTATTAATACAATGCAATAAGTAATTCTTCAAGTTGAATGCGGTTGAATTACTTGTGACTTGCACAGTAGCCATTTTGGGATGTCAACACCACTTATGAAGCTGCCTGAGGAAGCATACGCGATGTCTGTCAGTGATTGTGTGTGAGTGTGTGTGTGAAATGAAATGGAAAGTGTCTAAGCTCCCAGCTGAGCTCAACAATCTGTCAAAGTTCAAGCGTGTGGCAGTTGTCGTCTATCAATTGTTAATGCCACAGACGAGGCAAAGGCGGAGGATGAGCACAAGTTGGTCGCCAAGCGCTACTCAGCATGGTGGCCACAACTTGGAGACGTTTCTTCTATTTAACTGTCGTTTTTCGCGCGCTTTTCAATTTTTAATTGGGATTTTTACTGTTGTTGTTTGTGCAACGCCTTCACAGGACTTACTCTCGCAAGTCTTCGCCCTCGCAGTTGGCAGTTGCCTTGTCTGTGTTGACTTGCCCGGTTCGCCTGAGTGCGCACACATTGCGAATGCCCGTGGGGTAAAATGTCTTACGGTTAGTCGCCGTCGCCGTCTCCGTCTCCGTCACGTCGAGTCGGCGTCATCGCCACGTGGTTGTAAAATGCGCTTTTGAATAAATACAATATGCACTGGAAGTGGAAGTGGAATAGGAAAATGCTTTTTATTCGCCACAACTCTGACTCGCACTCCCTCCACCCATCCTCGGGCAGTGTGCTCCTTTGGGGTTCAGCGTATTTACCGATTTTTCGTGGTTTTTTGATTTCCTGACACGGGTACGACGGCAATCATTGTGACATTTTAATTGTTTATTTGCGCAGTTTGCGCATGCGGTCACTCTCCTCTGCTCCGTTCCATTCCGTTTCCGAATCCTGCCACAAATCCCAAAACTCCCCATCCTCTACAGCACTCTGTATGCTCAAGTGCTTGCCAGTTGCTGGTTTCTGGTTGCTGGTTGCTGGCCGGGTTGGCTGAGGTAATTGTTTTGAAGTTTCATATTTTGACAAAAGATTTGCGGGTGAGCTGTGTTTGGCTTCGTTGGACTCGTTTCTGTTAAGTTCTTATCCCGAATGCAAAGGACTCTTCGCTGGCATTGCAGTTGTTTGTATGTTTGGTTAATGTAAATATTTGTTTTCATTGTCATTTGAAGTACAGCACAATATTCACTTTTTTTTTATTCCTGCCCATGTGACATTCAACATTCCAATAAAATAGAGTACTTAAAACACGAATTGACTTTGAATAGAAAGTAATTTCTTATTGTAGGAGAGCTCTTCTGGCTCCAGGCAGCAATGGACTTTATATGATCTTATAGTACCAAATGATTGAATACTTTTCGTTGCTATATTTTAAGTTGAACATTTATTTTATAAATTATAGAAAGCAACAGAGCTATTTCTATTTTGAAGGGTACAATAAAGCTAAAAGCTAGAAACGGAAAGTAAATACAAATTTTTATTAGGTTTAAATTTTGATTATGTATTGTATTTTCAATTTGATAGGGGAAATGTTTAAAATTTTAAGTAATTGTTACCTTACCATATTGGAAACCTGTGAATCATAAAAGGATTATGTGTAATTGCCTAATTTATAGTTGAAATCATCATTGTTAGTATTCTAAATTTCCTATTAATATCCTGCTAAACATATGAAGTTTTCCGATGAGGCATTGTTGAGAGAAGAACTTTAATCCGTTTAAAATTTAAATATTATGTAAATGCATCTAGATGGTTGTAACTATATTCACATTTTCGTTGAGATATTGTTAAGAGAAGTACTTCAAGTCTATTAAAATCAAGATCTTTGTGCAGCTTAAAATATATAATATGGTATAATTCGAACAGCTTATCAGAGATATGTCTTTTTTTTATGATATCCCACCATATCGATATTTAATAAACAGTTTTTGAAAAGAATTAAATCTCTTGAGCACCACTTGAGCCATTGGCTCGACGTCGACGCGCGTCTCTGGGGTCAGTTGAATTGAAATTGTAATAATTTTGATACATGTGGAGTAAGAACCACCACCAAGTGGCAAGTACGAGTAGAACCAGCAGCAGCAGGAGCAGCATTAGCAACACCAACCATTTATCCACACCCAGGCACCCTCATCTGTAAGATGAACCCAATCAAATATTTATGCCTAATAAGAGACGGCAGCAGTCAATGCAACCAAAAAAAAAAAAATGAAAAGCCTGCACATATGGAACTTTATTAGATACAAATTCTTTGCATTTGCCTTTCGGCTGCAATTCTCGCCTTCTCCCCTCTCTCTTCTCTCTTCACTCTACTCCCTTCTCCCTTCACACTTTTTCTGCCCTTCTCGCACAATCATTATTCTAAGCCCGCCCGTTGTTGCTCTTGTAATAATGTAAAAAATGCCAGACGTCAACCATTTTAGTGATGAGGTTGCTCTGTTCTTTTTTTATTTTTATTATTTATTATGTTGTTGGGTGCGGCAAAGGGGTTGTAAGGTTGTAACGTTGCTGGTACGACAACGGGATGATGAGGACCCTAGACGATTTGTTGCAATTTCCATGGATCGCCGTATGTAGCCATTTTTTGGAAGCCAAACTGCGCCCGCCTGGTGATCCAGTGGATGAAGCCAGCGAGTTACCCTTAAATCTCTTACGCTGGCCATTCAAGTGCGCAAGAGGATGCAAACAGTTTATGAGGAACTTTTTGCAGTCGGGATTTGCTCGTTTGAAAAACCCGCAATTAAGTATGCGTTTTATGCGCTGTACTTTCATTCCCTCATTCCATCATTCCAATTCAATTCATCATGCCATCAGCTCCCCTGCTACTGTTGTTGTTGTCGATCCGTGTAACTTTTGTTTATTATGCGTAATTGCAGTAACATTTGTGTGTGCGCCTTTTGTGCGCTCCTTTTTGCAGCTGCTGCCATTTCCACGGTCTCTGCTCTTTTCTGTTCCATTCTGTTCCATGCACATGCCACATGGCGTATGCTTAATATGCTATACGAGGGTATAAAACTCAATAAGTTTATCAATCACAGTTGAGAAATCAAGCTACAAGCAAAAGATCAGCTAACTTCAGGGTGCCGAAGTTACGTATTCTCTCTACTTCTTATAACCTGCGGCGAAAATTGTTGGTTATGGATAGTTTCGGAATGAATAGAGGTTAAGCAGAAAGAGTTGGGTAACAAAGGGGTTAAGAGAGAAAACTATGCTAACCTTTTGAAAGGTATGTGGAGTTGAGATACTCTATAGAGTAAAGGAAGAGAGATTGAATCATTGGCTTATGAAAGTAGAAATTAAATTGAAATGCTTCATCAAAGATATGATAGACTGTACATAGAAAATGCATCAATCGTTCGCTTGAAAAGATATTTATGTACGTTACTTGAAGTCAAAGACAAATAACGATTAAGCAACGAAGTAGAACAATGCAAAATACTTAAATAAATTGAGCTTTATAACATATTTGCCATTAAGTTTCAATATTTTTGAATGAAGCAGTTATAAGTAAAGGAATAAGACTGATCCACATTTCCCGCGAGACTTGTATTTATTATTTTTATATTCGTTGTTATTTTCTACTGTGGGTTGTGCAATTGATTGTCAATCAGTTTTGTCTGTCAGTCACAGATATATAGTTGGAGTTGACTAGAGAATAGTACAACAGTAATACGAGTTCACTTTATTCTTCTTTGGAATTTCTATTAGAAACAGAGCTTGCAAAGCATTTAAAAAGAGATTACTAGCATGCAAAGCCTGAAGTCGGAGCAGAACTCGTTGAAATGTAAATTACAATATATTTTGCAAGGGTTTGTGATGGGGCAGGGGGACAGCGGGCCAAGGGGCAGGGCTCGGCTGTCGGCAAATTACGGCAAAGTAAATGGGAATTTATTTTTAAGCGCAACAACAAGAACAATTGCAAGCAGAGGAATAACAAAACATGTTGCAAATGGCAATGGCAAAGCAAAAGACTTCTAAGCAGGTTGCACATTTGAAGGCTCCAGCAACAAAATGGCGTCGTTTGATTTGTGTGGCAAGTTGCGTTTTGTTGCAATTCACCATTCGCAGCTCGCGTGCCGCGCTGATCATTTGACAAGCGACAACAAATTGCTACCTTTAGTTTATCGCCGAGTATCTGCAGACAGGCAAACTCACAGATACTTAGATACTCGCACTCGCATGCTACCTAAGCCTGTGCTCTTGCTCGGCGAGTGAGAGAATCAACCCCTGCTGCATATGTTGTAAGTAGAGCGCATCTTTTGTCAATATTTGAGCGGGGCATGTAAACAATTTAATAGGCTGTTAGTTGCTGTTTACTTAACAGATATGGAAAAACCGAAACCGCCATCCCAGCCACTTGACAGCTGTTGCAATTTACGCTTGATCTAAGCCAGAAATATGTTTGAGCCGCGGGGGGTTGAGCGCTGAGATTTTGTATCTTGCAGATACTTTGATTTGTGCTATTTGCGGCGAGCAAATAGTTTATTTAGCATTTCGAAAAAGTTGAAAATTTTATTTGAAAAGATTGCTTGATTCAGGTGTTTGTACAATTTAATGAGCTCTACCGAATATTGGTTTGAGTTGCAATGTTTATTGTGTAATTGAAGTGCTTCAGTGTTTGAGTTAAAAACATTTTCAAAAATGTTTTAAAAAATTGTTGAAGAACAACCCTTGCGGGGATCGAACCCGCGACCTTTGGATTAGAAGTCCAACGCGCTATCCGCTGCGCCAAAGGGTCTTACAATCTAACCACGTCTTATCACCAAACAACTTGTTACCATAATCCATATTATTCATTTATTATAGTAGCCATAACTCTCTGACGATCTGTAGCCTCCCACCTAATATAAGAGTCTAAGCTCAATATTTGTTTTGTAAACAATACATTCTGTGTCGACCTGAGAAACAGCTATTTAAATATGCGTGTATAGACAGTTTGATATTTATAGAACGAAAGACGACGGCAGCTACAAGATAGAAATGTATCTGCAAAGCAAAGATGCGCGTGTTTAATGCTTTACAATGCGTTGCAGTTAACAGCGGCTGGCAGAAGATAGAAATGTATCTACAACGAATGGTTGCGAATGGGTTATGATAGAAGATGGACAAGTATCTGCAGATAGCAGTCGCTGGAAGAAGATAGAAATGTATCTGCAAGGTACTTGAATTTGTTATGCAAAATGTAAAAGAAGATAGACAAATATCTGCACAAAAAGAAGGTGGGTGTCTAATGCTTATGATGATATAAGATAGAAAAGTATCTCAAGTAAAAGGATGTATCTTATGTCAAAGACGATAGAGGATGGAAGATTAAATAAAGAATGTCAGTGTCTTGTGCAAAGAGATAGGAATATAGATAAAATACATTAATACATTTAAATATGAAACTGGAAAATAGTAGTGAGTATCTTGTGCTACAAATTATTAGGGATAGAAATGCAACTGTAAAGTATAAACATGTGTATCTATATGCCTTACTCTCAAATGCAGTAAGTTGCACCGTTCAAATATCGAAATAGAGTAATATAATGTAACTGCAAATCAATAATGTATCTCGTGATTAAAGATAGAAATGTATCTACAAAGCACAGCTACTGATATTTCATGTTCAACATGACTAAAGCTAACAATGTATCTACAGCACAGAGGCAAATATCTCCTGCTGTACACTTCGCTGCAGTAAAGCGAGATCTGTTGACGGAGATTTCACTTAAGGGTTTCAACTTGTACCCTTTTGCTTACCTCATTCGGTGGGGGGAGACTTTCAAGTGCCAGTTTCTCATTTACATTTTGCCGTTCTGTTGCCTTTATCGTCGCTGCGATCTTCATGCGCTTTTAGCTAATACGATGAAGTTGTGCAGGGTAGGGAGTAAGGGAGGGCAGAGGAAAAAGGATACAGGCAGAGCGTCAGGGTTGTTCACTAAAAAATTTCGGTCAAGGCGTATTCACGTGACTCTCGGCAATTACTCAACGACTGTTGTTGTGCTGTATGTTGTGTGTTGTGTTGTGTTGTGTTGTGTTGTGTTGTGTTGTGGCTGTTGCTGTTGCTACTTTCAGTTTGTTAACAAATTAATCAAATCGAACACCGCACACTCGGCAGACCAGCAAACTTCTCTCTCTCTCACTCTCACTCTCTCTCTTTTATGGGCAGCTAATAGAGTAATCGTTGAAATGTCGAAAAGTGGAAAAGCCCCCCGAAGTTCTTATCTCTGTTTATCTCTCGGTCCCCTTTTAGGAATTTTTTTCTCACTTTTTAGCTGCGTGATTTATCTGCTTTTTCCGACGTTTTTATATCAGCGACGCCCACGCGCCCCCCTCACATTGTCACTCCTCCTCTAACAGGAGTCGGTGTCCGGGCAGATTATGCAAACATTTTTACGTTCCTTTCCTTTTTTTATTCGTATACGCAAATCGCACACTCGAAACGGATATTAAATTTTATTGCTTATGTTGCCATGACTTTGACTTGGGTTGTGCCATTGTTGTGTTCTGTGTTCATTGAGCACTCGAGTAGTCGCTTGGTCAATTAGCCAGGACTAATAGGAATGTCAGGAATGTAAACGGGACAGGTCCGCTAGTCTTTATTGTCCTCAACATTCAGTGTCGATTTGGGAATGAAGAAACGCTGAGAAATGTTCTAGATTAAGCGAGAAATCCAGCAGATCGAATAATGAAACCAGTCGGAAAGGCTACAGTCGCACGCAGCCGACAGTATAATACCCTGTACAGGTTTCTATAATAAAAGTATTTCGATCATAAGTTCTCTGATTATAATAGAAGCAAGTACATGACATGTGTTTAAAGAATATTCTTTTGAAACTCTCATTTAGCATATGAATTCTTTGCATGCGTATAGCATCAAACTTTTGCAAATGTGTAAAAAATCTATAAAAAGCTGAGCGTTACGACACTGCTTGTGTTGCAGTCGTTCGTTGTCTCGCTCGCACACATGTGCTGCCTGCTGCTCAACGATTCAATAGAAAAATAACTTTTATTTCATTTCTGATTATCTGTCTTATTTATAAACCGATCTTGATGAATCTTTCAGCATGCCTTCTATATAAAATTCTTTACGCACTTGTTAAGTTAGAAGTGTCAGACGGAAAGACAGACGGACATGGCTCAGTCGACTCGGCTATTGATACTGATTAAGAATGTATATACTTTATAGGGTCGGAGATGCCTCCTCTGCCTGTTACATACATTTGAACAAAATTATTATACCCTTTTTTGCCCATTTTTAATGGGCACAGGGTATAAAAAGAAAATAAATTAAAGGAAAATAAAAATAAATAAATAAATAATAATAATAATAATAATAATAAATATAAAATTTTAAAATTAAAATAAAAGTTAACTAAACTCAATGTAATTATTTGCACAATAGTTCTATTATTAGGAAAGAAATATCTTAATTGTATTTGCTTTAAAGTTTGCAGCTTGTATAATTGAATGAGTGCAGAGTAAATAGATTCTTATTGATCTGGTTTATAGAAGGATATTCTGATTATAGTTTCCAGTTGTGCAGCTGCTTCTACTTCGTTCCTAGAAGATCGTATGACTTCTATGACTGCATTGCCTGCTGTAAATGTTTTGCATCAGATGGCGACGCCTTCCACTCCGCCCTCTGCCTTATAGGACCCTCGGCGTCTTCGTCTTAGGCTCGGCACGCGCTGGGGAAGGACACAATTTGCACATGTTCCATTATCAGGAAGGCATTTAATTGCTACATATGCGACACACACCAAGCTCACGCCTCCAAAAAGAAGCAGCGAGAAACCCTCGTGCCTCTGTTTCGACTACTTGGCTGCTGATCCTTCCGGTGGCGGGATACACAATACGCCGGCTGAGCGGCAAGACAGGAAGCAATGTGCGGCAATGAACAATTACTTGGCTGAGATTTGGACAGGCGGCGCAGCTGCTGTGGCAAGTATCAGCTCGTTGAAGTGGGCAAGGATAATCAAACGTAGGCCCCGTGTACTTGTTTACTCCTCGTCTAATGATGATCATCATCATCATCACATCATCATCAGCATTGCCATCAACTCTCATCATCACAATCTGCACGATTGTTAAGAACCGGTTGCGTCTTTTGGGCGTTACCCTAGTCCTTGTCCTCTCTCGACTGACATTTGATTTCTCCGCTTTGATTTTCAATTTCGCTTTCTGCAGCAGCGGAAACGCTTTTTCTTTCTCGCATATTTCAACGGTTGTTGACACGCGATCCTTGGCGAGGATATACTCCTGTCTTGGCTCCGCTTCATTTCTGTTGGATTCAGCGGCTTCTCCTTCGTCTGGCGCGTGTGCCAGCTTCCGGTTAATTATGTTCACGTAAATTGTCAAAAATTGTGCAAAAGCCGAGCAACAAAACAAGTCCAAAGTCCTGAGTCCTCCGACCCTTGCTCTGTAATTGAAAGCGAAATTTTATGCTTTCATTTGTTTGCCTCATTCAATATTAAATTAAATGCATATGCTCTGCTTTAGTGCATTGTACTCGCCTCGCATCCTTGATGTCCTGCCATTGGCTCTGGCTTCGCCTTTTGTCCTTCTGTCTAGGCTGTCAGTTGCTTCTATTCTTTTCCTGTGTCCTCGTCTTTGTTTCGTGCTCTCACTAACTATCCAACTGCTCATTAAATGTTTGTTCCTCTGTGCTTTTCGCTTCTCTCTCTATTATCGTTATCCTTGTCGTCCTTATCTTCTACTTGGCATTACAATTTGGCTCGTGCCAGCTTGAGTTTATTGTAATTCGAGCAATCACATCCTGTTTCTACGTGTGTGAGATTCAAGTTCAAGGTGAAGCTCAATCTGAGAACTTTCTATAACTGCGAATAGATACATATATATCTAAATACATATTTATATATTAATATATACATATCTATATATAGATGAATAATTTTAAAAAAGAAAAACAAATAATTCATTTATTTATAGACATAGACTCTTTAAAAATTTGCAATGAATTTCTTTATAAATATTCATATATGTATTTAGATATATCCATATTTAAATTTTATTACATAGTTAATATTTAACATTACATTAATATTTTTAGTTATTACTACAATAATTGAGTAATCAATGGTGAAGGTTTCAACAAGTTCGGTTTATAAATAAGACAGATAATCAGAAACGGAAAAATATAAATTTTTTCCATTGAATCGCAACGCTTAGCGGTCAACACATGTGTGTGAGCGAGATAGCGAATGACTCCGATACATGCATTTGTAAATGAAGTGCCGTAGCAAATACTTTTATTATAGAGAACTGTACAGGGTATTATACTGTTGCGTGCGCTCGACTCATTCGCTTGTTTAAATTTTTAAAGTATTTAACAGTTTTAATTTGATAAAAATTTTAACATTCTGATTTATTATTTGATATTTAGATTTTATATAAATAAGTTGATTAGAAACTCTAATTGAAATAATTGTGTTTATATGATAACTGTATAATTATATAAACTAAAGATAGAAAATAAAGAAGTTTAGCCCTGGTTACAGAGTATCTCGAGTGCTTTTGAACTTTAATCATTTAAATCACAAATGCTCGTCTTTAATATCATTTGTTAACCCAGCTATTTATTTTATTTTAACAAATTAATTGGCGTCACGCCCGCCAGCATATGCTCTCGTCTTTCATTTCCTTTTATTTAACTATCATGTCCAAAGAGTTTTTCTGCGCTGGGAAAACTCACACAGACTGGGAGGCCAAACATTGTCAGGCTGATTAGCATAAGGATATGAAAAGTTTGACGGTGGCCAGGTCAAAAATGTAAAAACACAATAAATAAACGAGAAGTGTTCGTGGAAAATTGTGTGCTTCCTGTTATAAAAAGCAACAACAACAATAACAACAACAACAAAAGCGACACTAACACTTCCGCGTGACAAGGCAACGCGTCGGTTGCAAGGGTTGTGAGCCTTTTAACAACCTGCAAACAAGGCAGGACAAGTCAAACGGTCCAAGCCCAAAACGCGTGTCGACGTTTTTTTGACGGTCGCAGGGCGCCGGGGAAATGATTAACATGCTCAGTTCCCAGTTCCCATTTGCCAGTTCTCATTGCTAGTTGAAGTCTACCCCATAGATAAGGAAGTGCGGTTAAGCGCATTATGCAACATTATGACATTTACATCAGCATTAACGTCGGCATCGCCATCGACATCGTCATCGACATTCACATCCAATAAAATTGTGACACGCGACCAAAGACCAGGAGAACAGCCAATACAATTATAATTGCAGCAAATTGAACGACGTTGCCGACACGCGTCCTATTAGCTCATCTTCCGGTCCCAGTCCAGCGACTCAGTGCGACTCTGACTCAGAGTCTACATATTCCAAGCGGGGGGAATGGGGTTGCATAGACCAGCATTGTGGGTTGCGCTTTAGTCTCTGTCCACCTCGACACTTCTGTTTGTTTTGACGATCCTTAAATGCTTGTTTATTCCCCTCGCTCGACATACCCTGTCTCCAGGCAGAGCAAGAGGGTAGCTTAAAGTGGCTTATTTACAGTCGAAGCTACCCTTAAGTTTATGCATTTTATGAGCAAACACATTCTCTTATTTATTTACTGGTTAATTACAGGGTATCTTAGCGCCATCTACTTGCATGTTCAGCTCACTTGTCTCCCATGTTTGCCTTATTTCCTCTATTGCTGATTTATTGGCTTTTACTTATTTCCGGGCTCTTCACCGCAATGACGTTTAAGTAGTTATTATTAGCGTGTTTTGTTGACGCTTTTTGACACTTGACTTGGTCATGGGCTTGGACAGGAAATAGACTCAGTAAATAGATTGAATCAACTTGGAGATTCTTTGTATTTCATGGCAATTGACGGCTTGTAATGGGATATGAATTGATGTCGAGTCGACTGAAGCTTTCTGTTAGTATTATCAATCAAATAGTTGGTAAATAAAATAAGCTTCCTTTAGAATGTTATCATCAAAAACATGACACAAGTTAAATTAAGTAGTTAATCATCAACTTGAACTGATTTGAATTCTTATCCGATGAGAAGCGCTCTTTCAATATGCTTTACTCTCTTTCTCTCTTTATCTATTAGTGAAATTACATGTTCAGGTATTTCCCATCGTCTATCACTCTCATGCATCCTAATACTATATATTACCACCTGCAAATGCCTAAAATCTTGATAAGACTCTAAGCGTAATTATCTGGATTTGCTGAAGCACAAACCGCAGCTGTTGGTTAGCCACAAAATAATTATGAATTTCTCATTTTGGCCAACTTAATTGGGTTGCACAATTTGCAAACTGAAATACAGCTGATTTTGCTTGTAAATCTCTGTCAAAACAACTCAAATCTGTCTAATTTTGGGTACAATACAAAAAATCTAGAAGAGAGAGAGAGAGAGAGAGAGAGAGAGGGAGAGAGAGAGGGAGGAGTTCTAGCCAAAATGAAGATAAAAACACGTCAAAATACAGTCAGTCAATGTATTTTCCTATGGGCACTTGTGTCCAATTGTTGTGCAGACAGAAAAGATATTGTTCAGCTTTGAACCAGGCCGACTCTCTTTCTGTGTGTGTCTGCTACCTAAATGTAGAAATGTGTAAAATGTGGAAATGTGAAAATGTGGGTGCAGCAGGATCAGACTGATGCTCTTAAGGTTCCTCGGTGCCGTTTGTCTATTGTGTCCATTGGACAGGGTAATGATGGGATTGGGCCGGCTTTAACAAAAGGCTTAGACGTGTAGTTTGACATGCTTAGTTGCTTAATTGAGCCCAAATCTATGCACAGCATATCAAATATTTGCCTTAAATATTTTGGTTAAATTATGAAAGGGTAGTCACTTGTATTGCTGCAGGCCGAAAGGATAGAAATTGAAGCAACCGGACAGATCTGACAGATCAGACAGACAACACAAAACGTGTGAACAGTGGAAGAAGATCTACAGCATTTAGATGATTTAGATGAAGAGAATCGCTTGAGAAAAGCAAATGTTGGTAAATTGTGGAAGAGATGTGGGAAACACAAATTGAAATATTTTAGATTTATTTTATTAGATTTGTTAATAAGTGAATAACAAGTTATTATAGATATGAACAGTATTTCTTTTTTAAAGATGTCCAGCATTTTAAAGTTCATATTTATTTTGATATATCTCATATGTTATGAATAATATTTCATTAAACTATAGTGTAAAACACTTATTTATAGTTTATAATTTAAAGCAATTATTGAGTATAAATCCTTTTTGATATAAACAATATTTCTATTCATAACTGTGGGAGAAAAAAAAATAAGGTGTGAATAAGTTATTATTGATATATATAGTATTTCATTTTTAAAGATGTGCAAAATTTGAAGGTTCGTATTTATTTTGATAAATCTTTTTAATTATGATTAATATTTCATTACTTAATTGTGCAAATATCAAACAAATAACTCTTGATTAATATTTAGCGTTATTATTGAAATATTTGAACAGAAACTGAAGTGTAAAATACTTATTTAATGAGTAATTATTGAGTATATTCATAACTGTGGGAAATTGTAAAGAAAATGAAAGTGTGAGTAAGAATTTATTGATGTAAACAGTATTTCTGATTAAGTTATTATTGATATAAACAGTATTTCTCTTTTAAAGATGTGTAACATTTGAAGGTTCATATTTATTTTGATAAATTTCTTTTGATATGATTAATATTTCAATTCTATATTGTACAAATATCAATCATGTTATCATTATTATTGAAATAATTTGACAGAAACAAAAGTGTAAAAATAATTATTTATAGTTTATACTTTAAAGCAAATATTGAATATAAATCTTCTTTGATATAAACAATATTTATATTTAAAACTATGGAAGATTGTATAGCAAATTACAGTGTGATTCAGATTCTAGAAATGAAGAGAAGTAGCAAAGAAATTGGGATATTGTTGGAAAATATTGAACAAATGTCACTTAAAGTGATTTCTTGTAATTAATAAATTATTATTATTTATTTATATGCATTTCTGTGACAGATTCTCTAAACGCTTGGGATTTAAATAATCCAATATAATAAATAATTGCAATTGCAAACCATTTCCTACATCTTTAATAGACATAAATCCACTTAACCTATTCGCCGTATGGGCAAAGATTCACACTCAATTTCGCTAATAAATACGCGTTCCAATGCGACCAAATCGAGCATTGAACGATGTCAAATGTTTAATTTAGCACGCTAAGCCACAATTTCCGGTTACACCCAAAAAAAAGAAGGAAATAAAAATGGAATCAGCAAAACGCCCTTCTGGTAGGACATCAAATCAAGAGTTGCTGTCAAAATATGAGAGGAGGAAATATGAAGGGCGATGGGGGGCGGGGAGGGGAGGCGGGGGAGTGCATAAATGCCAGTAAACGCAGGGAAAGCCAATTAGGAAGAAATAAATCACGCGTCATGTGTGCGAATTCTTAGCAAGAAACGCCTCCATCATAATAGACACACAAGCACTTCACAGTGTGGCTTACAATAGCAACCACAGCCAGATGCAGATGCAGAACCACCACATACAACCGCACAACCATACAACCACACAACCCTCTCCACACCACAACACATCCTACAGTGTTCTGTCTAGCTGAGAGCTGAAGAAGCTAAACAAGTGCCAAAAGCTGATTTCACTGTAATTACAATTCACACTCGCAGCATATTCGAGACCCGGAAAGTCGGGGAAATATCCCAGTAAATGTGTTCTTTTTGTTTGGCAGCACTTAAGCGACGTTCTCCCCTAGACCGCTCACCGCCCACCTCCCCCAACAAACATCATGCCGAGAGAAGTAGAGAACGAAGCTAACTTTTTGTGCGCCAGAACGAGGATGGGGATGAGGATGTCGATGGCGATGGCGATGGCGATGAGCAGGAAAAACCCACAAACAGACACACCTACTAACCGACAATGAACTCTTTCAGATGGCTGGATGGATTTCTGGGTTGCCAGCCTCGGCTGGGTGACTGTTTTTGGGTGGTTCTAGGTGGTTAGTTGGTTAGATGGATGGGTGGTGGGCTGGTTGGTTGGATGGTTGGGTGGTGCACGCGTGTCAGGCCTACCACTAAGTAAACAATGAGCAAAGGCTTCTGTGACAGCAGCAGGGGCAGCAATAGAAATGTCACAAACAAACCGATTAAACAAGTACTTTTCAAACAAACACCACAGAACGAAAAAAAAAAAAAAAAACCGGCAAGAAGAAGATGAATCGCAACCTTCTGTCTCTGAAAAGTTTGAGGTGAAGAATTTACCAGAGGGTTGACAACTTCCAGACTCCCAGGTCAACCCTTTAAGCTTGATATTAATAAAGTTCTACTGATTCAATTTGACAAATGTGGGCGTCTTTTAAATGTGGAAGCGAAAGCATTAAATTGTTTATTTCCATAAGTTTCTGGTCACGCGACTCCTTTGTAAGCTGTCCTAATTCCAATGACATGTCCACTTCCACTTCCGATTCCATCATTCACCTTTCATCCTCTACTAAATGCTCTCGTATGCTAATGCCATCTAAGCCTATTAGTGTCATTACAAAAAATTATTTCAATTTGTGTTGTCGTTTTTATTTGTTATTTTTTTAAGACTGCCTGTGATGGACTTAACTCCCGTTCCTGTAGCCTTGTGGGAACTCTTCAAGTTGAGCCGGCATTTGCCCCAATTTAACACTTTTCACAAATGTCAAATGCATGAAATTTTGTATTAAATAGGATTATTCGGTCAACGGATTGGCAAAACTTTCGCATCTGATTGAGAATGTGTTGGCAGTTTATTGTATTGTGGGGTCAATTCATAATTCTTTCGTTATTCGTTTTTATAGAGAAATTATAAATACAAAATATTATAAAGAGCAAAGCAGAGGCTAAAGATAAATGTAATGGTAATAGCTCATATATTTATACAAACTGTTCACATTGATCTCTAAGTTATCACTTTAATTTATATCACTTTAAATAGTTTCTGATAACATGCAATCAGTTTTATCTTAAGACTGTAATGTCTTTCCTGTAAGAGAGTGTTTTTTAGTTAGCCAACATTATTATTATTAGCTGATTTCGATTTTCCATTTAATATATAATTTGTATAATTCTTTATTGAAGAAGTTCTTTCCAACTCGACGCAAAAATTCATATTTGTATTTATAACATCTAGCTTAAATCTCCTGCCTGTTTAATATATCATGTAATCAGTCTATATCTTTTTTAAATGTCCAACCCGTTGTTTAAAGCTTTACTATTATAACATGTTTGGTATTTTTATTTCGTGTATTAGCTTTGTGCAAAAAGTGTGTAACAGGCAGAAGAAGGCATGGCAGACTCTATAAAATATATATATTCTGGATCAGTATCAACAGTCAAGTAGATTGAGCCATGTCCGTCTATCTGTCCGTCCGTCCGTCTGTATGAACGCGTCGATCTCAGCAACTATAGGAACTAGAGACACCAAATATGCCATCAATGTTCCTGTATACCATACGCACATCGATATTATTTTAAATTTTGGATACATCCCTCTCTTCCCCTGCAAATCTAAAATTATAGCCATATTTCTCATCGTAAACACTGCTAACTTAACAAGTGGGTAAAGAATATGTTAGAATATGAATGCTGAAAGTTTCATCAAGATCGCATTATAATTCAGAATGTTAATCAGAGAAGAAATGAAAGTAATTTTTCCACTGAATCGTTGCGGTTTGAGGGCAGCACATGTGTGCGAGCGAGACAGCAAACGACTGCATTACGTGCAGACGAAATGCGAAATGAAGTGACGTAACAGTCAGCTTATTATGTAAAAGCTTGCTGCTATAAGCATGCATAGAATTCATATGTACCTGTTATGTACTTGCTTCTATTATAATCAGAGAACTTATGATCAAAATACTTTTATTATAGAAACCTCTACAGGGTATTATACTGTCGGTTGCGGTCGACTGTAGCCAAAAATCTTTAATACAAAACTTCTCATTTCGTTAATTGAATCGAGGTCTTTATTTTGCATTTGTCTTTATCATTCATATTGCAAGAATAAATATTTCATATTTTATATAAAATCTATGACAGATATAATTATTGAATAAAACTCTACCAAGTTTTAATATATAGCTTTATAGTTTAGGTATATTTAAACCATAAAACCTAATTCATGAGTCTGTTAGTAAACAGTTCCAGCTGGCAGATATGCTCTTCCTCTAAGCTAATCGATTATCCTATCTGGTTGCCCTACTAAACCACTAAAACAATTCACAGCTCGCACCTTAGCATGAAATTAACCTTAAAATTGAAGATTTACACCTCGAATGTCATCTATGCGTACTCCTGCTTATGCAGATTCTCGTAATTCCCATGAAAAATAGCAAATCAATGCAAGGAAAGTTCCAACCATCATCCAGTTACTTGCATAATCTGTCGTAAGCCAAAGCGATTACAAGGCATTGTATAAGATCATGGAACACATTTGTCGATATGCGAAGGCGAAGGTGAATTAGGCAGACTTGTGTAACCATGAGAGCAGAGAGCAGAGCTGAGAGGACAGACAATGACCAGGACCATGAGCAGGATACTGACCACAATAGCCAGTCATACTCGAGGGAAACTCAACAGCTGCTCCTCTCCACCTAAGTGATGGGTGGATGAAGTGGCGTGGGTGTCTGTCCCTGTTGCAGTTGTTGTTACTGTGTCCGAGCAACAAATATCCGATTTGCAAATGAAACAATTGCGGTGTTTGACCAATTTCACAATTGATGTAATCCTGCAAATCCCTATATTAGCGAGGACGACGACGGCAACGACGGCGACGGCGAAGAAGAGGAATAGGACAGAGCACAGTGAGTTACCATTGTGAGGACGATTGTGAAATTGAAATGTTTTGAGTTCATTGAAGAGTAAACAGCACACATAATTTGTTATTATGTGGGTTACGGAACCGGTACCCTGAAGGTTTATAATAATATTTTGCTAACCTTCTTTTCGCTCGTAAAAGTTCAAAAAGATTTCGCCCGCTCATTGTAAGCATTTTGGCGATTACCGACACAGATTAAGGGATGATATTCGCCAGCATTCATTCTCTCATACTCTACAAGTCTGAGTCTTCACATTCACATTCTCGTTCTCAGTCTCAGTCTCATTCTCTTTCTCGTCCTGAGTCTGACAATCGGCTTTTGCGCATGCGCGGCAGGTTTTTATTTTCTTTCATACAAACGCAATTAGACGAGTTTATGCTTTTGTTTTCCACGCCGTAGACGAATTTTCGGTCATTTGAGTCCGCTTTGATCCGTTCTATCCCTAAATCTGTGCACTCGACCATGCCTCGGCAGCTTCCTACTCTTCCTACTCGTCCTACTCTTCCCATTCCCCGAGTTTTCCCATTGTGTCACGCGTATTTGGCGCGTTTAAATAGATTAACCGCCTTGCAAATTGCTTGGACCTTATCTCAGATCACAGCCATGTCTACCTACTCTATTCGACGAGTCTCTCTCTCTCTCTCTCTCCCTCTCTCTCTTTCTCTGGACACAGGCGTTTAGTCAGGCTTGCGTGTCTTTCAAACTGCCTGTGGGTTGATCCCATTCCTCTCATATCTCTTGCTACTGTGTGTACTTTACTCATCTTTTTACATTTTCCGCCTGGCATTCAATTAGCTGTGTCCGCCTTTTGTTTGCTGTCTTAATCTTTAGTAAATTAGTTCATTAAGAGGTTAATTCCTCATAACACCCACAAATTATACGCAAACTCGCTCTGCACTCTGTCCATGTGTGGATGTGTGCTACCAATATCTACATACTCAGCCTGTTGTCTCTTTTCTCTTCTAGCCTGATAAGCACAGCAAATAAACGAATTTATTGCCGGAAAGTTGTTCTACCTCTTAGGATTGATAAGAGGTGGAAAGTGGGAGAAAGAAGGGAAAAATGGAGAAATATTATGGAAGAAAGGTATAAAGTTAATTTATGTTGTAGGAAATCTTTTGAAAACAAGCGGATCAGTCGAGCGCACGCGACAGTATTAGACCCTGTAAAGTTCTCTTTAATAAAAGTACTCTATAATAAAATAAGCTTTTGCATTGGTAAACAACCTCAATCAAAAGCTGACTGTTACGTAACTTAATTTACGTCTGCAAGTATCGCAGTCATTCGCTGTCTCGCTCGCACGCATGTGCTGCCCGTAAAGCGCAACGATTTAATGGAAAATTTACTTTGATTTCTTTTCTGATTATCTTTCTGATTTATTAACCGATTGATTGATGAAACTTTTAGCAATTGTTCTCTATAATATTCTTTACACACTTGTTAGGCTTAAAGTGTCTACTTTGAGAAATGTGGTTATAATTATCCAAAATTTAAAATAAACTTGATCTGCGCATGTTATACAGGAACCTTCATGCCAAATTTGGTGTCTCTAGTTCTTATAGTTGTTAAGATCGACGCGTTTATACAGACGGACGGACGGACAGTCAGACAGACAGACAGACAGACAGACAGACAGACAGACGGACGGACATGTCTCAATCGACTCGGCTGTTGATACTGAATAAGAATGTATATACGTCTACCTGTTACATAGATTTGCACAAAGTTAATATAGCCCTGTATAGAGTATAATAATATTTAAAACTATTCCTTGGGGGGGGAAATTTGTGGCTTAAGTTGGTGCAAAGTTTTATGTACGTTGAGCCACTTTCAATTTCAGAGTTATTTATGGTAATTAAAGTTAGTTTGTAAGACAATAGAAACAGCAATCAGGCAAGCTATATTTCAGAGAACTAAAGGACTGACGCCTAGAACAGTCGCTTAAATTAAACAGGTTTTAAAGATAGTTAATTTCATTAATTTAGGTATATTTCATGTATTAGAAAATTAGCCCCTGCGTTGGAAAACTGCACTATAAACACACAAATCCACATACTTGTGTGTGTGGTTAAACAAATGCACTTATCACTCGTCGCACTGCAAATGCCTGTATAATGCAGAAATGTGCAATCTGCATTTAGTTAACTAAATACATAAACGAGTGCAACGAGTAGGAGCTGGAGCAGGAGCGGATGAAGGGGAAGGAGAAAGAGACATAGAAAGAGAAGGAGGAGGAGGAGGAGAAGAGAAATGGAGAAAGGAATGGAGAAGGCAACAACAAAAAGGCTGCACCTAAAAAATGACGAGTCCCTTTTCAACAACAACGAACAAACTGGACATTCACAAAAGCACTGAACCAACAAAACGACAACTGTGAAAAGCTGAAAAGCTGCCTGGTTGATGGCCAGGTGACTCCTCCAGGGTTTAGTTATCATCCTGTGTCTGGGCGTGTGCAGCTCGACTCTCAGAAATGGCCAGGTCCTGGCCACAAAGGCTGTGCAAACAGGCAGACAGAGAGAGCGTGAGACACCTAGAGAGACAAAGAGAGATAGAGAGTCGACTATGTCAGAGTATGCTAACTGTGAATGCAGAGCAGCCACAGGATGAACCGGAGACATGAGGTTGTGACTGTGTTTCGCCTTGCGGAAGTGGAAAGAGCGAAGGGAAGCAGAACGGGATGGGGATGGGGAAGGGGAAGGGGAAGGGAAGGGGAGCACTCGGCAAATTGCGAGCACAAATGTAAAAAGCTTCAAAATAGCTGCAAAATGTGCAAAAAAGTGAAAGATATCAAATATGCAGATACGATGGAAGCAGCTGCCAAAGAGCTACAGAGAGAAAGAGATAGAGATGGGGAAAAATAATGCGTGTGAGAGAGTCAGGGGACATGAGGGAGGAGAGAGAGAAAGAGACGACCCTGTACCTTGTAATTTATGAATAGAATATATACCTATCTATTTATATCTATATATGGTTGGGGTTACCACAGATAAAAGACCGAGTACATTTGGAGTTAGTAACTGGTATTTGGGTATCCAAATGCAGCTGCAGATCAGAAGAGGTGTTAAAGTTATGTAACTATAGTAAAGATATTACTATTTTATATGAAACGATTGCGTTAAACTCTCCGTAGTAATAAACATATTAAAAACCAGTCGAAAAGGCTACAGTCGACCGCATTCGACAGTATAATACCCTGTACAGGCTTCTATATTAAAATGATGTTGATAATAGGTACTTTGATTAAAATAAAAGTAAGAACATAACAGGTGTTTAAAGAAAACCCCTTTGAAACTCTCATTTTGCATATGAATTCTTTGCTTGCTTATAGCAGCTAACTGTCACTTATTTATACATATTCAATCAAAAGCTGAGTGTTACGACACTTAATTTACTTATGCCTGTGTCGCAGTAGTTCCCTATCTCGCTCGCACAAATATGCACACATGGTAAGCAGACGCATGTGTCACAGTCGTTCGCTATCTCGCTCGCACACATGTGCTGCCTGCTGCTCTAAGATTCCGTGGAAAAATAACTTTTATTGCTGATTATCTGTCTTATTTACAAACCGATCTTGATGAAACTTTCAGCGTTCCTTCTACATATCATTCTTAACGCACCTGTTAAGTTAGAAGTATCTACGTTGAAAAATGTGGCTATTATTCGTTTTTTTTCGATTTGCGGGGGAAGGGGGGGAGGTATCCAAAATTTAAAATAAACTTGATCTGCGTATGGTATACAGGAACCTTGATGCCAAATTTGGTGTCTCTAGCTCTTATAGTTGCTGAGATCGACGCGTTCATACAGACGGACAGACGGACAGACGGACAGACGGACAGACGGACAGACGGACAGACAGACAGACGGACATGGCTCAATCGACTCGGCTGTTGATGCTGATCAAGAATATATATACTTTATAGGGTCGGAGATGTTTCCTTCTGCCTGTTACAAAATTTTTTTCACAAAGTTAATATATCCCTGTACAGGGTATAATAATATGTATAGCAGAAAGATAAATTGTATGATTAGTAGTAGGAGCAGTAGTAAATGAAGTAATTAGTAATAGGTAATAAGTAGGAGAGCTAATTAAATGATTAAAAACAGATGCCAGACCGTATATAGGTGCTGCAGAATAAGGCACTACTACTACCTGGTATCTCAGGATGCCCATGGTATATTAGAGATACAAGCCTTCACAGGGATCTGCAGATTGAGATGGTTGAGGAGCTCATCATGAAGCGCACCAGCACCATATAGCGACAGGCTGATGAGCCATGCAAACAGGCTGGCTCGTGCTCTCCAGGATTGCCAGCTAATCACACGACTGAGGCGCAGGAACATAGGGCTCATACAAAGTCCCTAGTGCAGCTCCTAATGTATATAACAATATGATATCTCTCTGACGAGACGGCGACATTTAAAATGCTACCTTTGTATGTGACATATTTGAATGGTAGTAGTCATAGCTATCAAATGCGTTTACATAACATTGTTGTACTTTAAAGGGGCTAAGCAGCTAGTTCCATTAACTTATTGCATCCCTGCATCTCATCTAAAGGACAACTTGAGTAGCGTCACGTTATTTGCCTATTTTAGCGACATTTTAGCTTATAATGCATTGAAATGCAGCAGGGAATGGGAGATGGGAGACAAGTCTTGGCATTGTTAACGTCTTGCCCTTGCGCTGCAAGTATCTTGTATCTTGCATCTTGTATCCCTGGGTCTCCCCTTGTCTCTTTGGACTCCCAGAACAGTTGTGCTTTTGGAGCAGCAACTGCTCAACTGCAGCGGCATCTCTATAGGTCCTGAGCATAGATGCCTTTTCGACGTGGACGTCGCGACGTTGACGAAGGCAAACAGCATCAAGACAGCCGCGACGCGCTGTGCAATATCATCAAAACGGAATATAAGATTATATTTACACAGGGCGAAAAGAGGAGAACGAAATGGAGTGAAGGAAATGGAGACCGAAATGGAGAAGGAGGTGGATTTGCCCGACGGCGGGCTAGAGGTGAGAGATGAGCAAACAAAGACGCTGATAAAACGAAATGCCAAACGACAATGGAACTGCATAACAAAGAGGATCGGAGGCAGTGGTGAAGAGATGAGGGGAAGGTGAATGAGTATGAGCAGCAGTGGCAGAGGCATAGGGTAAGGTAAGAGAGTGGTAAGGTGAGTGGGGAGTTGGACAAGTGAAAGAGTCAACGTCAACTCATTCGAGTGGACGACCAGAGGCGCTGCCATTTTGGTGTCTCGGCTGCGCTTCTTTTCGCAGCTTCTCTTTTCCATTCTTCCACACCCCCTCCTCCATAAAGAGGGAGCTCAAATCAAGTGCGAAAACAGAATACGGCCAAGTTTTGGTTGCCACTTGTAAGACGGCGTTCTTGTTGTTGCCTAAGGCAACACTCTTCCAACTCTCTCTCACACTCACTCTCTCTCTGTCTGTCTCTCTCTCTCTCTCTCTCGCCAAGTGTTGCCATCTCACTTACGCTCGCTGGGCAGTGTGCAGTGTGCACATAAATATTTTAGGGGCGGGCTCAACGCATTTGCAGTTTGTACTCGTATATTATTCCAATTCGACATTTTGTGTGAGATTCATAATGCGGTTGACGTCGCAGTCGCAGTCGCTGTCGCAGTCACTGCCTCAGTCGCTGTTGCTGTTGCTGTCGACGTCGATGTCAATGGCATTGTTGTTGTTGCCATCCAATCTGAATGCGATGATGAAGTTGCCGTAGTCCTTTTGCCTGTTTCATCTGCCATCTCTTTCGCTTAGGCATTAGGGGTTGCTTTTCCCTCCCTCACGAGCGAGCTGTCGAGTTTGCTCAGTTCACAGGCCCAGTCAGAGTGATACTCCACACACACACACACACACACACACACACACATTCAGTCAGTCAGTCAGTGAGTCCTTTTTCATAATTCTTAAGGCCACACAACATCGTGTTTGCCTTCATTCCGCTTCGGTCGCTGATCCTGTGCTGAACGTTAAACGTGGCACGTTGCACGTTGATGGTCTCGCGTTATTTCGCTCTGTACTTTACGTTATATATATTGTACTTTTATAAACAATTTTTGAAAAACAAACTAACAAGTGAATTGTGCAAATTAATAAATACTTAACATTTACTCAACAGTTGATATTTAATATATATCTGTGTGTCCTTTGTGTGTGTCTTTGTGTGAAACTTGAAGAAACTTAATTCCTGCATCTCAGTTAAGAGTCGCTGTAGATACAAATTGGATACGATTGGGCAGCGCCTAAATATGGTTTACTTTGTACGTATCTAGGCCATAACTAGATTAACTTAAAACTAAGAAATCTATTATTTATATGTGATATATTTGAATATATCCGTCGGTACTTAGTTGTAATTCAGATAACAATTACAAATTGCTGGAAGCCATAATTTTACATAAAGTTAAATTAGAAATCATTAATATATATATTTAAACATTTTCTCAGCTTTCATATCTTTATTTAATATATTATTTTGAATCGCTCTACAACTTGTCATAAATAGAATTATATTAATGTTACTGTAGTTGCTTTAATTACATATTAATTTTATAACGTTTCTAGTTTGTAAAAAGCTAGCACAAAAGTAAATTGGTTGACATCAACTTCAACTAATTTTGTTTACAATTATTAACACTATATTTGATTAATTATTATAAAAATCAGAAACATATACATATTATCATAACTTATAAACAACGTTTTTTTTATCAATTGAGAATGTCATAACTTTGTGCCGGGAATAAATATGATTCAACTAACTTTTGTTGCTTTTGTTGTCCAAGTATTTATTATTTATATACATAGTCTGCAGTTCTTCCTCATGTATATTGACTAAAACACTTACTTAAATTATTTAAATATTTTCCCCCACTCTGTTTCTATATTAAATCCAAGTGGCCAGCATCAATTGCTGCAGCTAAGTGTGTGTAGAATAGTGTTAAAATGAATACGCCCCCGAGTCGGGGGCAAAAAGGGGAAAACTTTAATAGAATTAAGAGCGAGAGAGTGCTTGGAGTAGGGTAATTCTCAAAACTATTCCCAGCTGACTGCCAGCTGGGCTACTTATTGAGGCGTCAAATCAAGTTAATTAAAAACGGCAGCTCGACAAGGAGTCGTACTCCAAGTTTTGTACAAAGAGACGGAGAATTGAAGTTGAAACCCGCAACGGATGTCGCGCATTAGGAACACTTGAGGAAGCACATATGAAGACGGCAGACCGGGGAACTGGGTACTGGGTACTGGGAATTGGGAACTGGGAATTGCATGACCTTACACTTGCAGCCAAGTGTAAACAATTTAATGAGGTGCAAATAAAAGCGACGACCCGCGCCAAAAATGCGATTCTGTAAACTGGAAGCTGGAAGCTCGTGCAAATGTGTGTGTGTGTGTGTGTGTGTGTGTGTTATGATTGATTTGGTTGCAATGATTTCTGGCAATATGCTGTTCAAGTCAAAGAGTTGTCCTATTGTTCTGGGCCAGTCGAGCGTGGTCAGAGCAATGCACGGGTTAAGTATCGGGGATTCAATCAATAATAAATAATGCTATCAAAAATACTCCGAAATAATAATAATTTCTTGCATAATTTATTGCGGTTTTGCTTTAATTGCGACCCGCTGAGTGGGCAGCCACAATGCAAATGTCCTGTTGGGATTGGATTGCCAATGGAATGAGGACTAAGTATGGAAAGTTATATCATGGCACGCCCCTGCGATCAAGCGAGGCTGCGTTTGTTTGTATTGCCACAAATTAGTTATGCTTGAATGGGCAGCTTCAGTTTGGGATGGGGACAATGAGGCGTATGCTTGATATTAATTGATAACCCGTTGCTTATTTGCATACACACAAGAGTCTAACCTTTTGTTTTCTCTTTCATTTGCTCTGCAGAGTCCGCGTGGCATGCAACCGTGTAGTCCATCGGGTGTAATTGCAATGATGCCGCCATCGAAGAGTCCCATCATGGAAACCGCCGCCAGCGATAGCAATCAAACAAACAGCACAGGCAGTAGCGATACTAAACGCTCCTGCCCCTTGAAGTTCTCCATTGCCAAGATCATGGAACCAGACACGAAGCCTACAACCCACGCTGTGCAAGCACCTCAGCTGCCTCAACAGTTGGAGGAGCAGCAATTGCAGGAGGAGGATCATCATTATGCTGACTCAGAGCGTTCTTGCAGCCCCATTGAGGTGACTGGCGATGATGAGGAACCTGCCACCATTGCTGCCGTCAATTATGACTCCGCATTTAAAAAATATGTGCCAGTATCCAGCTCCAGCTCCAGCTTGGTCTCTGCATCCGCCTCGGCCTCGGCCACCGTTTCCGCTTCCGCTTCGGCTGTGCAACAATTTGTGAGTACGCGGCATCAGGAGCTGCTCTCCCAGTATCCCTTGCTCTACTATGCACCTAATCAACTGATGTGTGCCGCAGCTGCCGCACAATATGCTGCGCTGACAGCTCAACAACAGACGTTGGCGAGTGCCGCGCATTTGAGCAGCTTTACAGCCTCGTTGAATGCCACATTGCATCATTCCCAGTCGCTGCGTCGCAACTTGGGGCATCCATTGGCCGCCGCCGCCGCAGCAGCTGCAGTTGCGCAATCTCAGCAACCTCCTACCTTGCAGCAGAATCTGGAGAAGTCTCCCGCTCGCATTCCACACTCCTCCTCTCAGCATGCGAATCTCAAGCGAAAACGTTCACCGCAAGAAGAACTAAGAACTCCGCCGTTGCCATTGCCATTGCCATTGCCACTTCCTCAAGTTGTCCCCACATCTTCTCATCTGTCTGCGCCGCGTTCCCGCTCGCCGTCGCCACATGGTTCAATTGAGGACAGCAGCCCGGGCTCAGCAAATGGTGGCAAGCCGAAGACTTTCTCCTGCTTGGAATGTGGCAAGGTCTTCAATGCTCATTACAATCTCACACGACACATGCCCGTCCATACGGGTGCACGTCCATTTGTGTGCAAGGTGTGTGGCAAGGGATTCAGGCAGGCGTCGACTCTCTGCCGGCACAAGATCATCCACACCTCTGAGAAGCCGCACAAGTGTCAGACCTGCGGCAAAGCCTTCAATCGCAGCTCGACGCTGAACACCCATGCGAGGATTCATGCCGGGTATAAGCCTTTTGTGTGTGAGTATTGTGGCAAGGGATTCCATCAGAAGGGCAACTATAAGAACCACAAGTTGACGCACAGTGGAGAGAAGGCCTACAAGTGCAACATCTGCAACAAGGCCTTCCATCAGATCTACAATCTCACCTTCCACATGCACACACACAACGACAAAAAGCCGTATACATGTCGTGTCTGCGCCAAGGGATTCTGCCGTAACTTTGACCTGAAGAAGCACATGAGGAAGCTTCATGAAATTGGAGGCGATGGCTTGGATGATGATCTCCCACCTGCCTATGAGCGACGAAGGGAGTACACCAGAAGGGAGCCACTGTCCAACTACAGTCAGACCAGTCAGTTGACGCCCGACAGCTCCTCGGGCAGCCTCTCACCCCCGATCAATGTGACCACGCCTCCTTTGTCTAGCGGAGATGCCAGCAATCCGGCCTGGACACGCACCCCTTACCAGGAGACAACTGCTGCTCCAACTGGACATTTCCATCATCATCTGCCGGTGCCGCCGGCAGGATTGCATGGCGAATATCCAGGAAATTCTCCGTTCCTGCAACTGCCACATACCGTCCAGCAGCAGCATCAACAGCAACAACGTCTATCTGCAGCTGCCCTGGAGAATGTACCCTTTATTGCCAAAGTATTTTGACAGCGATACTATGCGGACAATCTGGCCAACTGTACGGCATCCTCGACGGCATCTTCAGCGGTGGCCATGAGCACAAGCTCCACTTCCAAAACGGAGACAGCTTCGCCCAAGGTCAGCACGAGCGATCTGCTGATCGATTGACTGCAGCTTGTTTCGGCGGTGGCAGCTGTCACAACGACCCAGGAGGCAACTTCACTCGGAGAAGCCACAAGGAGTGCCTCTGCCTCGCCGGAATTCAATTGCACAACGCTGGGAAGCGCTGTGCGTGCCCTCAATGGACTCTTTTAGAGGTGCTCCCATTCTCATGACCGACCCCACCAAATGGTTTCAATATAACCTGTGCAATATTATAAAGATACACTTATCAATACAGCTAAAGATACATATACAATTTCCGTCACAGTTACAGATCGTTGCGATCCCTGTTCAAAATTCCCCCATTCGAGCGATAGTTTGTGTGATTTGTTAGCGATTGGATTTGTACAATTGTAAATAGTTAGTATTATTATATTAATTAAACTGTTTCATGGGTAGAAATTAGTCTTCTGCATAATAATCGAAATACGAGAATATGTATGTGTACATTTCAGCTGTTAGTACCTAATTTAGTCAGATGCACGTCTAGGAAATTTAATCTGCATTGCGAATTGTGCTTAAAGGTGCTTGAAGACTTGCAGATTTGAAGGATTTACAAAATAAAGCTTACGATAAATAATGATGTGTATATTTCATGTGTGAAATAGTTGATAGAGTGACAAAGAATTTTAACAAAACTCATTGAAATTGTTTAGCACTTAAGTGATATTATTGATAATGTTTAAGCAATAAACCAATTCTCCAATTTACTTGCATCTCTTTTGATATCTGGGTGTTTATAAATTTTAAAAAGTAACGGATAGTCGACAATCTGTCAGTGATCCACAAAAGAATGGAATCCAATTTGAGTCCCTCTCACTCAGTCTCTGTTGCCTGTAGGCAACGCAGACACTTGAATGAAAGGCACAGCGAGACAGCTAGTGTTACTGTAAGACAAAAGGAGAGGACTGCTTGCGTTGGACAAGCAGTATTCTACATAATTGCAGTGTTGCCAGCCTGTTACATTTACCAAGCTGGCTTTACCTGAGTAAGAGAAAGTGTGAGAGAAGATATATGGAGTTATGCACTTATGCAAATGGCTGTGTCAGAGCAGTTACGAGAGCGACTCAGATGGAATCCACACACACACGTTCCCAATTTAAATATGCAAATGGAATGCGTCGCCGTCTAATGAAAACAATTATTGCCGCATTTGCGTAAGAGGCGCTTTAATGGGCTCTAAACTGTCAACCAAAAGCAGTCCACCTTAATTAGTGGCGAGTTCTATGCGCCCACTCAAAACGTCGCACAAGCCCCGCCCACCATTTGCATTTCGCTTTGATCTGTGAAAAGAGAGAGGCGGCGCAAATGTCACCAAGATGGCGTTATAGACAGAGAGTCTTTGAATGCGTTTTGACTGTAAGTTGAAACATCAGCGGGGTCTGAGTATGCGGTGAGGTGAGGTGAGAGCTATCAGATTGTGCTCTATCTGGCTGCACTTATTTCTTTAAGCATATGATTATCAAATGTGGTCGCTGTGAATAGATTGAATTGATCTGCTTTCTGATACCCTTAAACAGGTTGATTTGTATGTGAAACTGATTAAGATTGATGGTATAAGTTTTATTTACTTACCATATTCAATACGCCCTGTCTTTTGCTTTTGTCTATAGAGTATACATGCAGAAGTAGGCGCATGTGTCGCCACTTCAGTTGACATTTCATTCCACAGTCGCAATCGCAATCGCAATCGCAATCCACAATTCTCCCTTCTCTCTCACGTCTCTTGCCGAGGCATATGAATAATTCAAGCGAAATCAAATCAAATGGGAACGAAAAGCGAAATCAAAAAGCAATGCTTTATGCAAATGCAAATACGAATGTGAATGCGATTGCGATTGCGAATGTGAGTGTGAATGTGAATGCTCTCTAAGCTCAAACCTGCGTGAGGTGCACTCTCAGCATATGCCTAAGCACACCGCCCACTGACAGGCGTAACGCCCTAACCTCACTTGCCTGACTAAGTTGACAGTTTTATATATTTTGATTTTAAAGAGATCAACCCACAACATCAACTTGTTAAGTATACAGAGAGATGACAAATGGCTCAGTGCTTGCGCCCAATTTCAGATGACTTTTGACACCGCCTTGCGGCGGCATTCTTCTGATCCCAGTTGGCAGTTGGAAGTTGTCAGCAGTTGATTCGTATCATAGCCTTGACGAGTCGAAGGGCCAACCCCCAATTTGGTCGTCAATGGTCCTTCACTTGTTGTCCTGCTATGCTGTCCTGTCCGTGCACTGATTTTGATATTCCTTTTGATGTTTACTCAATGCACCCCCAGGCGACAATTCAAGTGTCTGTCTCTCTGTCTGTGCCTGTCCTGTCCTGCCACCGCTCTAGCCATTCCCTATATGGAGTGTATACAATATCTATGTAAAATTGACACAAAACCGCCTTACGTATTTGGCTAATTGAAGTCGCCTGTATACCCCCCTTCTATGCAGATTTTGCTGAGATATGTCACCACTTTTCGACCCGCTTGAGCATGACGCCTTTACTCTCTTCTTCTTCTTCTTCTTCTTCTTCACTTCTTTGTCACATCAGCTGTCAATGGCTTCAATTAAGCTAATTAGTCACATTGACTTGCGATAGATTCAGACATTAAGTGGATAACTGACTCAAAAGCTATTGAAAACAGCTAAATCTTTGGTTAATTAATATTTATAGTAGATAATACTCAAGCAGGGGAGACTTTGAATGATTAAAGGTAATGTTAATAATACAATTAATACCCGGGTAAGCATAAGAAAGACGTTTTATTTATTGATGTGTATCTTACATATAATACACAATATCATGTCAAAGATATATTATTATAAAGAGTATTTCTTTTAACTATCTAACATATTTCTATCTATTATTTAGAGAAAATGTTGCCTGACAGTTTATTTAATTATTTATTTATTATATAGGTTCGGAGCTTGGTCTCGAAGCGGTTTTACAGCGAATACTCACAGAAACCTATTAAATTAATATTGTTTTAAAAATTATTAATTAAATAATAAAATACTTAATTATTTTGCATTGTAATTGTTTTTATAATTAATGACAGACACAAAAAAGTTTAAGGAAGATAATAAATAACAGATTATACCCAGGAGAAGGCAATTAAGAAGGCAATTAATTTACAGACACTATATATATTCTATTGTCCTCATTATTAATAAATAATACCTCGTTTGTACATAACAGCCACTTGTTTTGCATCTTATAGGGTATCTATAATAGCTTCTTTTCAGATTATAAATCCCAAACATATTCCCCTGCATGGGGAATACCCTGCATATCTGTTCCCCTTCGCTGTTTGCTGATTAGAAATCAAATTCAAGCTTAGAATTATGATTGTGCTACCTCACAATACTATTTCATATTTCCAATTTCGTATTTATTGTCCTTCCAAGGCTTGTTTATGGCATCCAAATTGTTTATGCCGACTAAACAATTTCGTAGACGCCATAGTTGAAAATGCTGCCCCAACTACTCCGCGTAACATAATTTAGCATATTGATAACTTTTTATCGGGGTGCAATCTGTGCCACGCCTGCGATGCCCCATAATGGGATGGTAATTGTATCAAAACAACTCGAACACGAAACACGAAACAACACGCCCTATTCAGCCGTTGAGTTATTCAGCCTTTCAGCAATTCAGCTGTATGCGGTTTTATGCAGCAGCTATAAGCATCTCGCCATACAAATTATAATCCAATTCCATTGTTTAAGATGAACTGCAATATTGAGTTGATGATGTAACAAATTTGCAGTGTCGACTGCGCTTATCACCTACAACAATGAGAAAGAGAGCGAGGCAGAGGGAGGTAGAGAGAGAGTCCTGGCAAGGACAATGGACAATGGACAGGGTACAGGGGACAGCGGACAAGGGACAATGCTCAACCCTCAAGTGTTTGGCAGAGCATTCGAGCGTAATTTGCAGCGTAATCTCTTCCGGATATGATTACGTTCTTAAGTGATCTGATTCAGACAGCTGGACAGACAGACAGTCAGGCAGACTGACATTGTTGCTGTTTCCCTGTCTCACTGCCTCGCTGCCTCGCTGCCTCACTGTCAGCTCTCATCTTGGCTAAATGCTGTGACCTATCAGCTTTGTATCTATATCTTTTCTTCTCACTCGCCATGAGTATCTTGTGCAATATGTTGTGATTATAATTTCTTAAAAAGCTAAAGCTGCATTTTCCTTTGAATTACAAGAGGCTGTTCCTTGTCTCGGTGCCTATCGGCTAAGACGCATTTGGTATTGGGCATCCACGAGTACTCGTAACTGAGTATGAAAGTATCTTTTGCTGCACCAACAATGTACTGGCAAAAACACTTAACGCCGCACGGGGCATCTCTTTCTTCTTCTCCACCTCCTCACTCTCTCTTGCTCTCTATCTTTATCTCTTCCCCTCTCTCAGCAACATGCGAGCATTGGCATTGTTCGTATTTGTGCCGTTAATTGTCGAGGTGACGACCCCTCAACTATGTCACAACTGTCGCCGCCTCAGCGACCCCGCAACAACAGCTGCAGGTGTGAGAATATCTTAATGCTCTTCTCCATCTATGACAAAGGGCTAAAGTGTGGTAATATAGTTATACGGAGAGAGTAGGAGAGTGAGTTAGGAGCAAGTTAAGATCGAAATTAAAATCCAAACTAAGTAAATGTAAGCAGGCTTATTGACATCCTTGACCAACTCTCGATCCATAATTCTACAGTTCTCCAAAACATTATTACCTAAAAATTCAGATTTAATTTGAATTTCAACAAAGTACAGGCGTTGTGTGCATCTTTAGTTAATGAAAGCCGTGAGTTTTTATTAATTAGAATAATAATATTCTAATAATAATAGTAATTAATATCGAAAAAATAATAATACCACAATTTTGTTCAAATTGTAATGTACTTAATTTTGGATACACCAGTATTATATGTATAAATTAATTCTAAAATTATGAAATTGTTCTCATTTTCTATTAAACACAATTTAATCAATATTTAATTCATTTGTCTCCCTCATTTTATTATTATTATTATTTTTGCAACCAACAAAAGATTTATTTATCTTCTGTATGTGTATTTAATATATAGACAACTTCTACCGATTTATAGGATATATCAGAGTCGACTTTCCCACTTAAATAAGTTAAGTGTGAGTCAGGTGAGAATTCTCATGCTTCTACTAAGGAACAACTGCTGCTGAAGGGGGGTAAGAGGCGGACAGTTGCTCGATTTCCCAGACCATAAGCAGAGCAAACTGACAAAATAGAAGCAACGTGAATGTGTGAGGGTGATAATGATGTTCATGCTGATGCTGATGCTGATGCTGATGCTGATGCTGCTGATGATGATGATGATGATGATGATGTACTGCGAATGCTTGGCAACGCATTGAAATGCATTCAACTTAATGTAACGCGGCTCAATTAGTTCGGTTCAGCGGCTCCCAATGCAGATTCCCAACGATCTGGGATACTCTTGCTGCCGTCATTGTCGTCTCTCTCTCGTCTCTGCTCTCTCCGCAACCACTTTCTCGTCGTTGTCCTCGTCGTCAGCTTTATGTCAACTTCTTACACGCTTATTCACACCGAAGCACAAAAACGGCACGCCCCGTCAAACAGGCCACAATTACAAGCTCAGTTTATAGTCGATGTGCTGCTCGTTTGTGCTGCCTGACGAGTTATGAATATGTTGTGAATATGACCCGGTCTGTCATGGCTTTTATTCACTTTTCAAGACTTTCCACACCGAATACTATCACTGCACTCCCACTGTGAATGTGCACTATGGCCACAAAGTTAATAATTTTGAAAAGAATGCGATTAGAAGGGAGTGAGAGATTTATTTACATTTATTTCCTTTTCTTTTCATAGCCTTTAGTTCCACTGTGCACTCATTCCTCTCTCATTACGTCTCAAAATGCAACGACTTCTTGATGGCTCTGCACAGCTTCGATATCTTTTGAGGTCCTTCAGCTTAGTTGACATTAATTAGTTGCACTTAGCAGCACTCAAAAGTGTTGGAGCCTTCGAAGAGAAACTATTTCTTTTTATTTCTCTTACAAATAATATTGCAATGAATGCTTACAATTTGTATTTATATGAAGGCTATACGCTGTGTCTGTCATAAATAAAATGGTTAATCCTTCCATAACTAGAGACATACATATATGTTGATATAACTCTAACTATCTGTAAGAATTTGAATAGTTCTGGAACACAATCTTGCAAATTTATCAAGAATAAGACAAGGATCGCTTTCTAGAGATTTCTTGTCAAAAACTTTACTGTGTTAGGTATCTTGCTTTTAAACAACTTTACTTACTATTAAGTCTATAATTATTCAATCTTTGTAGTTGCTGTATTTCTCTTTTTAATCAAATATAATATAAATAATATAAAGTTTATTTTCTGGGAAGTCGAGGCTACAATGGAAATATTCCCAGATTACTCTGTGTCAATATAAGACGACTGCGTTTATCTTAGTCAGCTCCCAAACAAGGGACATTTCGTATGGAAGGAAGTTGTGGTAATCAAAGCAGCCCAGGGTAAGTGGTAGACGCCTTTAATTTCGTTAATTTCAATTCAAATAATATTCACATTATAACAAAATAAGCCCTCGAAGGATTGCAAAACTGCAGGCAGACAATTCACTCTTTGCGTGTAATTAATTAACATTTAAAATTATAATATGATAATATTCAGACTATGCCTACTCAATCATTTTATCTTAATTAATTGATTAACATTCTCTGAATGTTTCCCTTTTGAGTTGCCTGCCCTATAAATTCGACATTCATCATTATGCCAATGTCGTTTGTGAATTTTACGGCACATACACACACACACACACACACACACACACACACACATATATATATATATATATATATATATATATATATATAAATATATGCATTTAAATTGTTGCTCGAATGATTATTATTACAACATTTTAGAGAATACGCACACACCTCATGGATGCCGGCGAAAGCAATGAGTTGTCGAAGTGGAAATGGCATTTCCATGGCAAATGTGCCACCCCCAAAATCGAGAAAGGGGCGTGTCTGGCATTGGCAGTTTATTGAGAATATTTCGTATATAAATTTTTGCCTCGCTTTATGATTGGGCCGCATCATAAATTATTAATTCAGCCTGCGCGTCAGACGAAGACAAAGCTAAAGAGAAAGTGAAACAGACTCAGTGAGTGGTGTGTGTGTGTGTGTGTGTGCGTCTCTGTGTGTGCGTGCGTGTGTCTATCAAGGGTTCGTTATCCTTGAATGGTTGTCTTTTTAGTTTCTACAGTATATCAATAGACTTTTAAAGGATATATACTCTTAGTTATCGAGCGATCAAAGTAGAACTAAGAACTTAAGCGGAGTTGTTACTTGTTGCCAATTAAAGTGCCATAATAGTTAACAGGTGAGCAGGTGAGCAGGTGAGACGGTAAGAGGCGAGGCTGTTGCCTAGTTCAATATTGATACAAGTTAATTGAAGCCCAATCGTTTCTGACTGTATCAATGGCAAGGGCGAACATACTTACTTTGACTGCGCTTTGGGCTAACAATAAACTGAACAACTAAGCCAAGAGCTTTTCCTCCAGGCAATGTTGTCGACTCACTGGTCTGAGTGCCACATGCTCTCATTCCCTGGGGCAGGGGAAGGCTCACTTTGAAAAGTTTAAAGTAAGCACACACACGCACACACACACATCACATATGGGTTCGCTTCAAGTTGAGCATCGAGCAGAGTGTTGAATTGGTCACCTGCTGCGTTGGTCAGCTCTTTGATAGCATTAATGCGGTTTAATTGCTGTAATAGACGTCAATCAAGTGATTGCCAATCATTGTGTGTTACTTTGTAAAGCTGTCAGTCCCGAAGAAAAAGGTCTAAGTAGAAATGCCATTTGATTATAGTTTGATTTCTAGATTAATGGGGAAATTTATTTCTGAAGATTATTTGTCAAAACTTAACTGATTTAATTTAATTAAGTTATATTAGCCTGATATCTAAGATTGGAAAATATGCCAAGTTGCATTGCTTTCAATAGGTATTTAAAGTAAAAAAAAAATAGAGTACGTATTAAAAACAATATAATTTATAGGTATACAACTTATTCGTCAAGTAAGCCAAGTAGCATTAAGATGAATAGGAACATTTGAACGACATCAATGTAGATGCATAGGGCGGCAACGATGTAATCCTCCTCGCTGTATTCATTCTTATGTCCACCTATCATCATCTGGAGGTCATAGACAAGGTACATGGAGAACAGTAGAATGCCGACGCAAACAATTATCCAGAGTAAAGTGCGATTTTTTATGAAAATATTGACAATCCCCAATAAGACCAGGACAAGCATCAATATACATAAAAAGGGGCCACAACCCGTGAAATCCCACGGCGCAAATGCTGCAAATAGTGCCAGAACCAGACAGACAGCAGTCGTAATGCCCACAGCAGTGAGAATCTTGAAAGAGTGAGAGGGAAATTCGGAAAGAGTGAGGAAGAGAGAGCGAGAGGAAAACTTACCTGTAGAGGATCATATCTCAAACAGCTGACGCTAACCATGACCGACATGCACAACGTACACACAATCAGGAGTATATAATTAATCGGCACCGTTCGAGCGACTTGGATAAAACACATAAGCACAAACGATAGGATCATATATATTCCCAAGGCTATAAAAACTACCCATAGATATTCGCGAAGCCATAGATTGGCAGCTTCGATGAAGACAAAGATGCAAGTTACGCCTGCGGTGATTGCCAATTGCAACTATCAAATGAGCAAATATATTAAGCTCAGTAGTTTAAATTTGAACACCTTATAGGTCTCTACTTACGGCAAGTATGCTGCACACTTTCGTGATAAACCGGCGCCGAGAGTTATTGTCCTCAAAGTTGGGATTGTCGTGAACATGGCTGCGTATATTTCCAAAATACATTGCTCAGCAGATTGCCTTAGATGCGTAATATATCTCTCCGTTTTTCTCCTATTTTTCTTTACAACTTATTCAATTTGACAGACTAACTAGATAATAAATCAAGTACAACTGTTTTGGCAGACTGTGCTGGACAGATACTCGGATTCTGTAGCTTCTTCTTTTAGCATTCCATTCAAAGTCTTTTTTGAATCTTTTATAATTATTTTCATTAATTTTTTAAAATTCAATTTCCTAAGACCCTAATTTGCTTCACACCTCAATTTATTCTGTGCCACAGATAAACATATAATTATTATTTATTATTTCAAATTTCTCACAATAATTAATAAATCGCATAATTCTCATTCATGTGTTTAGTGTGTATATATATGTATGTCAGGTAAACTAATTAGACATTATTTGGTTGTTGCCGCTACCCATCATAGTTTATATACATGATATGTGTACATATGTGTATATAAGTATAATCATTGGCCGAGGCTTTTGTTAATCCTCCCAAGCAACTTGACAGTTAAATCACATGTTCAATTTAACAACAAGTTGTCAGAGGTTTGTGCGATTAGTAGACAAATAAAAAAAGGGTAGAAAATAAGACAAAGCGATTTTAATATTTTCAAAAATTATGTGTTTTGTATTATTATTTCGATTAAATTAGGTGATTTTAGATTTTAGTTTGAGGGTAAGTAGCATAACTGCACTTAAATTATGTTTTTTCTTTCCTACTTTTTGTTTTCTTTTTTCTTTGTTTTTTTGTTTGTTTTTGTTTTTTGTTGTGGTTAAGTTCATTTTAATACATTTGATTTAGTTGTAAATTATAAGAGCATATATATATTTAAAGTTTAATACATTTTAAATAGGTTTTAGTTATAGAAATGTTTTAGGTAATTGGTAATTATTTAGATATAATTGTTGTAAATACAATCAAATAATTAACTACTAAATTACAGAACATACTCGTAGTGCTCTTCAAATTGTATAATTATGGAAATCGTAATTTGCTTCAAGATTAATCAAATACATATGCATGTGTCTCTTTTTTTATAAGCACTTTTCCTTCGGGTAGTAAATAAGCGCCATACATAGATATATATGTATATATATATATATATATATATATATGCGTTGGGGGTATTCATAAACTGGAATACACAATTTTGACAGAGAATTTGTGAATCTTTCTTTGCAGTTGACCTATTGACTAATTCACAAAAAAAAAAAGAAAATACAGAAAATAGAAAAAAAAATGAATAGAAGATGCCATAACGAATCTCTTAAACGGTTCTGTCACGCCCGACTTTCGATTCTTTCGATACCTCAAACACCTTAAACTCAAATAACACTTAACGAATACAAATAATTATTTTTACTTATACAACTTGACACGCTACGAATTGAATTCAGGCTAAACAGAATGGATTTACCTATAAATTAAGGCCAAAATAAAGAAAATGCACGCGTACACACACTTAAGAAACACAGAAACTTAAGAGCTACAAGACTTTGACTTAAACAATAGTATAATGTGAATAATGGATAAACTTTACAATAGCCGTTAATGCATAATTACATAATTGCGAATTAATTGGTGCTTCATGTCTGTTTGTTTGCTTGTCTGTTAGCTGATTGATTTTTTTTAATAAATATTAGTTTGTTTTTAGCCCACTTTACGTTGCCACTTCTGTTGTGTTGTTGTTGTTGTTGTTGATGTTTTTTGTTATTGTTAGTTAACCTAAACTATGCGCTACACACTAGGAGTTATTCTCACAGTCATCGGGTTTGTTCTTGGTGCGTAAATTACTCAATAGATCGGCACAGTTATTGACCATCATCAGATAGTCGCCATTATCCTGCTCATGATTGATTCCACCTCCAATCTCTCCTCCTACTCCTACTCCCACTCCCACTCCTCCTCCTCCTCCGCCACCACTAACATGATTGTTGCTTTGATTCGAGAGTAGTTTCTCGTTTTGTCTGTAATATTAAGCGAATTTATATAGTTAAAATTGTCTAAGTTGTTCAACTGATTCCTTTACCGATTGTGAGTTATATTGCCGAGCATATTATGGGACATGATCACCGCATTTTCCAGCTCCTTCAGCAGCAACGAGTTCTTCAGATTCGCATGCAGCTTCATGGCCGCCTGCGTTGTCGTATAAAGCTTATTGATCACATTGTGTACGAGGGCCTCAGCTGTGTGGAGGCAAGTGAACAATTTTAGTTCCTGATCCAAATAAATTATTAGTATTTCATTCAACTTACGATCTTCCCCCTCGTAGTCCTCTCCTCCGCCTACTCGCTGTTTGGCCGCATTGCCCGGACTGTTGACAATGAGTTTAGTCTTATGATCAAAGCCAAGGTTGCGCGGTCTCGGTGGCACCACAGGCTTATTGCTGGCCGCATTGTTTGGAGTCTCCTCCGAACTGGAGTCGTCTTGAAGATTTGTGCCTTCAGAGAGATGAGAATACTTGAGTCTTAAGACGGATTGTGATGAAAGTCTTATAATTACCACTGCTAAAGTTGGGCATCTTTCGCCGATTGCTGTTGGTGTTGTTGATCTTGTTGCCGTACTGCCGATTGGCTGCTGCAATGTTGTCATTGTCAGAGACAGGGGGAGAAAGATAATTTAAGTATATATATCACTTTAATCAAAGTTTAAGTCTTACCAATAGGTCCGTTATTTCGATTCTGGCCATTGGATGCGCTGCGCAGACGATTGCTGTCCTCCGGTTCCGAGTCGCTCTGCAAACAACAACAACAACAACAAGTTATGCAATAAAATCAGTAGAACATGGAAAAGAATGGAATAGAGCAATCGATAGAATGCTTCGAGAATAACGAGAGTGTTATCGATAGCTTAGCAGCAATATATATCTCACTGAACTACTTTCAATACACGCATTGCTGCGATGTTAACAAATTTACGCTTATTATGTTTGTTTGCTTTCCCTTTCAAGCTCCAAAAACTCCCCCTCCCCCCAGGCAAATGCCTTGATCACTTGAAAACAATATACTCACCGCCTGATTGAGCACATTCATGGAATTGCTGGAGGCTCCCAATCCGGATTTGCCCTGAAGACTGTTGCGTTTGCTTGTCGAACGTGTCACGTTGCCATTGCGATGCGGCGTCGATGATTTCTGTGAGCTGCCGTTCGATTTGCTGGCTAAAGAGAGAGAGAGAGAGAGAGAGAGAGAGAGAGAGAGAGAGAGAGAGTTACAGACTAGGTGCAAGACAAAAAGAGAGAGAGAGAGTGGATTCTTACGCTTGCCAAAGTTGCCCATATGCAGATCACTCAAGGAGCAAGCACGTCGAATCGATGATGAGGACTCCTCAATGGGCATGGGATTGAGCATTTTGGGATTACCTGTAAGTAGGCATAGACAGTTATCAGTTGAGGGCCACAACATGCTGGATAAGGTGCGCTAACAATGGATTCAACTCAAAAGCTAATACAAGTAATGCGGTGCAACACGTTTCGAGGTGTAAGAAAAACTGAAAAGTGAAATCTTTGTGTGTGGCACAACAGCGAGGCAAACCTTGTAGCCGCAACATCTGCTGAAGATTATGGTTATCTATATCCTCAAGCTGATCGTTGCTTCCCGTGACATCATCCCCATCATCATCATCATCATCGGCAATCACTTCCCTTGCCAGCTCCACATCGTTGCCGTAGCTAAAGTCTGCGCTCTCCAGGACATCCGGCAAACTGCAGTTCCTTCGAATGTTTCTCGCATATGCACAGAGATCCGCATCATTCCCTGGCAGCAGCTCCTCCTCCACCTGCGGCGGCTTATCGTGTGCTCGTGCCAGCATATCAAAGTTCATCGTCAGACTCTTCACATAACCTTTCTCCTTTGAGTTGCAGGCAAAGGGTCGCAACCTCGTCTCGGTTGCCAATCGAATCTGCTCCATTTTGCGCTCCTCCATCGCGATCAACTTCTCAATGATGTCGATCTTCTTGGCAATGTTCTGACATTGATGGCTTGTCGAGTTATTGCCACCTGTAGATCGCTCTACATTATCCATGTTCTTTTTGTGCTTGGCACGCTCTTGTTGAATCTCATCAACCACCGCTTGAAGCTGCGGCTTCGTGTACAACTTCAGGCTGTGCATGTGCTCCAGATTCTCTGCTGCATTGCCATTCTCTGCGAAATACATCTCAAAGCTGCGCTCTCCGCCATAATCACTAGGCAGGCTGCCCACTAATGGTTCCGATTCCAGCTGCGTCTCCGTCTCCATCTCCATCTCCAGTTCTGCCTCATTATTGTGATTGTCCCTCACTCGCTTCGCACTCGGCGTATACTTAATCTGTGAGACTGTATTGAATCTTACGCTAATCTTAGGCCGTGCTTTCTGCCTCACACTCGTTGCCCTTCGACTGTTCTCGCTGGTGTCGAAGCGGGACACCTTCTTAAGGCAACTCTGAGTGGCCAAGGCGCCGCTGCTCACCGAACTCCTCATCGCAGGCACAGAACGCTGTTGTGCTCTTTGCTTCTCCCGCTCGAACTTCAGCAGATTATGCTCGAATTGGCGCACAACGCTGGCGGTTCTGGAGCTAGAGATGGAACACGATGTTGGCTGTTTCTTCTCTACGCTGCAGGTGAGCGTGGAGACGAGATTCTGCGGCTTGGCGGGAATAGGCGGCTTTGGCTTTAACGACTTGCGCACAAACATCAAGTCACCATTGGAGCGAGGAAGGGATTGGGAGTGGGACTGGACTTGGGATTCTGATTGGGGCTGTGACAAGGGATTCGAGTTGCGCTGATGACGCTTCTGTGCAAAATCTGTGCTTAGACTTTTGTTCACTCCCGAATTGTATTGCTTGTTCTTGGATCTCATTGTGGGAATATGTTCCACGGCTGCAGTTGGTGCCTGTGCCAGCCGAGGATACGTCTTGGAGTTGGGCAAAGGCTTCAAGGGTTTCAAATTGTAGCCGGTCACATCGAAGCTATCGTAGGTGGCCGCCGTTGTTGCCGATGTCTGCTGACGCATATAATAATCGAAGCTGCCATAGGCATTGGGACTGCTTCCATAGGACTTGGAGACGGGTCCATGGAGTATAAAGTTCCTTATGCCCGCATGACACTGCATGGCATGCAGTGGTCGCTGTTGCTCCAGTGGAGGCTCTAAGGGAGCACTCTTGCAGTCGCTCTCGTCAGAGAGCACACTCTCCAAGCTGTTGCAATAACTGCCGCCATCGGAGAGCAGCGACTCCTGGCTGTGCTCATGTGGCAACTGCCCGGAGCTGCTCAGGAAGAAACTAGCACTGGAATGACGCTGCGTCTCCAGGAATCTCGCCTCATCCAATCGCTGCTGTGTTGCCGCAAACAGCTCCGGCTTGAGGATATCTGACAAGGAGACTTTCCGCTCGCATTGATAGATCTCCCGATACACATAATACTGAGTGCGTCCTCCACGTGGCGGAGTTGCTGTTGGCGTCGAGTCTCCCGTGGAGCCAAGGCCACGTAGGTTGGCCGGCATGGAACAGGAAGCGGGCAGTGTTGGTTGGTGTGTTGGTTCATCCAAATCGCCATATTTGCGTGTGATCTCATCGATCATCTTCTCGGTGTCGGCATGAATCATGTCCAGAATGGTGCGTGCATCATCCGCATAGACCGAGTGTCGCTTCGGCTCGGCGGGCACCACACGATCCGTTTCCGCCGACCACTCTACCTCCTCGTGCACGGGCGAAACCGGACAGGACTTGTAGTGCTTCAATATGCTGGGTGTGCGTCGATTGTTGCCAGCGGGATTACGCTTGGCGGCACCTAAACGAGGTGCAGTCTGAGTTGTATGAGGTCGAGATCCTGATGAGGACGAGGCGCCATGAGAGGAGGAATTGTGGCCAAAGGGCACGCCTGGAGGTGGATGAATCTGATGGACACCAACGTGATGAGGATAAGGTGGATAATGTTGTTGCACCTGTCGCATAGTTTGGAAATTCTGTTGCAACTTCGACTTGGGTGCGGCACAATTAAAGAACTGTGGCACAACCTCCTGCTGTGGCGGCTGTGGCAACTGAGGTTGCGTTGGTTTTGATCTAATAGACTGTGAAGGTTCGTGGGAAGGAACTAATTTGGTTACTCAACGAATTACAGCAATTTCAATAAATTTTATTTATTGTTTTATTATAATCAGTTTACCAACATTATTTGAGACCAGAGCAAGCACAAAAGGAGAGCAAAGAGAGAAAGAGAGAAAAAAGAGAGAATGGACGAGGCAAAACAACAAATGGCAAAGTTTTTACGGATTAGCCTACAAGTTAACAATAGGGAACTTCTCCATAAAAGGGATAACAACTAATAAAACATTTGCTCACCTGGCTTCGTATAGCGCGATGGTCCAGCACTACGAGACCCATCCAAGTTACCCGCCAGACTCAGATCCGAGATACTATGACTGCCTCGCAACGGTCTATGGCCAACCTGTGAATGTGTTCAATAGAAAGAACTTAGTTAAATGTGATCAAAGGCTACAGAAATTGTCAGTGTAAAGCATTAAATGTTATGGATTAGCTTAAGAGTGGCAGCAGCCTTTGCCTCTTGTTGCTGTTGTGGCTGCAGGTGGTGAAGTTTGCAGGTATGGTGGGTGGTGGATATAGCAAGCGCAAGTGGTGAGTTACTTATTGTTGTTGCATTTCAAATTGTTTCTGGCTGCTATTTCTATCGTATTTTGCATATGCTTCTATTTCTAGAAAAGTCTATTCATAGATCTCTACTGGAGGCTGACTGTCTCATCTTTTAGGCGTAGTTTGGTTTTCTACTCATCAAGCATCGGTGGTTCAGTGGTAGAATGCTCGCCTGCCACGCGGGCGGCCCGGGTTCGATTCCCGGCCGATGCAAATTTATCTTTTTTGATTTAATTTATTATTATTATTAGTTTTTTAATTAATTCTGTCATTTAGCACTACAATTAGTTTACTCGCTTGCATAAATTTGTATACCTAACTGACTTTGGGGATATCACAAATAATTTGCAGATTTGTATATATAATTAGAAATACGTAAATTAAATTAGTTTCTTCATATTAGAATTTCGTAATATAAAAACTTGTACATTATATTTAAAATCTATCTTTATTATACAAATTAATGTACTATATATCAATTTATTCAAAATTCACTTGGCTTAGTGTTAATTAGGAGTTGAAAGTTAGTAAATTGATACAAAAATACTTCTTCATGTTAATTAATCTTCTTCATATAAAAATCATTTTTTTTATAAAAGTCTATATTCTTCTTCTATCTGCTTCTAAGTCACACTTCTGATTATTTGTTAAAGTTGTTTAATATAATTATAGTAAATAACTTCTCTTTCAGCTGCTTGAGAAGCAACCTTAATTCTGATTTGAAAACTTATTTTTAGCATTCACATCAATCAATCAATCTAAGTCTACTTTAGTTGATTGTGATTTCATAGTCTATTAGTATTATATAATCTATATTTTATATTAATATACAACTCTAACTAATAATTTGTATTCGCAAAAAGTTAATGCTTGGTAAGACGCTCATGCAGTAGTAAATTATCAATTGCAGAGAGCGAAGTGAAGCAATTAGTTGACGTTAAATGAGTTACCAAGCTGATTAAGCCTGAAGCTAATGAAGCCTAAGCATTATGGCAATGAGGTAGAAAGACGTCAAGAGTCCAGAGTCAAGAGAGTAAGTGAGTGAGTTGTAAAAGCGTTAACGTTAACGATCGAACAATAAGTTAGCCAACTCAGTTGCTCACCTCGGCTATAGCATTCAACTTTGTAATACCATTTTTGCGCGTGCCCTAAATAGGAGGAAAGGGTTTACGGATTTTGGAAGATATCGAGTGTCGAGTGTGTTGTTGTGTGTGTGGTTGTGGCACAAAACAGACACCAAAGCAATGATGCAACACATAAAAAGAGGGGAAAACGTGGGGGAAAAAACATAAACATAAAATAACAAAAGAAATATTGAAATAATAAAAGAGGGCAAGATTAAGACCAAGGTCGATTGCTACTCACATTCTCCAATTGCTGTTTGACCTTGTTGATGACCTGCAGCAACTCCTCCTTCTTGGTGCTCGTATATGACTTGGTGATGGTGGGCGGGGCCGAGACGCCTCCCTTGCCATTCTCGTTGTTGTGCTTGGCGCTGATGCTGCGACGACCTGTGACAAGAAAGCGGAATCCCCATTTGAGTTCTCTTTCCAAAAGATTCCCTTAGCAACTACTTACTGCTCGTGCCCCGTTCCAACAACAATCCTGGTCCTTCCGGCAATGCGGCATGCAGAAAACTGTTGCTGCTCTGTGGTAAATTCTCAGAACTTCCGCCCAGCGTGGAGGCCAACGATCTTTCAGCATTTTCAGCACTTGGTGTCGATCCCTCGTCCTCCGTATCCGATGTACCCGTTCCTGTGCCCGTGCTGGCCGTGTGGGAGCTGCCATTGCCACTGGGCGTGGTCAGCTGCAGTCCAGACTTCTCGAATTTCTGACGGCGCACCGACTTGCGCAGTTCCTCCTCATTCATGGCGGTCACCTTGAAGTCTCTGTAAAGTTTAGAAGAATGTTAGTTACAATTGAAAGAAGTGTTTGAACGTGAATTTCAATTCAGCAAGTTTCCGCTTTCCGTAGTACTATTTCCCAACTTACGTAGGCGTGCTGGGCGCCAGATTGTTGTAGAACATGCCATGATCAGAGCTTGTACGTTCGCCATCCGAGATATCCTCGATATCGCCATCGTGATCGTGACTGTGCGCATCGAAGCGCATTCCCGGCTTGCGTTTATCCGGCAAAAGACGCTGCTGAGCAACTGCTGAACTTAAGGCACCATTGCTGGTGGCGACGACTGTGACGTTGGAGGAGATAGTGCCATTGTTGTTGCTGCCAATGAACTTGAGCTCGCGGCGCGTCTCCATGCCCGAGTCTATGGACGAGTCTTCGCTCAGATACGTCTGATTGTACATGATGTCCTTGGAGGAGGCACTATTATAATCGGAGGTCTGCACATTATGCGCACTGTGTCCTCCAACTGAGGAGACTGTGCCCAGCGGACTCTCGGAATTGGAGCGTTGATCCTCCGTGTCCAGTTGACTGCTACGTTGGGCCCAACGACCGCGAGCTCTAGGCGCTGCCATGCCCATCTGCTGGCTAGGCGAGGAGCTGAGGTTGCCCATGGAGGAGGCAGCATGTAAAGCAGCAGCTCCTCCACCTCCACCGCTAATAACTGGCGTGGGAATAGACAAAGCGCCACTGTCCGAATCCGCAGCGGCCTTCCTCATCGCCCACTGTGGCAGCTGGCCAACATCCGCCAGCTGATAGGCACTCCGACTTGGCACTGGCTCTGGAGGAACCACAAATTTAGGTGCCACTTGCTGATGTTCTAGTTCGCTGGTTGGAGATTCCAGCACAATGGCATCTGGAGGTGAAATGGGCGCTAAGGGGCGCTGCAGAGGAGCATGTCCCGAGCGTAGACGCTGCTGGGACATCCTCGCCTGCATGGTGACAATCATGTCGTGTGGCACCTGCCAGATGAAGATGCAACCATCTCCGCTGGCCGAAATCAAATGTCGACAATCATTTGTGAACTTTAATCCCGTCACGAGCTCACTGTGTCCATACATCCTCGCCATGCACTCGCTGGAGTAATAATCGTAGACGGCAAGCGTTTTGTCCGTGCAGGAGGTGGCCACATAGATGCCGCTTGGATCGAGACTCAGCTTGATCAGGCTGCCCTCATCCGAGTGGGAGCCCTTGAAGGTCTTTGTCTGCTTGGCATTCTGTGTGCCATAAACTCGAACATTGCGATCCTGGCAGGCGGTGAGAATGTGTTTGGCATTGGAGTCCACTTCCATATCATAGAGCGTGGTCTTCCCCGAGGTATTCGTGCCACGCATGAAGATGTTGCCCTAATAGAAACCAAGGAATTAGTTGCATTTGCATACGCATCTTCTCTTCAGCTTACCTGAAAACTTCGGAACATTATAGACTTGTCTGCGCCGCAGCTGATCATCTGAAAGTTGAGTCCAGCACCGACGAACTTGATCGATGTGATCGAGGAGCTGTGATCATCCAAAGTTTGCAATAGCAGATAGTTCTGTGAGACATCAAAGACATGAATGAGGCGATCGCGACTGGCACTGGCCAAGAGTTTGCGTTCAATCTTCTCATTGGAATACTCCAGACACAACACCTCCGACTCATGCGCCTCGATGGTTGTAAGCAGCTTGAGATTCTGTAGACTGTAGACACGTATGTTGCCACAACGATCCCCACTGGCCAAATGCTGCAGCTCTGGACTGATCTTGATGCAACGCACACCGTTGCGTCCATCATAGCTGGAGTTTCCTGCCTTGTCGAAGAGCGAGGAGCCCTGATCCTTGATGTACTGCAAGTCCTCATCACTGTAAATGATCTTAAGCAGTTCCTTTGAGTATATATTCTTGCGATATATCTCATTGTTGGCACAACTTTCCAATCCCCACACACGTATCGTGTCGTCTGAGGAGCACGTGACAAAACAATCCTCCGGCAGCGTCTGGGAAGGCTCACGCTCCAGATTATATGGCACAGTCTCCACGCCCCAAATGCACGTGGAGTGATAAAGGAATGAATGCGATTTTCCCACTCGTGAAATGTCGCGTAGATCCCAAATGTACAGCGAGTGATCGTTGTAGACGCAGCTCACCTGCAAACAAAAAAAGAGGATAAGGAAGGTTAAAGAGATAGAGATAGATAGAGAGATAGATAGAGATATAGATGTTGTATACATACCTTGGAGCGCTGCTCGTCAAAGACCATGGCAATGCAATCTGGAAACTTGGCCTGTTGTGGCACCGACATAATGTGATTGATCTGAATGCCCTGTGAGACATCCACACCCAGATAATGGGTTCTTGGCAACGTCGTCACGTATTCCAAGGTGGCCGCATTGAAGATGCGTATGATGGACTCGGCACAACCTACGAGAATGAAGCGTTCGTTGACACAAATGCAGTTGGCGTTGCTGGTGCGGCATTGCACCCACTTGTCAAGCAAACGCCTCGAGCTGAATTCCACTAGATGACCCTGTCGGGTGATGGCATATGTGCTCTCCGAGCAGATTCCTTTGCCGCAGGCGACGGCACAGAAGTCATTATCACGCAGATCGCCAAGGATGGCGCTGCGACCCATGAGAGGAATGGGATCTTTGTACTGCAGAAGATGAAATAGGTAAGATGGATACTGAAATAGTTATTACATAACCATGTTTACCTTTCGTCCTCCCTCCAAGTACCAGTATTTGACATGGCGATTGCCAACGGTGACAAAGTAGCTGCCATCCTCAGCGAAACAAACCGCAGCCACCTTGGAGCTAATCTTGTTGGAGGCCATTTTCAGATTCGCCCGCCAGTCGAACACGTTGACAATCATGTCATGCTGTGAGCCAACAGATACCAGGTACTTGCCCGTTGGCGAGAATGCCTGCCAAAATTATGAATGATAATTAGAATGTAGGGTATCTACTGTTGTATCACTACTTACCACACAAGTGACGGCATATTTGTGATCCACAAACTCAGCAACAACGCTGCCGCCGCTGCATTGCTCTACATTGCCATTTGGTGACTCCAATTCCCAAACTTTGATGGCAGGATTGATGCCACATTCCCCTGTGGCAACGTAACGGCCGCAGCGGGAGAAGGCAACCGATGTGAATGCTTTGCGGGAGGTATTGACCAGATAGGCCTGAGTATGACGTTTGGCATTGAACAGGACCACAGTGCAGCTGTAGAGAATAATAAATATGAGAAATTGTCAACAGAAAGCAATCTCAGAGTTGGCTCAATGACAAGTCCATCGCATATGAAGAGCATGAAGAGAAGACACAGCAGGATATATATTTAAGCTACTGAGAGCATAGAATGAATCTTGCTTTGTTTGTCTGAAATTCTCTGATGAATTTTCATTGTCTTTCGACTTGTGGTTTTCTCCTTGAACTAAAAGGAAGTCCACAATTTGACCAACATTATATGTAATTTTTAACTATAAATGCTGTTTAATAAAGCGGATTGTCTTTGCTTTCCTTTGGAAGAGATACTTACCCCGCTGGATAAGCCAACAGTCCACTGATGGGCGACACATCCAGAGCCGCATTGCTGCATACAGTCAGACCCAAGACTCTTTTGAGTTTAATCTGCAAAGAGAATCGATGAAAACATATCATAAGCATAAGAATTACATCATTTGAAGCATTTTGTGTATTATTTATTTAGGCAAGGTCAACGCTAAGCATTAAGCCATGTTAACATTTGCACAACAACTCATTTCGAATGTGCTGTGTAAATTATTTACGCACACAATTCGCACATTTGCCTATCGAGTATGTATGCATATACATGTATGTATGTATGTCTACTATTATACATGTTCAGCTTACATAATAGCATAAAAGCAAAGTCAATTTGTTAACACCATTTTCCATTAGGTCAAGCTTGAGAGTTGCCTCAAAGAAAAGCCAATGCAATGACCCTTAAATGTAAATGTGATTAGCTGTGAAACTTTAACAATTTAGCAAACATGTTAAGCCAACTATTGAGCCATTTTTAACATTTTGGTATAATTAAGATAAGAAATAATAATAATAAATAAATAAGAAATAATAAGATAAGAATAAGATAAACAACACTGCTCATATTTTATAATTATTACATTGTGTGTAGCAACAATAATATATAGCCAACAGTTTGTTATTGTTCAGTTGTTATTGTTTATGCTTTTATTTATTTTTTTCTATTTCCTTTTCTATTTCAGTTTCTATTTTTCTGTCGATTTGTTCCGCCACACTAAAGCTTCACCTTGATCTTAGTCAGGGAGTTCTGTGAACTATGAAACAAAAAAATAGTAAGCGTACATCAGCAATCATGCTGGACTAGCAGATGCCCTCTGCATTTGTGTATACAAATAAGCACAGTATATCTATGTATAAAAATAAGCATAGTAGTATATCTATGTATAAAAAGCACTGCTTCCAGTATCAAACGCACAGAAAGATGCTCTTATACAAATAAACTCAAAATGAACTGCTTGCAGTTCCATAGACAGAAGCAGATTCCCTTAGTACAGAGGCTTATGCAAATGTGCTTATACATTTTGAACTGCTTGCAGTGCATGCACAACGAGAAACCGCGGAATTCATGCAAATTTTGCACTGCAAAAGTTATGCTTGTATTGACACATACACACTTTGCAAGCAGTACATTTGATTATACGTTCGCTGCTTTCCATGCTTGCTTAATTTGCACAGAGTATTGAAGATCGATTTGACTTCGTTTCTGCCTGATACAAACGTTAATTCAAAGCCATAATACCTTTTTGACAACAGGTGAAGAGTATAAATACTTATTTTTTGCAATTAATAAAGAAATAATACTATTGTTTAATTCGTACAGAGAAAGAGAGAGAGAGGAAGCGCGAGTCGAGTGGCTTATGACAGCTGCGACGCAGTTGCACTTGTCAGTCTAATACCGGGCCATATAATGACAACCTCTCCCATTATCGCGTGGGTGAGGCCCCACTTAAGACACTTGGATCCGCAACCCATAAAATAGTTCAATAATCGCTGGCATGCAGAGAGCATCCAAAAAAGACTCCTGCTACTTTATGCCCGCATCATGAATATGCGTCGCAGATACAAAATCCAAAGCTTTAAGTTGAGTTGAGATCATCTGGTCAACGTATAGAATTGCGGCTGACGTTGGTTTTCGGTTTGTTTACTAGATGCGAATTTACTTTAGAGTCGACGACGACGGCGCAATATTCGTATTTAATTTGCCTGTTTCACTTGGAAGCCGCCACCAACGCAGCATCGAAATATTTCTCATTCCAAAAGGTCGTTGTTGAACCGGTTTACATATTTCATATATCTGTATATATTATATACATGGTAAAGTAGTTATCTAGATATAAATTTGCATTCGTAACGAGTATAATATGCCGTGAAATTGGAAACACTTTGAGTCTGCTTAGAAAATTGCCATGTGAAAATCGTAAAAATATCTATACTCTGTTTGGCGTTCAATAAAAAGGTAAAGAAGATAGGGAAAGGCGACGAAGAAATGCCCTGACATATACTTAATAAGATTTTTAAATAAATAAAGAATATATATACTTATTTTGTATATTTATAAATTGTATAATTTATATAATTATAATCGCATTCTTCATTTATAATCACTGCATATGTCTTGTCAAGTTAGTAATACCTTCAGTTAGTGTATTATTTGTAATGACAAATTGAGCACGCTTTGTGCCTGTGGCAACAACGGCAATTAAAACATTGCGCGAAATTACGCGATGCTTTGCACAAATAATCATTCTGCGATTGAAATCTATAAATATTATTCACTACTTATTATTGTTACATATTTAATTATACTTAATGATTTGTAATATTTGGAAAAAACTGTTGCTTGCGCTGACTTTTCTTGTCAATTGTTATATGCTTTAATATATTCTTCCTGAATTCTGTTTATTTCTTCAGCTTGAGTTACTCGCTTGCCGGAAATCGATTCGCGTCACTCATTCATCAAACCAACTTTATGGTAGCCAAATACTTTTGTTACAAATTTGGTTAAGCAGCGAAATTTATTTTGCGCGCATTGTCAGCCGAATAAGGCAACCCGTGTTGGGCTTTGATTGATAGATGCGATGCGCAGGCAGTTAAATACTTTTATTAACTATAGTTGAATTCTGTTGTGACACATGACACAGTGCCACATTTTGCACATGGCACACAGAGCGTATGTGTAATTTATGTCAGTGCCTTTGTGGATTTCGGGGAGAGTATAATCACAAAAGTATGGCCAACTTCTGATAAGCTGCCGCCTGGTGAAGTTCAATGAACGCATTGAAAACTTGGTCAACTGCGACTGCTGGCCCCGTGTAATTGCCAAATTCTGTTGAGTCTGGCTTAAAACTAGAGTTGTGGGTTGGCGGCACATTTCTGAGCTGCCCACGCTGTCAGCGACGAGGCACATCCAAAGCTGCGTTTGCAATGACAGTCGAGCTTAAATATTTGCACGACAGGTGTCAACCAGTCACAAGAGTCACAAGTCAGACAAATGAAATGTTTAAAACAAAATAAAAAGTGGCCAAATAACAATAACAATACAAACTAACGGCCACGAGGTCGTTGAGCAGATTTATTTATGCAAATTAGTAAGTTTTTTCTCTGTTCTTTTGGTAGGTGTACTACGTTCTGTTTAATAACAAACTTTTGCGGAAGTATGAAATGAGAGTTTGCTGTAGAACTTCTACATTTATCTTCTAGAGATGTTCACACTGGAAAGATAAGTTGATAAACTAATAAATTATGTATACATTCTTTATACATAATGATATAAACATCTCTCTGGCTAAAACAAAATATCATCCTCTTTTGCGCATTCTTCATGATAACAGGGTATAAACTGAGTATAATATATACATATATCACGACTTTCGGCTATTGCATACCAAAAGAATTAGTTTGTTTTAAGCTCTAAAAGCTAGGCTAGCGCCTAAATCATAAATTCTAATCAATTTCCACTAATGTCTCTGCGTGTTGTGTACAAAGCAGCACTAATTAGGCAGTCAAGGCTAAGAGAAATAAATAAGAATGCTCTGAAGAGTGTGTTCAACTATGTGATACCCCCACTATTTACTTACTTACACTTTTTCTTACTCAATTTCAATGGTAAGGTATAGCAGATAATTTAGTTATGTTTTAAAGAGATTGTTTTATAACAGAACGAACATTTGTCATCATAAGCAGTCATAGCAGCTATAATATCTCAGCTCAGCAGCCTGCTCAGTAATACAGAAACGCTCGTATAGCTCATGGAGGTCGTTAGATATTGTACTTTGAAATACCCCAAGTTACATATTTATTATAAGCTGGACTATGTAACGAGTGTTTACTGTTTCTTGACGCATTTATCGTCATGTTTTGTGAATTTCTGATTTGCTTTCATCGGCATTTTTGCTGTGTTTTGAATGTTTGCAAATACGCCAACAAAAACAGCTCGTAAAGTCATATACATACGCAAACACATACAGATACAGCTACAGACACGAATACAAATGTATTCAAGTCTAGCTCAGTGCGACGTTGAACGTGAGTAAAATGCTTATGCTCGGCGTTTGTGTTTGGCTATAGATTGTTAAACTGTTAAGAGAGTATGCAGAGAGTGTTACCATGAAATATTTAAAGCCATCCACAGACAAGCCAAGCTAGCAATGCAATGCAATGTTTCCTTGACATTGTATCTACACATTCCTTGCCGGCTTAGAAGCTCTCTGCGGCATCTACAAAGACTAATTGCCTATAATTACTTGTGGCTAACAATTCAACTCAAATAGCAACAATATTTAGATGAATAAGCTTCGCCTGGCTCATACACTTATACGCATACAGTCACAACTTCTCTGACCGAGAAAAACCACAGAAACTCATTACAAAATGGGGAGACAAAAGTTTTTTTTGGCCACATGAATCACATGCCACACAGTCTCTGTGTTCTGAGAGTGGGCCGAAATAGAGTCTGGCAAGAAAAAACTATTGGTTATCGATATTCATACCACATCGATTTATTTATCGATCTATATTCAATAGAACTTTTACCTCATAGGCAGCTACATCCTCCTTTCCATAGATGGCAACTGGCGATGAATTTCGTGGCGCAAACATATTTTTCTTTTATCTGAACAATTCATGCCAGCAAAAATTGTATTACTTAAATTATATTATTGTATATATTGTTTATGGCACTGAAACACGCCCACAATATACATACATATACATATGCTTATATATTTTATATATATATATATATTTATAAATTCGTTGCTTTTTTAGGGGGCGTTGAATTTTTGTCGATTTGTACAATTAATAATACACATGAAATAATACTTTTCGGTTATTTTGCACTGTGATTTTTAACTGTGTTTCGTAGTTGTTGTTTAAACAATGACTAGTCCGTATATACATATGTATCTTGTGACTCTTTCAAGGTCGTTTCTATGTATTTGTATTTGTACTTGTATTCGGTTCTTCGTTTCGCTTTGATTCACAATTCAATAGATTTTCTCAAAAGAAATTATACAATTTTCTACTCAAAATATGTTTCATCACGTTTGACGTTTAAGTTTATTTATTATTAATAATATATTTATATTCGTTGCACGTTTTTGTGCTTTTTTTTGTATAACAAATTGTGCACAGCAAAATCAAAATAATAATATGAATTCTGTTGTTTTTTTCTGTGATTTGTGATTGTCGTTTGTCAGCCGACGTCGTCGTCGATGCGTATCTGACGGATACGTTTCGTTTTTAGCGCGGCTCAAATGAAACTGTCGAGAAATTGTTGCTACAGGCCAAGCAAACAATCAACATGCCAACAAAGAGAGCCGTCAAATGGCTTGGCCGGCCACCTTCTCATTTACTTCTCACAGTCTACGCGGTGATTGAGTTTTTGAGTTCGAGAGACTTGCATTTGAAAGCTCTTTGCGTACGAGTATCTCGTTAATGCTCAGTTGGCTTTCAGTCTCAGTCTCAGCCTCAGTCTCTGTCTCAATCGTAGTCCCAGTCTCATTCAAAGTCTCGCTCATTAATTTGCATATTTGAAAAACACGTTTGCGGCGGGCGTGGATTGGAGTCAAAAGCGAAAGACATATGAAACTTGGCCCGATCGCTTGACCGAGGCGTTGTTGTTAGTTGCTTTGTTATTTACTTTTATTGTTGCTATTGTTGTTGCATCTATCGCCTCACGTTTAGCATTCTAACACGCGATTTGAGTTTGCGATTGACAAATGACAATTGCGCCAGCAGCAAGAGAGCCCCAAGCACAATCAAAAACTTCAAATAACCGAGAATTGCATAAATCAATGCAATAAAAAGCGGGCGAGTTTCAGACGAGAATCGATTAATCAATTGCTAGGGGCACCCACTCGATAGTTTGGATACTCTATGCTCAATCGAATTACATTCAATAGGTATGTTTAGTCATTGCTGTATGCACGCTACATTAGTATCTGTTGGATACATACAGAGTATTTGTTCGTCGAGGTACCTTGCTTACTGCATTTATATTAATTATTAACACTTATAAAGGTGTTGAAAGCCTCATTATAGGTGCCCTAGTATCAACGTCTGCACATATATATTTATCAGCATGTATTTCTGAGATACTTTGCTTACAGAGTATCTGCTAGTCAACCCTTCCTCGGCTACTAATAATGCATTCCTATTAATAATTAATACTCTACATATATGTGAATAGCCAAGCTGAAAGTGTTTAAAGCCTCATTATAGCAGCCTAAGTATCAATGTATCTGTACATACATAGATACATATGTATCTTTGAGCATGTATCTCGCTTTGTGGCTGTCTACACTGCCCACAAAATGCAATAAATTGCGAGCAAAGCAATCCAATATTGAATTGTAGGCGTACACGTTGCCTCCAAAACTTGTAAACAACCACAAAATTAGGCAAATCAAGCAACAACAACAACGACAACAACAACAACTATAACTATATCTCAGCCAACAACGAGAGCAACAGCAGCTGGGGCAAGCAAGTGGAACAGACCCAACGCCATGCCATAATAATAATAACAAGAGCACACAATGGTAATGGTCAGATACTCGTAGCTGAAAGATATCTCTGATTGGGATTAGCTACGTTATGAAAATGTGCAAATAAAGCCATAGAACTTTTTACAATAGATTTATGCGCAAAATATGCAAAAGAGTTGAAATATTGAATATGAATATGAATATGGGTGTTTACAGCTTGTGTGAGTTGTTGGTTGAGGCGAAAGATTCAAAGCTTAAGCTACGTAGATTTCAACTGAATATGTAACTTAAATATATCTCAGTCTTCTTTAATTTATATTTAATTTAAATATCTAATTTTCATGCATGAAGTATATGAAGTATAAACAATTTTCTAAATAATACCATAAATATTAACATCATAAATAATACAACTATTCTGGTTTAATTTACAAAGAGTTAAGCAAGTAAACTTACAGCTAAGCTTTTGATTAGATATTAATTGGTTATCTCAATAGAAAATGTACTTCATAAAAAGCATTAAGAATACTTTGAATGTTTCTTCTTTGCAGAAAGAATATTTCAAATATTTATATAATTTTAAGAAATACTTGAAATGATGAATTATTGCCTTCCTTGATTCCTTGATCATTATTAATGAAAATAAATGAATGCATCCACTAAACACAACGCTCTTTCTGCTTATGAATATTTCTACTTGTTGACAAAAACTACAGGGAAAGATAATCAATTTGCATAATACATACAAATCAAGTGAAATAATCAGCAGCAGCAACGGCAACAGCGGCGACTGATTGACAAACAAAATGCATTGTTAACATTCCCATTTCCCTGCAATAAAAAGAAAGACAACAATAGCAACAATAACAACAACAAAGCCACGCACTTGAATGCCTTTGCCAGAGTAGATCAAATGCGAGTCTAAGAGAAGGCGACAGAGACAGAGACCGAGACCGAGACCTGGCTGTAGATACATTCACAGATACAGATACATAAAGAGGCCCAATGGTGCAGTCGATTTTGTCGTCGTTGTTGTGTGTATGCGTGTGTGTGAGTGTGTATATTGTAGTGTAGTTTATGGGGGAAAGTTACCAGCGACAGCTCTGACAGATGCTAGGCAGATAGATAGATACGACTTGAAACTGCATGCGGCAGATACTTGTATACGTATTCAAATGAATGCAGATTGTTGTTGTTGTTTGTGTTGTTGTTGCTACTGCTGTTGGTAGCAAAGCTGTAGCATTTGGCCGCCTTTTCCTTTGATTTGCTGCGCCGTGAAAAGTGCCCCAACAAAAGCTACTTAGGTGGATCACAGTCCGCGGATTGGGGATCGCAGTTTGTTTGTTTTTGTTTGCTGTGGCAATTAAATGGCATTTGCTTCATTGTCATTTGACATAATTGTACAATGTTCAAATGCTTTATGACGCATTTGTCATTGTTGTATTGCAATTGCCAATCAAATTGGCTTTCTTATAGGGTTGCTTGGCTTGTCAATAAGAGCAGTGTGGGCATTTTTAATAATTATTATGATTTATTATTGATTTCTGTTTTATGTGCTATTGTAAGACAAGCTGATAGATACATGTAAAGCTTGATTCGAAGATTGACAATGAATTGAATCGAATCAAAGAATAACACAAAGATCAAGCTAAATATAGGAAATAGCATTTGACATACAAGTTGAGAAGTGGATTTATATAAAAGAGGTTAACAGGGTATCATTAGGTTGGGGAAATGCATGTTAGAGTGAAAAAAGTGACAGTTGATGAAGTAATTATTATTATTAGTTATTAAAGAAGTCGCTCTCAGTTACTTTAGCTTAATCTCTTTGACTTACAAGCTGGCAAAGGATAACCTTTAGTCTAGCAATCTTGTCCACTGCATTATGAAATACTTATTTATTTTTACTTTGGCTTAAATTAGATTGCCTGAAGCAAACAGTTTTCGTGGAATCAAACAGACACGACTCGACATTATTGTTGCACGAGAAAAAAAAAAGTAAATTTGAAGGCAATTTGTAATTTTGAATGCCTCAAAAGTTTGATTGTATTACATTTAAAATACTAAAATATTTGATTACCTCATTTGCTTCATTTGTAATCTGAGTATGTTAAATTTCTTTGCTTCTTTTAGCCATATTTAACAGAATATTCTATATACAACGAATCTGACCTTCTAACTTATAGCTATTTATTCAGTCTAGTTCCTGGTTCGCTATGCAGCCTCTATCTAAGGCGCAGCTCTCAACAAAATAACAATGCCAAACCCAAATCTAAGCAGTTAAATCGAAAAGTTTCTCAGATACTGTTGATGAAACGTGCAACAGCAATTCCCCTATTTGCGCCAAATGTCAATCAATGGTATCTGGCCATGATTTGACTGTCTGACAAGTGTGACATGCGCTAGCGCATTTATCAATCTGTCTGCAGAGACAGAAGTGAGAGCTCGGTGAGATAAGCTTCGGACTTGGCAGCATTCGATAAGCGTTGCAGATGCGTTAAATTGTTAATCAAATTTGTAGCACTACAAATAGAATAATATTAGCAGTAGATTGGCCTATAATCGTTGACAAATGTTACTTAATTGATGTTAAATTTATATATATATATATATATATATATATATATAATGTTAAATTTATATTTATATATATATATATATATATAATGTTAAATTTATATATATATATATATATATATATATATATATAATGATGTCAAATAAAAAGACTTGTATTCTTAATTCGAACACAAGCCACAACATGTTGCCAACAAATCATTAGTTCTAAAGTTCATTGCCAACTTTCAGTGGATAAAAGACCATAAAAAGTCTGACTAATACTCTTACAACTATTTGACTTTGCAGCGCCAACAAATGTTGCTGTCTCTTCTGTCACCTCTCACTCTCACTCTCTTCTTTTCAGTCTCTTGTCATGCTTTGCTAGAAAGTTGATTTGAAAGTTTAGTCCGTTTGGCGCTTTTAGTTAAAAGGATTCGGTCGTCTTGCAGTTAATAAATGTTGGCAAGCTTTAGTTTTACTTTGTTTTATAAACACCAACAGATTACAAAAACTAAATGAAAATATGTTTTCAAAATAAAATTCAACTTAAAATTAAATATAATATATAAATATATAAAAATATAATATAATCTGTCAAGTTGAAAATGGGAATGAAATAATGCTGTACGTGTTTTTAATCAGAAAGTAAACTACACATTAGAGCTCTGCGAATATGGATTATGAATTATTTAATTAATGGAAAATGTATCCATCAATCGTCTGTCAAATAATCATCCTCTTAATGCTGAAGCAAGAGCCAAGACATATTATATCATCATTTGAGCAGAGCAGTATAGGAGTATCATCTTACACAATTAACGCGATCATCATTCAAATGAGAGCTTCAATGACTTCGATGAGATATTGATTATATAATAACAATTTTCGTGGGCTCTTAATTTATCATGGTTACATATTGAAAATTTAATTAAATTGGAGCTTAGGTAAAATGTCGCTGCGTATTTTGTAAACATTTTTATGTACTGATAAATGCTGCAGAGGAGTTAAGTTTATGACAAACGGTTAAGTCCAGACGCTGTGGCAGTCACTCGAAAATGCGCGAATGCTTTTCAAACCGAAGTCGACATCTAAGCCGCTAGTTGAGCGAGGGACGCCCACGTACAAAATGTTCAGACAAAGAGACAGAAATTCGAATGAAAAATGCGCATAAATTTGTATTCAAAATCAAATATCCAAAAAGCGAAACTCTGTGTTGCATGCAACAGCAACAGCAACAGCAGCAGCAGTAACGCACTTAAGAAAATTGCTACAATTTGACGGACCACAACAACACGAAGTACACCCAAACTGACTTAAACTCAAACACACACAGCGTGTTGTGCCTAATAACAGGTGTCAGTTGTCAGTTTGCAAGCCCCATAGCTGCCCACTGTGCACTGCACGCTGCATTCATTGATACTCTCTAAACAAACACAATACACTAAAGGGTATACATGTATACAGTTAGTTTGGCAGAACAAAACGTAGTTGAAAAGACTGTGAAAATACATCAACAACAGTTACTATTCTCTGCTTCACAGGGTATCTGCGTGTCTAGCCCAATGGCTAGCTTAAATTTTGGATTATTTTTGCTTAATTTGGAGTGGTGATAAATTCAAAGTACTTAGTTATTAAGATCTCAAGACATTAGTTTGATTATAAGTCGCTGTCTGGATGGGCTTCCGGCATTTGCCATTATTGTTTATTACATTTGGTGCTCATGTAAGAACAATAATGGGAGATCACAGCCCACAGTTCTGTGCTTTTAATTATAATACTGTATTGTCTGCAAAACTGAATCAATGCAATGCAAACGACTTTGGCACACATTTGCTGAATCGAGAGGGAGGGGAATAGTTCATTGTTTCCGTTTCCCAACTAAATTTTAAGATGGTCCATAAAAATATCTCAACTTGTTCAATTTAGAAGCATAAATTGAATTAAATCATTTTTCGCATGCTTTTTTTTTTTTTTTTTTGTAAAAGATACTTTTGTATCTCATGGCCAACAGCTCATTAATCTCATTAAATTCACACCCAGCTGGCAAATTCACTTGTCGTTTCTAGAACCCCCACGAGCAGTTGTTAAATATTTAATATTTTAATTATATCCTGTGCCAAGCATAACAACTTTAATAACAGAGCTTTAGCTGTGAAATGAGATAAGGTCACACAAAAAAAAAAAATAAAAACACACATACACTGACCAACTTCATTTTCTTATTTGCTTAACACTCTGGACATAAGCGCAGTTTCTTCTACAATTATCATTCGATTATAATGATATTTTAGATATAGATCAAGGCCTCGCTAATATATGACTATGACAAGTTTTAAGGACACAATTGATTGCTCATTTGGGTCAAGATTCGCCAGCTCAAGTTTCAATTGATATTATTCGTATTGAATGTTGGTCAGGAAACTCTGCACATTCGATTGTCCATATTGTGTGGGAGGACAGTAAACAGCAAATTGTTGTTACTCTTAATACTCATTTTTACAGCTTGTTAAACAATAATTTAGCTGGCAAACGACGCACTGCTGAAAAACCAGGTAGTCATCTGGTCAATTAATACTTCAAGTGGAAATCGACAAAAGATTGAGACAATTTAAAAGGCAAAAGTAATTAGTGAGAGCAGCAAAGTGAGTAACATACTTTGTTTATTATAGTAAAGTAAAGATCTAATTTGCTAATTTCTTTATAATTGAATAGTATATAAATAGAATGTATCTATCTGCATATATCTGAGTAAACAAAAGGAAACATTCATTCACATTATTTTCACACTTTTGTTAACAAAACAAAGGTAGGACAAAAAGTAACTGCAAAACTGTTTTTGGGCTGTATAAAGATTGATGTGTTGTTAGTCAATAGTTACAGGGTCTAAATTGTAAACCGGTTTGAAAACCGCATTTGTATTACTTTATGGTAGTTGCTGTTATTGAAAGGGCTGTAACCAAGTTGAACAAATGGTAAAATGACATTAGCGTCGAGGACAAACTTCTTCCGGCAATCAAATGGGCTAAAATAAGACTTTCAGAGTTGTGAACAAACGAAAATAAATTAGAAATCATAACAAATATGAATACTTATTGGTTTTAAGCGCTAAACAGAAATCTCTTTATTTCTGTAGATATTTTGTTAACTGCCAAGCGAAACAATATCAACAAAGTAATCAGGAATTGAACAAGAAACAATAATAAAACTGACATCATCTGCTGGGCTGACATCACAAGCTCTTGAGAATCGTATCGAATCGACTTGAGTCGACTTTAAAGCTCAATAATCATCGCGTATCTCATTAGAAATGCATTTGCAAAATTCAAATCGTGTTAGAAACCTGAAACCTTCTTTTAATTTCAGCGATTTTCGTGATTTTTGTGATTTTTGTCGTGCAACTAATTAATAAATCAAGCAACAAATACAACACGAACAACAAACAGCAAATGTAAAGAAAACAAGCAAATAAATTATCAGCTTGTCGGCCAAAGTGGGAAAAAACAAATTAAACAATTGTCAACATAAAGACAAAAACATTAACATTAACTTGAACATTAGCGTGGGTGGACAGTGTACAAAAAACAAGCTACAACTTTCAAGTTGCAACTGAAACTCGGGACGTTTACGTGAAAACTCTTAGTTGTAGGCGTGGCTAAAGGCTTGATAAACAGTCCATAATCACGGACATTGCGACATTCAGTATACAAATTAGTGAAATCTTATGGCTACTTAAAGTCTGGCACCGTTTTTACTGCTCGATCTCCAAGTGTCTTTCATTTAGTTTAATCGGAAGACATAAATTTATTAAAATTTTAAGCGACAATTCATAAATACAGGATTTATAGCCTTACAACATTTGCTGAAGTTTTCTTTATTCAATTATTTCAGAATTGTTTACGGCTTACAGTTTCGAATTATATTTTATGTATGCTGAAATTAGTGTAATTACAAAGGGAAAATTATTTATATTTATTTATTTAGATTTCCAATTAGATATTTTAACATATTTATTATTATTAATTATCAATTTGTTGTGGATATCTTTAATTTGTTTAGTGTATTTATCTCAACTAATACACTCAGCTTTTTTCGTCTTCAACCTGTTTATTCATCAAAAGTAAATCACGCGAAATCAAATCAAATATTTCATTACACATAATTAAGTTTTTTTGTCACAATTTTTTACGTATGCCCAGAGCCTGAAGCGTTATTTATGAGTGTCTACGGTAGCCACGTTCATAAGTTGATACAATATCTGAGCATAGGAAACGAAGCAAAGCGTGAAGCGACGGAATACTTGAAGGAGTGCCCCTACATCAATCAAGTGGTAATCATGTAGGTTGGGGATAAGTAAACAAAATTTGGCTGAACAAAAAACACCAAAACAACAGCAGCAAAAACAAATCTTGAATGTGTCAAAAGCGTATCGAATTAATGTTGGATTTGCATAAATAGCAGTAGATACTAAGTACATGGATGCTTTAAGAACTCTATGCGTAAAGTTACCTCGTATTTCTGGGTATTTATCGGATTGTAATCACGTTTATGTTCAAAAGGCTTAGCAAATACTTAAACTTTGAGCATAGACATGCATAAATCTAAATAAATTTGACAGCTTTTTTTGGCACTTGCCAAATTCTGGCAACGGCTACATCAAAGGCATTTGGCCAAGTTGCGCATTGACCAGCACAAATCAAGTTTAAGTATGTAAAAAATACACAAAAACAACTCATAAAATGGAAAACACTATTCATATTGTTTACAAAAGCATACAATAAGTTTTGGGGGGTTGACAACAAATGTAATTGCGCGTGTCGAAAATGACGGCATAAAGTGTCAGCGGGTCAGATATAAATGGAGAGTTGCAGATGCCTTTGCATATACAGATACAGAGCCATACGAAAGATAAAACAAGCGGATCAGTCGAGCGCGCGCGACAGTACAATACCCTGTGCAGTTTTCTAAATTAAATATTTTGATTATAATAGAAGTAAGAACATAACAGGTGATTAAAGAATACTCTTTTGAAACTCTCATTTAATATATGAATTCTTTGCATACCAATAGCTGCAAGCTTTTTCATATGTGTACATACTCGCTCAAAAGCTGAGTGGTGCGACACTTCATTTACATATGCTTGTATCGCAGTCGTTCGCTGTTTCGCTCGCACACATGTGTTGCGCGCAAAGCAAAATTTCTTTTCTGATTATCGCTCTTATTTATAGACCGATCTTAATGAAACTTTCAGGAATGCTTCTAGATCATATTATTTAAACACAAGCTAAGTAAGAAGAGTTTACGCTAATAAATGCGGACATAATTCGTTTAATTCGATTTGCTGGGGAGGGGGGAAAGTTATTGAACATCTAACAAACTTTTTCCCATTTTTAATGGGCACAGGGTATAATTACAGATATGTTGCAGCAAATAGAAAGTACTATTATTGCAACTATTCAAAGTAGTAAATTTAAATTCAATTATTTAGATAATTTAGATAATAAACACAGAATTTTATATAAAGTGAAGCCAAACAAAAAAGCAGCACAGAAAATTTATTAATCCGTAAATATATAATTTAAGACGAAAGGGTTCCTCTTGGATATTTCAATGGTTAACAAGGACCACACGGACCACAGGGGGACTTGAGGACCACACGGTCCGACTGGTCCACAATGTGTATTCCATGGAGTTGGAGCACACGGATAACATGGTCCACACTCGGGTGATTCGTATGGGCAAGGAGGAGAACAGGGTCCGCATGGTCCGCAAGGACCACATGGTCCGTTTCCACATGGTCCACAGCCAGTTCCGCACGGACCACAAGGTGCGGGTATATAAGGTCCTGAAGGCATCGTTAAGCCACACGGTCCACAATTTGGTACAGCGCAGGGCCCGCCGCATGGTCCACATGGTCCACAACGGCCGAGACCGCACGGGGAGCGCGGTCCACAAGGTCCACACGGTCCACATGGCCCGCAAGGTCCACAGGGACCACAACGTGTCTCACATACGGGATATTGATTGGTGGAGAAACAAGGAAGTGGACAACAGCCCCCACCTGGTGCGCATGGTCCAATTGGACACGGAGGACAAGCGGCACTTGGCTTATAATTGATAGGTCCATTTGGATAACAACAGTATTCCCTTGGAGGCGGTATGTCGATTGTTTGCGGCTTGGGCTGGCACAATATAGATTGGCAAACTTCTCTGGGCTCGCACACACGCTTCGGATAGCAGACGACATATGGGTCCGGAATCATGGACGGATAGTATATGACACGAGGTTCCCGAACCATTTGCGATACCCAAATCAGTTTCGGCACCTTGATAACCCGAGTCGCATCCACTACCTTTGGTACTGTGATTTGTCTGCAGCGATTAACAACCATGGGCTCCGGTACAATTTTCTCAGTAAAAACAACTCTCTTCTTGCAAATAAGCCGAGGCGGCTGTTGCACCGTAATGCACTTTGGAAATGGCGGCGGGATGCGGGGTGCACATTGCGGCAGAGCTTCCAATTGAGCGGCATTGTAGCATTTTGGCGAGCACTCAAAAGGTCCACAGCATGGATCACATGGGCTGCACGGTCCGCAAGGAGAACACATAATTGAATCAATTAAATTTAACTTTTTTTGAAATTTTATGAAATTTTTGGAAATTTATTTTTTTTTTGTTAAAATTTTGATGTTGGATTTGGAATTGACAAAGTTCTAATAGTTGAAATTTACAAAATTTTCCATAAAGAAAATTTTATTTTTCAATGGATACCATGATTCAAAATAGAATTTGTGAATTAAAGGCTGTTTACTTTTGACAAAGTTGAGATAGTTTAAAGTTTTCCAGAATCTCTTACTGTAAGATATGTATATAATAACCAAATACTCATAGTCATTTTTTTATTAATCAAGAAAAAATTAAACAAATAACATTTATTCAAGTAGATAATATTGGTTATTGAAAAAGAACCGAAGCTTGCCAAACTCAAATTTTAACTAAATAGTTTCGTCTAATGAACATGGCTATATCTTATCGCATTATATGGCTTCGAAACACCCCACAAAACATGAAAGAGTTCATAAGATTTAGTTAAAAGTGCTTCACATTTATTGTGGTGTTATTAACGATCCCAAACCAAAGGCAGCATCGGCAAGAGGGCCTAAAACAAAAGCCATCAGCAGGTAGGAAAAACAGCTAAGACGTGCAAATGCCGACAATTCATTAACAACCTCTCTCTTTCCTTTTTTTTTTTTTAGATGATGTCTTTCGGGTATTGCATAAATTATTAAAATTAATTATTAAAAATTATCAACGATAATAGAACACTTCATTAGCTGTAGGTATATGTAGGAAATGCAATGAAAACTATTGTACTATAAATATAGAAAGAGGGAAACGCTCGTGAGAAGCTTTTCAGAACTGAATAACAATAGACTAAAGCAAATAGAATCCTTCAGTCTTGCAAATAATATGTAAACAAATTATATTTATTAAAGACATTTCATTATTATAAATAAACCAGGCGAAAAGTTACAGTCGAGGTGCTCGACAGTATAAGACCCGGTATTCATATCTATGCCGTTATATACAACATATTATTACAATAAGTATTAATATAATAATACAAAGATTATTAATGGCAAGCGTGATATGTTAATTTGAGGGTTATGCTTTTCCACTCGAAAAGAATTGTCTAAGCAGCATTCATATTTTCATGTAAAAAACCAGTCGAAAAGGCTACAGTCGACCGCATTCGACAGTATAATACCCTGTACAGGCTTCTATATTAAGAGTATTTTGATAATAGATACTTTGATTAAAATAAAAGTAAGAACATAACAGGTGTTTAAAGAAAACCCCTTTGAAACTCTCATTTTGCATATGAATTCTTTGCTTGCTTATAGCAGCTAACTTTCACATATTTATACATATTCAATCAAAAGCTGAGTGTTACGACACTTAATTTACTTATGCCTGTGTCGCAGTAGTTCCCTATCTCGCTCGCACAAATATGCACACATGGTAAGCAGACGCATGTGTCACAGTCGTTCGCTGTCTCGCTCGCACACATGTGCTGCCTGCTGCTCTAAGATTCCGTGGAAAAATAACTTTTATTGCTGATTATCTGTCTTATTTACAAACCGATCTTGATGAAACTTTCAGCGTTCCTTCTACATATAATTCTTAACGCACCTGTTAAGTTAGAAGTGTCTACGTTGAAAAATGTGGCTATTATTCGTTTTTTTCGATTTGCGGGGGAAGGGGGGGAGGTATCCAAAATTTAAAATAAACTTGATCTGCGTATGGTATACAGGAACCTTGATGCCAAATTTGGTGTCTCTAGCTCTTATAGTTGCTGAGATCGACGCGTTCATACAGACGGACAGACGGACAGACGGACGGACAGACAGACGGACATGGCTCAATCGACTCGGCTGTTGATGCTGATCAAGAATATATATACTTTATAGGGTCGGAGATGACTCCTTCTGCCTGTTACAAAAATTTTTTTCACAAAGTTAATATATCCCTGTACAGGGTATAAAAAGAAGAGATATTCACCACTCTCTTCACATCAAATATTTTGTAATAAGCAAGAGAAATCGACCAAGACTCGAACTCAGGATCTCCTGAATGCTGTGCCAACGCTCTAGCACATGCGCCATTGCAACTGACGTCAAAGCCTAACAAATGCATAACATATTCTCGCATTCCTCTCATTGTCCGTTTTGCGAGTTTCTATTGCGTCAATGATTCTCTCTGAATATCGATCACTCTTAGAAAAGAGGGGGAATAGAGAGCGGCGGTAACTGAGAGAGAAATGCCGTTACTTTTTTTGCATTGCTGCATATGCGTGTACATGCATACATATATTTGAAATCAAATTTCTTACAAAACTTTGTTATTTCTTCTTCTTATGACATATTGGCAAAATTAATAAATAAAATAATAGTAAAAAGTTAATTTTTATAAATATATAAAACCAGTCGAAAAGGCTACAGTCGACCGCATTCGACAGTATAATACCCTGTACAGGCTTCTATATTAAAATAATTATCTTGATAATAGGTACTTTGATTAAAATAAAAGTAAGAACATAACAGGTGTTTAAAGAATACGCTTTTGAAACTCTCATTTTTTGCATACGAATTCATTGCATGCTTATAGCAGCTAACTTTCACATATTTATACATATTCAATCAAAAGCTGAGTGTTACGACACTCAATGCCTGTGTCGCAGTAGTTCCCTATCTCGCTCGCACACATATGCACACATGGTAAGCAGACGCATGTGTCACAGTCGTTCGCTGTCTCGCTCGCACAAATGTGCTGCCTGCTGCTCTACGATTCCGTGGAAAAATAACTTTTATTGCTGATTATCTGTCTTATTTACAAACCGATCTTGATGAAACTTTCAGCGTACCTTCTATATATCATTCTTAACGCACCTGTTAAGTTAGAAGTGTCTATGTTGAAAAATGTGGCTAATATTCGTTTTTTTCAAATTGCTGGGGATCAAATAAACTTGATCTGCGTATTGTATACAGGAACCTTGATGCCAAATTTGGTGTCTCTAGCTCTTATAGTTGCTGAGATCGACGCGTTCATACAGACGGACAGACTGACAGACAGACAGACGGACATGGCTCAATCGACTCGGCTGTTGATGCTGATCAAGAATATATATACTTTATAGGGTCGGAGATGTCTAATTCTGCCTGTTAAAAAAATTTTTTTCACAAAGTTAATATATCCCTGCACAGGGTATAAAAAAAGTGAAATAAAAAATGGTCAGCACCGAGACTTAAACTCGGGTACTCGGACAGAATGTCTTGTTATTGTTGTTGTTACATTTAATGCAATTAATTGTCGCTAAAGCTGCCATGAGCTTGTGGTAATTAGATATCTTATTAACTGCTTTGTTTATGTTTCACAAAATGTCCAGACATGAGCACACATTATGTGTGCCAAATCTGAAGTATGTAGCTATATATGAAGTCAAGTTATAAGTTTTATTCGATTTGCGTGGGCGGAAGGGGGCGTGACAAAATTCTAAAACAAACTTGATCTGCGTGCACACTATAGGAGTGTTGTCACCAAATTTGGTAGCTCTAGCTCTTATAGTCTCTGAGATCTAGGTGCTCATACGGATAGACAGACGGACAGACGGACATGGCTATATCGTCTCGGCTGTTGATGCTGATCAAGAATATATATACTTTATAGGGTCGGAGATGCTTCCTTCTGCCTGTTACATACATAGCACAAATACATAAGCCCCTGTACCCTTTGGGTACCGGGTCTAAATATTAACAGTCTTTCTTATAGCGATTGCAACATAGTCTCAGCCCCATTTGGGATACAAGTTCAAGAGGAACTAGCTTCTGTTTTCCAACTCTATTCAAGGTGCGTTACGCTTTGCTTGGCCTGATCTCCATAATCCCGAGCAGACATTATCACCCGTGTCCATTTCTTTTTGCTTTTATTTATTTTTTTTTTTTTGGCGCAGCAGTTCATTGACTTGCTTGTTGCCTTTCCGCCCAGCTGGTTATAATTTGGAGTGGGCCTTCTGTTACTCTCTCTCTCTCTGTCTCCCCCTCTCTCTCTCTCTCTTCTGTCATTTACTCTAACTGTTTTGCATTGTTTTATGGTCAGCATTACGCTTTTCGTGCCTATTTGTACATGGGAAACAACGCCATGAACATTAACAACAACACCAAAAGCAACGTGCAACAGTTTACATTCAAGGGGGGAAGTGGAGGGCGGCCGGAGCGTTAAGGTTGGCGGCTTTTACGGGTCTGGGGGGTCACCCTCGTTGTTTGCTCTGGGTTAGAAGTTGCACTGAGCAACATTTACCGTTGCTTATTTAATGTCACACGTTTCTTTGGTTGACTGTAGATACATATATGTAATCGTATGTTGCAAGTGCGAGAATGTGTGGCAATTTATGTGCTCCACATAATGTGATTGTAATTAGTTTTGTTTTTTTAGTTTTAGTTTTTAGCCGATTTGTCAGTCAAGTTCTTTGAGCGTCACGTCTGACTCATTTGCCATGTTTGATGTTCTTTTATTATAAGCCATGAATTACCATGAAATTGTTGTACTTTAAAAGCGTGATAAAGCCAGATAAACGTATGTATATATGTATATATAATGAAGATATGTGTAGCTTCAACATTGAATGCATCTCTTTATCGGTGAGCACCTTAAGCCCTGAAACACCTTATGCCAATGCATTTGTAAATGAAGTTACCTAAACTATGATCCTTTAATCATAACAACAGCTGAGGCATTTATAGAGATTGTTAGCAACTCAGAGTTGCGAAGTATCTTTAAAAAGATATCTACATTAACGAGTAGCTTCATTGAGGCTATAAGATTATCTTATCTGCAAGTATGTCCAAAGTTTTCTTAAGAAATGCAATATATATTCATTCAGACTCTCTCTTAGAATCTTTAAGACTTTCCTTATATTCTATTTCGAGGCATAGCTTTATAGATTTTTAACTCAATTAAAAATGAATAATATTTCAACCCATTAAACCAATTTTCACTTGAAGTTGCCCTATGAAGATGGGGCAACGATAGGGGCTACTCTCTGGTGCTAAACAACCGAAAATAAACGAGAAACATTAATCATGCTAATGGCCCAACACTATATTTCACTCGCTTCGGAAACTACAATCCAGAAAATTAGTAACAAGAGCCTCCAACATGGGTGACTGCGCCCCAAGGCGGCAACGGCAGCGGCGATGACAACGGCAGGGGAAATTGCACAAAGGGAAAACAATTTTTGCAGGCTGTAAGGCGGCCAAGCGGGCAGCGTTTTCCACATCGGCGCACAAAAATTAGCAAAGAGATCAACCTAATAAAATTGGCAACACATTGCAAGAGTATATACATACAAGCTAACTATATACTATTATATACCTTTCCATCGATGGACAAAATGCAAATCTCCAAGCACAGCAAGGGAGCTTGCATTGGCTGGCATTAAAAGAGATGAAAATGCTCGACATGCAAAAGTTGAAAGTAAAAGGAAAGCATTTTTCTATTCGGTTCAGCAGCGAAGGCGGCTGCGGCGACTTTCCCAGAAAAATGCCGGACAAAAATGCAATCAGCAAATGCTGCCTCTGGACTCCGTCTCTGTCTCCCTCTTCATCTCCATATCTGACTCCAACTCGTTTGTCTCTACGCGTGGGTGTGACCCGAGTTTGCTGCGTCCAAGGCTGGCGAAAAGCGAGACAATGACCACATCTGATAAAAGCCAAATGGTTTTGAATTGTTGCCACTTTCCATGCTGCTGTTGATGCCAAATGACAGGGAGCGAGGACAAGCAAAGGCAGAGACGCTGTCTTCTAGGCGCATTCATTGTTTAAACTGCCTGACTGCTCTGCATAAATTAACTACATTGCAAGTCAGAGCTAATCTCAACATTGTGCCACCACAAGCTGCCTCTCTTGGCCACAACAAAAGCCTTTCAATTAAACATCAGCACGTTTTTATGTCTGCTTCAACTCGGTCTGCAGCCTAGATAAAAAATGGATTTTAACGCCAAAAAAAGTTCGACAGTTGCCAGTTGCCAAAAAAAAAACAACAAAAGGCCAAACAAGCTGTGCAGCAATTTAACATGCATTTTAAGTACAGTGTGCACTCGGAACATGCAACAAATTCAGCACATACTATATATAGATACAACTTCTATAGATTTATATTTATATTTATATTTATATGGATTTATTACTTTAATTCTTTGCCCAGCATCAGCAGCTGTCGTTATAGCTAAGTTGGACTGTAAGTATATGCTATTGAGGCCATTACGAGTTGGGGAACTGCCTGCCGCGTCAGACTGTGACTCATGGACACAGACAGACCCCATATTGATACAGTTTTCCGCAAAATGAAAATTGTGCATATGCTGCTAAATAATGTATAGGCTTGCCACAGCCACAGTGGTGGCAGGGTGGTCAGGAGGGAGGAGAGAGGAGGGTGCGCAGCTGGTTCGACTGCACAGAAGAATCAACTACATTCAAGCAACTTTCCTTTCTTGCAGTTCTAATTAACCAAGTAAATAATCGGAAGGAGAATGAATTAAAATCATTTTAATTAATCATTTAATGACAATTCTGAAAGGGGAAAGTGTGGCAAGAAGAGTTATAGCGCGAAGAGGGAGCAGAGGGAGATTGAGAATTCTGGTTGCTGCAGAACGCGTTTCCTTCCTCAACATCTTAGAACGACGACAACTTCTCTGTTTGGCGATGAAGTCGAACATTACAATGGAGTCTTTATTCGATACTTCACAGCAAATACAAAGCGAAGAACTAAGAGGATTTATAAAGAAAAAAATATATTATTAAATTGTTGATTATTGATTCAAGTTGACTAAATGCGCATTTAATCAGAGTCTCAAAAATAATTACATGATGTCAGACTGAAATCAAAACATTTCTCTCTGATAAATGCGATTCCGACATTCGACTTTGATAAGTGGGCAAATAACAATAATAATAATAATAGTTAATGACGGGTGTTAACATTATTTTTATATTGCGCAAATTGACATTGACAAAGCTAATATTTAATAATAAAAATAGAAGCTATTAGAAGCTAAACTAAATAGTCGTACAGGGTAACTTCTGGTCTAACAATCCCTCCCTCTCTCTCTCTCTCTATATATATATATATCTGTCTTTCGTCTTCAACATTCTCACTTGTTTACAATTAAATGTTTAGCCATTTGGGGACAACACGATGCGAGAGTTTTCACTGACCGTTGCCATAAATGTTCATAATGATAGCCTAATTTGTGATAGACCATCTTCGAATAGGCCAGCATTTACTTATTAGAAATGCTTACAAATCAGCGACATTAACGACAACAATTTTCTTGCCGCGGCTTTGTCTTTGTCTCGCAGGCGGTTAGAAAGTGCCGCGTCTAATATTCATAATAAAACGATAGACTAGAAACAAGACACAAGAAACAAGAAAGATATGAATGGACGGACAGACGGATGGATGGACAGCACTTTCCCAAGGCAAACTGAAGCGACGGTCATGAGAAGACAACATGGCCAAGTGATGCTGACGTTAACTGGCAACTTGCAGTACAAAAAGTAGAACAAAACAACAAGAGGAAAATTGCGGCAAACAACTTGAATTTCTTTCTACAACTTTCTGAGTAATCAAACGGCGGGTCGAGTGTTGAGGGGAGGGAACTACCGGCATATGCATTGCAATTTACTCTCGATGCGTTCGCAATACACACACAACACACGTTGCCGTTGTTACAGCCTCTGAAGTCAACATGGCGTATGCGCAATGTGCATTTAGATGAGCTTGAAGCACAGCATATGGGCCACAACAATTACGGCTGCAAATTAAGTTGTTTTGTTTTCCTCTGGTTTGCTGTAGCTGTAGCTATGCGGGCGTTGGACGGTGTGGGCGTGGCAAGGCAATTATGTCCATCATTCGTGTAGAAAAAGTGAGCAGCTACAAAGCCAAGGCGAAGGGGCAGGGGGCAGGGGACCATCTGCATATGAGAAATGTGTGTGCAGATTGCGAAAATGTTTTGATGTGCGCAGGAAAAACCCGATCGCCACACAAATGCAACTATTCAGCTTAATGTTTTCTGCTCCAAAAAGCGCAAAGCGTCTGGAAAATAGTTTTTCTTTAACTGGCGAAATGAAAATGAAAGGGAATAAATGTCATGCAGATATATGCAAAAATGTAAAAAAGAAAAAATACAAATAATAAAAGTTGCGTGTTTAATTCCCATTTGACAACGTCATCTTACGCTTACCTTGAACTTTGCGATTGGTACTTAAAAAGTTTCTCAATCAGAATGCTTTTTTTTCCTGCTGTTGTTGTTCATTAATTATTGCGCATTACACAACGTAAGGGAAACAACAATAAGTTTGATGTGCCTCAGGGGAGAAAACAAATTAGAAAATTGTTCGCTTCTAATCGCATTGCTGACATTTGGAAAAGTTTGTACTAATTGCATGCGCAAAGACTGAACTTGGATAATAACCAACAGATCATTTTGTTGTGTTTAACATGAAATGAATTTAACATGTGATGTAGGAATAGCGAGAAAACATTACCAACAATTTAAATTGAAAGTGTAAATGAAGAAAAGTGAAACTTAGCTTCTATCATGGTTAACTTAGAGAAGAATACCATTCACATACATCACAAATATATGATATGATAATGTGGTTTAATCGTTTGGTTCATACCCTTTAGCTAGCTCAATATGTACTTTTTATTTTTCCCCCTCCGCCGCACAAGGATCAGCTGAAATTAACAGGATTAATAACTTCTTCTGTTATTATGAACTGCTTGGCATATACGCTCAGTATAAGAGTTACTGCATGCCAAGTGTGGTGACTATAACTCTAATACACAGTTGACTCAGCTGTTGATGCTGCTGCAGAATAAAAGTAAATACTTATAAGATTAAGTATAAGTATACAATTATACACAGTTAAAAGGCCCTCTTCATATTTGATGTTTACAGGGTATTAAAAGGGGTAAAATTAATTCAAAATATGCGCGGTCGATTCATTCATGAATTATACACATACCGTGCTGTGCTTTATGACTGTCAAAGGTTCAAACACACACACACACTCACGCAGACGTCACACACATTAACCTCGCGGGTGTAATGTTATTTCTTTTTGCACTCACTTTTTCGCTGCGTTCGTAGTTCGCTGGGAATTTCGGAGAGCTGGAGACGCCAAAAAATGCTGATGGAGATGCCGAATGCGGCGTTAATGGTGACGGTGTCTGCGACTGCGAATGCGATTGCGACTGCAGCGTCAACTGCAGCTGCGACTGCGACTGCGACATGCGCTGATGATGCAGCGACGAGAGCGTTGGCGTTGACATCGACAACGATGTTGGGGTCATGATTAAATGCCGCATGTTGTTGTAGTTGTTGTTTACACTTTATTGTAATTGTTGTTGCTGTTGTTGTTACAGTTGTGTTGATTTGAACAATACACTAATTTTTCACTCTCTTCTTTGTTGTTGTTGATTTGAAATTTCCACAACTCAACTGAACTGATCTCAACTCAGCACAGTTACATTGTTTATATTATTTACTTTTTGTTTGTTTGTTGTTTTACTGTTTTTGCTAGTTACTCTTTGCCTTTCATTTGATGTAAATGTCAATTGTCTTTGTGGCTCTAAACATTTTGCACGCCGCCTCTCTACAATGTTGAACATATAAGTTGGATTAGAGGGGGAATCTGCGGGGGCTCAGACCTTTAACAGCTGCTGGGGCTGCGAATGTTTTGGCCAGGCATTGGCACAAATGGGTTACGTTCCAATTGCCGCATATAATAAATAATAACAAAAATAATTTACAGAACGCTATCGTTCTCTCTCGCTATCGCTCTCTCTCTCTCTCTCCCTCTACCTCTCTCTTTGCTCGTATTCTCTCTGATCTTAACAGAAATTGCTTTAAAGTTCGGACAGCTGAGTTCCCAGCATATTGACAGAGTATGCATAAATGATGTACATATATACATCGTTTATGCATTTACTATTGCTTTCTCTCTTTCCCCACAACTTCTAGTTTTCTTAGCATATTTTAATTGTGTGTATTTGTGCCTTATCTCTTATCATCATCGACTACCTCTTTTGCCGTATTTCTATTTCTCACTCCTCACCTCTGCTCCTTCTCTCTCTCTCTCATACTCTTACTGCTCTTTGCCTTACACTCGTTATCAGCGAACTGTCGCCATAAAAACACTAACAACTGTTAGAACTTACTTCATCCATTTTGCTTTTCGTTTTATTCGTTCGATTTTTGCAAGGGAAATGAAATTGAATTAATTTTGCATTGACATTTTGGAGGGGGGACGTCGCGACGTCAACTTTTGTTTTTAATTTGTCTCTTCTGGTACGTGGCGGTACGTGTTTGCTTTGCCATTATCGGGGTACTCTTATTTTTGGTACGCTGAGCATATCAGCAAGTGATAACCGCTGAAACCATTAAAAAGTCGTAAACATTTTAGATAAATAACGCATACGCCACCGTTGCGAGCCACATGCGAAACACAGAATATTCATATTTCTTGACTAAAGCAAACTTAAATACTATAAATTAAATTCAAGTTATGCTAAGATGCGTATTGTAGAGCCAGTTTATAGAGGGAAGCTTGATTTGAGTATTTATTATAATTATTAAATTGATCTCATATCGAGTATTAATATTTTTGACTAACTATTCCACTTTTAGCTCTAGTCAACCATTTTTAACTTTATTTTAACTTTGTTCTATGTTTTTTAAAGTCAATTTTTGATGCTGTTTCTTTTTAAATCATTTTATTTATTCACTTGTATTTTTATAACAAATTGATATGACAGATGTTTTCATATTGTAAGAAGTTGGCAAGTCAAGTGAACAGACTAATTAATTATCCCTGCTAACTGTTTATTTATTGTTTTATTCCCTCTCTCTCTCTCTCCCTCTCAATCTCTGTCTTTATTTTGAATTGAGCTGTTTTTTATCTGCCTATCACGTTTTTATTCAACTGTGGCCTCCCCCATGATCTAATCAACTTGTCGTTTCATTTGATTAACAAGAACAACAGCAAAGTCTGCTGCAGATAATTGACACAACACACTCTTCTCCTCACAAATTTGCCGTCGCAGTTCACAGATTATATAACGTCATTTTGGTCATTTAAACTGAGCAACTGAGAGACTCGCGGCTAATTATTTGTGAGCAGCGCCGTCAGCAGAGCAGTTGCCGTCATCGTCAGCGTCAGCAACGGCAACGACGACGACCGAATTACACGCACCGAATATGTCCGAAGGCCACAGAAAAACTCGCAGTTTTTTTTTTTTTTTTGGGCAGACAAATAAGTAAATAAACATGCACAAAAAGCGGGTCGTCGCATTAAAAATTTCATCAACATTTTAACAGCATTCTATTACGATGTTTCCATAATTTTCTTTTCCACTGCAGCTAGCGCTGCACTCGATTGCGAAATGCAAAATTGCACGCGAAAATTGCAACAACAAACGCACCAATACAAATGCGGTGGGTGGAGAGAGGTGGGGTGGCGCCGTTGACTATGAACAGGCGCAGCGCGGCGAGAAAAGCGCGCACCAAGTGAAATACAAATTGTAACTAACACAGCGCAGCGACTGCCAAACAGCGCAAAGCCTACGACGCAGACAGCGGATAGCGGACAACGGACTGCGGCAAATGCTCAGAGCGCCGTCGCCGCCGCTGAGCGAGAGTGGCGAAGGTAAAAGCCACTAACGACAACAGACGGCAGGCAGCAGCAGCCACTGCCGCAGCTACAGACAAGCAGAAACAACAACAAAAAACCTTTTCAGCACAGCTCACACAGAGAGCAGTAACGGGAGAGCGAGCCAAGATCGTGGTGACTCTCAAACTCCAAACAAACATTTAATATACTGGTGGAGCGGCGCACACAGCTGATGTGCTGCTGCTGTGGTGAAGTTGCCTTTGGTGAAAAGGTCATACAGAGCTTTTGCTTTAGTGTTTATGTTTGTTATTGCGTTTTGCTTTTGCCATTACAACCGAGAGAGAAAGTATTGCGCGGGCTCTCTTGTTAAATTTGTTGTTGTTGCCTCTTTGCTTCTGAATTTGTTTATTATTTAATAGCATTTCGCATAGTATTTTGTTATTGGCGAGCTTTAGAGCGTGGGTGTATGTCTGCGTGCATTGAACTTGACATAAAACTCAACTAATTGTTGCTACTGTAGCAAGGCGTTGTTTTTATTATATCTTTTAATTGCGTGAAATTTGAGGCGCGCTAATTGTGGGTTACTTTGTGTGAGCGACTTGTGGTGGAAATGTGTGGTGTCTGGTGTGGAGTGTGTGGTGAAGATATGATTTGCGTGTGTCTGCGGTTACATGTTAATGAACTTGGCCAGTTTTGTGGGTGCTGAATGTTAAATGATAATCGGCAAGCAGTGGGCATGCGGTAAAGGACACGGGTAAGGTTGGGAAAGTGGGTCACACTTACAATCCAAATGACGTGGGTATAAGTTCTACTAATGACCTATTTGTGTTTCTCTTATAACACTTGGCAATACAATCCCGTCACGACTCACTTAATCATCACGAATATACAAAAGTAGAAATTATAACAATGAAATAATAGAATGTCTTCAACTAATCAAATAAAACACATTTGTTTTTAGTATGTTGTAGGCGTACGTGTGTCGCTTTTTCTCCACTGCAACAGTCTAACTTTCATTTTTATTTATTTTTTAGGTTTTTCGTTGAAATTTTAAAGCTTTGACGGGAACTCTCTTGGTGAGAAACTGGATTGTACGCTGCAGACTGCCGTAAATAGAAAATGAGAGTCAGCACGGTCATAGCGATCGAGTTCAATAAAATGATAAAAAAAAACAGAGACTAAAGTAACCCAGACGAAGCTAATCGACTGGAAGTTACCCTATAACCAGAAACAGTCAACAATACTAGAAACTATATATAAACTGCAAGCAGTACATTGCTCGGTTATTAAAGCTACTCAGCGATGTTAACGCCTAATGCCACCAACATAATCTAACTAACATAACAAGTTATGCATAACAAGTTATTATTTACTATGTTTGATCGAATTTACTCACCCTATCCATAAGCTGTTCCTCATTGCGCTTGCGTCGTGCAGGTGCACGTATAATGCGACCAGCATCTGGAGCGTCCATAGTTTCCAAGTTTCTCTTTAGTGTTTAGGATCAAATAAAGCTTGAAGGATAAAAAGAGAATGTATTTAAAGAAAATACTACATATGTTGTCTCTTCATTTTTATTATTCTTCCCTATGATATTGCACTGCTTGCTCAAAAATACATTCGTATTCCAAATCATTTAATGAAATAATTTAATCGACATTTTTTCTACGAAGACACTTTATTTATGAATATTATATATTTCAATAATAATACTTTAGATTTGAGTCTTTAACATATTATATTATTTACGCTCATACGTAATTATCAGTCGTGACACACACCCTTGCTCTTACATGCACGCACTGCTTGTTAGGTTAAAGAATTAGCTACTTGGTTGCTGCCACTGCTACACGTTCCACAGTGAGCTCTTTGACGTGTGGTTTTGAACTCGCATTAATTGCGTTCCACACTGATCTTGTATCAAAAATTTATTACAGAACTATAAGAAAGCTTCGCTTCCACATGGAAATTGTAACTCGTGAGAGAATCGATCGGACACAATTTTAAATTGTATATTAATTAGAAAATTGTAATAATTAAAGATTTATTTAATACTCACTTTTATTTCAAAGTCGCAGAGCTCCGCATTTTGTTAGGCATGTGTAAATGATATCTTCGCAATTTATTTTGGCAGTTACAATTCCGTTAAGTATGGTTTCTTATCTTTAATGGCAATTAGTTTGTATGGAAGCAATAGTTGCAGTAGTCGTTTATCAGAGCTGTAAATGGACAGATACAAACATTGCATTAGACCAATCAATTGAAAATTCTACAAAGCCAAAGGGGTTTTCCACAAAATGCATTTTTAAAATTGATTAGATGGCCAACTATATTGAAAACCTCTTTCTCTTTTTTCTTCATTGTTCAGCAAACTTTTCCTTGCAGTAGCGTGAATAAAACATAAACCTCAAGCTCAATTATAGCCAAGGAAACTTTCGCTTGTCGTGGACAATCAAATTAAACTTTTATGTTGAGACGAAACTCAATTGAGAACTGTCAACTTATTAAAAACTGAACCACAAATGAGCTTAAAGGCTAGCTAGATATTGATAAAACTGTTTAGCATGCCACCAGTTTACTTGACTTAAGGACAGAAAATGGACAACAACTAAAAATGGGCAGCGATCAGTCTGCTGATGTCTAGATACAAATACAAAATACAAAAACAGATAGAATTGTGACGTCTGCTGACTTATAGATACAGGTACAAAGCCTAAAGTTACAGTCGTGACGTCAGTTGAATGATTCACATGGGTTGGCCGTATCTACCGACACTTTCCATTTTGTAGTGCCTTTCTGAGCGATAAGAGGTAACTGCAAAATGCAAATTCTCGCTTATCAAAGCTCGTATTTGTTACCTGTTGGCTGTGTCGTTTATTTGGGATTGAAAGACAAGGAAATACATTTAATTAATGCGCAAAGGCGTAACAACAACAACAGTTGAAGCATGAAAACTATCAACAACAAAAACAACAACAATAAGAAGAAGACAATGTCTAAGTGATTACAAATACAAAGCGAGCGCGTGAAACCAAAAAAAAGTGTGGCTGAAAAGCGTGGAAAAGCAGCTGAAAAGAGCTTGCCACCTGCAACTGCAACGGCAAATGTAACTGCAACAAACTGTGGCAGACAACACACTTATAAAAGCAACGTTGTTTTTGTTTCCCTCACGTTCGTCTTGTGCGATTGCAGAATCTTCCTTTTGCATAACGCAAAAGATGCCGGCGCCAAGTTGCAGAATTGAATTGCAGATGAGCTGATGGGCCGATGTAGACAGCTCTCTTGAAGGAAAAACCTCCTCAAGGTGTTGAAAAACTGTTTGCAATGGCACAAAAACATGAAAACATCTGAATTATAGCACCTGCGTTTGCTTCTGTCACTAGAGAAAATACTTTTAACTGTAAGATTTGTTGCTAAATCAATGTTAACAAAAATAAATATATATTTAGACTATATGAAATCTACAAAATACATACAAAATACATAATTAAGACTCTTGGAAATTGTGTAGCAATTAACCGCGCGATGAACGACAAAGTCGTTAAAACCTTTTTGGGGTCAGTTTGTCAGTTCGTCATTTCGTCAGTTGGACATTTCGTCAGTTCTCTAATGAAGACATTTCGCAAGCAAATATTAAACATTCAAATTAGCATGCATTAAGATTAAAGATGCACATCGATATGGCAAACCTTTCACATGGCACACGTGCCTGGTCACACTTTTGACCTCTTCGCTCCCCTCCTGCAACCCTGGTATTTAGCAAAGTTCAAAAGCCTTTCCGCTTAATGCGACCCACTAAAAAAATAACTGCAAAAACGACACGTTTACTACAAAAGAGAGATGCCAAACTAAAGAGATTGAGGCGGAGACTGAGATTGGGAAGATAGGACGAGGTAGGCCCTGAGATGGGGACGGCGGGCCGAGGCCAGACAAAGACTCAGACAAAAGCACAAGCCCCAGAAATTTGGGTCAATTGGCTCAGTGGAAGAATGAATAAAAAAAAAAAAAAAAAATTGTTCTCAACGCTCGCTGACAATAATAACCGCAAGATACAAGAGAATCAGATAGACCAGCATTATACCCCAATAGCCCACAGTTGACCAAAGTTAAAGAAAGAAAGCGAAAGAAATAAACTCAATAAAGCAGAGTGTAAGCTGGATGATATATGACTGTATATATATAGCGCTGACAACAGATTATAAACATCAATTAAAGTGGCAGAAGTTATGCCATAAATTCTGCCTGACAATTTTCAATCTCCGGGAGAAATTAAACCAAGAAGTTTTTTTTAATTTTTTGCAACATCTTTATAAAGGTGGTGACATTGTCATTTCAGTTGAGAAATAAAGCAAACTGCGCCACATCTAGACTTATTGACAGAGAGACTCTTGAATTATTGTTGCTTCTGTCAATAAGTTGCATTTATTTATGGCTCTGTCAATAGCATAAGTTATCTAAATGATAATGACAACAACTTAACAGAATTGCAATAAACAATATCATTTTATTAAGTTGCTACAATTAATTCTTAGGTCAGCGAAGATAAGAACAAATGCCGATATATATATATATATATTTTATTCTAAGCATTAAAGCTCAATGAACTTTCAGCTGAGTTCGAATATATTCTACAATTAATTGTAAATACCTTTAATAATGAGTTATGTTTAATATCATTACAATTGATTTATCGGTTTCTTCATACTTCCTACCTACTATTCCCAGATATCTTAGCTATCGAATCGGCTCTGGTCAACAACATATCATATTATAATGAATTACGTCGTTTAATTCCTAGAAATATTTAGCAAGGAATTGACTTTTCCATATCTAGAATTTATAGGCAATGCTTGGCTGACGCTTCTACATTTATTTACGTTTTTGGAAACTTCATAAATATTTGCAGCTGGTGTGAGGTGAGACAGCTGGGAATTCATCACGATGACAATACTGTTTCCAAGGGCAACAACCTACCTATTCGTTGATTTTGTTGTTGTTATTATTGTTTATATGGCAAACTTTTGCTTACTATATTTTCTCGTTTTCGCTGAGAATGCAAAAGCATTCGAGAGTCTCTCTACACTGAGGGGGAGACAGGAGGGGGAAATCGACACAATTCATGGATCATTTGGCAGCGCAGCATTAAAAATTGCCTATGAAGAGCAATATTTAAGCGCAACGCGGAGGAGGAGGGGAGGGGAGGGGTGGGAGGTGAAAGAGAATGAGCAGATGGAGAAGGCCTTTGACATCGCTTCGGGAATTGTTGTGAAACTACGCGAGAATGCAAATTGAGTTCAATGAATTTGTGTGTCAACAGTTTGCCATTTCTGACTTTAATTAACGCAATCGATGAACCCAAAAAAATATATAAAATATAAATACTTTCTTAAATGAAGTGGAAAGCTGAAATTAATGTTTCATGAGCTTCTCCTTCGCTTATCTTGCGACTCCACTGTGGAAGCTGCTGCTTTTAACGATCCAAACGCTGCACTAATGATTTTTCTCAAGCGATCGAAATCGCTGTGGGAAGAATGAATTACACAGTGCAACACAACTTTTTTTATATATTTGTACACATAACAAAAAGGGAAAATAAAGATTGGAAAAAGAGTACAAATTTAAAAGTAAATATATTAGAATCAGAGATAAACGTATCTTTGATTCCTTTACTCTGACTATAATATCAGCAGAGTTTAGCCGTTCATTTTTACAATATTATTTGGAGATATGTATATATATATATATAGATACATACACAGTCTAATGAACTAATTCTTCTAACTAACATTATATTTTAATGCATTGCTCAGCTTTTAGATAGCACATTCAACAGGATCTTATCCAGTTTCAATGACTTTTCGATATGCTTACTCTATTGATATGCTTACTCATTTGCTGAAACCACAATTAAAGTTCGTTGATTTGTTGGTCAGTGTAATTAAAGAAAGGCAGCAATAAAAAAACGCCCCCAACAGAAACAGCAGCCGCTTCCAGAGACGAGGCAAGTAAATTCAAATGCCATGCAAAAATGCAATCAAAAAGCGCCTCAAAGAAGGCGGCGCGAAATGAAAGACGGTTGCGACAAGTACTACAGCAGATGGACGCAGGGGACGGAGAGGGGCAACTGTAGGGTGAGGTAGTAAGGGAGTTGTTGTTGTTGTTGCACGATTTTGGCGCCTCAAGTGTTAATAAAATGCTTGCAGTTAAGTTACCGTAACACATGCGGACATTTGGTGAAGATGTTGCAGTGATGGAGGGGGATGGGGAGGGGTTGGGGCAGACACACATTTGCGGCAACATTTGCAATATTCGATGCGAAATGAATTGCAACCAAATGTGAGGCGGCTGCTGTGTTGTAAGATGATTGCATTTCTTTTCAATGATTGGCAATGCGATGCTCCAAGCAGCATTCAACATTAAATACATACATACATGTACATACATATGTGTTCACATACAAATACACACACGCACACACACACACACATCGTAGTCACAGTCAGTCAGCGAGACAACCTGAAAACTGGGCAGACAAACGGGCGGGGCAACTTGAGCCGCAACTAGAGGCAACATGCAACAAAAACAGAGCAAAGGAATTTGCATGATATGCTTGCCATATGCAAATACTTACAGCACACTCAGAGAAATTATGTGGCATGTAAGTTGAGATGGAAATATACATGTGGAAATGAATCACATCTCCATCAAAACTGTATCAAGTGAATATACAAGCCTTGATTGATTTTTTATATAATTTTGAAAGTTAAATAAAATAAAATATTTACAAATTTAATTTCTCTTGACTTTGCTCGATTTTCTATTCTTTTACTTTAAGCAAATGTATGTATATTATGAATAGAATATTTGGCTATCTGTAAGTTTGAATTAATTTAAATTATAATATGGAAACCAAATTTGAATCGCAACTTGACTTCTGACTAAGTTTATGGAATTTAATGTTTTTATGAATTATTTATAGCATCTAAACTAACTTATCATAGAGATTTCGACTAGATAAGATGTCATTAAAATAAACAATCTATTAATGTCTACATTTATTGTTATAGCATTGGAATCATTTATTTAAAGTTTAAAAATTAATGCAGAGTTCTGTGTTTCGAATAGAACATTTGTTATAATGATTGAGTAGAATAAATAGGTATTAACTCTTATCCACTTAAGCTGAAGCATTTTGGATATATAGAATTATTTAATATTATTTTAAAACTTCTCTACAGTTATCAAATTAAACTAGTTTCCTGATTTGAATAATAAATTGTAAAACAAAGACAAATTTGTTATACATATATTGCTGAGTTTATTTTTACTATTTTGAGGATATTTTGTAGCATTTGAAGCCAAAATATATAGTATGAATAGCATGTTTTAACTAGAAGATTTGGCTCTGTGTAACGCTAAGGTGTTAAAGCCTCAGATCGACGTTGCACTTGGCTGCAAAAAAGCGAAAATGCAAATACGTATTCACATAATTTTTTTTGACAGCCGAGTAAAAAACACCCGCCGTAGACAATGAGGCTGCAGAAAAAAGGCAGAAGAAAAGCACAAAGTGAAAAATTCCACGGAAACTGCGAGGCCAAGTGGACGTGAACTGCATAACTGCATAGAAAGTGCAACTGGAAACTGAAAACTGGCAGAAATTAAATGAGCGTTAAATTTGCCAAATTATTAGAAAGAGGAACAATTGTTATAGGGCCTATTAAGAGCACAAAGCTAAATAGTTAGCGGTTATTATTATTGTGATTGTTATTGCGGTTGCCTTGTTTCATTAGCATTACCATTCAACGGGCGGTTCAACGACCCCCTAAAAGCCAGACTCTCTCTTTCTTAATGAAGCTAAAAGCAAATACATTGACGTACTTATGTCTAAGACAAAGATGAAAGCATAAAGAGCAGTTGCCAGTAGTTATATGAAATAGGCAAATAGTAAACTTAAAAAGTACTCTTATGACGTCATTGCCAAGCTTCAATTGCAGTTATCAAAGTTACACATTGTACTTGTTTTTTATTTGGCATTAGCTCATTTGTTTGGAATTAACTTATCAAAGCTTTAGCGATAACATTTGCCAAACAACAACAAAAGTAACGACATGAAAGCTCCCTCTTTCTCTCTCTCTCTCTCTCTCTGTGCAATGAAAGTCCAGAGACTTTCGTCTCTGCCCATAACAATATGTCATAATATACAACGAACGCTCAGTCGATCGTGCCAATTGTTTTATTGCGCCTCTCATATAAAATGCTTTGACGCCTCTGGCATCATTATCATCGTCTGACGAATGTTTAGAAAGTGATAAACAGTTATATTTTTGTATGCCTTTCTTTCTATTTTGCTATGATAGCAACTATCTGATAAGCTGTCTTTCGCCTGAACGTCTAAGCAGTCTTCTATTGTTTTCCTACCATAATCAAGACTTTAAACAACACCTGATCTACCGATCAGTTTTTTCCAGTTTCCTATCTACAAATCTAGCTTAGAATTTATTATTTGTTGTGCAAGTTTACTTTAAAAGAGAACATTTTCCAGAAGTTCTATGATCGCACTAAATGATCGTTTATTTTTAGATTATTTTGTAACGGGTTACTTATCAATGTAGATCTTCAACAAAGAGTTCATTATTTTCTAAAGGTTTGAAATAAAGTTTTAATTTAAAGAAGAATAATAGTTTCCCGATTCCCTTTCCATGTTAGCTTTCCATATAATTCAATTAACTCGACTTATGGTTATTTCATTTATAGATAATTAGTTTAAATTTTAATTTAAATTTCTTTAAATTCATTTACTGTGCATGTTTGATATTATTTAGATAGAGTCATTATCATAATACTATTATTTACAAATGCGATTCATTTGCAGCCAAAGGTTTTAGTTGCAGATTTAAAAAATGCAAATATGGCCGCAGAATGACTGACATACTCATAATTATGTAAACAGTCGCTAGATATCAATTCAGATTAAATTTTTAGCAACCAACAAAGCCCAACAGACTGTAAACATTGCTTGCATAGCTGCAAATGTAATTAATATGAGATTGCTAGCAACACACGCTTCTGGTTTGTCGTCTGTCCATAGAGACTGATTAGAAGTGCTCACAACAGAGAAACAGAAGAGTACAGAAACCGAGTTGAGTAAATGAGAATATTATATGTAGCGTAGTGTAGTGTAGTTTAGAGCAGAGTTAAAGGCTGTCAGCTGGCGTTGGTCATATCAAATAACCTTCAAGTGTACAAACATGCAAACTAACAAACTGGAAGCCAGCCAACCGGTTAGATGCACACACTTCTTACCCACACACACAACCCATATACATACATATATCATTTAGTTAGGTATGCGCAGCCTATAACAAAATTAGAAAAACTGCAACACATTTGCGGGAGAATCGAGGGGGGGAGAGAGGGATAGAGACTGTTGACGGGCAGACTGTTCTAAGCCAGACCAGCCCTGTTCCTCCCTCCTTCTCACTTGCATAACTGCAGCAGCAGAGCGGAAACTGTTGGCCATAATGCCCATGTGTGTTAGCCAACGTCAACTGCTGGCCAACTGACCACAGCTTAATCGCAGTTGTAAAGCATTTCTTGACGCATTTCCTATTTAATATGCGATATCCATACAACTGTCAGGTAATTATCGATACCTACTCACACTTGTCGTTAAAGACATGACGAATTAATTTCCATAATCAAACAGGGCGTGTGCTTAACCTGTGGGAGGAAAGTCGTCAGAACGACGCGTCGTCTACTTATCAATGTTTTAGCCATTTAAGTAGTTAGCTCCAGTTTGTAACTTAAATATACTTTTGTATGTAACAATATATTGTTCATACTTATTTACATATTTCAACATCGCGTTGAATTGCGATGACGCATGGGGGAAATTGGAAGAATTGGGAGCTTAATAACTGATGCAGTGACTCCACTCGGAGGTCGCTTTGTACTCGTAATCTGCTCGGTCAACTCTGAGAGATTGATTGTTGCTGCTCTGGCTTCAAGACCTTGTCGCACTTGACTTGTGTGTGGGCTGCCACAAAAAGCCAATATCCATTTAAATGCGTACACAAATATCAATTAAAACATTTGCTTGGCTCAATTAACGAGGCTTAAGCAGACACTGACCTTTGGCTGACTTACAAAATTTCAAGTTTAAGTAGCTTTTGCCAGGCATTTGAACCGTTGCGCTGTGTGAAGGTCATTTCGCTGTTTGTATTTCATGGTTTTTTGGGTCACGGCATCAAGTCTAAGTACTTCTAACTGTTTGCAGCCTTCGGAGCTACAATGATTTATTTTATTTTACTTTTGATTAATCAAGTTACAGCAAAACTTTAAACTTAAAATAATGAAAAGGAAATGGAAATGCTTTCCATCACTTAGACTACTTTTATTGCCTATCAATTTAGATAATTAGATAGATATATTGCCTTCATAAGTACCTCAATTAATTACTTTAATAATATGCCGAGAGATCACGCACCAAGTGAAAGTTCGCAGATTTCTTGAAGTAATCGCATAATTAGATGTCACAGCATGTTTAACCTCAACATAATAATTCTGCAATTGTCACATGAGTTGAGCACAGCAGAAAATGGACTGAGACTCGCATACGTCTCAGAAGAAGTTCTTTAAAAGTTAACCTAGTTTACAGGCATGTGCACATGCTAAGCGCTCTTCCCGGCCGTGGCTCAGATCCCCCTTAGCCGCTTTTGTCGTGTTTACACACGAAATTCAGCATAAACTTAAAACATGCCAGCATACTTAATACATACATTAATACTTCCATACATATGTACATAGATCACGCTATTTCAATTTGCATGTGGAAGTCAGCAAAAATGGCAAGAGAACAACAAGAAAGCTAAGACCTAATGACTAACTTGATAATGAAGAAGTTTGCATACTCTTATCATTTGATTTTACAGAAGATAAACATAATATCCATTTTAAACTTTTCTGTGACAGCTCTGAGTCATAGTAGTTTAAGCCTTCTTTTACCAAGATAATAATAAATTTTATAAATTTGGCTAGAAAATTGAAGACAGACAATTAAAATTATATTGCAGATCAAGTCAGATCAACAATTTATTGTGCAATACGTGACACACGTCTTATAACAATAATTATACCCTCTACAAAGGGTATACAAACCGGTCGGTGTTGGTGCCAGTTGGCTGCTTGTGCTTGTTTATTTTATTTATTTTTTTGCCAGAATTATTTTTGACAATTCGATGAGCAAAACGGTAAAAGAAGAAAGTCAACTCCAGGAAGCGGGAATAAATAATGACGGCAAACGAAATTCATGCAAAAAAAAACTGAGTCATTAACTTGGCTCTGAAGTGCTCTTACTGCTGATGATGATGGAAATAACAAAGGAAACACCAAAGAACCACAAGCAGGCAGACCTAAACGCCCGGAAGATAACCTAACAAAGAATGATTATACCCTAAAAAGGTTGTTATGTACACATTGTTATAAAGTTTATAATCTATACACGAAATCAGGAAAAGAAATGAGCAACACTTGAAGTTACTATCTACAAGCAGCTATAATTGTTAATAAATAAATAAATGTCTTATAAATATTTAATAAAATGCAAAATTGTTTTAGTGTATCACAACTTCTGTGTTTATTTCCTTGTTCTTTTCTCTCTGACAGGAAGGAAGCACACAGACAAAGACTTGCAACTCATACAAGAAGGGGCAACTCAGCTACCTGTGGGCGTTGTCAGCAATACCAGACGAGACAACAAAACCACAAAGAAAAACTATTTTCCGTGCAAAATAGTGTTTGCATTAGGCAAACTGGGGATTGCCCATGAAGGCCCCCCTGGGAGTCACTCTTAAGTTATTAAAGCAGCAAAGAACTTTATTTCTTTAGTTTTATGTATTAATCTTTTATCTTTTAGCTTTTTTATTTTTCATTAAGTTTTGTGCTGGTTCTCACGCTCCAGCTGCATTTCCAGCCTCCAAGCAGCTGACATTCATATGGCCATATGTTAGCGAAAAATAAAATTCCAAAGATACATGAGTGAGAATATTTTCCGATTTTCCGCATTTTATTCTCATATCAAGTTTTGCTGTGCTGCCTGCAAAATTTGTAAGACTATCGAAATGTTTGCCTAAAGACACATTACAAGGGTTTTATATAAAAGTGCATAAACAATTCGATGTGATTTATGTTTATTGCAAGTGCAAGAAAAATACAATAAACAGTTGAAATAAATGGTGGAAACACTGTGATTCGTTTTATCTTTGCTTACTGGAGAATGAATATATTTGAAGCAATTGAAATAACTTAAAAAATAGTGCAACAAATGTATTAAAAAGGTTTGTTTATGTTTTTCCAACTCATTATTAATTGATGTAGTCGAATAATACATAGCGTAGTTAATTTACATTTGTCGAATGTAAAATTCCCCATAAGTGTATGAGGGTATCATTCATATTAGTTTTAAATTTTAGTTATTTTTCTACAACGAATCTGCAAAGTTTGGTTTACTATTGTTTAATATTTAGCTGTGTGTGTGTTGTGTCACTACACATAACACATGGGAATGCTGATCCCAATTTGAATCGTTCAAAAATAGCAATAAACGATCTAATACTCTGTTAATTGATTTAATGAAATGAATTGAACGGAGCCAACACTTTAACTTAGTTAAATTCACCTGCTTAACTAGATATTTAAATAACTAAACTACCCACTTCTACCACAGGGTATAGCCACATATCAAATGTGAATAGTTTTCGAGTCGCGTCGAGCGCATGAAGTTCAGTCAAACAGTCGCATAGCATTTCCGACTGCAGTTAGACATGAAACTGACGACCGGACAGAGGGAAGTGGGGAACAGGGGCCAGCCGGTAGTGCCTTGTGGTGAGCACGTGGCCCCCAGACGCCGCTAGTGGACAATAAACACAACAGCCAAAAAGGGGCACGGCACAACAACTACAATAACAGCGACAGCAACAACTAACAAACTACTGGGGAGCGGCATCCCCCCAAAAAAATGTGTCTGCTCTGAGGTCTAAATAACAACCTGGATCCGCAACGTGTTTTATTGGTGTTGTTGGTATTTATGGAGTTGCATGACTCCCGACAACCAGGCAGAGGCAGTCTATCTAGCATTCCCTACACACCACACACAGTGGGAGTGCTTGATGGAACGACTCTTCTGGACTGAGGGAATAAATCTAACCACCACTTTTTTTGAAGTTGAAGTTGTAGTTGATAAATGCAGAGTTTTATGTGTATGGAAGGTGCGCCCACTCACATAATTTCCCCACAACAATACAGGTATTTGCATATGTATCAGTGTGTGTGTGTGTGTGTATTCATATCATGGATAATTTGACGCATGTGAATAAAGTCGAGTAAAGAAACTCGCCAAACTACCGCACCACCTGGGAGCCACTCTCAAATGTGGTATTAAACTTGTTCTACGAGTAACACGTGGGGGTGTCTGCTCCAAAGAATTTTTCCACATTTGCCGCTAAGAAACCATAGCAGAAAAATGCAGTTGTATGTGAGAGAATCATAACGGATTAAGAGAGCACGTCCTGGGCGTGGCTCAACCGAGAGCAGACAGGCTTAAGAACTTACAAAACATTTGAACAAAATATAATTACCTGCAAATAAAAAGAAACAAAACACATTTAATTAATGAATAATTTAAAAAAGTCAATAAGAGATTTTATTATAGGTAAATATACTTCATTTAAAGTAAGTAAGCAGTGTAGGCTAATATTTGTAGGTTTCCATCTGTCCCTGTATAGTTTCCCCTCTTTTGTGGAAGTCCCAAAACATATTGTCTACTTCCCATTTACCTGTGCCTTATTCCCTTAAATTAACCCACTTTTGTTGTTATTAACACACCAATCAACAGCCAGAACATGCACACATTGCGATTATGAAATTGAAAACGTTTTTTGTTTAATTTCATTCTATTTATTTACTTATCTGCCATAACAAATAGACTGGAAATTAGATCATGTGCCAATGTTGTTTGGGCTATTGGATTAGCTTAATGAAGTGTTTGTTTATCGTTCGACACAAAAGTTAGTCATAACATATAAACATGGAATTGAATATACATTAAAGTGATATTTTATATGGCCTAATGAAGGCATTTTATTAGCAATAATTAAACATGCTTAAGTTACTTATTAGCCATATTTCATAGAGAGAATTGTGCTTTTAACATATAAGTATAGCAATTTCTATTAGCCACATTTAATATTTCTTAGCTCCGCTTACTCCCCGCTTCTCTGTGAATAAAAACATGATTACCTTTATATCGACAAATAAATGGAATCCGGAATCGACCTTCTACATTGTCAAATTGGATAGTTCGTGCATTTATTGAGTTGACTTGTATATGACTTTCTACGCTGATTTCCCGTTTTTATGACTAGAAAGTCTGGCCATAAAAATGCATAAGCAAAAGCAAACAATATCGCTTATAATCGCTTGACAGTCCAATATAATTATTGACCTGGCTAATATTAACATTGTACGATGAGTATCTGTAAACTGTAAGTGTGTAAGGTTATACTGTAACAAAAATGCATAACAAATGCGGCTGATAATTTCACGAGGTGCTGCTGAACATGTTTTTATACACTAATCATAATAAACATTATGATTATGACAGCAATTTGGAACACAAAGTTTTTATAATATGCAACCGCTGGCCCGCAATTAAATTAGAAACAGCCAGTTATTGAACAAGTTGAGCTCACTTTGTATAGCTTACTGGGAAATTATGAAAAGGTAATTATACATTAATAACAAGTTGTTTTTTGAATACGAAATTACTTATTAAATAACATAATCTCACATTATCGCTTAATTTGGTTAATTACTGGAAATCAATTTATAACTATTCAATAAACCAAGAGATCATAGACAATCTATTGAAAGGAATGGAAGACGAGCCGTGCCTTAGTTTAACCAAACAAATATTTGCTGAAATTATTAGGCGTCCATGTTTTCATTACAATTATCATAATTATTTTGTAGGGCATTAAGCGAGTGCATACAAATTAATTAATAGCAACGCCAAGAGAAGGAAAAACTATTAAGAGCCAAGGCGAAGGCGATTGAAAAAAGCGGAAAAGTGTGGTCGAAATGCGCGATTCGAATAAATAATAATTTTGTATTTGTTAAATAAAATGTCAGACGTTGAATTAATGCCAATTGGGCACGCAACAAACTTTTAGTTAAATTGAACAATACGTTTGCACCTGTGTGTGTGAATGAGTATGTTTTGAGTGTTATGAGTGCTGCGGTTTCTTAAGAGCTGCACAAATGGCCGCTGCTCAGGGATTAATTTTACATTGCGTAAGCTTTTCTCTCAAGACTGGAAAATGTCAGGTAAATGAATTGAATAATTGCATATTATATAAAATTATAGGCAAAAAGAGCGTTTTCACTTTGTGCCTAGCTATGTAACAAATCAAACGAGACACACTTTAATTTAACTTGGACTCTTTCCTCCTTTGCGTATTTTTTTGTTTTTGTTTCGAAGTGAACTCCCCCACATTCACTTGCACTCTCACTAATTGGCTGTGAAAAGTGTGAAAAACTTTCGCCTGTTTTGAGTGTGGAGTGTGTTGAGAGCTTAACATTGGAAAGTGCAATACATATCATAACATGAACCACAATCAGTTTCCAACTGGGCACTTTCCTCAATAGTCAACGATCGCCAGGCAAATCAATTGTGCTGAACGATCGTCACGTTTACCCACTTCACTTGGGAATGGGACGCAGTTAAAAGATGGTGATCATGATCGTCATAATGACGATGATGCACTGTAGGTGAGCTTCAGCTTGAGGCGTAACCACCGAGGCCGTTCGTTTGGATTTACTAATATGTTAACGCATAAATAACATGATCAGCGTCCGAGTAAAACGTCGATGACAATGACAAACCGCTAATCATAATTTAAGCATAACATCAACAACAATAACAACAACTGATACTACAATAATAATAATAACAATAACAAACCAAGCTAAACCAACTAAACGTGTGTGCACCTCAACAAATATGTGAAATGTGAACAATCAGCAACAAAAACAACTCCGACGACTCTACGAGTCTGGTAAAAGTTAACATTTTTCGTCATAATCGTTGTCGTCGTCGTTGTTGTCGTGTTTAATGAGGCGCAGCGAACGCCCCTCAATGTTGATTTGTTTACAAGCAAAGCGCCCAAAACGTCTGATTATGCGCCTGACCAAAAGCGTTAAAACTTTTGCTTTCAGTTGGCAATGCATTAGTTAGAGATATCAACGTTTATCAGTTAGCTTGATACTGATAAATATGTCGTAAAGACATTTCCTAGAATACTTTCTAAAATGAATGAAAGAAATAATTGAATTCAATTATATTTATGTATATTATGCAATTCCAAAAGATACATCCTTGAACTTTGATAAACATATATTTAGATACGTTTATAATATACAATTTAATAGTAATATAAAAATTTGTAGAGAAACAGTTGTGGTTCTGTGAACTCAAAATTTCTGTTATAATAATCGCATTGCTGTGCAGTAAACGACTTTCGATTAGATTGCAAATCAGCAAAGTGAATTAGTAAAAGTCTCAAAAGTTGCCCTACGTTGGCAGTACTTGTGGCCAAGGTGCTAATTGGCCTGCATTGGCAATCTAGGAAGGTTAAAGGTGTGCCAATTAGCCATGGGCAGGACACGATGTGATTGCTTTTCGACTTGGGCAAAGTGTTGCGTGCCAGAGTCAACCTGGCGCAATGGCTCGACTTAAGTAGAAAGCAAACCAAATTCTACTTTTCTAGTTTTCCTTTTTTTTTTTTTTTTGGATAAGAGGAAGTTCGTTTTTAATTAAATTGGCGGTGGCCTCTGACCTGAGAATGGCAATTAATTAAACAGAATTTTCCAATTCGATTCGAGTTTACACGAGTGTAATGCACATTTATTCGTCGATTAGTTGGATAATTAAGTTAAGTGAAGTGCATCGCATTTGTTTCGATAATCGTATTGTTTATTTGGGTTCTTCAGTTGCTCAAAACACTTGAAATAGTTTAAAGTGGCGTGTTGAAATATCTCACATCGTACATTTCAACACTTGTAATTCTTTCACACTTTTTAAGTTCAAAGTTCATGTTACCAGACACATGCCTGAGACAACAATTAAGTTTGTTGTTTCTTATGTTGAAATTCTAACAAATAGGCGTCTTCTTTGCATGATTATTCAACCAAGTATTTAATTATGTATAAACTAACTGTAGTAATTATTTATCTAATATCTGATTGTTACCCACAAAGAGACAAATGTTTAGCAAATTATATAAGACATCTATTCGTTTGTATTTTATATATTTTTTGGTATTTTATTCTAGACTTTTGGGCTTTAAAATTTGCCAAACAAAAACACAGAAAGATGCTTCTTATGCCAAGTTTTCTTGCTGCGAAATCGCTTTAACCTTTCACACTCTATTAAGCCAAGACACACGCGCTGAATTGAAGTTAACGTGAACACATAATGTTCATAAATCGTCAGTTCGTTAGACACTCCGAGTTCAATAAACTCTAACAACAATTCAGAGCTAGAGTCAGAGTTGAACAAGTTTTATTTTCGCTTTTCTCGTCTGCTTTGACCGTGTTTTTTGACTTAAATTTAAATTGGCATTAATAGAGGGAAAATACAGAAACGAAACATACATTCAAGAAGAAAAAGGAGTCGCAACAACAATATCACTTTTATTGCTCGGGTCAGAAGAATTAATGAACAATGGGCAAGGCAACAACGAGATAACAGTCACCAATAACAGCAACAATGGAAAGGGGTGTAAACAGACAGTGACCCATTGGTTCCAATTCATTTGGCAACAACAACAAGTAAGCATGTAAATAGTCGAAAGTGCTTGACCAGTAAATACCCTACAAACTGTTGTCGAGTAAATTTTCTTCCTAGTTTCCGCAGTACTTTAAGTACATTTTATCTGGTTTAATAGTATAAGATATACCCTTGATTGTATCCATACGTGTATAGGGTATAAAACGGTTGAACAGCACAATTGTCATACAATAAATTCGACATTTTTAGAATTTACTGTTCATTTCCAACCCAATTCATTATGCTCTACTTAATTATCATTTCCTGTAACCTCATCCTTTCTCTGACAGGAAATGAGCTCAGAATCAATTGAATGCTTCGATATACGCAATACATAAGTACTATCTTGAACATATTTTGGAATTATAAAAAGTCAACGCTTATCGAAGGTGATATCATCATTTGCAAGAATTGTCTTTATTGAAAGTTGGATATTTATGTGGCATCCTTGAGACGTATGAATGCCGTTTAAAAAATATATTCATTGATGCCATGCATATCAAGGAAACAGCGGAAATGAAGTCATTTATCATCAGTCTCAGAGTACAATCCACATTTGTACTAATATAGATTAAATGTTATAAACAAGACTTGTTTCTGCTTCGTATATATGCTGACAAATAACTCTCATCGATTCATAAAGCGACAGAGCAAAGCAATCACTACAATTGCAGGCAGAAAACCTCGAGTCTAACAAAAAATCAATGACACACGTGCGAAGAGTAAAGAAAAAAATAAAAAAACACAATTGGTCATTTAGAAAAGAAAACTTGAAAAGCATTAAAATAGAGAAAAATGCGACAGCATAAAGCAAAACTGTCAATAAACAATGAACAATGAACAGGAATCAATATTTTATAATTCGCAATGATCTGTTGAGGGTCAGTCGACATGAGAATTATGAATAGAATGAATAATGCCGACATTTTGAGATTACTTGTCAGACTGTAACTAATGCAATGTATTTGCCGTTTACTGACCAGGTCAGGGAGATTGTTAGTCTTTTAATGATTGCCGGAAGAACTCTTCCAGTCGATTATCAGAAAAGATTACTAATCCAAGAAATACAAATCCCTAAGAGTTCACTATATAAGCTTATAGTTTAACTGAAGACATTATTATATTTATTATTGTACGAGCCTCAACCGTTGTAACAATTGTAACTTTTGCTCTTAAAGTTCTGCAAACTTGTGATGTCTAATTTTCAAATTTGTTCTGCAAACTCTTCCCGGAACAAATAAAGAATCTCAGCAATTGCAAACAATTCTTGGCGTAATAAATTATAATTATGTCCCGTTAGTTTAGCGCTCTTCTTGGCTGTTTGCCAGCCTTAAAAACAACTACAATAAACAATAAAAAAGCTAATAAGATAAAAAGTTTGTAGCAGTTGCAAGAAAAAAAACTGAAATGTTCACAAAAAAACACTTAATGGCGGCGACACATACTGCATGTCCTGGCAGCCTGAGGACACAAACTAGTCCCGAGTCGGGACTTCAAATAGCAGACAGAGCTGCATAAACTATTTATTGACCGAGCAGACAAATTTGTCAAAAATGTTGCTGTGGGAAAAGACAGCAACAGCAACATCAGTTGTTGCCATGGCCTTAAACAAAATCCACATGCCGCAGTTGCAATTGTCTACAGTTTTTGCACAGATATATATATATACACATATACATTCATAACTTATGTCTACTTGTGTGTGTTACACAAAATATTTCCTCTTAAGTGTTGCCGACTGATTGCAGCAGCAACAGAAGACAAGAAAATACAAGACGAATCTTGGCAACAGCCTTGCCTGGACAATTTCCGATGGAATCCAAAAGCGCATTTTCCGATTTGCCTTATACTGGCTTATGACACAGCGAGCAACAATTTTTTATGCACATTTGGCAAATCATCAAGCTCTCAACTTCGTACAACAATTATTTAAAGTTGGAGGAGGAAAGAGATAAATGGGGACACAAGTCAGTGCTTAATTGAGCCAAGCTTAGTTCGTTAGCTAAGTAAATACTGCTACTCATAATCAGGTACTTATAAAGTAGTTTACCATTCAGTCAACTGAGCAGGGAAATTACAGACATCTGAGGAATGAAGCGAATTGGGATTAGAGTTAAAGTTAATGATTAAGTTAAACTCATCATTTATGCAATTACTAGAGAGTTTGCCAATTAAAATATTCATTTATGTTTGATTAAGTCATAAAGTTACAAACAAAAATCAAACGGATGGTTTCCTGAAAATTATGTGTATATTTTTACATTTATGAGTTTCGCTTCAATCGTATACAAATTGAATTTACAATTTCTTTATTTTCTGTCTAATTAACTTCAAATATAAAGTTACACGAATTCTTAATATCCCCCATAGATGCACGCTCTCGAGAATTGCAAACAAGATTTTAAAATTGGTATGAGAAGTGTAATCTGATGCTGTATCGTTTATTTTGCAGTTAATTGCGAGCATATGTATCTAGTTTTAGTAAATATGAGTGGCTTTTCCGACAACTTCAAATAGCAACAGCATTTTGTACTCCCACATAAATTGAAAAGCAGAAAAATGCCAAATAAGTGGAAGCCAGAGAAGCGGCAACAATGCAAAATCCAATTCTAATTAATGTGGCATAGAAATAGTTGCAGCTCATTAGAAACGACCTCAAAGCGTAAAAATCAAGACGCGAAAACTATGCACTGAAAAGAGTTGAAAAGAATGAAAGAAAGCTGAGAACAGGAGCAGATCCCAAGCCAAGTTAAGACAGACGGATAACCAGACAAGACCCGACCAGAGACCAGACACTGAAGTGACTCTCCAAGTGGGTGTACTGCAGATTCTATTGTTATTTATTTACACACATAAACACAACATGAACTTCATCCCTAGGGATAGATAAAGACAGAGAGAGAGAGAGAGAGAGAGTGAGCAAGAGAGGAAGAACATGTGGAAAGAAAACGGGAGAGTGCAGAAATTTACGAGTGAACAGCAAGCATGTCTTATCGAGTCTAGTTTGCCATTTACCTTGCCAGCATAATGTATGTGCATATATGTTTATGTATGTGCACATTCCACAAATGGTTTCCCTTATTCCATGCATCTGCGAACAGCTTAAGGAATCGCAAAGTTACCTGATATCAATAAAAGTGTACAGCCAAAGCTGCAAAGGGGATGCCAACAGAGTTTGTGAAACACTTTTATGAGCAAATGTTTAATAATATTAAATGTAACGCTAATTATTTATGTTAACAAATCAATTTATCAATTTATGTTTATGAAATTTTTTCTAACTTTCAACAACAAACGTTCATTAATATGCTTAAAAGCCATGTCTCAATCCAATGTCAACATTTGGGGTAACCCTCGCTTCAATAAAGCGCTCCAAGTACTCTAAAAGATAAGAAGTAGAAGGCGCCGAAGCAGCAGCAACTACGGACAGCAGCAAAAGGTAGACTAAAGCAGAGGTAAATAAGAAAACAAAATATAAAATGTAAAAAGCGCAGCACGCCAGTTGGCAGTCAAGGACAGAGAAGGTAAATGAGAGAGAGATAGATGCAGAGAGATAGATAGAAAGAGAGTGAGTAATGTAGAATGGTAGCTTTTAAGAATGTTGCACCTTGTTGCAGACATTACACTAGCGTTCCTCTGTTGTGGCAAGTTAATGGAAATGCAGCGCACATTGCAAATCACCAAAACAGAAGGAGAAACCTCTGGAGTGAAGAGAGTCGGTAGCATAGACTAAGTTGCAACATCCTGAAAGCATTATCGACTCACATATGTGCTTTTAGATGGGGAAACAACAACATGGAAAGTCTTGTTTTTATAGACTCTTTCCGATGATTACAAGTCATAAAGGCCTAATAAAGTATTGTTAATAATGCATTTTGTGTCAGCCAACTAGACAAGGTTGTGTTGTTATTAGAAGATATTGTAGTTGTGTTCATAGTTACTCCTACATTAGCTTTTTGAACTAGATAGCGATAGAGGTCTACAAAATTGTTATTATATTAAAAATACTACTATTAATTAAAAATACTCCTCTCAGTTAATCTCATAATAACTTTCCCTCTTCCGATCTTCATCAGTTTCTCTTAGTCTTTATCGATATGCCTATGTCCAGATTTGTTCAGTAAAAATTGTAATCGCATTTACTGCGCTTTCATAATAAGTATCTACAAGTCATTAGAGTTCACATTAGCGGAGCCTCGTCATGGCTAGAAAGGCCGTGTAACTAATAGGCGTCAGAATGTAATTAAGAGAACATCAAATTTAATAGTCCCCGTTTAAAGCCACGGCCAGATGAAAGACTTCGCAACAGCCAACGGAAATAAAACGTCAATCAGCAAAAAAATACCCTCAAGTAGAATAGAATTGCCAGTACAAAATATGTATAAGTGTTTTCTGCGATTCTAACAAATCTTGATAAGAAGAACATTTTGCCAAATGATATTGGCATTGGTATTTGCATATTTCAAGGTGTACGACAAGAGGGATACCCAGTTGGCCTGGCAACTGAATGAGTATACCTACTCTCTGATTTGTCTTACTATTGTCTAAGGGAAACAAATTACACTAGACAGCAAAGCCTTCAATATGTGATTTAAATGGAAATATACTTTATAAAATAATTATAATTAATTTAATCGCTTACAAAAATAATTAGAAGATGAAAATCTTATTCCGTTTACCATAAAAATAAACCAAATTTTAATATTTTCATTTCATTAATAAACTATTGAATGAATGCCTGAAACAAACAACGATGAGCTATAATACCAAACGAATTAAAAATGTAGCTCTATGTTAACCAGTGTTATCAAAGAAGTCGCAGACTGGATACTAAGTACCTACACCTGCCGCAGGTAAGCACAAGCAAAGCAAAGCAAATCGGAAGACATAAGAAGACGACGACGAAGACGAAGAAGAAAAGATGACTCAGGTAGCCAAAGACCAAAGCAATGGAAGGAAAAGTAAATAAACAAAGCAAAACAAATAAGAACAGGGTAACACAACAACAAAAATAAATCTGTGTACAGCAGAAGAGCAAAGTTAAATTGAATAAGACGCAAATCGGCCAAAAATAACAGAAGAGAAATTAAACAAAAATCCACCTGTCACGAGTAGAGCGAGACGATCACTGTATTCAAGTGCGGTCTTGATATTTGATCGCATTTGATAGATACTCTTCTAAAGAATATACATTCAGTACGTTATTGTACTTTCACACAGCCAAAATATTATTGTTTATACAATAAATATTAATAAATTTTCAGATGGAAATAGAAATGTAAACAATCTAATAAGAACATAAATTTTAAATTTCCAATCCAGAGCGTAAAATAATTTTCTTAGGTTGATCGAAACATACATATCCCAGAAAACAAATGTAAAATATATTTCAACTTATAAATTTGCTAATATAAAATATTTAAAATTAGTCGTCGTATAACTTTCTATTAGATTATACCGATTATGGAAGTAGAGTATGATCAGCTTCTAAGTTAATTTGAATTTCTGTATTTAAAATGTTCATCTTATTTGCTCAGATCATTTTCCCAGCCATCTATTTATAACCCCTTGGGTAATGGGCTTAAAGCAACCGACAACGTCGGCTTAACAACTTGTAGACAAAAAAAGAAAAGAAAAAAAAAAAAAAACATCCACAATTTAGTCATTGTGATTAATGAGTAGAGAAGATAGTTAGTCTCAAAGTTGTGTGAAGCTCACAAACAATGTGTGATTATGTGTGGTACACGCTGAGTTTGTTGTGCAACTGCCACAAATGCATGCCACTTATTTAGATCAGTTAACCGATGAATTTATACGTATTTGTATCTCAGACTACACGTGGGATTGCGTTTGGGTCAAGTTCATCGAACAAAATGAGCTTAATATCAAATATTGATTGTTAAACTTGATGTACAGCTTAGACTATCAAAAGCTAAAATCATTAACAAAGCGAGTTTGGTTGTTACCAGTCTTGCAACTAACGGTTGTTGCTCAAAAATAATGCCTCATATGGCCTTCAAAGCGCTAGGCAGATTTATCTGCGAATGTATTTGTGTGTGTGTGTGTGAAAGTATCTCAGCTGAGCGAGCAACAACAAAAACCACCCCCATTTGGATGCTGTACTTGGACTCGAGAAATTTCAGCACATAGAACAGCCTCCAACGGAATGTCACCCCCAGAAACGGGGTCCATTGATTGAAAAAGTGTGTCAGAAATACGCAAAGTAACGGCACATTCACTCACCTCTTTGAAACAAAACAAGAAACAGGAATTTTAACGCAATTCTTTGCGCTGGACGTACAAGTTGAATGGTAAATGTTGTTGCTGTAGTTGTGGCAGTTTTTGCTGTGGCGTCGACTCAGCTCCCTTCGACAGAACTTGTAACAACAACAATAAGACGGATAAAAGGAATGCGCTTTGCACTCTCTCTCTCTCACACACACAAACACATGTACACACTTGCTGGCGGCGACGATTTGATTCACTTTTTAGTGCTGGACGCGCGCGTTCTCTGCTTTTATCTTTAATTCAACTGCGACGTCAGCGTCGACACTGGCAATGACATTTTCACACACACAAACACACAGCCAAATACACACGCGGCGGCGGTCAGCGAATTTCTTCTTGTTGGTGTCTGGGATATGCAATTATGGGAGCGGAGTCGAAGTTTTGCAAGGTAGACAGGTGCACTTACAACTTAACGCACACACACAGGCACACGCATGCAATCAAAAACTAATACATATACGACGCGACGCGCAGACAAATAAGAGACAAACAAACGATGCGGACGCTGGCACCTGGCACTGAACTCTTCTATTCTTCTCTTATTTTTTTCACGCGGCGGCGATTGAGATGCCTTCTGTTGCAGATATTTTTGCTGATTTGACGTTGGGTTTCTTTTTATCTAATCTCGGTTTCTAGCTTGCTTCTTCTGCACTTAGATAATACCTAATAGGCTCTTATCTTGCGCTTTGTCGCCTTTGCACACACTTCACTATTTGCAATTAATAAATTTTTATAACAACCATCACCCGACGTGCTTGTACGTGCTTCGGCGTCAAAACAACAACAAATGCAAACCTAAACTAAGTATACCCCTATCAAACAAATTTAAAAATACCTCCGAAATATGCTTGGTATTTTATGGTATATTTTGGGCAATTTTTAATAGGAGCAGAAACAGTGTGTACACATCAAAATATCAAACTATTTATCAATTTCGTTAGGACGTTTTAGTAGTATTGCGCTATTAATGCACAGTTCGCCTTCATTCTAGGGAATTTCTCTTAAATATATTATAAACATACAAATTACACACTTCGCGTGAATAAATTTAAATGCTTGTACCTTACTACTGAAAACTGGCAGCTACAACACTCAAAACATCTGTTTCGTTCACTGCTTGGATATTTGTTTATGCTCTATGACCAAAGCTGACAGATATGAGAATAACGACAGTTACAAAAACGAGCAATAGAGCTGCATAAATTAATATGTAAGTAACAGATGGCGTTTACATTGCGTGCTTCGTGTAATATTATTTTGATTCATTGGACACCAAGGTTATTATTATAATTCAACTTTGAATAATTAAATATTGAACTAACAGTATTATATTATAACGAAATAATACACGGTTAGGAATTAATTCATCCAGTTGTACCGGGCTTTGCAATCGCCATCTTGTGTCAACTTAGAGCATTTCCAAAATCACATTCGGAAACGCACTGCCTGCTTGGGATTGTTTGCATCTGAAGCAGTGCACACATTCAAATGATGCCGGTGTAAGCAGTGCTCACAACTAATTATTCGTGTAAGCAGTGTTAGTATTTCTTCTATGTTTCTGGGAACGTTGCATCCATAAGATTGAATCGAATCGTTAATTTAGGCAACTGAATGCCAGACACATTTTATTATACTTTGAGATATACCTAGGTTAATTACGAGCCTTTTAATCTGAAGAGCAAAGTGTGTTTGCAATTTCCCTGTGTACTTTTTTGCGTAACACTTTTGAAAACCGTCTGTGATGTGTGCTCTCGTTTTCTGCAGCATCTTCTTTCCTTGGCTGAGCGTTTAATCAGTTAATGATAAGAAAATTTATCATGATAACCAGTCAGTCTGAGGTGGAAGTTGCTTACGTTTGATGCTTTACAATGTGCTTGCCTGGTGCTCGTAAATCATATTACGAAGGCACATATATTCTATCTTTTATTATGGCTGCTAAAAATACTTCAGCTTGTTATTTCGATGGGATTCTGCTGTGATAAGAATAAACCGACGGGTTACTGAAGGCTGATCCCTGTGAGAGTTGGGAATAATTATCTATTAATAATTTTCTGTTAACCAATCGATTCTTTGCATATTTCAAACACATGTAATTCCCCATGTTGCCAGGCCACATATCGAGCAAATAGACACTCATCACTTCACATATCAATCGATCGTCATTTGCTTATCTGTTATCAGTAAATTGTAATGTTGCTGTTAACGGCATTTTAGGTGTTTTATTCATGTGATTGGCAGGCCACACATTTACCATTTACCATTTACCATTTACCTGTCATGCTGCCAGTTGTTTTTCCAATTTCCAACTGTTCGGAGGGAAAACGTTGATCGCCTTATTGTGCATAGTTCCTGAAACGAAATGAATAAAACTTTTTTGCTTCAACTCAGTTTTTTGTGTGTAAATCTTTTCGAGCGTCAATCGCATGTGCAACAACAACGTTTCGATTCCTTGGGAGTTCCAGAATCGTCCTTCGAATACGGCTGATGTGTGTTAATTTATTTTTAAATATTATGCTAAGAGTGAAAGTTATTTAAAGACATGAATCATGTGTTCTTTAAATAGCTAAACAAGTGAATCAAAACAAATAGCTAAAGTAAATTATATAAATCTCTAGTTTATTTCAAGCTTAAGACGGCATTTAGTTTTACAAGCAATATATTAGGTCGTGAAAGTCGCATAAATTTGTGATATTCTACATATGTATGTAGAATAACAAATTACCTCTGTAAGATATTTCGGTTTTGATAACAAAATTGGGGATTCTCTAAGAAGACTTTGCTTCGATCACACCTTGCAGTAAACCTTGGCCTATCCACAACTATGAGAATCTCTCGTCTGACAGCCTGTCACTCAGAGTGACATTGTAGCACGTCAGTCGTGGCTCGGGGTTTATCTTCATTCACAAAAAAAAAAAAAAAAACAGACTAACGACATTATCTCTGGGGATCTCATGTTGTCGTCGACGTATCAAAGAACAACATCAGTAGCAAATGTATCTGAGAGCGCTACGGCAACTCAAGAGCTGTCACTAATACGTTGACTTGGTCCAATTTAAGTTAGAATACTCGCTATATGATCATCATGATGTTCATCATGATCGTCTTGTCAGCAGAAAGTGTGTGGAAGTGAGCAACGTTTGCTCTTTGAGTAAGACTGCGTAGATTATCAGATTGGAGGTGGGTGGTGTTGGATCGTTGTGAGTGTGTATGTGTGTGTGTGTGTGTGTGTGTGTGTGTGTGTGTGGAAGTGAGTGTGTGCTCAGATCTGTAGAGATTGCAAAAGATATACTTAGAATATAGAATGCACAAATCTTTGGCTAGCTTGATAAGAGACATTTTCAGTCTCTGTGCGAACGGCGACTGTGAAAGTTAAAAACGTGCGGCGCAAAATCCTTTACACGACGAGAGAAATCACATCAAGATCGTTATAGATTATGCAAAAGTTTCTATATTGCATTATACATATATAGTATATATATATATAAAAGAATAAAGTTCAGAGAAAGCATGGGCAGCTCTATTGAAATATATTAAATAATTACTTAATCATTTGCCTAAATAAATTAAAAACTATAATAAATAATGTAAAACTAATGTTTATTTTTAGCGCGTGACAATGTGAATAATATATATAAGGTTTGCACAGAGAAAAAAAAAACAAATAATAACAATAACAATAATAACAACTACTATAAGAAAAGAAAAAGGCAACAAGAACTTTACTGTGCGCCGTTTATGATTACAATTTTCAATTGGATTCAATCAAAATCATAAGAAAACTCAGTCACACACACACTGAGAGTCTATTAACATTGCGTGTGTATTAGAGTACCTGTGCTTGCCTGTGTTAGTGAGTGTGTGGTTGTGGTTGTGTGTGTGTGTGTGTCCCAGTGTTGTCTGACCGAGAAACTTAAACTAAGGCAGCAGCGCTGCATTTCATTGAAACGAACTTCAAACTGTCACAAGCAACAGATACAGATACAGAGATATACTTAGATACAGATACATGCAAATTAACAACAACTAGTGTGTGTATATTCAAAATGGGCAAAATGGCCAGCGAGGAGACAATCACCGACAAAGACAAAATCGAATTGTCGCGCTTTGGCGAATACTGCCAACGACGCGGCATAAATCCAAATTTAATTATGCTCAAGATAACGCTATTTGTCATGTATGGAGGTGAGTACAAATACACACACACACACACACATTTACACACATATTTCATGTCATTAAAAAGCAATTAGAAATCGAGCTGCTTATCATTTAGACCCAACTTGATATCTCACTCTGAAAACGTGACCCGTTTTGATGTGACGTCTCGTCAGTTAGTCAGTGAGTCTTTAATGGGATTACTCGTATTTATGCTTGACTAACTGATAACTGATAGATGATAACACAACTAAAAACATCAACTTATACAATGGTTTAACAAATTATGACTTTGTTTAGAAGATTGTTTATGATCCGAAACGTCATTAGGATACAAAGAAAACAGCTTGTTCTTTCACTTGGATACTCTACCTTAAGTGCAGTAGTAAATTGGTTTTTATTATAACTAATTTAAAGACAGCTGTGCTATGACATGGCTAAATTAGTTAAAGCTTTATCACATTTCAAAAATAACTAACAGTAAGAATCTGCAGTGGGGGAAATTACTAAATAGATACAATATATTTCACTACTTCAGAGTTCATTATTTTGAAAGCTGTACGATGTGGTATTGTGGAATAAGTGGAAGATACTATTATTAAGTATAGTATTATAATTACTGTAAACTTAACTAAGATTGATTGTAATATTTATAAAGAGACAGAAGTTATTCATACAAAAACACACGAGTGTTTCTTATGTACATTTATATTCTAAGCCATTGTTATTACTTTCAGTTTATTAAGAAACTTTGTTAACTTTAACTAAGATTCACAGAGTTTCACAGAGATATCTATGATGAAGAACTAGAACTAATTGCACACTCCATAATTTTCAATCGATTTTTACTATGGCAGCTACACTAAACTAAACTATTTAAATTCAACAAATAAGTAGCGATCAACTAAAGCAGCAGCTGTGTTGAGTTTCATCTAACTGAGCGAATATACAAAGTAATTAGAAATGAATCAAAAGAATTATTGTATATATAATTACATATTTATTTACATACACACATACATACTTACCTGTTTACTTGTATATTTCTAACACGTCTCCTTTGAAAGCATTAAAAGTTTAATAAAAACCAGTCGAAAAGGCTACAGTCGACCGCATTCGACAGTATAATACCCTGTACAGGCTTCTATATTAAAAGTATTTTGATAATATGTATGTTGATTAAAATAAAAGTAAGAACATAACAGGTGTTTAAAGCATAGGAATTCTTTGTATGCTTATATCAGCAAGTTTTTGATGAAAAGCTTAGTGCTACGTCATTTCATATACGTCTGCACGTTCGCTGTCTCGCTCGCACACATGTGTTGCTTGACGCAACCGCAACGATTCAATGGAAAAAAAACATCTTTCATGGACCTCACTTGCTCGCCAATATTTAAAATGCAAATGATCATTAGAATAATCAATTCTTGAAAGGCAAACTCTAATATTACAAATATCATATTAAATGATTATTTTTTACAAATCTCTGCATACATTACGTTTAGACTTGCAATATAATTGTCAGCAAGCAGTATGACATTTGAAGTAACACAACTCAGCTTAACGGCGAGAATGTGCTCACTTGCAAAAGCTAGCTGCTATAAGCATGCAATGAATTCTAATTGTTGGCAAAGCAGTGCGATTCGTTGCAAAATGTTCTAGTCTTTTCCATCTATTTTCTTTTCTGAATGTTTTCTTTATTCCTGGACCGATCTTTATGAAACTTTCACATGTGTTTCAGAACAGTATTTTCTAAACACCTGTTAAGTTAGAAATATGTACGTTCAGAAATACATACTGTTAACAGGGTATAAAGAGTTTTGATCGATTTGCGGGGGAAGGCGGGGAGGTATCCAAAATTTGAAACAAACTTGATCTGCGGACGGTATAGAGGAACCTTCATGCCAAATTTGGAGTCTCTAGCTCTTATAGTTGCTGAGATCGACGCGTTCATACAGACGGACAGACATACAGTTAATATATCCCTGTACAGGGTATAACAAGTAGTATGACTTTTGAAGTGACACAACACTCAGCTCTTCGGCGAAAATGTTTTCACTTGCAAAAACTAGCAGCTATGAGCGTGCAATGAATTCTAATTGCTGGCAAAGCAGTGCGATTCATTACAAAATGTTCAAGTCATTTCTTTCTACTTTCTTTTCTGAATGTCTTCTTTATTCCTGTGTTTCAGAACAGTACTTTTTGAACACCTGTTCAATTAGAAATGTGTACGTTCAGAAATAGAGGCTGTAAAGAGGGTATAAAGAGATTGCAAATCGTTTTGATCGATTTGCGGGGAAGGCGGAGAGGTAAACAAAATTTGAAATAAACTTGATCAGCGGACGGTATACAGGAACCTTTATGACAAATTTAGAGTAGCTCTTATAGTTGCTGAGATCGACGCGTTCATACAGACAGACAGACGGACATATTTTGCACATAGTTAATATAGCCCTGTACAGGGTATAACCAGCAAGAAATACAGAAGTTCTTATTAAAAACTCTTTAGAGACAAGAGTAGGAGAAAAGTCGGCCTGGAACTTATTTTCTTGTATAAATATTTAGATATGTAAATACTTAATATATGCCAAGATAGTAGGCATCTAATCTCTTTGCAAATTGCGATTGTTTTCTATCAAATTAAAGCACATATATAACCATTTATTTGTTGTGGGATTTGGCACTTTGTAGTTTGATAAATACAGAGCAGCGCTATATTCAAGTTATTTAAGTTATTTAGATAATTCGAAACTGTAAATAAATTAAAAGTAATACCGTAGTATCAAAGGGCTGCCTGAAGTATCTAAGATTATCAAAACCCAAATAAATGTTAGTATTCCTATGGAAGCCAACAAAGCCGAGACAAGTTGAACAAATCTATTTGTAATTGTAACAAGAAAATAACAAAATGTAAAACGCAAACTGACCACAACAAAAGTACAGTTGGATTTGTATTTCACACAGGCACATAGATACAAACACACACACACACACATGCACATAGATACATATAGAGAGTGAGATAGAGGTAGATAGAGAGTGAGAGTGAGAGAAGAGTAGCGCAGTATTCCACCTACAATATGAAATTGAGTTAGGCTAGGCTGACAGTGAATCTTTGAATTCATTATCACAACGCGTCCGCATCCCAAGAAATCCCCCTCGACCCAAGAAGTGTCTTCTCATGTGTGTGCGCCGAACGATCAGGGCAATCTATATAGATATATACCTATATAGCTATATAGCTATAGAACTGTGGAACTGTGCAACTGGGGGAATGGGCTGGTCGGAAGTTATCAATTAGGCACAGAATGTGTTACACATTTGTATAAATTTAGTTACACAAACAAGTCGCCTGAAGATGATGCATCTTACGTTGGGTTGCACGTCTTACGTCTTTGCCTCAGCGTGTGGCAATTAAGATATACACACACACACACAAACACATACACATCTATAACTGTCTCTCTGTGAGTGTGTGCTTGTGCGGCTTTTGTGAATAAATCTATCTTATGTGCTTTAAGCTCGAGAAAGGTTTAGTTTTGATTCGCCTTGATGTTGCCCCAAGTATCTATCTTAAACTTAAATCAGCTCAAGTCAACTCAACTCAAGTCAACTCAAGTCAAGTCAAGTCATCTGACCGTGCGCCATTTTCGCTGCTGGCGGTCAATGACAAAAACATTTTGCGATTGCTTTAGTTGCCTCCCACCTCCTTACCTCCCCTCTCCTCCTCCTCTCTCTCTCTCTCTCTCTCACTCGCTCTCTCTATCTCTCGGCGGTTCCCCCTTATCACAATATAAACCAGACGCCGACCTCTGTTTGGCCATGGTGGTTGGTCGCATGTTGTCTTATGCCATTAACGTCACATTGTCGCAAATATTAGTATTAATGCGTTTTTTATTTGACCTCATATGCACGCCTTTGTTACACATACCCTGAACTCATTGTGAAACTAACAAAAGCAAGGGGTATAATCATTTCAAGCACACTTACGATAGGAATCTTCTATAATCCTATAAAGTTTTCGTATTTGATCGGCAGCAGAAGCAATGTTTTCTTTATCTTACAGGGTATCAGGTAGCTGTTCACTATCGTCTCTTATAATTCAATATGTTTATTATCACTTTTTACACAAATTTAGCTAACGTGAAAGGAAAATTTAGATGAGCAAAGCTGATTGTGTTAATGATTCAATTAAATTGCTGTCATTTTTAATAAATAGTTTATTATAAACATTAATAAAAATGTTATCTATAAATGCTGTCTATAACTATATTTTATACTTCTGTATGTTTAACTTGTAATATAGAAAAATATATAGTGTGTAAATGAAGTTAAAGTGCGGACATAAAAATAAAATGAATTCAATTTTCTATGTAACTACCTAAATATTTGTCATATATTTATTATATATGTTACATAATTCTTACATATTTATTATATATTTATTACATATTTACTATATATTATATGCTCAGTTATGTTTATAATTGAAGCAGTTATATGATAAGCTAGAAAAGCGTGTTGAAGCTCTCAAAAATTTAATTTTGTAATATGCAAGTAAATATCAATTTGCATAACGAGTAAATACAAAAATTACAATTATTTAGTATTTATTTACTATTATTTAATAGCGCAAGTATAGTATAGTAAGCTAAAGCACATTACTATTTGATGATAGCATAACTTTATTTGCCTTGCAACTATTAATAAATTGGATTGCGGTGGTGGGCGGAGTATAAAGGGATTCTGCCAGTGGTCGTGTGATTGGCATTAATTACAAATTATAATTTGGGCGAGGGGATGCGAGGGCAACAGCAACAGGGCGGCAACAATGACTGTCATGCAATGCAGCCCTGACATGCGTGCATTTCCGTTTCCGTGCGCTGTGTCAACTTGCAGGCGTAGACACACAAACCCACACACTCACACACACATGGGCGTACAGCAATTAATTGTTATTGGGGAAGAACACATGCACACACACACACACATATATATATATATATATATATATATATATATATATATATATGTATATATACATACATAACATACTCATACTTTGGGAAATAAACAAACACATATGTTGCATATTATTGTTAATTATCTGAGGGCATGTATAAAGAAATAACGTTAAAGGAGGAAAATGAAAAGCGAATTTAAGCAGAGTGCAAAAAGTGATGAATGCAATTTAACATCAATTTGCATTCACAGCAAGCCGCACTTGCTGCCAATTCACGTATCCGTACGCTGTTTGCAATGCAATTGGTCAAGGCTGCGTCTGTCGCGGGTCGTGGGTCGAGGGTCGAGGGTCGTGGATCGTGGAGCTTCAGGGACAGCTGCAATAGCTTGTCAGGAGTTTTCATTTTGGTTTTCCTCTTCGCGCACTTTTGGCGTCATTATTTGCGTCATTTTGCTGCATCAGGAACAACTGCACAACTGTGACACATGCCACTCGTTTTGAATGTTTATAATTTATTAATGCAATGGGTCGCACTGGACTGCGACAAAGGAAAAGAGAAAGAGAAGCAGCTAGAGAGAGAGAGAGAGAGACATAGAGAAGAAGATAGTGAACTGTTCATGTCATTCGGGCCATCTGTAATGCGCTTTAAGTAGCTTTTAAGGCACCATCCAACTATTCGAGCTCATTGAGTTCCATTAACAAGCTCAACTTGTTGAGGGGGAGACAAGCGTTACTATTATAGGAAGTCTGCTCTATTACATTTAGACAGTTACGTTGTAGTTATCAGTGCGCTATTAACTATGCTTATCACTTGCAGTTAATGTCATGTTTATTTGCTTGATTTAAGTGACTTTTGACTTACAACATTCAGTATTCATCATTTCATTCATTATTTATAAATTAATACATATATGTTAAAATAATAACTAAGAAAAAATAAATTTATATATTTAAAGCTAAATTATAGTTTATTATAAATAATCCTTTAATAAGAAATAAGACTAAGCCTGTTTATTTACAGACAACTTATAACGCTTGAAAGCATTAGAAGCTATTTAATACTATGAATTGTTATTGCCTTATTGCCCATTCAATTCATTTATTGCTTTAAGCCTCATTTAGCAAAGAAAACAAAGATAAGTAGCTTTGCATACATCTAATGATATTTATTTATTCATAGTTTATCTGTCACTTAATTGCATATTCCATTGAGCCACACACACACACACACACACACACACACACACACACACAATATAATAATTGTATAGTATTCATTTTAAATAAATAAATATTAATACCAACTGATAAATTTGCTGATTACTCCTGCATTGTTTTTTCCAGCCACTTCATCACTGCTGCCGTATTTGACGATTCACATGCAATCGATTGGATTGACAGTCGAAGAGATTGCGATTATCTATCTGGCATTGCCCTTTACGACATTTCTCAGTCCACCGATAACAGGTGAGTGAAACGATTGTCGAGACTCAATTGAAGTGTCAGCATAATTAAATGCCGAATTGCACTTAATTAAATGATTTGAAGCGAGCAAAGGAGTATGATTTATATAGAAACTATTTCATTTACTGGGTGAAAAAACTTTAAGGTTAATTCATGCATTTGATATGCTTTTAACTGCAATATTTAATATGGAATTTAATCAGCTGACAGCTATCTATTATTTGACTATCTCAATATTTGTATCTGCAGCTGATGCACCTCATATTTTGCCAACGTTTTTGCTTTTACCAACGCTGCCAACGCTGCCAATGCCAACGCTTATCTACCTTATTTTATTTTCCTGTCACAGCTTTTGTGGCTCTCTCTGTTTGACAAACAAACACAACCACTAGAAGAACAACAAAAACTAAAGCTGCACCACACACACACACACACACACTCTTAACTGAGCTGCATTTATATATTTATTTATTTATTTGCAGTTGTATATATATATATATGAGATAATGTACATATTCGCAGAGCAGTAGGTTTTTTATATTTAATGGTCAGTGTTTTGTTGTTGTCTTTGTATACCCTATACAAAATCAAAATGAACATGAATGCTGCAGATATTTAGAGGTCTAAACAATAGGCGAAAGTCTTGCTAAACTCGTAATTAATAAGAGATTATAATGCGAACTATAAATATTTATAGTTCGCCTATTATAGTATACCCTGTCCATAGGGTATTAGTTAGTCGGGTGGACTCAGTTAAAGTGCTACTCAGATGTGGCAGTTGGGCTATTGTGGCTTTTCATTCGAATTATTTTTCATAGCATACTTTTGTGGGCCTGCTCGATGAGAGTGAAAATAATTAAATTTACTTATTGTTTAAATGACAATAAAAATGCTTTATTTTTTATGGCACATTTTTATATGGGAAATAAAATAAATGCGTGACATGAAGCTCAGCCGGAAAATGCAGTTAAAGAAAAAATTACATTAAGATTTCAGTTGAACTTGTTGTTGAACTTTAAAAATAGATGAGAGTCTGATACCCATTCATCATTTTACAAGCATGAATGACTTTAAGCTGTAATGTTTAATGAAAGCATTAAAGTTAATATTACTACTAGTATTATTTGAAAAGGGAAGCGTTAAAGTTACACAACTAACAATCAAAGCCTTCATTCATAACAAACTGAACAAGAACTGAAGCAAGAAATGAACAAATTAAATAATTCAATTAAAAAACAAATCTTTTGCAAAATACAGAAAATAAGAAATTGAGTTGAATATTTAATAAACTGCCTAACAAATCCTATTCTCATCATATTAAGATAGAAACTTCTTGACATTGCAAACTAGATAGAGTTTAAAATTTAAAGCCAAATGCTCACAAGCTAAACTTTCAACTGCAGTTAGAAATAAACTTAGGAATTGCTTAATCTAACCCCTGACCCTTTCCCCTTTTCCTTTATTCTGTCCATTTCGATGCGAATCAGAATTGTGAGCACTTTTGCCAATGGTGAGGGCCATCTTGTTGTCATCTTATTTGATAAAGCTTGCGTACTTAATGCGGCACTTTCGCCAAGCCACAGATACAGATACACAGACAGATGCAGGCTCAGATACAGCTGCAACTACAGCAAAAGATACAACTGCAGTTGCAGATACATATATATATATATATATCTTTATACATTTATATCTATCTTTATACATTGTTTGTTCAGAGCTCTAACTTGGCATTCAATTCTCTCTACTTTTCCCCCTCTTTGTCTCCTCAAACTGTGCAGGCTTTCTCGTTGACAAATTTGGCAAATATAAACCTGTCGTTGTGATGAGTCTTCTGCTGAATGCAATTTTCCATCACTCGCTGCTCTTCATACCGCAACAGGAGATACCTGGAGTTGTCCCATCGGCGTTTGTACTACGGCATCCGGATAACGGCGACATTGAGGTAAGTATTTGCTTCAATGACTCTGACACACATGCCTTCCTCCCGTTCCACAAACAAATTTATCATGTGGAAATTTTATCTCTCTCTGTAATTACACTGATCGCAGACGGAGCTGTCATCAATGTTGGTTTTCCACAGCTTTAAATCATAGTATAAGTAACAGCATTAGAAGTGTTAAGGCTAGGCATATCGATTTCAAGTTGAAGGCTGTCACATTTGTTGCAAGTGCAACCAACGTGAAACCAAGTCCGGAGCGATAGCTGTTGCACGTTGGCTTTAATGCTATTCTCTTTTATTGTTGTTGCTGCAACGTAACTTCCATGACTATGACTTTGACAGCAGTGGCCAAGTTGGGCCAAGTTAAGTAGATGACAAACAATTTGAAGGCATTCTCCTGGAAGTTTTTGTTTCAAATGCAACAAGTTTATTAATTTAAACAAACTGCTATTAGAAAGAAATCTATTTTGTTAATAGATTGTAGATTATATATTATAGATAGATTAGAGTTATAATAGCGATAAGCAATCACTAATTGAAATATGTTGCCTCTAGTTTACAAGCAACAAGATTTAGAAAGGCAAAAGTTCAATTCTCATGAGGATATAGCCACCTATTTGCCACCAAGGGAGATTGAATTTACTGATCCAATCAGTCAGTAAATCAGCGCAAATAGGCTGAGACGTTGAGGCTTGCATGCAGCTAGAGAGATAAACTACACTACTCGTATAGCCTTCATTATAGATTTCTGTATATCCTTTTATAAGCTTTTGATATATGCAATAGTCTTACTTTTATAGGGTATTACTCAGTCACTTAACAAGCAGACAAAAAACAGAGTTCTCTGGCCTCTCAATTGAAACGTAGAACCTTAACTTGCCATCATTAACCATTGGACTTGGTTTCTCTGGTGTCAATATTCTGTTAAAAGGCATTCTATGTCACAGATAACAAAAGCCAAATCTTTGTCACAGCATATTAGTTTGAGTGGGGGGGGGGTGTGTGTGTGAGAGGGGGCATGTTTACTTAACGCAATTGCATTACACACGTATTCAATTGTGACACGCGCATCTCTGACTGCGAGTGGACTTCCATATTCAGAATTCGCCTGTCTCTATTTATGAAACGGCGCGGCGTTGCGACAAGGAGAATCTACATAAAAGCCGGCTTTTATTTGAGGCGCCATAATACTGCCACATGCAACACACACTCAGACACGCATCCAAACACACACACAGTGTCATAAAACGCACACACAAGGCTAACAAGTGAGGCTGTAAAGTGTGTGAGAGCCATGCGCTCTCTCTCTGTTTCTCCTTCTCACTATCCTTTGATATATGAGTGTGTGTGTGTGTGTGTGTTGTGTTTTCTCCCTCCTCCCACTAATGCGTAGCGGTATTCAGCGAGAGTTAGCCATAGAGAGAAGGGGAGACAGCGTAAGAGAGACAGCGGGAGTCAGAGAGAGCGCGTAAGAGAGAAATCGTTGTAGTTCAAGTGTGTGGCAACTCTCTGGATACTGCTGCGAGCCCAGCATCGTACCACACGTAGACGCGCACACAAACGCAATATTTGTATCACACACATACTATACACACACACACATACACGCACGCACGCTGTCACACACACTCTCGTATATGTCTGCTATTTACTTCTGGTTACGTATACGCAATGTGTGCGGCAGACAGCGTGTCTGTGTGGCACCCTTGTGTGTCGCATTGTGTTGCATGCAGCACTGTGTGTGTTGCAGCTTCTTTGGCCATACTAAGTGCGAGTTAGGCATGCACACATAAATTTTAAGTCATGTAAAATCATTGAAATACAGCAAATAACTGTCCAATGTGGCATGTTCCGACTGCACTCTGCTGGCTCTGTTTAGATGCCACTGCCTTCTTCAATATGAAAACGAGGATTTGCTGGTGCCACATCGATGACAAAATTTGTTTTGTTTTTGTGTGCCTTCAACATTCTTATTTTTATGCATTCTGTGTATTTTATGCTTATGAGTGCAGAAATGATTCCTCAATATTGTTGTTGTTGCTTGTCCGGCTGTTGCTTTCGTCGTCTTGTATTGGCCTTGGGTATAATAAAAATTTTAGTACTGGATTTTCATTGAAATTCCGTCGAAGCTGTCGCTTGCCATTACATGGGATCGCGACCAGAGAAGGTCAAAGAGCTCTCCAAAAAGGTTAGTAAATGTAAAATAAAGAAGTCGCATTAAAGCCTGCAACATATTGTGACATTGTGTTGCAAGTATACGCTGAGAGTATGCATTTAAATAGAAGACAGAATTTATTAATATAGTAATAATAAAAAATAAATAATCATATATTAAATGAATAATAGTAGTGAATAATAAATAACAAATGATACGTAGTTATATCACTGGTGAAATGTTCATCGTTCTCTCTTTAATGATGGCTATTAGCATGCGATTAAATTGAAATGTTGTTTACTGTTTAAGAGTCTTTTGCTCTTCACTTTCTCATTTGGGTGAGTCAAGAACGACTTCCTGCCACAGCTTTGACTCCCAAACGACATCGATAGATAAGTACACTCATTGGGCAAAAATCAGAAGCAGCAGCAGCATCACAAGCATCAGCATCAGCATCAGCATCAGCAATTGACTGTGTGCTCGAATTCATCTTGTAGCTGGCTAAGCAACTGAAGCAGAAATTCAAAGTGCTTAGTCCAGGTAAGAACGAAGAAGTCACACCTTCATAAAGGCAGCAAACAAATTGCAGTGGCAAATAGTGCAGAGCTTCGGCTGCAGCTGAGCTGAGTTTAACATAAATCGAATTATGGCAGCACACGTTCAGCAGCTCAATAACGAAGGAAAGAAATATTTGCTAGCTTTATTGAGATACAAGATATTATTATGCTAAAACCAAGGCACTTTCCCTATTGAAGCACACAAAATGCAAATCGAAAATAGAAACGCTCTTGACAGCAAACAGGAAACGAAACGCATTAGAGTCATCTCGCAACGACAACAAAAACAATCGAGATAGTGAGTAAGGAGGAGGGTGGGTGGAGGGGGGAGGGTGGAGGTTGGTCTTAGCAAGTAGCGGGGGACAAGCTTTCTAAACATGGCGGCAATGCCGAAATATCCACTTAAAATGGAAGTGCACGTCAGCTCGAAATGTGTGTGTATCACGTACATTTATCTTTGTGTCGTTTTGTAGCACTTAAGCTACACTAAGAACACACACACACACTTGCACACACTCGCACACTTACAGATACAACAACGAAATCGTGCGACTGTAAATGTCCCCCCTCTCTGTCGTTAGAGGAGTCGTAATGAAACGCAATGGAGATGCGTGTGAAAGGCCTCGTTGTGGTCCTCGACCATCGCCAGTTGCCCCTAAATGAGAATGTGCCCAAAAGTATCTTGCATTCTGAGGTACGCACAACCCCAAAAACCCATTCACCATTCTCCATACCCCATTGCCACCCATTCATCCATTGGACAGTAGTCTATAGTCGAGTGGACACGGACATGGACTCGAATGCGTACTCGAATGTGAATGTGGATGTGAATGTGAATGGGGATGCGGATGCGAATTCGAATGTGGACGAGGACATGAACATGCAAGGCGGCGGCCGTGTATTGAATTTGTATTTATGATGCGACCATAAAATACAATAACACCATTAAAATAGCTGCAGCCACACTAACAACAATGAAACGTATCAAGATTCATTTGGGGTAACAACGAAACTTAAATACACTCACTGTTTTTAATGAGAGAAAGTGAACTATAACTTATTTTGTGGATTTCTCAAAGTACTTCACTCCACTTAAAACAAAAACGCTTTCGATTGAGACTTTTTCAGTTTTCTACGTTAGAAACAAGGAATACACCTTAATAATTGTAATAAAAAAAAATATGAAATTTAAGTAACGTAACAATCATATTAAATATTTAGATTTGTTAATCAAATGCACAGTTTCTTTTCACAGAGTTTGCTTTGCTTTATTTGCTAAATTAATTAATTAATATTTCAATAATTTATAACAAGAATTTTAGGTTTTATAAAATGGCAGCTATAATTAAAATATACATAGTAAATGAAAACTATAGACTGTGAATTGATTGATAAGTCGAGCAGGAGTTGGTTGATGAAAGGCTTTAAAAATATATATTTTTCTTATACGTATTAATGAATTCCAAATTTATAAGAGTTTTTAAAGTTTGTAACAGAAGTTTGTGCTGATAATCAAAAGAAACAATGTCTTTTATATTTCTTATACATATTTGCTTTCAATTTGATCACATGAGCTATGTTTATCGAGTGTAGAGTACGTAGTTATTAAGTGCTCTACCAATCTCCTGCCAAAGAGTAAGAGCAATGGTTGGGAACACATTGGTGTTGGTTGTTGTTCTTGTTGTTTTTATTCTACTTGTGCTATTGATCCTGCTGTTGCCTTGCTTTACCGTGTCGTGCCTTGGTGAAGTCCTTGGCTTGTGGTTTGCTATTTTACGCCATTATGGCCAAGTTTCATTGCCGTTTGGCATAAATTTATATGCAGTCGATGTTATTCTGGTGGCAACGGAAATTACCATTTTATTATTACAGGCTACGATAGCTGCTGGGCAAGGACTTTGCTGTCTCCACGGTGGCTCACTTGCCTCTGACCTTATTGAAATCACATTAAAATTGGTAATGGATATATGCATGCACACGAGCATGTATGTGAGAGTATATTAAACAAAACAACAAGAAGAATGCAGTCATGTAATATGGGACAATCAGAACGAACAACTATGTGGCCGTAGATAAACGAAATCCGGACAGATATATTTATTTATGCCTCTATATTATTAAGTGCGGTTCAAATTGTGGGTTAAGTGCAGGCATGTTCAAGCTATGATAGTCCCATATCATGCATAATTAAAGGATTATGCCTACTATTGAGCCAATAATGTCTCATCTGCCTTTGTCCAGATGAGCGTCTCTTCAACGTCCTCAATGTTCTCTGCCTTCTCATCCAGTTCATCATCCAATTCGTTCTCATCGAAATCAGCATCAGTGCTCGAATCGTTGACTGTATCCCAACCAGAGTCTGATGAGTTTGTTGAGCCTGAATCTGCAGCTGATGTCAGCTTCACCTTCTCCATCTCATCCTTTTCCCTCCGCTCCTTGACGTCGTCCAACAACACGCCCGCCACAAAGAAGCGATCCTCGAGTCTTTTCTCGCATTCTTCGACATAAGCATCGAAGCCACGTGGCTCATAGCGAACCGTCTTCTGAACGTACCACATGATATCGGTGCCTGTCAGCTCCTCATAGCTGCCATTTGGCCCAAAGTCCTGTGGGCAACAGGACACATCGTAAAAGCTTATCCAGGAAACCGACCAGATACCTTCCATTTGGATTCTGCGAATCGTATGTCTTCAGTTCTTCCCTAGTTAGCTTCAGATCTTTCAGTGGAGCTGGCAGCTTGACGTGCCCCTCCTTCTCGTAGTCCTCATCGTCGTAGGTCGGATGCTCCCGTCGTGCATGCACATAGGCCACATAACCCAACAGGCAGGACAACGCCACAATCCCCAGAGGCGAGCTAATCCAATCCCTCAACTGGGAAATCCACATATTATCAAGAATTGAAGACATTATTAAGATTATTTCCTTAAATTTTAATACTTGTCACCACAACTTATTCGTTTCTCTGTCAGTTGTCAACTGCCAGATGTAATGCAATAAAAGTGGTTGCCTTTTGAGAAATTACAACGCCTCAGTTGATTGAGAAATATTTGAGTCTAGAGAGCCTACTCAAAGCGGAACTCAGCAAAGTGATCTAAAAGTAAATTAGGCAAACAACTGACAATAATATACCCGCAATTCATGAAGTACAGGGAATGCACTTTGGTTATCGATAAGGGGGAAAATGTTATAGTGAAGTGTGATAATAAATATTATTAATTTAAGTTGTTATTTTAAGATGTAATTATATTTTGAATATTTAACAATGTCCTGAGAATCCTTCAAAATATAACATTATAACATGGAAGTCTAAATACTATTAAAATAATTTACAGTATATTTAAATGCCATCTAAGTTGAATTTTCTCAAATAATGGTTGCATATGTGGTTCACTTAGAGAAGGTTCCCTAATTAAAATGCCTAAATAAATTTATAATCTATATATACTTGTCTGCCCTTTGTTTCCAACGCGAAGGTCTGGTGGTCACCATGTCCAAGCAGAGAGTGTCCAGAGGAACCTGAACTGGATTTGGCTGTACATCAATGCGTTGACTATTGTCTTATGCAAGAGCAAATGAATCCACAGCTGTACACTGATTTGCCAATGCATGACAAGTTCCCAACGACAACAAGAAGAACACCGACAACGACAGCGACTGCGATGGGAATAATGTCCAGTAGGCCGGGAATAGATGCGAGTGAATCAAATGTGCCGACATCAACATCAACATCAAGATTGACGACGACGACGACGACGACGACAACATCGACCACATCTTCGCCCGCATCATCATTGCCAGCATTATTCGCAACGCAGACGAGAAGCAGATACCAAGATGTATTTAATATGTCATCGACCATGTTCCCGCCACTGGAGAACGTTTCAGCAATGTCCTTTCCTCTGCTGCAGCAGACGCAGTCATCCTCGTCATCATTATCATCAGCTGAATTGTCAGCCATGTCCATGCAGGGATTGAATCGTAAGTGACACTTCTACACGACTCACGCTGTCCAAGGCTCACGGTCTCCAACTTCTCCGCCCCCCCCACCCCCTCCCCACCCTATCAGCATGTCTGTCCACTCCTATTATCATCACCTTCTACTTGCCGTCTCCTGGTCTCTCCTGATGCTTGTTAGTCGTTAGTTTTCCTGTCATTCTGTGTCCGTGTATTCCCCTCCACTCCTCTCCTGCTCTTCCCCTCCCATTGCCCATATCCGTATCCACATTCGCATCCGTGTCGTGTCGTGTGTGTTATACATACTTTTATTAGTTTGTTTTTACCAGCATTTCTGGCAAATCTGTGGGGAAAACTTACTCCATAAAACCTAAAGGACGAACGAGTTAAGCTCCTTGTTCCGCCATTCGACGGAAAATACGAAAACCATAATAAATACGATTCAAACTGTGGTTGCCAACAGGGCCAACATGTCCTCATTAAAGCTTGTCGCATTTCAACGAAGTTTTCAACATAACAGCAACTGTATAAACTTCACAAGGAGTATCTATCTATCTTTATATTAAATTCCTACAGTTGAACGTTAGATGCATCTCTGAAAGTCAAAGTTGATAAAGATAAATTGGATATAATTGCTGAACTTAATAACAAATTTTATATTTCATTATTGATTCAACTGCTTCTGCTGGTTTCTATCCATTTTATGGATGCATATATTTTGCTGTCAAACTTAAAAAATTAACAATCTTAATTTTCAGACTTTTACAAAAGCCAGGGACCATATATTGCCTCTTAGATAAGAGTAGGAGCATCAATATTCACATTTCAAGCAAAATTTCAAACGAAACCTAATAACTTTCAAACGCTAGATGGCGCCAATGTCTTGTGCAAACAATCTAAAATCGTTACTTGAATGGTTTCGTCAATAGCTTCTGTGCTTGTCAAACGATCGTTAATAAATGTTTATGGTGTTTAAAGCTTATAATGGACTAACTACAATTATATTTAAAAAAGGTTTATTTTTCATTTGCGGATAAGAAAATGTGGGTTTTAAAATAAAATACAAATTTGATCTGCGAATGATACCTTTTTTATGGAGTTTGAGTCTTATCCAATTACAGTCTGAAAGTTGTGTATAAAGTTGAGTATATATTTAAATGTCTTAAATAACTTAACATAACAATACTTGCCAATAACATGAAGAGTTGTAACAATCTTCGACAAGCACAATCAATACAATAAAGGATTGTAAAACAAGAACATAGTATTACTTTGTAATATACTTGGCACTTGCGTAATTAGAAATCTGTCATGTATGGCCCGTTCCCTTCTAGTTCCCGTCCAAATCCTTTAAGGCTGTTGTCCAGCTGCCAACCAGCTGCTCAACTTGCTTGGGGCAATTGAACCAATGCAATTTGCATAGATGTCTATAATCATTTGACAATCTAATGTCATGCTTTTGCCTTTGCTTACAGTTTCCACAGGAAATGCTGGGTCTGTCAGTGGCATGCAAAATGAAAGCAGCAGTTGGGTGCACTCAGATAATGCAGATGCGACATACTTCATGCTGCAAATGCATCCCGATCTAGCGGATCCCACCGAGCAATTGGGCATGGAAATCGAACAGGATGATAATGAGACAGTCACCGATATCAGACAACGCTTTGGCGAAGATAGGCTGGTAAAGATGCAAATCAATCTTACGGACATGGATGATCTGGATCTGCGTTGTGGTGGCCTCGTGAGACGCACGAATATCTCCTATGTGAACACAGGAGCTGTCAAGTGCATGATGCAACGTTGCACGTTCACGTTGAATGCACCAGAGATTTGTCCACCGGACTACAAGGAAACCGATGATACCATATTCTGGATATATTTTCTACTGAGGTAAGGAATTGGTTGTAGATGATAGAATTTGTAATATATATCAATATTATATTACATTTAGTAACTCCAGCTCTTGTTGTCTTCAAGTTGTTGCCTATACTAGTTTTTTTTTTTTTAATTTGTACTCATTTCTATCAATCCAAGAATATATTCAAGCATCTACATAACAAATTTATTGAAATAAATCTCAAACAATGTCTAACTCCTTTAAATGGTCTCTTAACTCAACTTACAGATTTCTGGCTACAACCATGTTATCAGCTGGAGTTACCATCATGGATCCAATTGCGCTGACTATGATCGAAAAATTTGGCGGCGACTTTGGCCGTGAACGTCTGTTCTCGAGCATTGGCATGGCCATCTTTTCACCCATAACGGGTATCATGATTGACTACTCATCCCGTGGATTGGGTTACACAGACTATTCCGCTGCGTTCTATACATATGATGTGTTGTTGGTCATATCAACAATGTCTGTGCTAATGATGCCGCTGGGCGAGAAGTTGCCGGCTGATAATGTGTTTAGGGATTTATGGAATCTGTTGAAAATGCCACACGTGATTGCGTTTATCATCTTTCTGTTTGTGCTCGGCAATTTCTGGGGCTTCATCGAAAGCTTTCTCTTTCTGTATCTCAAGGAGTTGGGTGCGCCGAATTATCTGTTGGGTGAGTTGGGTCGCAACAGTGTAATTATCAGATTGCAATTTGTAATTTGTAATTTGATCATCGTGCAGGTATAACAATTACAGTGGGCACTGTAAGCAGTATACCCTTCCTTTATGGCGCAGAGAAGATCACACGAATCTTTGGACATGTTAATTTGATTATTATTGCATTCTTCTCGCATGCCGGACGACTTGTCGGCTATTCCTTTATCGAGTGAGAGTAGTTGGCATAGATAGACGTTGTGTGGAGTGTAATTTAATAGATTCACTGACTATTTGCAGGAATGCCTGGTGGTGCTTCCCCTTCGAGGCAATGGAATCGCTCTCCTGCCATTTGATGTGGGTGGCTGCTGCCACCTATTGCTCCATCTTGGCCCCCAAAAGTCTGTTGGCCACATTGATTGGCGTGCTGGGCATGGCCCACTTCAGTCTGGGCAAGTGGACAAGTTAGTTCTTTCTGTTTAAGAACGTTTTAACTAGAGCCTTTTTGTTCTTTTTTGTAATTTGCAGGACGTGGCAGTGGCAGCTTTACGGGTGGTTTGCTCATCGGACAGTTTGGCACACGCGATGCCTTCCGTTACATGGGGCTCCTAGCCGTGGTTGGTGGCATTGCATATGGACTGTTGCATCTCATTTGGCTGCGTAAATTCGATCACACTATTGAAGACTCGGAGGAGGAAGTCGAGGCTGTTGAGGCCGGGGAGACGGAGAAACTCACCGAGCCGGCGACCAAGGAACAGGGCACATCCATGTCGCTGGAACGTTTGAGCTTGATGATCAAATACAATCAGATTGGCAGTCTGTCATCGTTGCCGCGTGGCTCGCGGGTTAGTTCACAAAACTTTCCATTTCCAGGCAAAAAAGTTTTTAATTGAAATTCCCTCCCCTTGTGTGCAGGCGGATATACACGACCATTTGTCGGTGCGTCGCAGCAGCTACAATGTGGAGTCGCTTCGGGGTGTGCCCCGGCATGGGAACATTGGAAGCAGCGCATCCAAGGTGGATATACTGCGTTCGGCGCTCGAAATTAATCACAAGTCCTCCAACAATTCAATGCTGAGCAAAGCCGATAACAAAACGTCAAATCAATCATTGGGTCGCAATCGTGCCGACAGTGCGCCCAAATTGAATCACAGCAATCTAAAGAATATTTCACAACCCGCCCTTGAGGGCGTTGTATTAGAGGTGAGTGCTGTGCCCTAGCTCCCCCAGTTCCCCAGCTCCCCAGTTTCCCAACTCCCTCTCTCTCACTCACTAGCTCTCTCTCTCTCTCTCTCTCTCTCTCTCTCTCTCTCTCTCTCTCTCTCCCTCTGTCGATGATTGCCGTCAATTGTTTTGATTTGTTCCTTTTTTTTGTTTTGGGGTTCTCCGAGTTTACAGCAGCTGTTGCCTTCAATAACTTTTTAGCATACCTAGAAAGATGTCCTGTCGTTGTTATTCCTCTGACTACCGGATGTTGAGCACCATTGCATCCGCCATTCATTCATCGTTCATTGTTCACTTTTCAGTCACCATTTGCCTCGTCCTCGGCCTATGCGTGTGTGTGTGTGTGTGCGTGTGTGTGGGTGCTTGGGATTTGTTTCGATATCCGAGCAACGTTCGCCTTGGTGCCGCTTCAATGGCTTTGATTTCTTCATTCGAATGCGAATGCGACTGCGACTGCGAATTGGAAGCCAACATTATTGGTTTTTGTTTTCAAGACAAACATGAGCTCAATATGCCACAGGCATAGGCACAGGCACAGGTGACAGTTTACCAGCTACAGGTCAGAGGCTGCCGTGTTGTTGTATTTGCTTAGAGCTAAAATTTAGCCTATTCGAGTGTCAATTGAACTGAATACAGTCAAACTTCTTTAAATAGAATCGCCAAAAGCACTATTTCTTAAAAAGTTTTCAGACTCTTATAAACTTAAAACGAACTAAATTAGAAAACTGTTTTAATTAATTACAGTAATTCCGCTTCAACTTCAATAGACAAATATTTCTTTAGATTTCAATTTAAACTAATAAAATACATATTGTGAAGAATTGGTTTATAAAATTCAATGTTAGGAAAATATTGGACTTATGGAAGTTCGAGTTATAGAATAAAGCATTAAGGAAGCTTAACAATAACTTAATTAGTCGATTTCTTTTGTCTTAGTAATACTTTACTAAAATGTCTTATGGGCAACCTCGCATTGTTAAAGGAATTCTTTTGTTAAACGATGTATTCCACAATCCTGTTTTGCAATCCGTATGGCTATTCGGCTACAGTTAATTTCATAATTAATTAGCAGAGCTTTCAAGCGAGCTTTTATGGCAGTCAGGAAACCATAATTCAATAAATCAAATGTGGTTGCAACACAAATGTGCAACAAATAAGAGAAAAAAAAAACATCTCAGAAACTGAAACAAAAAACAGAGAAACAACAGCAACAAATTAATGAATTTATGAACATGCCAAACTTTGCCTTGGCATTTGCAGGCTGCAAACAACAACAACAACACTTTGTACCAGACAGCTGGATAGATGGACAGTGGGACAAATGGACGGACTGACTAACTGACAAACTGACAGTCGGGCTACACATCAGTGAGCAGGAAACAAAAGCCAGCACCCCGAACAACACAGCTGGGAGTTGAGTTGAGTTGAGTTGAGCTTGCAAATTGCAGGCCAGTGTAAAAAGCGGGAAGCGGGGAAACGGGAGAAAAAGTTCGTTTTGTGTTTCTCGTTTGTGCAAAATAAATGTTCCCCAAAACCCTAAAGAGAGAGCGAAGCAAAGAGAGAGAGAGAGAGAGAGAGAGAGAGAGAGAGAGAGGGAGAGCGCGCAGTAAAGGTGTGTGTGTATGTGAGAGTGTGTGTGAGTGCATCTATACTATAATATCTAACTATGCGAGTCTGTTTGTTTGTCCACATACAAAATACAAACAGGGAGTGGAATCAACATTCTTTCCAAGCCGCATGAAAAAGTATCCAAGTGGTTTGTTAACTTCAATACCCGCTGTGGATTTATCCGTAATACCCAGCTCCATGTTAATGGTAATGTACAAAAGCCAAGCCAAAATAGGCGAAACACAAAAATGCATCTAACAAATGTGAAGAGTTTGCGGCCAAAGCCGAAGCTTAAATACTCTTGCAGACAAATGAGAAAGAGGGACAAAGAAATGCAGAAAAAGATAAAGGTTAAATTATATATTATAGATTTACTTAATTAATTATTGATTAGAATTAGTTTGTCCGAATGTTTATTATTATAATGTACTTGAATTTGATAGTAAAGAAACACTTCTGATTAAAATTATATCTTTTATATCGTTATAAAATATACGAATTTATTAATTGAGTTTGTGCGTCAGTCAAAGTTAAAAATAAAGATGAAATACCTGAGGGATAACTTCTTCACAGATATCTAATTTGGTATCTTTCTCTCCCTCTCTCTCTCTCTCTCCCCCCCTCTCTCTCCCTCTCACTCTCTCTCTCTCTCTCTCGCTCTCTCTCTCTTCTTTGCTCTGCAAGAGTATTGATATAGATGCATGTATAAGTATTTACTTACATTGGAGTACATATGTTACTGCCTGACACCAGCATGCATCCTTAGACCGAATCCCAGCACCATGGCATGCACATCTACAGTAGCAAACATTAACATTGCTATCTAAGAAATCGCATGACAGTAACGCGTGGCCAGCGGCCAGTGTTGTACATGTTTACGAGTAGGACTCCTTCCTATTCCTTCCTTCCTTCCTCTTCTGCTCCCTCTTATGTTTCGGCTTCATATATTACTCCAACAACATCTCACAGTGTTTCTGCCTCTCCTGTTTCCTACTCACACTTCCAATCCTCCTCCTTTTACTGTTTGTTGTTGATGGTCTTGCGTTTGTCAATGCAGCCGAGGCACCAAGTTATTTCGTTGAATTTAAAACCATACTTGCTTTTAGCTGCACTTGTTTGGCTAAGCACCACCACCACTTCTCCTACTCCTGTTGCTGCCCCCTCCCCTTCCCTTACTCCCACTGTCAGACCAAATGGCACGCCTAGTTAGATTTAGTTTGGCATTACACATCGCACATCGTACGCTGCATGCAACATTTGCTATTTTATGCCACTTTTAAAGTAAACATTTTTCGTTTTTTTCTCTTTTCTGATTCGAAAAATAATACGTTGAAATCGTCGCCTTTGCTATTTTTCTTTCGCTTTGATTTTGTTTGCGTTTTAAGCCAAATGATTTGTTGCTCAACTTTGTACAAATTGACAAAAAAAAAACAACAATCGCAGCTGCTGCAAAGGCAACAATAAGCCCACTGAACGAACAGGCAATGCTATAGAACGGGGCGAAGGGCAAAAGCGAGGACAAAATACTGCAAGGCAGACGTAGAGAAGGAAAAAAAACATTGTCGTAAAGCAAACAAACAAAGGAGCACAGCGAAAGACGTGGCTTATGTAACGTTCAAAACGATTTTGAAGTTCACAGTTCGCCGTGGTGCTCGACTAATTGAACGAGTACTGAATTTAACAATCATGTTAACTAATGAAAACTATGTGAATGATAGAAGAATATTCTCTACTCGTTGGGAAGGTATGATACTCTCATAAGTTAGTCACAATACGCGCAAATAACGTGACCAAGTTTCAATTAAGTTTTAGAAGATATAACTGGCAATGGAGCTAATAATTAATTACAATTACAACCAAATTAAGTAAAAAATGATAGTAATATTAAATATATGCAGAAGAAAAGAACAGCAAACAGCAAATTATGAAAAATATATTATTTCATATTTATATTAGTTGCACTCCCAACTTTAGACTTTCTTAAGAGGATGTTCAGTTGCAAATCAACAAACATTTTTCTAAATGTCAATTTATATTCATGTTTATTAATAATTCAAGAATTTCTCACAGAAAATGTTATACTTTCTGTGGTATTCCCGTTAGCTTTAACTGAACTTTAGTCAGAACCCCACTAAGTACAAATATAAATAGTAATCGTAATAGCGTTGGGGGTATTTCTTAGTTTGTATATATTATGATATTGCACAACGTTTGGGGACACTGTATTAAGAGCGCCACATTCGATTTCCTTCTCATATATTTTACTATTTTCAATAGCACGTACGAATTTTCTTCCATTTCCTGTTAGCTTTTCTCCTATTTTCCCCCCTTATGGGCAGAGCCAGAAACCTTGAGCACATATTGTTGCTAGCATTATTTTATTTATTTTTTGTTTGTTCTATTTTCATTCCACATAAAGCGATTTATCGATGTGCGAAAGAGATGAAGAAAACAAGTAAAAAAAAAATAAATATTTATATGCGAATCTCAAAATAAAAGCCATGCAATTTGACGCTGTTGGCCTGGCTGACTGCCTCTTAGCTGGAAGTCTGGCTGGGTGGTTGGCCAACATTTGTCATTGTTGAGTTTGGTCGGCAACGACTTTATATGGCTGAACGCCAAGACTTTATGTCTATTTCTCAATACATAACGCATAAAAAGTGAGTACGAAATTGTGCGTAAGTAATTCTTATTGTAAGGCGGGGAAAGCCAGAAAAAAAAGGAGAGAAAGAAAAAATTGTACTGAATTGAAAGCAAAACAAAGGCGGAAAATGCTTTTACTTTTTATATAGCTAAATAAAAAATCAACTCATGAGCATTGCGAACCCAACACAAAGGGCTTTAATGCAGGAGGGGACGAGGAAGAGGTGTAGCAGGAACTGAAGTCAGGATATGCTGTGTATGCTGGCGATTTTGTGCATTCAGCTGCAATGTACGAGAGCATTCGTAGCATTAGTTTGTAGTTTTAACACGTTTAAATAAAAGCCAAAAATAAAAACAAAAACAAAAAACAAAAAATAAAATGCAAACAACAACCGCAGAAGAGTTTGATGCATACGATTTATACCAAAAGTTTGATGGTGTGGAATCCCAATAAAACAAACAAGCAATATTGAACAGAATTGCTAATATGCTTGCCTGACTCTGATATACCGTACACAAATACAAAAATGTTAGTAACAATTTATAAAAGTCAAATTAAATTAATTCCAACTCTACATTCTTATAAAAGTATACAGAGATAAACGTAGATATAAACTGATATTTTTTTAAAATCTTAATTACTTGAAGATTGCCTCTTTAAATTGTTTTGATGAAGCAGCTTTAAGCAATTTACATATAATTATTATAAGTACTCCACTGTTTTAAGCGTAGATTTCTAAATTAATTAGTAGATCATATACTATTCTCTTTATAATTTATTATGAATATGCGATTGAATACAACCGACTGCAGTCTATTTGTGTATACTGGAAACTGCAATGTTGTTGAAATGCTGGTAAATTGCATTCGCTCAAGTGTCGAAAAATGGCATCAACAAATCGGAGAGCAAAAAAGTGAAATGGTGAAAAGTTTTGCAAAAGCCGCAGCTGCTATTCATTTAAAAATCGTTTTGTTCTGCACTTAAATGTGTGTATAATATGGGAAAGCTGAAATTAGCATGCAGGTTGAAAACTCACTTGCACATTTCCATATGAGTTTCATAAAAACAAAACAACAACGGCACCAACGACAACAAACCAACCAACAAGTAAACAAACAAGCCAACATATTGCAGGTGCAAATCGCATTCAGATCTCTCTGCTCATTCAAAGAGTAAATGGGGGATTGGGGTGGATTGAGACTGCTTTTCGGTTTTTATTGTGTTGTTTGCATTCCAGTCGGTTGGATAGTTAATTTGTATGCTTGTTATGGAATTGGTTTTTCATTTACTTTAGTTTTTAATTGGCAAAGCATTTGAAAATTCCTGTTCATTTCCTCATCTCTCTTCTTTTCTCTTACCTGCATCGGGCGGAAATGCAGAGAGCTGCAATGTACCGTGCTTGGGAAATTATGGAATCAATGTAAAGAAAATTTAACTCGTTACTAGGATCTGATATAATGGTATCGATTGCAAATGGGTAAATAAGAGTATACAGTGGAGAATATGTACTATATATTTCACTTCAGTTTTATTATAAGCATAATAATCTCATTTGCATATACTTACTTATTTCTCTGTAAATATAATCGGTTCACTGCATTGGGCATGTGTTTTGTTCTCCTTATAATTCTTTGCTTAATCAAATTTTTTTACCAAATCTCAGGATCAGGAGGGTCCCAAAGTAATACCCGAGGAGACGGAGTTGAACTCATCTAAAACCACAGTCTCGGGCTGTGTGGAGGAGACTCCCCCTACAGTTCAGAGCACACAGCATAATGGCAATGGAAAGGGTCTGCAGGACAATGACAATTGATTGAAATCAATATGAAGCCACATGTTACGGGGCGTATAAGTGATATTAATAAACAAAAAACCAAATGGGTAATGAAACTACACATATAACAAAGACGTTTTGAAAACTGTAGCATAATGTTTCAGTTTCTATATGAATCAAATTATAAACAAATTATTGTTAATAGTTACAAGTAAAATAAAAAGTTAATGATTGTTTGATTAAACAACACCACTTTAAATTGTTTTAAATTTGCCCCGAAATTTATTTTACTTGCATTTGCTTAAGGTAATAAATTATAACTGTCAACAGAAACTGTTTTTTCCTTTATTTAATTCACACATGAGTTTCATTTTATTATTAGTATTATTATTTGCTAATTATTTAAAAGTTTTAAATTAGTTTTCCATTTTCTTTGCATTTTAGATATTTATGCAATGCTTCTTTTCCTTAGGCTAAAGCTGGCTCAGGTTAAACTAAATTTAATTGTTTTTAATTTGTTCTTTTCAAAAACACACTTAATCATCATAAATACTTAAAATAGCATTTAAATTACAAACTCTAATCCATTTAATATTTGTTAATCGAAACAAATACCGTCAAGCTTTGTCAGAGTTTATTCTTTTTTATTTTGTGTTTGATGGCACAAAGAGTTAATGATTCGATATTTGTTGATATTTTTTACGTTGTTTAATCCATTTATTAAATTGCAACTGTGTGGAATTCACATTGCAATTTGATCAATATTAATAACTGCAATCAACAATATGGTCAAAAGCCTGGCAAAGACACACACATACAACCATATACAATAATTATGCAAAAAGTATTTTAATATATTTGTATTTGCATTTTGGAACCACATTACAATGAAAGCCAGAAAAAAATTGTTTAAATTCTGCGGCCTGTTTTAATTTATGCTAATTAATATTCAATAACAGCATATGAGAGAGGTCTCAGTGGCCTCAGCTCTCTTTCATATGACAGACAGAAATTAGCGACAATAATCTCTGATATATGCTAGAATTTAATTTAATACATTTTCCATATACGAATACATACTTTGTTTATGCAAATAAAGTCAATTTATCAGTGCGGTGAAATTAAATAAAACTCTATTTGCATTTGATTAGAGAGAGAGAGGGAGAGAGGGAGAGAGAGAGACAGAGAGGGAGAGAGAGCGATAGCGAGAAACACAACTCTGAAAGTTGCAACAAACTATGGCTAGAATTGGAAATAGGCCAAAATAAATTTGAAATAAATATAACGAATATAGATAAGAGAATAAGTAGAGCATTAAGCTATTTTGTTGCTTAAATAAATAATCTTTTAATTAGACAGAGACAGAGGGAGAGAAAGAGTGTGCAATCACATTTTGACAATATATGGCGATTTATAACTTTGCTATTTTATTTGCAATAATAAATAAATAAAATAAATGTTAAAACTATAAGTAATCAGAATAGTTAATATTGCGCTTTTAAAATATCAATTTAAACAGGTTAAATAAACGGATTAGGCACAGTTGACTGCAGGCATTTACATAATATTGAGTTTATAGTCAAATACAGTTAGGCTATAATATTACAGTTACACAATCAACAACTGAGTCAATTTGTGCCTATGTTGTGTTTGTGTGTGTGTCTGTTTGTCCAGCTCAAATAATTGTGGCTTATACAAGATGTGTTAAGCCTTTTAAGTGTTCTTCTATGTGAATATGTGTGTAATCATAAAGTTCATAAAGTTCATTAGCCGACAGTTTTATTAATAGTTTATTATGTAGTTATTATTATCAATATTTGAAATATTGATATATTGCACGAGCACGTAGATTAGAGAAGTAAACTCTTCTCTCTTCCTCTCTCTATCTCTATCTCTACTCATGCGAAACGTGCTCGCACGTAAATTTAACTAACCAGCCAACATGCTTAGCTTCAGTTTTGACTTGAGTTGCAACTGCAACTGTTGCAACCTTGGCACCATCGACATCTCACTGTATTAGCGGAGAGTGCTGTGAGTTCTCACTGAAATCGACCGTGTAGTACATATCATTCTCCAGATTCATTGCCAGATGCCGTTGAAATGGCCGCTCATGCAGTTGACCTCCCAACGTGGTCTGTGTCTGAGGGCTGCTGCCATTTGGTTGTGATGGCAAATGACGCGTTGACTGTGCCGCATTGCTGCCACCCGAAGTTGCAGGTACAGTCGTTGTATTGAGACCTTTACCACTTAGCCAATGTTTATTAAGTTTACCCTGCAACTTGGGCCGTCGACTAAAGCCCAAAATGGGTATAAACGAAGTGGGACGCGTTGAGAATTTCCGATACGTTTGATTCACTTTGCAGTGACAGATGGTGACCTGGTCAAAGGAAACAGTTAAGAAGCACGTCAAATGTGGTTATTTATGGTTGTTAAAAAGTGTGCGGTACTATTGCAAGTCTTGCAGCTTATATAAATATTAATTGAAATGAAAGTTTTTGCAGCTCGATTGAACTTCAACTTAACATTTAAATTCAGTGGCAGTTTCAGTTGAAATTCAAATTGAAATTGATGTTAAAGTTGGAGCTAAAGTGGAAGTTGAAGTTGGGAAAGTACGATATCTCAAAACATGCAAATGAATATGCAATGCCATTTCGCGCACTTTTCCCCAACCGCAGTGTACAATTTCCCTGTTGGTCAGCGTTTGTACATGCTTCTTTAACCCACTTCATAAATGTGCAAATGTATTGGTGTATCAGTGGGTCTGTGTGTGTGTGTGTGCGTGTGTGCGTGTGGAAAACTTACCACAACGGCAACGATGAAAATGGCGGCCGCCAGAACGCCAGCCGCAAAATATGCATTATGCAATTCAATGGGACTCTTAAGCACAACCGATGAACCAAAAGTTTTGTCATTAAAATTTCTGGCGTTCACATCGTCGACAATAAATTCACTGGAGCTGACGACCGTCTCCACCACAAACTCATCTGCAAGGCACACAAAATGAATGTAAATGTGGTTAGTTCATTCAACGGGGGAACATGACCGAAGAGTACTCCTGCCACCGGCTTAGTTGGCCACCGGGGAGTGTCGCATATTTTTCGGGTTAGCCAGAGTTAATGAGCACGGACTGGTAGCAGGCGAAAAGAACGGAAGGAAGAACGCTGGGGAGTCAAGACACTTACCTTCACACATTGTGCCCGTGTATCCAGGACGGCAGGCACAGTAGAAGCTATCGCCGCTGGACCAGCAAGTGCCGCCATGAGTGCAGGGATTCACGCTGCACTGCTGAAAATACTGTGAAAGTTATCGCAGTGACTTACACACACACATACACATACACACATCTAGTTCATGTTACGTATACGCAATATTTGTTATACTATACTAACTAACAATTACTTGGGGGAGCTTTGTGTGCGTCTGGCATGTTAAATATTAACGCGGCGCATAATGGTGCGCCATAGTAAAATGTAATTAATTTGCTGACGCTTGGCAGCAACACCAACAGCAGCAGCAGCAGCTCATCATGGTTCAAAAGCCGATGGCAGTGGCAGACAACAGTAGTTGCCACAGTTGCCTCCGCTGACTCCGCTGCAAGACAGGCCTCCTTAGAACTGAGCTTTCACTTTGTCTGTTTCTCTGTCTGTCGCTGACAATCTTCGTCTAGGTTCAGTCATGGAGCTGGGCTTGTTGCCATCATTCGCGGTTAAGGCCCCGTGTCCATCATCATCATCATGATTCAGCATCATCAGCATTATCATCATCACCATTGTCATATCGTGCCAAGCTTTAATTATGAAGCTTTGACGCTTAATTTATGTACATTGTGTTAAGTTTTATTTTACCACCGCAAATTATCAAGTCATTTGGCGTTTATTAAATACCCTGAAGTAGGTTCACTTCTGATAGTAATGGGCATTCCCCGCCCTTTTATTCCCGGACTCTGCTCTGCGTATTACTTTTGTCGTTGAATTTTGCTTAGATTGCTAGTTCAATTACTGAAGATAGTATCTACATGGTATTATGATGAACAAATTCAGAGCAAGCAGTATGGTAATTTGAGCTAAAAGTGACAGGTGTATTTGTTAATATACACATTTAGATACCCTTTAATTGAATTCATTTTCTGCTGAATTATGATGTCTTAATTAGTATATATTATATATTATTTACATTAAATATTATATATTTTATATTATATTATATTATATATTATATATTATTATATATTATATATTATATATTATATATTATATATTATATATTATATATTATATATTATATATTATATATTATATATTATATATTATTTACTATATATATTTCATACTTTTTTATTTATGCATTACTTATTTATTTAACTTTTCATATTAAAGCCTAAAGAATATTTTAGTATTCAAAGATTTATTATTCACAATCTTCAGCAGCAAAAAACTTGCCTAATTGCTTTTTGAAATTTAAATTTCATATTCGTTTAAATGAAAGCATAAAACATATGCACATTCAGCTTATACTTTGGCCCATCTTATCAAAGCGATTTCAACTTGTTTTACATGAAAAACAATGCAACAACGTGGCTGAAATTACAAAGTTGCATTGATTGCATGAAACAACATTTACATTTATACAATGAATACGAATTTGGTTGAACTATGTCTGTATAAATATTTGTAGATACTGTTATTCGTCTGTATGTAAAACTATCTGTCCGAAGCCAGCAATTTGTGAGTATTCTGGGCTTTTTGTTATGCACCTCCAGCCGGCACGTCCATTACCCTAGACATCCGTCCCTCTCCCCTGCTATAGAAAGATGGCTGGCCTCAATAGGAAACCATTGGGGGAGTAGTGGGAGAGAAGTTGAGTGCATAAATCATGACTTACCGTTCGTGGCATTTGATTACAATCCGGTCCATTGCGACCTCCTGGGCATTCGCAGCTGAAATCATTTCCATGATCAATACAGCGATGTCCTTCGGGGCACGGCTTATTGGCGCAGAAATCAACCTAAAACAGAAACAGAAACAAAAACAAACCGAAATCGAAAACAGAAATGAGAATGAGAATGAGAACGAGAACGAGAACGAAACCCTTAGAGAAGAGCAGAAATCAAAGCATATTGAAAAGCCAGACTTCATTACATATTCAAAAATTTATTTGCCTCACATACGGTTTTGCGTACCACGAGGAGGCTTTCCTATCGGGAGGGGGCTTTTGTTTGTTTTTGATATATGCATTTCTGTAAGCAAGTATTGGCCAGGGTAAATTCAATCAATTTGTTCGCGTAACATTTGCGTAGGCGACAGGAAACAGCGCTTATGAGATTGGATTGGTATACCCCAGCTTATTATTATTATAATTATAAAGAAAGGGTGATACAAAGTTGCAATGTACTACAAAGAAAGAGTAACGCTGCTTTGGGATGAGCTACGTTTACTCTTACTGTTACTGTTACTGTTTACTCTTTACTGTTCTGAACAAGGATAGGGTATATCAGCTTCGGCATGAATATTTCAACTGTCCTTGACTGTCGCGTGATTCATTCTCCTGCCAGGCACTTACCTTTATTTGGCAACGGTTGCCCGTATAGCCCTTCGTGCAGCGACACTCGTAGTTGCCAATGTGATCGATGCATTCGCCGGCATTTTGACATGGATTCGATTCGCATTCATTATATTCAAAGTTGCAGAGCTCGCCAGCGAAACCTGCAAAGGGATAGAGAACATCAGATTGAGAAAGCGAAGTCGCATTCGGAAACGTAATGTAAATGTGCAAAATAAATGAAATGGAAATTTCAACGAATTCGCTTCCTGCGACACTCAGCGGAAAACCTTAGACTGCTGCTAGGTTTCCCTTTTTCCTTTTGATTTTCCCGTTTTTTATTTTTATTTTCAATTTCATTTTCATTGTTATTGAGTGCGATTTGTGCAAATTGTGTTTGTGCCAATGAAATAACTTATGAAGCAGGTTTCAATCAAGTTTAGAAAGCGCAAGATTAACATTACTCGTTATTTCAGCTGATAGATGGATATTAAGTATACGCATTGTTGGTTCCATTTGTTGACTTACCTGGCTGACAGAAGCAGCGAAAACCATCCTCCTGATCCACACAGATGCCATGCACACAGGGTGAGGATTCACATTCATTTAAACTATGTTGACAGAGCGGCCCTGAGAAGCCAGAAGTGCAATCGCAACTGCAAGCGGAGAGTGATAGGAGTATTAAGATCGATAAGAGTAATGAGAGTAAGGTTCAACTCACTGAAAGTGCGTGGAGTTGCCCACACAGCTGCCGCCATTCATGCACTCTGCTGGATTGCACGGATCCGATTCATATTGACAATTCTTGCCCGCATATCCTGTGAAAGGATAACATAATGTTGGATATAACTTAAATTAGTTAACATACAGTTAGTTTACTAATGACCTTACCATACGGACACAGGCATTGGTATGAGTTGCCCTCGTGGCCCTGTGAGAGGTCAACACAAATGCCATTATTGGTGCACGGACTGGGGTTACAGGCATCGATCTCCTCACAATGCGGACCCGCAAAACCGCTACAGCACTGGCACTCGTACTCCTCCATGGACGGGTTCGAATAACACACCCCTTTGCCGGAACAATCGGCGTTTTCACCACAATTCTCGGTTTTCGTGGTCACCTTTAGGCGCACACACTGCGTGCCCCACAACTCGGACACCACTGGGCGTGCGAGAGAGGAAGAGGAGGAAAAGGGTTGTGAAATTAATTATGCACGGCCTAGGCTAAAAAAAACTTATATAAGGCAAAAAATGCCAATAAATTCGAGACTAAAACGAAACCCCGAAGCATTTTTACTCTACAAAAATAAATAAATAAAATGTTTAAATTATAATAATAATAATATTTTATAATTTAAGTATTACAAATGTTAATTTATTTTATTATTATTTAATATTTATTAATTTCAATCGAATACGATTTTTGATTAATTTAAATTAATTTAATATTGTAGCTATTTTATTTCAATTAATTTAATATTTCTCCATACAATTCGCCTACTAATAATAAATTAAATAATAAATAAGCCACTCATGCTATTAATCTTTGTATTATATATAGCTAAGTCATGTCATGTGGTCCAGTAGACTTACCAATTAGCAGGTTAACTCCCTCAGTGAGATCCTTGTCATATAAAGTTACCAGTTTCCTGCCATCGACCACCAGGGGTGTAATATCCAGAAGGACGCCTTCGGTAACATCGCAATGCTCGTGGCCGGAGCGTGTTACCTGATATACCTGTGCGGCATGAGCGGCGCTTTGGCTGGAATAGATTTACCGTGTGAAGGGAAATGGGGAAACCAGTTAAAGGTACTCGTAGTTGTAGCTCAAGCTATAAATATGGCGAAGCAGTCAAGCATCGTCTGTCGCTTCGTGTACTTAATTAATTAACATTTATTTATAAGCATTTGCCGGCCAACTTTGTTAACGGAAATTAAATAACGCCAAACGGAAATTAAATTAGTTGGCAACTACAGGCAACGCTTTTCCTGCTGCGTTCTGGCTATGTATTTCAGAGCGCATTTAGACTTACCATAAAATAACTCATTTCTTTATTAACTTTAGTCAATAATTGGACTTTTGTGTACAAATTGTTGATTTGAATGCCAGCTGAGTTCGAGTTTCGTACTTTTAATCGAAATAATGTCAATTGTTTGCATCTTGGCGTTTGTGTTGTCAGTTTAAGAACTGCCACCGCAATAAGTTAACAAACTGAAGAAACTTTTCCAGCTTTTGACACTCCGCACTGACAACTTTACTATGGTCATACAACCCCTAGCATACACTGTCGAATACACCTCGCCGGCACACAAAAAGTATAAAGTTTGCAATTTTTTAACAATACGAAGCAGCAGGAGATTCACTTGAAAGTGCCTCGACTAAGAGATACTCTGCATCTATGCAATTTTAATTGACTTAAATCTTTGATAATTGTATTAATTGCGTTTGATGTGAAGGACAATCTACTTAAAGTAATCATGCCAAGTCTAGACAAGGAATACCCTCTACGTGACCATTTTAGAGGGTATAACACACACAGCAGTAGCTTTTAGTGTAAAGAGCAGCCCGAAACTTTGCAATCTATGCGTTTCCCACTTGCTTTGCTTCACATTATTATTTGCTGCTGTACATTTGTTAGCTGCCCCTTCCCCCTACTCTCCCTTTCCGCATGTCCCACTCTTGACTCTCACTTACTGGTAACAGCACACACATATTAAATCGATAATAAAAACTTTTTTGACATCTCATTTTCATAGTTGGCAACTTTTCCCACCTCACACTCAATTGTATGCCACGTTATTTTGAGCTTTTCTTCCATTTCCCGACTTTCCCATACTTTTCTCCCTTTACCCAATTGTTTGTGGTTTTATTAACAGACGGAAGAAAGTACAGCAGCTCTGTAGGGAGGCCGACAATGTCCCTACGGCAACTCAAATGGAACTTATGCGCCGCATTTTCAGAACCTTTGGGCTAATTTCTGGCAACGGACAGTTATCTCCTAAGGCTTTTGATGTTTAAAACGAGAGCGAATTGAAAATTCAAAATGAATGCAACCTTTTTATTTAGTATACTTAAATGTTTATATTTATGCATGTATATGAATGCTTTTTCTATGGCTACTGTAGCAGCAAAGATACGAGCATGAATAGAGACAGGGAAATGCGCAAAGACTGTCGGCAAAACGTGATAATTGCCATGGCCTTTTAACAGCAAAGGGTCAACAGCTGAGACCTGCTTTTTAGAGAAGGGCGATTCCTTATACCCATACTTCTGACCCACAAAATGACTAATAGTCAGTGAAAGAGAGAATTCTGTACTAGAGAAGCACCCGAGTCGCAGTCACAGTCGCATTAATATGCGCAGTTTGTAAGGGATTTGCCAGCGTTATAAAGTAAACAAACAAAAAAATAAAAAATTTAGGGAAATAGGGAATATAGGAAGAAAAAGAGAAAAAAATTAGAACAAACCAAAATGTACGATATTTACGTATGCTCTCAGGCAAAGAGCGTGGAGAGTGAGGTCAGACAGAAGAAAAAAAAAGAAGAAAACAATTTAATAAACTGTAAAAGGGGCATGATAATGGCGAAACGTGTCTGGAGCCCAAGAAATGCGACCTGTGGGCTCCTAGAAATAAAGAGAGAGGTCAATTGGGTGCACCAGCGAACTAAACGTGTATGAGTTCTCCCCTATCGTGCAAACGTGCTGAAGTAAAATCAATAAAAGCCCCTAATGGATGTTATTATATAATAAGCTGTAGAACAAACTCGTCTCAACAAACATTAAAAATAAAAAAAATAAAAAAAACTACACAGACGCAATAAGATTTGTTAAAGCTTTACAAAAAACGATACGCTTATGTGTAGACAAACAGAAACAGCTGCAAGACTCAAGTTCCAAGAAGCTGAGCTCAACTAAACACCTGCTGGCGCTTGCATGCACTTCAACTCGTATTCGTATTACACCTTTTTTGTTTTGTATGCCAGCGAAAAAGAAAAGTCCCTTTGGCTGCCATGCGCCCACATCATCTGATGGCAGATGATGGAGCTGACTATGATGCTTGCCATGATACTGACGACGATAACGCTGACAATGATAATGCTGACGATGATGATGCGGATGCCGATGCTGGCGATACATAATGACAGTTTGCCTCGCAGCTAAGTCAGTTACTTTGATAAACTGCACATCTAACATCTGTTCGCTCAAAGTACAGAGTACACAGTACATATACTCGTATATTCATTTCTGCTGACTTGCACTCTTTCTACTTATTCTACTGTTGTCACTGAGTGCAGCATATTGAGAGCGATTCAGTTTTTTTATTGATTCGAGTTGTTGTAATGAATTTGATCAGAGCTTAGTACTACTTTTAAAGCAATCAACTTATGTATCTTCAAGGTATTTAATGTAGTTAAGAGAGTGTAGTGTTTGACATGAGAAAGCAGGAAACTGCTTACAGCGCGTATGTGTGTTACTGCTTGTTGGCTGGTCTAACTAACTGCAAGCAGTGCAAATCTTTACTTCTACCATACAAATGTTTGCAAAAGCAAGTAGTAAAGTATTTGAGCACACTCAAAGTCTCAATTGGCGGAAGAAATCAATGGAAATGGAATCAATGAAATCAATTAACCATCTAGTTGTTATTCAAACTATCTCAGAACCTAGAACTCTCAATCATAGCGTTATTTGTTTCTGCATAACCTTTTCTATGTTGTATTTGGTAGGTTTAGTTAGTTACACACATTCAATAGATATAAATCCATTTTTCCATCTAATTATGAATAAACAAAAGTTGGAAATGCTAAAAAAATATACCTGGTAGTATTGTTTTGTTTGTCCGTTGTAGTCAACATGGCGTCGTTGATTTCGACAATTAAAATATCGCCAGATTGGATTTCTGCTTCACCTTCCCATGTCAACACATTGGGCGTACAGTCAACTCCGGGCTTACAGTGTTCCGTGGACTGCAAAAAGAGAAGGTGGTTAAATTATTTAAATATTTTCACTAGCTACATAAATTAAGGGGTTTGTTGAGGCAAAGGCTACAAAATGTTTTTGAGCTCTTAAAAGTTAACAGTCGAAAGGGACTAAAAGGTTTGTCGGCTTGCTCGACATTCTCTCTGTGGTATTCCACAGCCGCAGAAGCAACAACAAAACGCTATGCGCACAACAAGGAGAAAATAGAAAAACTGAAAATGGTAAACGGAATTATTAAGCAAGTTTTCTAATTTCAGTTTTATGCCGCCGTCTAAGCCATTTTCTAGCCTAACAAATTTACATACTAACCACACCGAACCTAATAAACTTCTCTGCCAAAAGGTTCATTTTAGTTGAGGATACTGCGAAATCCAACTAAAGCAAAAGACATGTGGTTCGTTTATACCAATGCCCATATGCCGAGATCCACTGACTGTGTCTCCCTTTTTTTTTTTATTATTAATTTGGGTTAAGCCACACACAAACTGCCTGTCTGTCCGATTCATCCATTACAATAAAATAGGGTTTATGTGGGGAGAGGGAGGCTGTCAGGGTAAGGTCGGCATATTTTAGCATATTTCGCTCAATTTGAAGCGGTTTAGTTTTTGTTTCTTTTCGAGGATTTGTCAGTGCTAAAATTTATGGCATTTTAATAGCTTGTCTTTCATGAAAATGTACATTGTGTTTTATTTTTAGTGCCCAGATAAAATGTCACACAAATTTCCATGAAAATGTGTCGCATACATTGAAGGGAAAATACCATTTAATATGTATATTTATCTCCTTCTAAATGCTAGAGAAAAGCTATCATCTTTGAATTGACAATGCTTAAATGAAATGCGTACAACTTTAAGCAGTTTGCAGTTTTATATTTAGAAAGAAAACTTAAAAATATATTGTTAATGCTTTTGTTGTTTCACTCTCTGTAAATGACTTACAATTATTTGTGAAACTTTTTCAATTTTCAATCACTTTTCTCTTAATTACTCAGTTAATTTGCTGCTCCACTTGTTGAAACACATCAGTCCGGTCAATTACAATCATAAATAAACAACGAACATGAAAAAGAACAGTTACTCTGTCAATCTCACAGTCAGTCAAGCAGACAATAGACAAACATTTGACATTCTCAAATGAACCCAAGAAATGTAATCCTTTTGAGAAACTGAACAAGATGCCTGGATAGCCTAGAAATGGGAGGAAATTATTGATCAGAATTTGATTCGACTATTTCCGCAACATGTGTGAAAGGAAGCGACCCAAACAAGTTGACCGGAAATACTCAGGGTTATGCCTTTGACGTTGATGTTGCCGTTGCCTTTTCATTTGAAACTTTGCGTATCCATCTCAGCATCTTTATGCAAAAAAGGGACACATAATGGAGTTTCATTTTCTTTATTAAATCACATTTGTTGTTAGATTACAGAAAACTACGATGGTTTACAATTCTCAGCCCCAGATATTTAAATTTCCTCAGTCAACGAGTGAGAGATGGGAAGAAGAAGAGTGTGAGAAAGGCAAGAAGCAGGAGAAGCAGCTTAACAGTCATTTTTTAAATCCCTGGACAATATTTAAATTCATTTCTGAATTTATCCCTTTCAATGGCATACATATGTCTGCGGGCGATCCCAGTGCTGATTTTAACTGGAGCATTTCTTTGCTTTCGCAGTAAGTCATTTCAGTGCCTCAGTTTCCAATCCCTTCTCATTCGCATTCTCAGTCTTCGTCTCAGTCGTCAATTCTGTTTAATTAACATCAACGTTTGGTCTTTGTTTTGTTTCAGGTTGTCATTTAATTTGACGGCTTCTTGGCCCTTATTTCTTCTTCTTGGCAATCAAATAAAATTAAATTGATTTTCTGTTTACCTTTGATCAGCAAATGTTACCACCTTGCTTTCTCCCTTTCTCCCCTCTTTCTTACTCTCTCCGCCTCCCTTTCTCTCGTGCATTTAATTAAAATGTGACTTTAGCAAATACATTTAAAAAGGTACAACTTCAACCTTGCATATCATTTGTGCTGACTACCAAATCTTTTCTGGCTCTTTCAATCTTTCCCAAAAAAAAGGTAAATGTTTTACCAGGTATACAAAATGTAAAATAATTAAAGAAAACATTTGCAAAAGCAGAGCATAGTCGTACTTTGAATTTTAATGGAAAAAAGGGAAGAAAACGCAAATGAATTGCTTCATAAAAACTATGGGTCAGCGTTCGTTTGGGATTCCAAATTGTATCTGTGAGCTACATTTGTATCTTTTTAGGATTTCATGCTTGACCAGCTTGTGCTATGCTCAGTCAGCGCTATTAAGTTAAACATACAATAGATTCTTAGTATAATTAAAATAGCTTATTAAATTATTCGCGTATTTATCTTATGCATGGAGTGGGTTCTTCTTCTAATGTGATGAAGAGCAGATCAAGGACAGATTAATGCTTTAAGTGCTTTTATTAACTAGTTCGCAAAACCAAATCGAGCCTCTCTCTTAGTAAATATTAACTCTCTATTCATTCTATTCGTAATTAGTACGCATTAGGTGTGCATTATACAAATACAGGCTTCTCGTTAGGTAAACTAATTACTCAGTCTGTTTAGTCAAACAATAGAAACAGAGAGCATGCGTGGAGCTTAGCTTCTACTATCGGCATTGCATTATGGGGGGCTTCAATTGTTTTTGGCAAAGCCTTAAATCTCAAAACAGTTTATCAGTTATAGGTAAATGAACTTACCACAATTGGCAGGAGCAGCTCGTGCGTTTCGTTGCCCCGCCACAAATGCGAATCCTGCGGCACATTTTGTATTTCACATTCAAGCGAATTGATTTTCTCCTGGAGGCGACTTAAAATACGCGGACGAGCAATTGGCTTTGAGGCCGATTTAGCTAGATTAGCCGGATGCCTTGGCCTTTCCATGTCTGCAGAGAGAGCGGAAATGGAAGTGGCAGTGGAAGTGGATGTGGGACTAGGAGTGGTATTGCCTGACTGCGATGTAACTTTGACTTTTGCTGCGACCACTTTCAGCTTTTCTAACTCTCTCTGTTGGTCGGAGGCAACTGGCGGCGTCAGAGCCTTGAGCAATAATTTAGCGCGCTTAAGCTCCTTCTGGTATTTTATGGATTTCACAGTAGTCCAAGTACTGGGTATTGTTGTAGCCCATTCGCCTACCTCTCCTGCCTCTGTTGGCGCTGTGGCGCCGTCAAAACTTTGCCTGGTGGGCGTCAAAGTCACGCGTTTTGTCGGCATCGGCGTTGGTGACGAGACTTCCAACTTTGTGGTTTCGCTTGCTCTAATGATTTGACGTGGCTGCTGCTGCTCCGAACTTTGTGGGACCTCTGATGACTTTACAATGCTGCCTGCTGTGGGTACAGTAGCGCTCTCCATTCCCATCCCCATCCCCATCCCCATTCCGTTCCCAGCTCCGGTTGCCTTCGTAGTGCCAATTTCTTTCATTAACTTGCGTTTATTATGTAACAACATTTCGTTGTACAACTCTTTGCTGTTGTAGAACTTTGTTGTGGAGAACTCGGGATGTGATGGGGCAACCACTGCTACAGAGGGTGTCTTAGCCTCAGGCCCATCGGAGGCATCCGTGTTGAATTTTGTGTTGGCAAAGTCAATGTAGGGCTGGGCCATAACATCGCTAGCTCGATGTTGCATTGGAAACTCGAAGCTTTTCTTCACCCGTCGATCGATGTAGCTATCACCAGGTGCCAGTGGGGGTAACCTAGTTGTCGTAGTAGTGCTAGTGCTGCTCGTGGTAGCTGCGGTGGCTGCAGTGGCTGCTGAGGCTGCTGTGGCTGCGGTGGCTGCCGTGGTTGTGGTTGTTGTCTCCTGTAGCTGAAATTTTCGCTCGATTTCCGTTATCAAATCATCCTGCTCTGCCAGCAATTTTCGTGTAAAATCACTCGGCGTGGACTCCACGCTTGACAGTGTTGTCAAGGATGAAGGTGTTGTTGTCGTTCTCATTGGTGTTGTTGTTGACAATGTTGTTTGCTGATTAACTGTAGGATTGACGACTATCATTTCCACCTCATTGGGCAATAGATTCTGTTGATATTCCTCGGCATTATTCAGCTGCTTAAAGACAGCGTGTTCCAGTTCCTCTTCACCTTTATCTCCTCGCATTACGGGCTGAACGTCCTCCAGTTTCATGGGATAAAGATCCACAATGTTGAGCTTGCTTGCCGACGATTGTTGAAACAATAAAGCCCCATAGCGTTTCTTCTCCTCCTCATTGAGATCGGCAAGAGTTTCGGCCACTTGATACGAGGCTGCCGCCTGCATTTGTATATGCAGTGGAGAGGGTGAAGAAACGGGAGCTTCATCAAAATCGGAAGAGGAGTCGATGTCCGAGTTTTCCTGCTGCTCACTGAACTTGATGCGGTAGAGCCTGTCAAAGACGCTGCCCAGCGATGCAAGTGGCGGCACGTTTGTCGTCATTAAGTTATCCGCCGTTGTGGTTGCTGCAACATCACTTCCTGCCGCTGTTGGTGTTGTTGTTGTAGTTGTTGTTCCAACATCTTCCTCTGATGCTGCTGCTGCTGCTGTTGTTGTTGTTGTTGTCGTGATTTGTCCGCCAGATTCACTTCCTGCTGTAACTCCTGCTGCTGCTGCTGTTGTTGTGGTTGTTGTGGTGCTGGTCGTTGCCGTTGTGGTAGGCGTGGACGTTGACGTCGAGGAGGAGGCAGCAGAAGAGGAGGAAATGGAGATGCTGGTGCTGGTGTTTGTGTTGGTAGTGAAACCCTCTGAAATCCCTTTTTCTGCTGCAGACGTCACATCGCTTGTTTCGTTTCCCTTCATTCCCGCCCCGTTGGTGGTGCTGACCACTGCGGGGGCGTGGTTCCTATGCAAGTCATTTGTTAGGGTTGCAGTCGACGTTATTATTGCCGATGCTTTGGTAGATTCGCCTGTGGCCCAAACTGCGGGCATAAGCATTACAAATGTTAAAACCCAGATTTTCGCTAGCATTTTGCAGAGAAATATTCAAACACCCCTCAAAGTGGGAATAAGCTGTTGTTATAATAGATTTTATTATTTGCTGTATGGGGAATTTTTTATCCGGTTTTAGGTTGTGGTTTCATCTGCTTTGGCGCATTGCAGCAACTGAAAAAAAATATAAATAAATTAAAGTAACAATTAAATTTATAAAAAGTAACAATTAATAATTCATTATTTTCTATTTTCTGGTTCTACAAATTATTATGTAAAGTAAACACACTGTTATTTTATTAATATTATTTTTCCCATTCTTTTATTATTATTGCAGCAATTTGACATTTTTTTCCACAATAGACAAAAATGTTGAAAATATTGGAATTTAACAACTCGAATTTGGAATTTTGCCAAACACAATTCAGATACAAGTTGAGGTTTAATTGCAAATGCCCTAGAAGTAATTTGTAAAATGTGGAATGAAATGCAACAGTCACATAAAATAAAAATGTGAAAATAAAAAGAATATTGACAGTTTTTACATTCAATTGAATTTTATTCAAAATTTAATAATTGAGAGAGCAGACCACAACCAGTTCACAACCTCAATGGAATTAACAAGGGTCAAACTGTAGCGGGACAGAAAGAGAGGAGAAACGAAAGGCATAAAAGGCATAAAATTGTTGAGAATCATTTGTGGGCAAAATTCATTTGATGACAATTCACAGCTCATTGCATCCAGCATCCAAGAGATGCATGCCTCAAGACACCCACTGTTGCAAACAATTGAGCCATTGAATCGTTGCTTCAGTTGCTCATTAATGAACACATTGAGTACTTTCTGGGGCAAATCAAAACATTGTTTGCGCCATGAATTAGATTAATAAGGGCATGTCATGTTTGTGTGTGGGGGCATTCCTCAAATATAGATTGAGTTTTGTTATAAACAAATAAATCAGTTGAGATCCGGATCATTTGTAATGTATGCATTGCATTTCCATTCAATTGATTCTCACATCTGCTTAAACTTCTCTCAGATGCTTACTCGCAATTAAGAAGTTTAAATAGAAGTTTTGAATTGATAGGAGCGAAGGCTACACATTACAGGATACTGCAGTTGGTCCTGTTTATTTATGACTCTAAGTGTTGCCAGCAATAAATCAACAGGGGCTTCCCTCTCTCATCCCCCTTTTGGGAGTCTTTGAAATATATGCATATATGTGTACATTTCAATTTGATGCAGCTGTGTGCCCCGGCTGGCATTTAAATAATTATTGTAATGACAAAATTAATTAAAATGCATACAGTTTGACTGTGCGGTTGCAATATTGAAATGTTTATGCTGTGGCTTTGATTTATCAATGCATGCAATAAACAAAATAATCAAGTATACGCCCCGCTGAGAAGCAAACAAGCCAAAGCAAAATTTCAAGCTCCAGTTATCCAGCATATTGAAAAAACCTCAGAGGCTAAGAGCATAAGGAAAATTTCGAAGCCAAACAACATAAGAGCCATGAGAAGCAGCTCAAGCAAAAACAAATGAAATCCTCTTAGTTTTAAACGAGACAAGCAAGAGTCGACATTAGCCTCCCCTCCATCAGACAGTTCTTGTCTTATTTTTAAAGTCGCCTTAAAGTAAAACAGGAAGACAAAGTAACTACCGCAAATTTAGAAAAAATTATAACTCTTATAATTTGATTTTTTTATTTAGCTAAACTGAAACTTCAACTTATGAGAAACTGATTTTATATTGTATTATTAATATTCCTTATGCATCTCATTCTTTCTATACTTCTAAACTCTTGCATGTGGAAATTATTAATGTAAATAGGAAATTTGAAATATTAAACTATACTTAAAGAAGGAGATGGAGCTGCTATACAAACGTAAATAAACACATATAAAAAGGAAATCAAACATTTCACTTGGAATCGCCGAAGAAAAGGTTCAGCTATTAAAAATCAAAAGCATGAGCTACTCCCATGCTGTTTATTTTTTTTATAAATAAAAACAAAAATATTTTTAAGAGATGTTGGAATAATAAAAGTGAAAATGAAAAACAAATAAACATTTTTACGCAGCGGCTTCAAGGGAGAGCGTCGAGAGAGAGAGAGAGAGAGAGAGAGAGAGAGAGGGAGAGAGGGTGAGAGGGAGAGGAAAATATAGGAAAGAGTCTCTGTCTGGGCGGGTGTAAAAAAAGTTTTTTTTTTTTTATTTGTTGTTCTTCTTGTCGTTTTCCTTTTTTACTGTATTTTGTGTGTATTTTGTGTACAAACAGTTGCAGCCAAAAAGCAAAAGTAAATAGAAATAAAAACGAAGCTTAATTTAAAATGCGACGAAGCATGTCATTCATTCATACACTGAGTCATAAAGCAGCGCTAATATCAACACACATACGTACACACACACCCATAGATACATTGGAGTAGTGCTAGAGTTGGGGGGCTTAGAAGCGACCACGCGATATAAAGCTGTAGATAAACTTGCTCCTTTGCGTCGTCTCTATGCAAAGCATCTCTTTTTTTTTATTTTTAGAAATGTTTATGTGCGGGCCGCATTTTCGGTGTAAGCTGGAAAAACAGAAACAGAAAAAAATAGGAAAAATAGCAAAAAGTAGAAAGAGAAAAATGTAGCTTGATATTTAAAACTCGCAACCGCAACCGCGTTCGGAAGGTGAATGGGGATGCCTTAACACAAATGGCAACCGCCAGAGCGACATCGAGGATGACAACAAGGAAAACGACTGAGACCCGACGGTGACGATGCCTCTTTTCTCTACGATTATTTCTGGTTGTTAGCTGGAAGAAAAAAACTCCAAGCCAAGTGCCGGCAAGTCTCTCAACTGGCATGGAATCACCAGCTTCTTCTAGCTGTTGTTAGCTGTTTGTGGCCGCACTGTTTTTTAAAAACGATACTCATTCGACACGGTATGCTGCACAGTGAGTTAAGTACTAGCAAAAACTAATGAGAAAAGCGCAACGAAAAGTAATGAGAAACCCCAAAAGAAAAACATTTTTACTAACATTACTGAACTATATGCAGAAAAATTTATACTCACATATTTAATTTTTCTATAAAACTAAATAATTAAATATACAATACATAATTTTATTTAAATAAAATATTAAATATAAGATAAGTTAATTATATTTTAAAAGAGAAATAGTTTAATAAATTTATATAATATTATTCATTACTGCATTTTAAAAATTGTTTAAACTGACTGTCGCATTTATTATGACAAATTTTAATCATAAATTCAATTTAATAACCCTTCCATTTACTCAAAGCATGATTATATGATTTTAATTAATTTAATTTAAATTATTTTTAAATGAAAAGATTCTCATAGTATCATTTTAACCACTATGCATGTGTACAGAGTATGCTGTTCCAGTATAGAGAACTCGTATTTATCTTTATTTTTATGCCACAAACACGCCAAAAACACGCAGCGGAAAGGTGAAGGAGTGGAGTGCCGAGAAGTAAAGTAGCCACGTTTCCAGTGTAAAACGTATGCTGAGCTGAGTGACTAAAGAGGGGTGGTTGCGAGGCGGGAGAGAAGACAGGACAACTTCACGTCAGTAACGCCGCACCCCAAAGCCAACACCAACACCAAGCCAACACCAACGCCAACGTCAACATTAGCCGAGCCACGTTGATGACGGCAACGCATACAAATCACGAGAGCATAGAATTGGATAGAGTCAACCAGAATGTGTGTGTGTATGTGTATGTGTGTGTGTATGTTTACGAAGGAGAGGGTGAAATGGGTGAGCTTAATCTCTAGAATCTTTTAGTTTTCGCTATGTAAAGCGAAGCGTTTAAGATGCCTGCCAAACAGCGTCTTGCGATGCTGCTAGCCGGGTCAACAACATAAACCCAGTCACCAACAAATGCCAGGCCCACACATTCGACCTCCTCCTATCTACCACCTTGCCTTCGTCCTTGCCCAATGCCTTTCACATTCAGCTGGAATCGAAGCGCTTCAAGTGGCACTTGTAAGCAGCGATCTCTGGCATTGACTAGTCAGTGAAATAGTGGAGAGTAGTGGGAGATAAAGAAGGCGGAGTAGGAGATGGTGAAGGAGAAGGAGATGGATAAGTAGGATGAGGAGGAGGAGTTGAAATACGTGGGTTCAGTTGCTGGGTCGGGGCCCTGGTATAAAATGTTATTTGATGTAGTTTTAAAAAGGAAAAACACGTACAATGCACGCTTCTCGGGGTCGCTTCTTCTCTGCCCTCTCAACTAAGTGTCTTGTACTTCTTGCTGCCTGACAATGTCGCCGCTTGTTGTCGATGTTGTTCTTGTTGTTATTCTTCTTGTTGATTTTGTTGTTGCTGCTGTGGCTTTTTGATCGACTGTCGAATTAATTTTAAGTTATTTGTCTTAGAGGGGGGCACTTTTGTTTCGCCTGCGCTGCTGATTTGATTATTTGAATTTTCACTGTTCTTCTGTCCTTTTTTATTTCATTTTAATGAATAAAGTATTTGGTTTTAAATTTATTTGATTTATTATTAATACTTTGAAATAATTCTGCAAGTAAAGATTTAAATAAATTTGTTTCTTAAGCTAAAGTATGTTATTTCACAAGTTTAAAAATTTATGACATAGTTTTATGTTATTGATCAAAAATAAAAAGACTATTAAAACAATTAATAATTAATTAATCAAAAAAATATTTAATAAATTAAAAATATGTTTAAATATATTTAAAAATATTAAATATCCATAGAAACGTCTTATTTTTTTTGTATAAGAAATAGATCCGATAAAATTAATTAATTTATTATAATTATATTATTATAGTTATAATTTTGCACTTGATATTTATTATAAGTTATTTATAAACTTATAAATTTATTAAAGTCTCTCACTTTTAAATGTAACTGAAACAGAACTTCACACAGTTTTCTCATCGAGTTTAAGCCACATTTCTCATTACTTGGCCAATTACCATCACTTGCAAGGGTTCTACTTAAATATTCAGAATGTAAATGTACTTTAGAAACACGAGTTGAGAGAGAAGTTTTGGATTTAAAATGCCGGCTTTTAAGCAACCGCAACTGTCATTATGATTTCAAACAATGTAAACTTTATTTGGGAACAAAACACAATTTATATTGGTTGGCGCGCCGTTTCTCAGGTAGTTTCTTGCCTTCGGGATTTCAGAACTCTGGCAATTTCCCAAACGTGACGCTTGAAAGTTGCTCCGCTACTGAAGCAGCATCGCCAGCGATGCCATAGATGCCTTTCAACTCAGATAAAAGCTCTGGTTTGCCATAAATGTCTAGAGAGAGTAGCTGCTCCCATATAATTCTGGCTGAACTCTCTCATGGACTCTCAGCATGCGCACAGCATCCTTAGAAGAATATTTGTGTTTTGGGTTTTATTTTGGGCTATTTGAGAGGAAGACATCAGTAGATTCATTCAGAATTACCCAAAACATTGCCTGCACAGCTGTTCGACATCAGCTGAATGTGCTTAGGGCTTGGGTTGTGTAGCTGTTGGATTGTGATTGAGGTTGGGGGAAACCTCTCATAACTTTTCGCGTGGCGGCCATTTTCTTTTTTTTCTGCCGGTTTTTTGTCCGTTTTCTGTTTTCTATTTTGTGCCATGGCGTCTGCATTTGTCACCTCTCATGTTGTCTGCAACCCCATCAGGTGGAATTGCTTTCATAGGGGTCACTTAAAGCCGCCCTAATGTCTGCGGCCTTTATGGGTTATGAATGCGGCAAGGCTCATAAATGTTGTTGCCATAGCTGAGAGTGGAGAGTGGGTCAATAAGTGAGAGAAACAAAGTTATGGCTTATTTTGCAGTTTTGGCCTTACATGTCAGCTAGTTTATATTGACTGAGATTAATTGTACGATATGTTAAATGTTCTCTTTAAAGTTTGCAAATGTTTTGTGGTTTAACTAATGAGCAAATAACTGTGAGATTCTGTTCGACATTCTCGACACGTCATTAATATCGAATCATAATGGGATATTCGAGCAACATCATGCGTAATGAGCAGAATTTGGGTTGGGTTGGCTTGGTTTGGTTTGGCTTTTGAGGCAGAGAAATTATTGTGGCGCCACAAAATGAAAACGTGCCAGAAAACTTTCGTGTTTTCCAGGATGCACATCAATTTGAAAGTTCGTGGGAGCTCCGTAATATTTTATATGCTGTGAGTAAAAATACATATGAAGAAAAACTCTCTCTCTTCTCGGACTTCGTTCACTTCTTCGACTTGCATTTCAGGGTTCATTAATTTTGACAGTGCCTTCCAATTATGCAGCTCCGGAAAAACTTAATTACTCGTATTAAGCGCGCAAATTACAAAAAGGAGAAACCGTTGCGATTTGCAATGCAATCTCTTAAATAACTGAACATCTTATCCCTGAAACTTCAAACATAGCAAACAAGCACTGAGAGAAGTCTAATAAATAAGTTATTAACTATTGGCTTAGGTGCTAATGAAAAGAGTTGCTTCTTGGCAGGAAAATGTTGCAGGAAAGGCAGCTCTTATAAAGGCAGCTCAAAATTATAAAATTATATAAAATGCATTGAAAATAAAACTAGGTACGTTTGGTTTTTAATACAAAGTCTCAGGTTAGTAGAATTCTATTTCTAAATAGTATAGAAGACTAATATTTAAAGGCACTATCTTAACTAAATGAAAGAGTCTGCTTATGAATTAAGGATTAAAGATACATTTTCTTTAATGAGATAATAAGTAACGACACACTAAAGTTACTAATCACGCATCAAATTGAATTGAATAAATGAATATATTTCAATTTACCTTTCTCTTGAACTTCTTAGGGTGAGATATTTTCGAAGATTAATCGGTAAATAAAGTCTGTTCCAAAAGAAAGAGTCTTTCAAAAGAAATTTTTACTTTTTGCGCTTCGTGGCTTTAACTGGGTTTATGCTATTGACTTGTCCTCCTATTCTAGCAGACTGTTGCTAATTAACCTTTCGTCTCTAACTAATAGCCGCAACATGCTGAATGTCTTCTTTATTGTTAAATTAATTAATGGGGGAAAAGGCTCCTCTGTCTTATTAAATGCAATTAATTTTTCTATTCCTTCTAGGACTTTACTCATCTTGCTCTTAACACTTGTTCTGGCTTTTCCCCAATCCTTGCAACAAATGTTGGATCAATTAATTAAACTCAAATTTAATGTAATCTAATAATTGTAACCTTTATTATAAATAATTGAATCCTTTCAACTTTTTTGTTATAATGGGTCGACTGTTACATATTAGTCGACGTTAAATAAATAAATAAATATGAAATATACATTTTATGGAGCTGAGAAGTTCCTTATCAACCATTAAGTGAAAGGCTCAGATTGAGAATTAAATTTTAGTATGTATTCTAGATACTACTCATAAAAGCATCTCATTTTAAGACACATTCAAAAGAACACTTTAAATCCACACCATAATTAAGACAAATGAGCTTCCGGTAACAGAGTCTAAGTCTCGCAATTGTAAGCTTGTTAAGTCACATATTGGCAGAACAAGTGCAGCTGACTTACCACCGCAACCCCCCTCTCGTTCCGTTAAACTCTCTCATCCGCCGTCAGATCTTTTAGCACGATTCGGCGGCTGTTAAGCCATCTGTCAGCCTCATTTATGTAATGCACATTCTGCCAGCCGTTTGCTATTAACTTTAATGCCAAATGTGTTCACTTATTTAAGCCGGGCTGTAACACACACGCACACATACATAAACACAAACACACTTGCTGTTGCTGTTTTATCAAATTGGTTGTACTTGGACTTTATTATGACTTAATAAGCTCATTACAAATATTTTTTCGTTGTCACTACATGGGTGTGTGTGACTGTAAATATATATATATATATGTGTGTGTGTGTTTAACAAATGTAATTTTGAGTTTCGAGGAGACACATGCACATGCAGATGCTCATATGTAAATGTATATAGCTGCAGGGGAGACTCAGCTTGGGCATAAGAAGGAGATAGGGCGGAGGAAGGGATGGTAAGGGAAGAGAAGGAAAGAGAAGGGAAGGGAAAGCTCTATATAGAGCAGAGAAATGTTAACGGAACTCGTTTCCGCCTTATGCTTACATTTAAATTTGCATAACGTTGATTTTGTTGCTCCAGGAGCGGCTTCATGTGAGAGAGAACACACACATAACGCATACGACGCATTGGCCGCCTTAGTTTGGCTGCGGATTATTTTCATTTAATAAATTAAAACATATTTCGCATACTGCGCAAATATAATTATACTCGGTCTGCGGCATCTACTTACGATTTAATTAAAATGAATAAAAGTATACTTATATAAATAACCTTTTTTAATGCGAACAGCAAAAGCGTTTGCCATCAACGTCGACTCGTGTTTGTTATTAATAAACTTTTCAATTGCAAACAAACAGCAGGGCAGCTGTTCACATTAACTTTTGCTTTCCACTCGCTGTGTATTATTTTCATTTTGGGGCTTATTCCGGCTGCCTATTAGCCTCGTTTTGTGCAATTCTCTTTGGCACATTCAACTGACATTCACAATGGCTGGAAAAAACCGCAGAGCCTAAGCTCATAAGCCTACAAAACATCGCATTAAAGGCTGTCGCCAGACGAACGACAGTCGAAAGAGACGACAGAAACGGCAGGCTTGTTACGAAATATGGCTTATTACATATTTCACTTAATTAAAGGAAATTTCAAAGGCTTATAATGCCAACAGATTTTTAAATTTTTCGTATCTTAAGTGCCTTGCGATAATTAAAGATATTATCGATGTGCAGCAGAAGGAGGATCATGTGTCAAGTTGTAAAAAGATAAGAAAGATAAGTATGAAGTTTAGACAAGAGTGTGATTGACTAGAATAGATCCGGTATATTTCACTTCAGTCTATTGCAAACAATAATTTCAATTGCATTTCTTTTTGCATTTTTATACAAAAGAAGGAAGATAAGAACATCTGTACTTTTTGAAATGAAATTCAAATATATATTGTAGGAAAAATGAACAAAATTATTTGTATGTCACAAAAAAATAATTGAAAATATAAGTATACTCAATAGTAAAATCAATCCGAATTGCTAGTAAAAATGTCGCTACTTAATCTAGTGCAATCACAAATACTATGTGCAAGTGGGTACACTATATCTAATTTAAACATAATGCTTAGTTAATCTCAGTTCTATATACTAGAAGAGAATACCAATATTGTTGCGGCCACAAGATTTCTACGCCCATTGCTGAGAAGTCCCATGGCCCAAGTGGTTATCTCTTTTGTGGTTGGTTATTTTGCCACTATCAAGATAACTCAAATCTGTACGCTGATTAGAAAGCAAGCGGACAAAGCACGTCCAGAGTTACAGTTTACCTGCCAGCTGGACACGGACAGCAGGAGTAGCCAATCGGGATTGCCTCCAGATCGTGAAGTTCTCTGGCTCACAACGCAACAGTTGACAGCCTACGATGGATTGCATGCCAACGAACCCATCTATACGGCCCTCAATGGCAAAATCTATGACCTTAGCTCGACACGAGAAACAATCTCACAACCTGGAATATATTCCTTGTTGGCCGGATGCAATGCCAATCAAGTCCTGAATATTGCATGCGGTTCCATGGGAGTCTGCACCGATGATGTCATCCAACGGTGGGAGCAGAGCCTGAATGCCGAATTCAATATTATTGGTTACTTAATTGACAGTGAAGTGTCTGGCGATGGCGATGGCAACGCCGTAACTGAAGTCGACTAGAAGCTGGTAGAGTGAACCTTAGTTCTTAGTCTTGGCCAAAGGGTTTTAATTTCGTTTTACTAATAAATGCTTCTACTTATACTTATAATTACACATACTGAAACGGGGCCTCTCTCGGATCCGTTAGCTATATCAGAGACCTGGCACAGAAACTACTCTTGGCGCTGAAACAATTCCAACAAACAAAATAACATGACAAAGTTGAAGGGCATTGAGAAGTTACACGTTCTTGGAAAATGTGCCAAAATCATTGACCCCTCACATCGATGGCGCCTTACGAATTGCTGACTGCTTGGCATTTGGCCCAAATGGTTTTTTGCCTTGACAAGAAAATATCGATGGTGTTAACGACGATAGAAACAGATTGTGAGATGTTTCTGTGCCCTGTGCGAATAAAACCTCAATAAAGAGTATAATCCTTTGTTATATTTGAGCTGAACACTTGCTGTTAAGACGGTGTATTCCTAAGAATATATTACAAATGTATAGGGTATATCTTAGTCAAGTAGAGTCCTCGATTGAAACACTTTTACTTGTATATTCCACAGGCTGTTAACTTTGTCCCTTGCTCGCGAGGAGTGTAAGGCAAACTTTTCACACAGTTGAGTGAAATTGAATTGAAGAAAACTGAGAAAAATCATCAGGTGCAACACACAGCTAATAAAATCAAAATTACTTTTCAACAAACACCCACAATTTTAGGAATTTGAAAAAGTTGTCAAAAATTGTTAAGCACATGCTTAAGAATCAGCCAAAAGTGCAAAGTCAATGTACAAAAGAAAAAGGAATTCAGAGAAATACGAACATCTTTGGCGGACCAATGTCAAGATGTTTCTGACTGTTTTGATGCCAAGTTCGATCATGCTGAAACGTGTCTGGAAAGGGAAACAAAACATGAAATAAATTGGGGTTAACGGAACTGAAAGGGAAAGCTGATAATATTTATAATTGGTAATACACAGCATTCCAAATAAAGCAGAGCAGATAGATTTGTTTCTAAAGTAGATTCCTTATCGAAGCCAGAGTTTTAAGTATCCCTAATTTGAATTAGTTGGAGTTGCAAATAATATTCAAAATGTGTTTAATGTAATGTAGTGTAATGATTCAAGCTAATCAGACACGTTAATGCTATAAGAGTATACAGCTTTAAAATAGTATCTGCGACCTTGAATTCATTTTCGAATTGAGTTTGCGATTTTCGGAAAGAAAGGTTGACAACAGCGACAGATTTAACCGAGTTATCAAGTTAATTTTTTTTTAAATTTTCACAACATATTCTGTGCACGTCTTTTAGCCAACATCTGGGCCTGAATTATAATTGAAACCAAAGCACATAACAATGTCACAGCCATGGCATTAATAAGGCTTTAAATATGCCTCAGAGTAACATAGCCCAATGCCCCACCTTCAATACAATACAAATTCACAACAACAAAAAGCAAAATTAGCAATGTTTCACATCAAAGTGCACATTAAATCCGAGACGATAATCACGCACGGCCAGAAGGCCAGACGAGACGAGATGGAGACGGAGACGCAGACGCAGACGTCGACGAGGAGCAGCAGGTCGGGGAAAGCGCCTTTTGGTATGCGTTAGGGCATACAAAAAACATAATTAACCGCAACCTAGCGAACCCCACAGCCGACAAAGACCGAGGACTGTCGGCTTATGAAAGGAATTCAGCCGCCTTCTCGGGCTCATCCCACCTTTTTCCACATTTTCCCTGTGACGACAGTAGGTTAATGTGACAATCGCAGCTGTTGCCAACGCCCCCTGCTTACCTCTGCTCCCCAATGCTCCCCGCCTGATGCTCGACTTGTACAAATTACACAGTTTTGAATATAAAGTACGCAAATAACATACATATACGAGCATGAGTATAAGTTTCAGTATAGGAGACATTCGAGTCGAGCCTTTTTAATGGATTCTCCTCAATGTGCGCGTGTGTGTATATGTGTGTATGAGTGTGTGTATAGGACATCTGGGGGGTGCCGTAAAGTGTTTGCTTTAATTCATTTCCAGACTAGGCATACGAGTAGAGCAAGCGCCTAATGGCCAATACTAGAGCCAGTTAACGTCTTGGTTATGGGCTTATCTGCAACTTGATGCAATTTCTGTAAGCCTTCTAGTAATTAGAGTTGAAATATATTTCTCCATGTGTCTAGGGAAACTTTTAATAGGTACAGGGTATAATTTGCATGCGTTCTGTAAGTATATAATCAATATATTACATGCTACGTATACTTAATATTTAATTGTTCTTACAAAACTGTAAAAGCCAATTGAATATATTTTATTAAATTTCTTTAAGCTCTTTCCCAAACTAATAAAATATCTGCATTTGTCAGACACTCCTCTAATTCCCACTTAATATTCATCTAATAAAACTGCACTTTAATTGAAGGTATTTAATCCAATAATGAAAGCGCGCTGCCTGCAGACCATTAATTACTTAGGACCATCATAAAAAGTAATAGAACAAACGAACCCGCATTTGAATACCCCTTCTCAATAACTGTCCCCAAATCATTTTTCCATCTCCGGGACTCGCTGTTGGCTAAAACCAACAAACCAATCTACATCTCTGGGTCCAGAGCTGTGGGCTGTGAGTTGTGAGCTGTGAGTTGTGAGCTGTGAGCTTGCTCGGAACATCCGTTTTACGGTTTTGCACTCAGCCATTAACGAGTTTACTTTTTTAGTGCTAGTGCAGCCTCCCCATTTCCTCTTGCCGCCCCCCTATCACCTCTCGGTCACCACAACATTTCCCAGTTGGTTCGTTGCTCTCAATTAGAGTGTCACTTCCGCTTGAAATTTAGTGCACTTGGCAAATTTACCTATGTTGTTGAATGGCAATTGGGGAACTAACCAGGTTTCCTGAATTTCCAGCTCGGACAAGATGTACCACCAAACTAAGCGCTATTTCATTTCATACCCGGAAATTATCACACTAAGCATGTGGCTATTGCGGTTTCATTGGAGACGGCTGGTGACAGATTTTAGAATAAAAAAATTAACTGATTTCATGATTTTATTCAAGACAGCATTGCTTAGTTGATGAATGAATCATTTTTTCTGACTGACCAACTTAATTAGAAAATATGATTGACAGTCTTTCATTGTTATATAAACACTATTAAAATTGTTTACTTTACTTTTGGTCTACTCCTTCTTTGTGTTCAGAATAAATTTTATATAAACAAAAGCTGAACCAATTACCATTTCTGCATTCAAGTGGAGTTTTTGGTGCAGACCTTCATCGGCTAATTCCAGGAAAAACCAGAAAAAATTGAACAGGTATCCATTTAGTGAAACTACTAGAGAAAAACTCTCTCTCTCTGAGTTTAGAGCCAGATCTGTCCCGCCATTGAATTGTACGATTCAGAATGCTTTGGATTGTTAACAGCTTTACCTGATGGATTGCCAGCTTTGTTGTCTGACTAAATGGGGCACACCTGTTTCCCCTCTGCTCCTGAAGCACGTAAGCAAACGGGAAATTCAACATTTCTACATTTCACCTAAATGGAAATAGGCAGAACATGAAGGCGTACAAAACGTAACAATGAAAACAGACTTTTCTCTTGCCGTTGCCGTCGCTTGTACTTTCGATTGTTCCTTTCCCCCTTGGCCCTAACTCACTTGTTGTTGATTGTGGCTCGCACTGAGAATGCAAACTGCTGCTTTCGGAAATAGTATTGTTTAAGTACACACAAAGCAGAAACTCGAACATTTGCTTGGTTTCACTGTGCATTGCTTTCTTTATACGTTAATTTCTTCGACTGCCTCTATCGTCCATTGCGTGTTAAGTTCCATTCCGCACAGTGAGCAACCGTAAATTGTCGAGGAAAAGTGAATGAATTTATCATATTCTTATTATAAATTCATATAATCGAATTGAACTAAGTAAACTAGATACAAAACACAACCAATAAGCATGCGAAATCCCATTTCATTGTGCACATCAAACATGCCAAAATGATTGAATTTCAAGCGTTGATGGCTGGCAAATAATGCAAAGTCTGTGATCTGAAAATGAAGTTTAATTCCAATTTGTAATTCAATTCAATTTAAATCCTCTTACACTACGCTCCAATTGGGTATCCAGATCAGGTATATCATTGAAGAGCTTAAGAATCCTTGCAGTTCCTTGATTCGCACGCATACCCAACTCACAGACGGCAATGATTAGCCAATAATCCCATAAATTGATGGACATAGCCTGGAAAAAGTTGAGCGCCATAAAGATCGTCACAGGGTTCTTTAGGCTTATTGTATAGATGAGCAAATAAAATATGGAGATAATATTGACTGTGAGCAGGGACATAATCAGCAATGTGATTTGATAGTCATAAATAGCAACAAGTCGTTGATTGAGCTCCAAGAGGCGTTTGTAGAGATAGTGTAGCTTATGAACTCTAGATGAATTCGTAGTTCGAAACACGCTTAAATGATTCACAAGTCGCAGAAGTTCACGATTTATGAGCCAAACAGATCGATAGATGTACAACACGGCCAGATGGAATTGCATGCTACCCAGAAGAACTCCCAGCTGCATGGATAGATTACAAATAACGCCAAGAAACATCCTTAAACTGTAGCTCGGGGGCAGTAAAAGTTCCAGTAGTATCATCGAGATGATTTCCAGCATTATACAAGATCCCTTATATATGATATAGCTGTCGAAATCTTTGCATTCACTTGAATCGAACTGGCTAAAATGACGATGATGTAAATCGAGCAGCATGTTGAGTATCTTGCCAAGGTCGCCACTCAGCCACCAATTGCGAGAGAACGTCACAAAGAGGGTCATCAAGAGCAGTATATTATGTAATTGGCTGATTCGTTTGGCCACAGGATTATGTTCGAAGAGCTGCAGCTTGGCCACAGACTCTGTCTCCTCAAAGTTATGCAACGCGATCCAAACCACCAGAACATTCAAGATGATGCCGTATACAACTAAACACCTGGAGCGTCGAAGTTTCCTCGTCCTTGAAGCGTAGATAAACGGAAATAGGCCCAAAATCCAGGAACTATAGAGTGTCGCCCACAGGTTGAACTGAACAAATTTCCGGTACCAACTGCTTTGAACTCGACACATTGTAACTTAATGATTGAATTCGCTTGAAAGGCATATTAGCTGCGGAACTAATGAATGCGATGAATGATAAGTATGGGCAGAATGAATGAATCAATAACACTGACCTACATAATTCAGGAGAATTGAGCAATATTCAGTGAATAACATTCAAATTAACTTTATTAATTCGATCTTTGTTGGCTAGTTTAAAGATTGCATGGCAAGTGTAGTAATAACCCCTAGATCTTTTAATTAGTGTGACATTTCTAATGGTCGCTGTAGATATTCAGAATAGTTACACAGTATAATGAGTTGATTGACAGATTTATAAGTTGCATGAGGAGAAACCGAAGTTAATGCAAAGTCTAGTTAAAATGACAAAATAATTTAAATAAAACTAATAAATGTATTGGCTAATGAAAATCCATTAGACCTTTTCATTAGAACATTTCAGGCAATTCCCTGTTGAGGTTTTTATAATATGAGCCGAGCAGAGCAGCCTTGCTGGGCAGACTGACTAAAGAGACAAATTACCAACAATTTATATCACACTCTGAGGACTTGTACTCCCTGTACTATTTGCACATTTTTTGTCATTCTTCAAAACACATTAAAAATTAGTTTTCCTGTATGCTTGGCTTTGCAGCTTGCACATTTTCTTCATTTCCTCCTCATTTACCAACCCTGCTTAGGTATGTCTGTCCATGTGGGGTGACCACGTTTGTCATGATATGCGTTGAGCGCCATAAAGTATGCAACACTTGCAACACTTGCAACTGAAAGTTGCCACATAAACTTTTCTTTGGGAAGAAGCCCAAGCTGCAATAGCAAACATTGCTCTAATAAGTTGTGTCTAGCTTCTGACATTCTTCCCCCATATTTCTATCACCTCAAGTGCATTTTTCACCTTTTATCATCATTTCCACAAGTGCGTGGAAAGTTTTCTAAAAGCTGCTGGAGATTTTAGATTCCATGCAAGAAGCTGAGTTTATGGTTAACAATAAGGTGGAACTTGTTGTGAAGACTCTAAGAAGTGTGTATATGGTATTATACAATTAAATAGCTAACTATGTTAATAAAACGATGTCAATTGAAACTATGAGCTATGTTAGAAGTCGAATGGAACTTATATATATTATAAATTTATTCTTTATCGATCATTAAAGCGTTTAACAACCTTTATAACAGGTCAACGCTGTTTCCCTTTATCCATTCATTTTCAGCCTTGCAGTGATAATGTTTTGGGTTAGCCGACTGAAAGCAGCATGAGCAGACCTCGTTCCCATGCTGCTATGTTGAAAAAATGCCCCAATCAACTGCAACATCATGTCCCAGTCTGTGAAATGCGGGCCATAATGAAAGTGCTGACAATGTGCTTTGTGCCGCATTTTGGGGCAACGGCAGTAACCTGCAATCAGAGTCCACCTTTTACGCGATCCAATTTTGCCAGTTGCTAAAACTCGCTGCTGTTTAGCAAAATGCCGGAACGAGGCCCAAAACGGAAGCCCGCATCCATGGAGCAGGCAACTCCATCTGTAATGGAACTTACAGCCGAGGGAGAGAGGTAAATTAGATTGGATTTTGCAACGAGCAATTTTAAGCTGCAGTCTTTCATTTAATTTTGAGATGGGAATTTGAATTTAGAATGCACAAATTTTGATAGAATATAAGAATGTTATTTAACTATTCTGCAAATTTCATAAAGATCAGAAAACTACCAACACATAGTGCGGGATATACAGAATCAGTCATTAGTTGACCCACAAAAATCAGCAGTCGTTCACCCAATTACCGGATCAAAAATAAAATAAATTAATAAATCAATAATAACTTAATATTTGTGGGAATGTGATAGATGATGCTGTACTGAGACATCAACATCTGTGGATGTTGCCGCAACGCCTGGCAACATGAAGCGTGTTGCTTGCCTCTGGCAACATTTACTGTGCTCTCTGCATTTCATTCTTATATGTAACACTAACAGATAAATTTGTGAAAAGCTTCCAAAATACTCTCAGTGATTTCACTTCCCATAAAAGTGTTTTGGGTCTCGACAGTCTCATTCAGAATCGATTTGAGGGAGGTCATCTCTTCGCTAGGTTTCTGATTTCTGCTTTCTGGTTCCCGTGAGAATGAATGACACCCATTTAACGAAATGTCAATGTAAACACTTCGTTCTGCGTATTTGTTTGGTTGACATCAATAATCGAATTATTTATATTGCCCAAATTGTGCCTAAAATGGTAATCAGAACTGTTCTACACAACAAAAAGGAAGTAAGACTAAACAATAGCAATCGAACTAGTAATCAATAGCTATTTATATAACAAAGACTTTAGCTTTAATTTCATACTCACTCATGAAATGCAGATACATCTCAATTTCAGTATGTTCTTCCCAAGGACGATTATCTAATCTCTTAATTTGATGATTCGAAATGCGGATGTTTGAATTTATTGCCAATATCACACAAGTAGGTTGACGGCAACTTTCAGATACGATCATTTATAGATGACTTAAAATTAATATGATGCTACTTACAGTTCCTTTATGATGCCAGAAGAGTAAGAAATAGAGTCACAAGATACTCATATGTTAAGTTAATCCTTGTTTAGTTGAATATTTTTAACTGGTATAACAATAGATTGAAGAGGCAGTAGCAGACGGAGAGAATATAATAGAATATAAATATATTCTCAGTTCTATGAAGCTTACTTTAATTATATTAATTTGATTCACAGCAACTTTCGTTTCAACTTCTTTTGTGAAATAATTTACATACAACTAAAATAAATATTAAAGATTATTTTGCAAAGAAACAGATGAATAGAAATTTGAAATATCAACTCAGCTATTCAACCTGTTCACAAAAAGTCCTTTATGTACTTTATGGGTTCTGTCACGGCTCATTGAAAAGTTGTAGAGTTCCTAACAAAATAAAAATAATAATATTCGCTACTGCAGAATACTTTTCATTTCCTCAACACTTTGTCTGAGTGTTTTGAGTGATTTTTATTCTGTTTCTCTTTTTTGCATTCCTCTTCTCAACAGTTGAATACTTGTAATTACAAAATGAAAATGAATGCAAATATTTGCACTGAATAAAAGAAATGGGTTGTCTCACTGATTTATTTACCATTGGCGAATTCAATGAGGCGCTAATTGAGTGGAGCAACAGCAACTACTTAGAAAAAGAGAAAATATACTACTAATAGCCTGAACAATTTTCATTTTACTTTGACACACTTTCAAATTAACTCAACAGAGAGAAGTCCCGGTCCCATCCTTGTGAATCGCAGACTAATTTCAATGAAGGAATATGAACTTATGTGGAAGGTGAGAAGGTTGCCCCACCTGTAACTTGCTTCGCCATCGCCATCGCCATCGCCATCGCCATGCAAATCCCCTTCCACATGTCGTCAGATATCCGACGACGCGCTGTAATTGCAGAGTATGTTGAGAGCTTGGATTACATATGGAGGAATTGTAGACAGAGCCGCCATTTGTGGGTTGCATTGTTGTTGTTGGACTCGTTTTGTGGGTAGTAAGTGGGCTTTAAGTGCGTTTGGCGTCGAAACAGATTCAGTTGTAAAATAAAAAGGCAACAAAGGGAAACCAAACCAAAATTAAAGAAAGCTTTCTCGGCAGACACACACATACAAGGATAAAATCGCATACACAATAAAGCACAGACCCAAAGGACGAGCGAAAATGTGGAAATGTGGAAATGAGGAAACTTGAATTAAGTTATGAGGCTGAGGCTGAAATAAATTTGAAAGAATAAAATGTAAATAATGCGGAACGTATTCACCATAAACCACATTTGTCTGCGATGAATGCATCGTTATATATATATATATATATATATATATATATATATATATATATATATATATATATATATATATATATATATATATATGTATGAGTATGTGAGGGTGTGTATGTGTGTACTTGTGTATATGAGTGCCGCTTCACATTTAACGCTTGGTGTTCATTTTGTTCATTCTTTTTTTTTGTTGTGTGGCCATTTACACGGCTCTTAAGCAGGAGACTTAATGGGACTTGTTTCCAATTCCCTACATTTGTGAGCAAATCTCCTAATTTAACATAATAGTAAATGTTAATGTTATTTTTTTTAACTAAAAGTTTTCTCATCATATCGAGTAATTTTGTGGTAGAACTTCCAAAATTGGTCTGCGGTTTCTTGCTGCCGGAATTATGTTTCCCAGCTTTCCACGGTTTCAACTTAAGAAACTAGCTAAATTTGTCCGCAGGCCAAAAGTTAATACGTTGACAATCTGCCAAGGTGAACCCAGAGTCGTCTCGCCATCGCATCTCATCCTGTCCTGTCCTGTCCTATCCTGTCCTGCCCTGCTTTTAATCACCGTCTGTGGCTCCTTTGGAATTGCAAATTTGAATTTTAGTTTTTAATAAGCTTAAGTGCTTCAATTTCTTGTTTTTGTGCAAAAACTTTCAAAATTAACTGAAGTTGATTCTATGACTGAATGTTGATAAGGTAAGTTGAAGGTAGGTCCACTTTCATGCATACTTAAGCAAGTGTAATGAATTGAAATTTCGCTTCGTTTAGCTTTTGACTCAACATGACAAAAGACGGTAGGAAATACAATATAAATAAAACTACTTATGAGACCAGGAATTAGGTTACAAAGCGTCTATGGGGTATCTGTATGTGAAGCAGACTTGACTTATTTATCGATCTGTGTCTTATGTGCATATTATTTTGGACATATGCCAACAAAACGAATTTTTAATTCGAGGACCCAAAAATGAATTAAATTGGCAAGCTACCATGAATTTTCCTTTAGTTCATACTCTCAGCATTTTCTGTCTTTTAATTTCGTTGAAATGTCGAGAAAATCCAAACTCGTATTCAAGTGAAATGCGGCACAAATGTCGGAGTCCCCAATCCCCAATTCCAACATTCAACTTGCTCTGGCATTGCCAATAATAATGTCTGTTTCGGCCTGCTTCCGAGCACGGCCTGCAGCCTTCATTTATGCAAAATTTGTAGTTGCTGTTTTGGCTTTGGCTTTTCGCGTTGCCAAAAAATGCTTTACGGGCCATTGACAGAAAGCGACTGTGACTGCGATTGCGATTGCGATTGCGACTGTGACTGCGACTGCGACTGCGACTACTACGTGCGCAGCACCAACAAAATATAAAAAGCAAACAACAATTGAATTCGATATGTAACAGCTGGAATACACTTACGGAAATTAAAGTATATTTCCTACATCATTCAGTTTGTTTACTTTGCTTCAGAATATTTTTCTCAGAGGAGATAGCATTATCGACTGCTCCAGAAGTGTCCAATTGCATGACAAATTTAAAATACCCTCTCACATTGTGAGTGTGGGGTATGTGTGTGCTGTTGGCATATTGACAGTGGCATTCGAAAATACATGCGCATGCAGTACGAGTAGCTGAAGCGAAACAAGATATTCCCTTGGCGAATTAGACCAACATCCCCCAACGGAGGCTCCTCCACACTGTCTGCCAATCGTTGTCAGTAGGACCCACTTGGTCATGAGCATGAAGAGGCCACAGAGAGAGAGAGAATAAGAGAAACAGAGAGAGAGACTACAGACGCATTGGATCACGTACGCTCCACTCGATGATGAGGTCGTCATTGGAATGCTCAAAATGCTGTGTGTGGAAGATTCATTAGTATTTGAATTGTGCTCAATTGAGGAAGCCAAATGTTTTATTTAATTTCATTCTTCAACATTCTGAATTGTAATTAGAAATAGTTTTTCGTAATGCCTGGTTTATTATTATTTATTCTGAATGTTAATTAAAAATAGTTCTTTATAGAGCCTCCATATAAATAATATATATTCTGATATTATTAATTCTATTATTTAGTAAATTATATGTTTAAATATATCAGCTCTATTACATAGTTGTAAGCTATAACTTGCAGACTTAGTTCATGTTTGATAATCACTTTTGCCGTTTTCTTCCATCATCTGTAGACTTCTCTTCAGGCCGGGAATCATTTATTAAGGTTCTCCATAGAGAGACTACTTAGCTACTCTACAAAATTCCTTTGAGCTCTAAGACCAATACCTTTAATCGACAGGCAAACAAACAAGGCCATTCCTATCAATTTCAATGTGATTAGTCAAATGCCCAGTGTGATAATTTACAGACACACGGACGGCAAGGCCATAGAGCTATGTTGAACTTATTGTCATCCTGTCCAGTTTTGTTGGCAAGTCTAGTTTATGGCAGCTGCCTTTTGGGAGCAAGCCAAGAGCTGTGATGCTGCTGCTGCAGTTTGCCACCCAAAAACATAGGTAAATTTGGCCAGCACAGTGAATTTCAAGCGGAAGTGACACTCTAATTGAGAGCAACGAGCCAACAGGGAAATACTGTGGTAAAAAAGTGAGAGGGAGTGAGAGGATGGCAAGAAGGACTGGGGACTAAGAAAGTTAACTCGTTAATTGCTAAGTGCAAAACCATAAAAACCATGTAGCGAGAGACGAGAGAGGAGGCTGGGGTTAATATTACTACCTTTACCGGATACAGGAGATGAAAAGCTTGTATTTCTTGTATTTCATATCCTATAAATGATCATCAAATATATTAAGCATAATTTAGAGGGTATTCCTATGCGCATACATTCTACCCAAAGTTCTCTTGTTCAAATTTACGATTGTCATTTACCAGTTTACGACTCGTTTTTAACGTTTTTGTCCCAAAAGTAACTTTCATATTTATGTCAAGTTGTAAAGCAGAGCATTGCTCTCAATGTTTCTAGCTTTTGCACTAAAACTCGCCATATGCTACTCTGTTTTGGCCAAATTCGAGACCTCGCTTCAGTGCTTTAACTCTGTTTGGCATTGCCTAATAAATTTCAGTCAATTTCAAATTATTTTCACAACGAAATCATTGTAGAAACTGATTAAGTGGAAAATTAATTATCAGAAAACGGAAAGTACATAGATGAATGAAGCTCTCTCAACTGAGCTGATGCATTGCATTCCCTGAACACACTCACAGTTATTTGAATTCACGAGTGTAATCAGCTCTCATAGCTGCTATTATACATATTTGCAGACATCATTGCGAGGCATTTGCTTACTGGTAATGTTTGCGAATTTGGTCAAAACTAACCAACTTGCAGTGCTTCCTGCTGCATTCTATCCTTCTCTCGCTCTCTCTCTCTCTCTCGCTCTCTCTCTAGCTCTTTGACCAATTTACAGCTAATTCCCATTGCCGTGATTTGCAAACACTTTAAATATGCAAGTGAGTGCAGTTATTGACAGTCATGGCTGCGGTATGAGTATGCACATTCACATTCACACTCACATTCATATTCACACTCACACTCACTCACATACGCCCATTTGCGGTTCATGTGGTTTGCAGGGAAATTATTCACCAGTTAGCTTTGTAGGCCGAGTCGAGACCAGTCAAGGATGAAGTCAGCCCAGCCAGAACTGTGAGTGCAGAGAGAGAACGTCCAGAACGAGGCCACTGCAGCATTGCATTAATATTCATATCCATTTCAATATTTGCGCTCCTGCATCATTTTTTTTCCTTTTTTTCTTTGTACCCATAAAGTGAATAAAAAACGAAAATTATACGTAGTTCTGTCAATGTCCATAAGTCTGATGCAATGTCTCCCGATGCTAATGCAGAATTCAAAGGATTTTTGTGGACTGAACATAAACATTTATTAAGAATATTTCAAAAATTATCTTATCTCAAATCACACTTAAGTTTTTTAAATATAACACAGAGTTTAGTGCTCGTATGAGGTTATTGTAATGCTAAGTCTACATCTTGTATTATTTATAATTTCAGCCTCTATTAATGTTTTGATCAGAGGACACAAATAAGAAACTCAAGAGGAACATTGTAAATAACATGAAAGAAAGCAAAAACCGATTTTATTAGCAGCATCTTAGAATTTGGGCAACAATTTGAGTATTAAATATACAAGAATCAAGCTTAAATTAACTAATGAAAGACTCTAATTGGAATCAATTGTTATTATGAGAAATTACTACTTAACTTTATATATGACTTTAGTTAATCATTATCTAATCGATTAAAATAACTCCAATTGATTGTTGAGTGAATAAATCCATGAAATTACAATCCCTATATATATTTTTACAAATTCCGAGTTATTTAAAGAGATTTAATACGAATAAAAATGTCAACTCGTATGTGTTATAATAATAAATGAACAAATATGGAAAAATGATAATTCTGATTGGTTTAAATGCATGGAAAACGTTAAGAGGATTCCAGTAATTTCTCATTACTCAGAGTTCCTATGATCCCATCAGCAATATGTTTCCAAATGAATCTCCAAAGTGCATTATCGCTCTGGCTCTGGCGAGTCGTTGGTATTTTATATTATTAGTACTATCATCAGTTTGCAGTGCCACTGCTGAGTTGCCGAATCCCCAATCCCTTATGCCCAATAAATAACATAATCCATGAGTTTTTACACAAAAAATACAAGAAAATGAAAATAACTCGCGCATTTGGTTGTAGAGATTCGTTGGCAAGTGCATTTTGTGCTCTACTTGGCAGCATTTCCGTTACGATTTGCATTCGGATTTCCATTCCTGTTCTCACTCCCATATCCAATTCGCATACGGATTTCCATTTCGATTATTCAGTTCGCATATTCGCTCAAATAAGCCCGATGTTACAAATGTTTTTTTTTAGTTGCTTCGCTCCTATTTTTACCAGTTTACCAGTTTGCTGTCTGACATTTTTATATTCCACATTTATATTCAAATTCATTGAGGAGCAATAAATAAATACGCTGCATAAATCATTTCAACAGAAAGTTTCTCCCTTCGCAGCAAAGTCGAGAATTTGTTGCTACTCGTATCTCTGGCCCACAGTTTTCACTTAACACTTTGCAACTTGCTGAAACTCGTATAAAAACCAAAAAAATAAACGGGGAAAGAAACCAGTTAAAGACACCTTGGGGAGAAATTAAGACAATTGTCGCTGCAATGTTGCCATAAAATCATGAAATGGGTTAGCAAACTAACGGCTAATTGGCCGGATTGAAGCTTAAAGCTGCCTTGAATAACAAACTGAATTCAAAAGGGAAAGCAGCTCTATTCATAAAAGCCTGCAGAGAGCGTAAAGCTGCCCCTAGGTGGTAATCACTTGTCCTAGGCTGTAAGCCAATCAATAAATGCTCCATTTGAGGTAGTCTCCGTGTGTGTTGGACTTTAGAAAAGGGTATTTGCTAGTTTACCACATTGAACTACAGCATAGTACCCTGTAGAACCAAAGCCGCTTTAATCCCAAAAACGTTGCCTCTGGTGAGTGGGTTACAAGTAGGAGCAAACTACAAGCTGCATAAGCAGCTTATGCCATTAGTTTTGAATCAGAGTAGGTAGAGCGAGAGGGGGTGATAGAAAGACAGACAGAGACAGAGAGAGAGAGAGACAGAGCAATAGATAGAGTTTGAAAGTCCAACCATCATGCAATGAGATTATGGGTTGAGTTATTTTTTTTTTTTTGTGGCATCTACATTGATGCAGAAGAAACCTTAGACATGTACGTGTAAATACATAATTCGGAAGCTGTTTGGCATATCCATAATTCATGAGAATGGATAATTGACTGAGTTTAAAAGATCGGCAACTTTTCAACAAACATAAAAGGAATCTTCTTTTAAGTGGTGTCACTATTCCCATGTCGACAATTTGTGTAGATTGATTTATAAGGCTAAAAAGAGACTGTGAAACGAAAGAAAAAACGAAGCTAAAACAAATTTCGGGCATTAATCCATCATCCATTCCTGCCTCATTCTCAACCATTCCCATCAAAGTGTGAAAACAAATTGAGTGCAAGTAATTTGGCAAATTGCTCATACGCCGCGTGTACCTGTGCTTGCCGTCTCATTAGCGTTTGTTGCTGCGGCACTTAATTTAAATAAATGAACAAACGGCTTTTCAAACGGAAATCTCCTACTACCAGCGATCAAATAGCTTTCAGCCCACTCTGGGTTGGCACTCAAAAGCCGTCAATTTTAATTAAGTTAATTGAGAGCATTGTGGAAATTTCTACACATTGAGAAACACCTAATATTGCAACAAGTTATTATTATTTTATCCTAACTACATAACTAATAAGGGATGACTTTAGTTTAATTAATGTGTGTGTAGGCCATACACAACCCAAAACTGGCTGTAACTTTAATAACAAACAAGCCGCAGGCACAAAGACAAAGCCAACCGACGTTACAACATGTTGACCAAGTCCTTTGTCAAAGTTATGAACGTTTCTATAAAATGTGTATACATAAATGTATTTATATGTGTATATTTGTGTGTGATTCGGTTCAAAGTTCGCCTGTGGCTCAGTCTGTCGCTCAAAATTAGTTTCTTTTTATAATTAACTTGTGGGGTTTTGCAAATGAAAAGATAAACCAAATGTTTAGTTGATTATCTGTGTGTGCACATTTTGGGTCTACGTGGTTGCCCACACTCTCAGTTGTTAGTGGAGCCACAATGCCAGACAATTGTTAAAGTAACAATATGGAACAAAGCCAGACAAACAATTGTCTACATGACGACTGCAAGTCAAAGTCAAAGTAAAACCAAAGCAAACATATTTGTTTTTACATGGCGATTTGGCACTGAAATTGTTATTAATAAATTCTCTTGTATATTCTATATAAGTGAATATATCTTTTTAAGAACAAAAAGTGTTTAGTTTAGTATTTTGAAAAGAAATATCTATACAGATGTTGTTCAAGTTGGACTCACATCCATTTGTATAGCAATTTAGCCTAATTTATGAGCAATTGCCTGTCGTAAGGCATTTATTTTAATGTTTTACGTGCCACATACGGTTAAGAATATGTGGCAAATTGAACGAAACGACTCATTAAATACAGAGCAAATAGTCATGACCCTAAATGCTTAGGTCGGAGATCGGCGAACGTGCCTAATTGCCTGAACTGGTCCTGAACTGGGCCTGAACACGGCCAGAACTCGGTCTAGTCTCGGTCTTGTCATGTTGACTTAAACAAATTCGTTTCGGGTTTCATGTGTCGCAAACAATTAGTTTTCCAATTTCAGCTAAAATGTTGGCAAATAAATTAAATCCCCACTTTTATTTTTTGGCTCTCAACTAACCAATTATCGTGAGAGAACGAATCGCATTGCACTGTGCAATTTTATCTTTTGACAAAGTTTGTGCAAGTTTGCTTAACTTCCCCTCTTGGCTCTAGCCAGCTCTTGCTCTCGCCAAATTTAATTTAATTAGTTTTCATTTATCCAAAGTACACGCTTCATTACATAATTTAACAATTCATTGCATTTCAACAGTCGACAGTTGCTCGAGGACGCAACTCGTCGTGGTAATTGATAAGCACGACACGTCGACTAAATCCTTCTGCTTTAACCAACTGATGTACATACATACCTTGTGCTCCTCCCATTCCAATTCTTTTACCCTTTCCTAACCTTTCCTGTTGCACATTCCCTCATCTGCTGCTCGCATTGTTATTACCGCCGCCAGACAATTGCTAATGGTCGCTGTAATTATCATTAAATGCCTGAATTAAGCTTTAGATTGCTTTTCTTTATCAGAATAGCAAAAGCGTGCCATTTAGCTGGACGAGTATACAAAAATAAAAAGGAAGGGAACAAACAGATGTTGGCAATTTAAGTGCATCCATTTAACATTACTTGATTTCTGAGTAATTCTCAGTTCTCAATTATTTTGGTCTGCAGTCTCGTGACTTCAGTTTAACTGCTAGTTACTTTACTGTGATTTCTCTGTGAGTTCTCCTTGAAAGTGAAATCAAATTAAGAAGTTATATGTGCTTAGTACTCAGGAGTATTTTATTTTTCAAAAGTATTCAGTAAATTGATATTTTCAGTATTAAACGCAATCAAATTCAAATCAGCATCAACAGCTGCGTCGATTGAGCCATGTCCGTCTGTCTGTCTTTCCGTGCGTCCGTCTGTCCGTCTGTATGAACGCGTCGATCTCAGCAACTATAAGAGCTAGAGTAGACACTTCTAACTTAACAGGTGCTTGAATATCATATAGAAGCAATGTTAAAAGATTCATCAAGATCGGTTTATAAATATGACAGATAATCAGCAATAAAAGTTATTTTTCCATTGAATTGTAGAGCAGCAGACAGCACATGTGTGCGAGCGAGACAGCGAACGACTGTGATACATGCGTCTGTTTACCATGTGTGCGAGCGAGAAAGCCAACGACTGCGACACAAGCATATGTTAATTAAGTGTCGTAACACTCAGCTTTTAGTTGAGTATATATAAACATGTAAAAGTTAGCTGCTATAAGATGCAAAGAATTCATATGCAAAAAAAAAGAGAGTTTCAAAGGGGTATTCTTTAAACACCTGTTATGTTCTTACTTTTATTTTAATCAAAGTACCTATTATCAAAATACTTTTAATATAGAAGCCTGTACAGGGTATGATACTGTCGAATGCGGTCGACTGTGGCCTTTTCGACTGGTTTTAAAACAGCGCTCTCTGTCAACTTGTCAGCATCGCAGGTCATTGTCATTTCTCGTCTCAATAAACAAGAGCAAAACAAGCAAATTATTTTCGAAGCTCAAGCTTATAAGCCATCAGATCCGAACTTAAGTTAAGCTATGGAATAATACGGAATATCGAGAGAATTTTATTATGTAAACAAAGCGGCGACCAATTTGCTGATGTTCTTTCCGAGCCATTTGCGAACGTAGCATAAACGCAATAAATCAAATAAATATATTGGTCCTCGCTTTGTTTCTTTTGACGTGAACGCCGAGAAAGGACGAATGGAAAGACGTGGAAATTGCCAAAAACTTTGGTTAGTAAGCAAACAGCTAAGTGGTCGAAACGCGGCCAGGGGATAAGTGTGGATTTTTATGCACAGGATAATAAAAATCAATTTACGCACTTGTGCAGAAGAAAAAATAATACAAAAATAAAACAACCTTGTATTGTCGTTTGTTGTTGTCGATTTGGCTTTGTCTTCTCAATAATCGAACATAATGGGGCCCCTTAAGGGAAGCCCGAGCGTAGCACTCGACTTTCATTGACAGCGGTATACACTGTACGCTGCATGCTGTACAGTAAGCACTTTAAAGGGAGAATACTTTCAATAATGTATTCCTAAATTTGGCCCATCATTCGTTTAAACTGCAAACAACAACAACATCGAAATCGAAATGAGCAGTTAAGAGCAAAATTGTTGAAATTAAAGGAAAGCTTTAAAATTTTTGCCGTATTCGCAAGTGTCCCCATTATAGTTTGGTTTTATTTTTTCCTCCTTCCTGTGTGGCAATCCTTGTGCATTGTGCTCTCTGTTTCTCTCTCTTTCTTTCTTTCCATCATCCTGCTGTGAGCATAAAAATCTTTACTTCCGAAGCAGATAGTTTTGTTAAACAACCTAGAAAGCAGAAATTCCTTCAATTGTTCGCTTTCATTATGCATGTCCTATCTTTCCCCTTTACTCCCTTCTCTGTCTCCCTCTTTCTCTTTCTCTCTCTCTCTCTCTTTCTCTTTGGCTTAGCCTCATTTGGCAGACTTATTCTATGGCTGGAGCTTATTTCCCATTCGCTTGAGGGGCCAGTGTGTGTGTTCTAGTTGAATGCAACGACGATGGTGATGTTCCTATTCGTATTTTAAATCCCCACTTGAAACAGGGACAACAAGCCATTCACTGCACACCCATTATATTCGCACTCCATTCATTCTTTCATCTCGCACTTGCACTTACTTTAAAATACTCGGACTCATCTGATGAATATATCAACTAGAAGTTTACTCTTTGTGCGACCTCAGAGACTATGAAGCCACCGACCGAGCTGCAAATTGAAATGTTTCAGAAATGTTCTGAAATCAAAAAAGAATCCAAATACTTTGGATAGTTAAAAGTCCCAATCTTCTTCAAATTAGTTGCCATTTGTCCGATTCTTTTGTCGAAAAAGGGAGCTTTGCTTAAGCAGCTATCTTAAAGTAAATACTGTTCATAAACTTACTTGTTTTTTAGTAGCCTGCAGACCCGAACAATGCAGCAGTTGACAACCCTGTTAAAGCAAGTTGCATTTATTTATCTAATAATGGAGGCAATAAGCAACAATTGAACTGAAAAACTTGATTTTACGGGCATTTTTCATCAACTTTGTGCTGTATTATGTTTTTTTCTGGGCGAGAAATGAGAAAAGAAAAGTTGAAAAATGTGCGAAATTGAATCAGAAAAAGTAAAACAAGGAGAGGGAGGAAATTAGCCTTGATGCAGTAGAGTAAATGGCAAATTTCGTACTAAAATTGAAAATTTATTGGCCAAAGAAAAGTCGTTAGGAGTTTTCGATTACAGCCCGTACTTGACAGCTGCTTGTACCTTGCCTGCGACACTTTGTGGAACAACAAACAGAAATTGCTTCAACTGAAAGAACTCTCACTTCCCATCTCAAAGCCACTTGCCACCTTTTGCTGCCAACATTTTTGATACATTAAAAATTAGTTTTCTGTTTACTTGCCGAATTCACTATATACCTTCTGTCCTTTTTTCCTTCCCACTATCAACACCCTCTACCGATAAGACGGTTTACCACGTGAAGAATGCAACACATGCAGCTGAAAGTTTCCCCCAGAAAGTTTTCTGTACCAAGGAAACCCGTAATAAGATTCCACCTTGCTTATACTAAGTTCCTCTCGTGTTTCGCTTCTTTTGGGAAGAGAAAGTTTTCTGTATTCAAAATATGGTATGACTCTTATGAACTCCGTTGATTTCAGTTATAATTCTCACGTGAAATCGCTAAATGCGAATTAAATGCGCCTAAAATGCTTTGCAGCTAATAAAAATACGGGAATAAAAACTGGAGAAAAATTTATTTGTTGTGAAAGTTCGTAAATATTCAATGTCGACGAGATAAAAATCAACTGTGAACTCCTAAGGACCAAATAGAAATACGACCATAGAAATGTATTGTTATAACGTGTTGGAAAACTTTTTTTCATGAAAAAGTTGCTGATCTATTTAGAAAGTGATAAAATACAGGATAGCTGAGAAAGTAAATAGGCTCTTAATTTCAAAATTTGCTTGATTGATAAGGAATTCGCCTAATAGAAAATGAGATTAAAGCACTGCTCAAATTTACATCGTTTATTTGACAGCAAATATAATCAATACATTATATATTTTCGCAGCCTTTATATCTAATTTGATAATTCCATTATGTTCGCATAATAAACTCAAAAGTTATTCAAGCAAGAAAGGACGCAGTGCACAAAAGCAGGAGTGGCGCCATCTACAGTTCATCACTTGGCCTGTGATTAATTGAGTGTATAAATTCATTAATGGGTATTGGGTGTCTCTTAGCTAAGCTCTAAGCCTGATTTAAAGGTTGCATGTTTATTTAATATTTTAAGCATACTCTGCTAGACACCTCATGGCTACAGGGTATAAAGTAGCTTCATAAAAAAGCGTAAATAAATTAGATTTAATTGCGTCAAGCCAGAGAAAGAATAGGAGCAAAGACAAGGCGTGATAAACAATGGGAGTGTCTGCTCGGGTCAGCAATAAAAACTCCCATGAATCTGCGGAGAATTGTTATTAAAAAAAATAGACTTAAGCATTAAGAACAAATGTAAAAATTAAGGCTGCCTGTGTTATTAAAAGTGGTTGCATTTGACATAAAGCGAAATCACAGAGCTTTTTGTTCGCCATTCCTAGAGCACAGGCACTGGCAAAGGCATTCATTCCTTCACACTTGCCTTAATTGTTGTAGTTGGCAGGTTTCGGGACACGTTGGTTTGCAGGGGTGTGGGTGTGGATGGGAGGTGGCTATGGAGATGGGCGTATGGGCTGGCATAAGGCATGCATGTGTGTCCTGAAAATATGTGAACAATTAACTTTTGCTTTTTGTTGCTTGCCGCAAGCGGAAATTTGTAAGGCTTTATTTCAGTGTTGTTGTTATTGTTGTTGCTTCTGTTGTTGTTTCTGTTGTTGTTGCTGTGGAGAGCATTTCATTTAAAATGGAATTCATTATGCAACTTTTTATAGCCGAGTGAGCAACAAAAGCGACCAACATGCAAATTACTCATTATGTTTTTCTAAATAAGGAAACTACTTTACTTTGGCTCTTTTACATGAATCATCTCTGTGCTTTTCTTTTTTGGTTAAGATTAAACTCAAGTGTTGGGGTTAGGTGAGGTTGAGCACTTAAACACAAAATGAACCACAATTTTCGGCATATCATCTCCTCATCAGTAAAGTACTTTTTCCTCATACAAGAAACAAACAAATATATATCTATAGTCAAAGTAATTTCTTATTGTTAGTATCATTATCAATCCCTATAAATGCTGATATCAATATCTGTCATGTCATAAACAGAAATACTGTTAAGTTTGCCAGCTATTCAGTAGATGTTCTATCTATATTTAACTATTCGAGCGTGTTGACATCAAGTTCATAAAAAATATCTACCATAATTGCAGTCAAGTCAGCAAATATTGACTTCATCTCTTCCCTTCACTCAGTTCCTTTCAGTTTTGTCTCCCATTTCGCTTTTCTTTCGCGTTGTGCTGAACTTGTTCTTCTTATGTGGCGGCTGTGCTACTTTCGTCCTGTTTCCTTTCTTTCCCTCTTGGTTAAATATAAAATGAAAGGTTTCATAAAAGCATCATGGGCTGTAAACCTTTATGTGTTGTCTGTGCTATGGGAAGATGTCTGTGGAGCTGCGGAGAAACACTATACCACAGTCAGTGAGTGCATTAGATAAAGCGAGTACACACTAAGTTTTATGCGCTAATATTTCTCTGATGTTGTTCAATGTAGCAAACAGCGAATAGAGTCGAAGCAAACTATTTTGTTTGCCTTACAGAAGCTTCAAGGCTCCACTAGTGAGAACTATCTTATATATATATATATAGATATATCATTGGAAGTAAAATTCAGAATGAGATACCCTAACCAAAAACTTGGCATCTCTAGCATCTTATTGAGAAAGATTTACTTGTCATTGCTGATAGCGTCTAAGATGCTTCCCTCTGCCTGCAACAACATATAATATAATAAAGTCAATGTATACTGAGTTTCCACAGTCAGCTAGGCGGGTAGAACAACTTGTCGCTGTCTATTGACATCACGAACCGCTTTATGCAATATCATTTATATACATAGAGTGGCATAGAAAAAAAGTACATTCAGCAGGAAGAAGGAATCAAAAACATTTCCCTTACAGTTCCTTATTTAATCTTCATTCGTTTAACACTTTGTTTTCATGTTTGTTTTTAATTGAAAAGTATGCTTTGTTTTGCAACAAATTGTGGCAACTTAACATTTATTTTTTCTTTCTTTATATACATTTTTTATTAGACCATTTTGAGTGCTTCAAATATTTTCTTGGTATTTTTATAAAGTAACAACAAGTTATATAACTATGTTACAGTCAGAAAGCGGCAAATCACACCTTAAAAGTACTTTACTATTTCCTATTTCCTACCTTGCTCTCTCGATATAATCTATTTTCTATGTTAATTTATTTAAAGCCCGTCCCCAACTTATATTAACTTTGGTTAGTAAAACAATATTTATTTTTATATATTTATTTATTTTCTACAATTTCTGTTGCATACTTTTCAGCGCATTCGAAAGTTATAAATTAAGCAAACCTAATTTAAATGCAATCCATAACAGTTACCCATAACAGCTCCACAGAATCTTTACTCTTTATTTTGGGCCTTTTTATGGCTCGCATACCTTACTCATATAGTACCTTTTGTATTCAGCCATCCATCACGCCTTAGATGCAAATGAAATTATAAAACATTGCAGAAAACTCTCTCTTCCATTTCACCTCCCCGAATGGCGGCGTTTCCTCGTTTTGATATATGTGTTTGGCCTTTAAATTTTCGCTATTTATCAAGCTGCTTGGTAAAAGAGAACAACTAGCAAAGTCTGCTCAGACTTTATATAATTAGAGTTACGCTGAAAAGGAGAAGAAGAATGTGACTCCCTGTGCGTTTATTATGTTTATTAACATATTTATGCATGCTTCGCTGTGCACTCACGACTGCATTTTCCGCAAAATAAACAATATAGAAAATCAACACAAGTGCGATTCAAGCTATGTAAATTTAAAGTTCCACCTTGAGAGTAACATTATACCAGCATTAATTCCCATCTTCATTGACCTTAAATGCATCTCAGACATCGTCGACCCCTGTAAACCTTTGACACGTTGTGAATTCCACTCGAGATTGACGTGACTTTGTAGCTGTTGTAACTTAGAAACTCAGTTAGATATCCCTTTGACCTGCAGCACAAAATTAAGCAGTACATTTTGTCCAAAAGCTAAAGCATTAGCAATTCAAATAATGCAAAACATTCAAAGTGATGCGACCACAGAGCTACAATTGAGGGGAATACAGACAAACAGGTTTAAACTTGTCATGTATTTGGATCACGAACCAGCCAAGCCAAAAGAAAACTTAAGCATGCAAAACATAAGCCAGGGTGAAGACCGAAAAAAAATACAAGTAGAATGAAACTCCCCAAGAGAGGGCGAAGGTCCTTGCAAGGTTTTACCTGGTTTGTGTAATGCTTTGGAAGTTGTCACCCAAAAAAAAGGTAGAAAAGCAGGGAAGTAGTTTCTTGTCTTTTACGCATACATGTAAGCACAATATATGTGTGTGTTGCCATTTGCATAATTTAGGGCTAAGGGAATATGCAGTATTCGTACTCGGAGGGTGTTGGCTTTGTTTGAAATGCATAGCTCAAATGAAAAAATTAAGCGAAGTTAACGATTCGAGATGTGTGTATCTATGTTGTGCGATCTGTAATTTAATTCAATTCTGTTTGTGATATTTCCCTAGGGGCAAATGTGGGTTTGACCTTAAATTACTTGCTTCAACTGTAACTTGATTGGACAAATTGTGTTTTCAAATTCATTTAATGATATTTCTGTGATTTAAATAACATAATTTAAAATAAATTTCAATCAGTTTTGATTAAGTACATAACTTACACAACATTTATACAATAAATCTAAGCACGTATATACATTTATATCGAATGTCGAAAACTCTAACTAATTCAGACTACTGGCATAAAAATGGGATAGCTCATTTATGCTAATTAAGTTTAATTTGTATATAAAATGTAAAGTGCAGCAATCATTTTTCTTTTTTGTGTGCTTGCTTCTTTTATTTATGACCAAATTGTTGGCTGCTGTGTGGAAAAATGTGCTAATCAACTGCCAAGCCATGCTCTGGCCAGAAATGCGGACCATAATGAAGGTGCTGACAACATGAATCGAGTCAAGGCCCCAAATTGCTTTGTATACCTAACCTATCCCCATCATGGCTCACGTCACTGCAATCTGAGACTCGCTGCAACCTGATGCAAGCCTGGAGCCTGAAGCCTGAAGCCTGGACCAGCCAAGTAGATGCCTGCGTGCACGGAATTTAAAATACCTCAGAAAAACGGGCAAGTCATCTTTCGTTCGAGACAGAGACAGAGACCGAGACAGAGACAAAGAGAGCAAGAGGTGCTGGGTGAATGCACGAAAAGGGGGCGGTAATCGCCTCTAACAGTTTCAAACTGCTGCTGTTCATCAATTTTTAGGTGCGACATGCCGCGTCCAAGAATTTTCGTAAAATATTTGGAAACACAATTTAATTGACAAGAGAACTTTGTCAATATCTTTAAAAGTTTCCTATATTAGTTATAAATTAGAAACATTTGACATTCTATGTTTTATGCCTAAGTGAAGAAGACCTCACGCTTGGCCTGGCAAAATGCGGATACCCTCTGGAAGGGTGTACAAAGAATGTTGCAAGTCTGTCTGAAATGTGTGATATTTCAGAGATTTTCTTCCTCTCCACAATACTCTCAATATAAGCAAAAACAAGTGAAGCGAGAAATCAATAACAGGTCCTCGTATTTTGGCCACGTGGCAGATGCTGTGGCAACATTGCAAGTTGGCAACATACTCGCAGTACAGTGAGCACAGCCTGCAGCAACATTTCAATCTCTTTCTCTATTTCTCGCTCTTTCAGATAAAGTTGAAAAAAGCTTTGTCAAACATTGTTAACGCACTTCTAATGGCTCTCAATATTGGGCTAATTCCAGTTGCCATAAATTCGTATTGCGTCTTTGGAAATCACAATAGTCCGAGGCAATCGAAACAGATATTTGGGCGTCAGTCGCAACTTATGCATGGCATGGAGCTAATCAAGCGTTTAAGTAGTTAAGCATGATAAAGATATAGATAAATATAGATTATCTGGATTTATTAAGTGATGAAGGTAAAATGATTTATTAAATGCAGCTTAAGTTCTATTTTGTTTTCAATTTATTGAAATAATAACAAAATGCTGTACTTAGTTAGTACTAAGCATTGCCACTGCGTTCTTTAATGTGGTTTTCCAAGAAAGAAAAACCATTTGAGGAGGGAAAGTGTGAAGTGAGGTATGTGTGTCTGGCATGAAAAAGTTTCAATTAATTTGCGCAGCTTTCTTCGCCCTTGTCAAAATGATGTTGAACATTTCCAATTATTTGTTTGTTTTGCATCGCGATGAGTGAACATCAAGAAATAAACAAACAGAACCGAACAATTAACGTTGACTAATACTCTGACCGACCGTTTCCATAAGAATAAACATAGCTAAACAGGACATTGAGTAAACAGACCCAAAGACTCTCCCTTAAGGCATAATAAAAGTTTATTTTCCATTTTTCGAATATATTCATTGACTAAAATGTTATGAAACTTTTGTCAGCTTAATCATGTAGTTGTTTCTCATTCCTTGGTCTAAATACTTGTCAGATACTTCAATGCTGCCCTGGTCCTTACGTTACACCTATGAATAAATTGGGCACTTGAATTCGTTGAAGTCCATTCAAAACATTTTATGACTCTTTGTGCGCAATTTTGCCAAAGTATTATGCAAATTTTATGAGCTGGTGACAATTAGTGTTCAGGATATTAACTGGACTAAGCCAGAATCCGAGCCAATTTGGGGCAAAGATTTATGAGAAGCTTTACAATAGAAAGAATCAACTGACTGATTGCATATGTAATATTAACACAGACCATGAACAAAGTATTGCATAAAATTAATTACAGTATTATTATATAGTAATAACATTAAGTCTTCTACGACATTATAATAGAGTTGCATTTCTAGAATATAGTTTACGCAAAAAGTGCAATATATTAATATTAATAATGACCGGACTACAGCTACAATATTTGCTGAAATACAAATCAAACAATTTTCTGGGCAACAAAATGTACAGAAATTATATGAAATAAGCAGAAACTTTTAAGACAACATTTTTTTAATTAAAACGCAAACCTAAACGATAAATTGTTGTCCACACAGAGGGAGGCCCCGGTTTGAGTTTGAGAGGGAGAAATTAATAAAAATGTCACAGCTGAGCTGTGAGCAAGGACTCTGCGTGTGCAAGGACCCTCTGTGCACTCTCACGATAATTATGAATTTGAGTAATTTTTCCAGATGTCACTTGGCCAACTTTATGAGCTCTGGACGCAGCTCGCTGGTCGCTTGTCGAAAAGTATTCCACTTTAAATTTCCCAGCTGCTGCTGATGCTTTTATTAAAGGCAAAAATGTGAAAAATAAACATTTCCCGTATCACGATCAAGCAAATTGGATAAATTTGAATAGGCAATCATGCTGTCAACTTGTTGTAACATTGTAAAAAGGCAAAACATCGACCCTTCTCAATTATTCGGGAAAGTGTTAAGCATATAGAAGTCTAGACTAATCCAAGAGACAACTGGTAGCCGGGCTGACATGATCACATTGAGGTTAATCAGGCGGGGTCTATTAATTCGCATCGATTTAAGCGTTTATTGCATTTCAACTTTCAATTTCTGCCTTGACACACAATGCAAATATTAGAGCTTTACACAGCCGTCGTCTTTCTGTCTGTCCAGGTTGCTTTGCTTGCTTCCATTTTGGCAACCAGGTCAAGTGAAAGGCTCCACAACTTTGCCAGCACACAAACACAAGCAAACACACATTCACACACACACAAACACACACACAAGTTCGAGGAACTCTCACAAAGAACACTCCAGCCTAACATGGAAGAATGGGGAAAACTGTGACCCGATTTCTTTGCAACGGCCCAGAAAGCGATGACGCCAAACGAGGACGAGGAGGCCACCACTCGGACACGTTTTGGTGTTGCCATAGTCAAGATTTATGTATTTTAGCGGTATACCCTTATCACCTTCATTTCCGACCTGCCCTCGCCATGTGATTTAGGCGCATAAAAGTTGCGCCAATGTATCAGGAAATTGATGCAGAATTATTTATTTAATTTGCCATCTTCGCAATGATAATTTGACAAATGCTGGCAATTAATTTGCTCACACACACACACACATTTCTGGTAACTGAGCCCTGACCAGGAGTCGTCTGTCACTTTGGATATGCCTCTCCCCTTCCCCTAAAGGTGTTCACATGTCTGCCTGGCTGCCACTTTGATTTGGATTCCGTATTGGCCACTGGGATTTCGACTTAAACGCTTCTCATTTATTTTAACGTCTCAAGAGCATAACCGTAATAGAAAATGGCTTTGGTTCTTTTCTACTTTCGGCATTCCACAATATCTGATACGCCTCTTGGCCATTTCAGCTCGACAAAGGAAAGCCAGCACAGGGAAAATGTCCCGAATAGCCTTAGCCTTAGCGCCTTTGGTTAGCCAAGTGCTGGCGGAGATGCCTGACCGAGTTGGCTGCCTTTTGAATTGGGGGCAGTCGACTGCAACTTATTGTTGTGAATTGTTTCCATTGATCCCTGTATAATACAATTCTGTATATGACTTTTGCCAGCACAATTTCATTTGGCCATTAATGTCACCAATATGGCTTACACACAAAGTCTGCATTGTGGTCCATCTGATAATGGGAGGAATATTAACACTTAACATTTACATGTACTGAAAACAAACTGTTTGTGATCTAAGAACAAGGGAATAATAAGTGTCTGTATATATATGGGCTATATATTAATACTCAGTGACTAATTTCTAATTTTAAGAAAATTTAATATTCATTAAGTTAACTTTAATATGTTAGAGCAAGCTCTAATCAAATGTAAAAATCAGAGAGAGAGGGGTTCAAAGCATGTTGTTCCTTTCGTTATCTAAGCATGTGACTTGTTATTTAAGATATTATGATTTAAATACATCTCTGTATGTCTTGTTTATTGTGAAATTAATTAATGGGAAAATAAACTCCTCTGTTTTATTAAATAAAATTATTTTTTCTATTACTTCTAGGCCTATTCACAACTTTACTCCTCTTGCTCTTAACACTTGTAGTACTAACTACACTTTGCATGAACCTTATCGAATACCCTGTGCTGATTACAACAGACTTTTTCGTGTATTCAACTTAGAGTCCTCTCTTCCTACTATCAAGTTTCACATTCTAAACTCTTTAGCTACTAAAAACTAAACCTCATTTCAATACATCTTGATCTGATTAGATTTTTCTGGGTTTTCCCCAATTCCTGCAACAAATGTTGCATCAATTAAATGCATTAAGCTTAAGCTCAAATTCAATTTTAATTCTATTTTAATCTAAATTAATAATTGTAACATTTATGATAAATAATTTAATCCTTTCAAATTTATTGTTATATTGGGTTATATTGTTATATTGGACTGTCATTAGCCGACGTAAAATATTTAAATAAAATAAATAAATAAATTTATTATTATAATTATTAAATAAATTGGTAATTTTGCTACATTTTTAAACAATCCCTAATAAATATTGATAAATAAGCAGCTATAAATAACAACTAACTTCAATACAACAGAAATAATTTGAATTTCAGTTAGTAAAAGTCATAAAGTTATTAAAGACTTTAATCAGCAAATGTAACTTGTAAAACTTGTAGATTTCTAGTTAAATAACTTAGTTAAATATGTGTGACAATATGTCATAAGTAATTAGTAAGTCGCACTGTTTAGATTGACCGCGAATATGGATCTGTCTGAGTACGTGACATTTAAACAGCAAAATGTAAAACGTGACTAGTTGGAAGTATCGTTTGTAAACTAGTTTGCGAAATGATCCGAGGGGATACGCAGCATATTTAAATTAGCCGCAGTCGCCGGCGCCGTTGCCGCCGCCGTTGCCGTCGCAGTCGCAGTCGCTGTTGGTGTTATCTGCGCGCGATAATCAAATTGCAGAAAATTTAACAAAAAGAGCGTACAAGCTGGAAGTGGAAACCACAACACAAAATGGCAGCCGAGAGCATTTTCAGCATTTTCACAACTGTCATTGAAATGTCAACATAAATCTACTGACAGCCTGTCCCAAAGCCATCCCCCGTTCCTCTACCCATATCCCATATCCCCTATCCCCCATCCGCCATCCACTGTCCTTCATTCCCAATCCCGTGTCTTCGTGGATTGAGCTTCGGCTTCAGACTCATCCTTAGCCTTTTGCTGTACTTCTCGCTGCGTGACGTAAATGCTGATGAATATTTCTCATCTGTTATGTGTGGTGCTGTGGTGCTGGATACGGCTCATGCAGTTTTGTTAAAACGTGGATTTGCCCCGCCGAGCTGTTGTTGCTTCTTGCACACTTCTTCTTCTTCTCAGCCAAAATGGGCTTGTCAGTTTTGATGAACTATCTATGCTGCTCCCCATAGATGCTAATGCTAATGCCTCTGACAGAGATCTATGTGCGGTCTGATTCATTCCAGTCTCTGCAGTGACATCTACCGTTCTCGAAGATGGCCAACACAACGTAGATTAGGTCACGTACAATCGTGTCAACGTTCCCCTCTTTGGCTTATTAAATGTTAGTTGCTTTTATTTGTTGATTCAACTCCCGCAGCGTTGTTTCGTTTATATCTCTATGCTTATATTAAGTATTAATTCTGCTTAAATGTGATTAATGTTGCTCAAAAGGATATCTCTTTGCTAACCACCTGGACATTCATCTGTCCATAGCAGCGTGGCAGTTGTTTATCTTCAGATAAGAGATACTCATGGATACATTTTAATATCAGTCAAGTGTGTGAATACTATTACATAGAGACAAACAAGGAAGCCAGCTTAAATATATAACATATATTAACAATTTATAATACGTATAATATATTTATTTATTTCTATTCAGAGAACTGTTCAATTCCCTTGTTTATTGGGAACTAATAAATTTATTTATTATCTATATCCAATTATTAGAGCATCCTTCTGCAAGTTTACATAACGTTTCCTGCAGCAGTGAAGCCTATTCTGTCCGTATCTCTGGATATTTCCTATGTACACATGCAAATAAAGCACACACATGAGGAGTGCTCAACAAGGCGTGCGTGTGTGAACTTGTACACATATCCACAAATTCATATTTATATTTATTAGCCAATCTAGAGTGCTGGGCTTGCCTGCCTACACAAAAATGACAAAACCTTGACGTTAAAATCCAAAGTGTTATATATTTTTATGTGTTTATATGTTAGCATCAATGCATTTTCGTGTGTTTGTATGGCAAGTGAGGGAGAACGTAAAAACGATTGCTCATAGCAGCGCCTATGTGTGAGTCAGCGAGTGCATTATAGTAGTGGGCATCCAAGCATACGCGTCTGTGTGCTTTGAGCTGCTGCTGATGCACGCAATAAAGGGAGAACGTAGAGCAGTGTCAATGTGTAGGTGTCTATGTGTGATCAATTCAGAGTGCTGGCTTGAGCCAGCACATGCAGTGGTCGCTATGATCCAAACAGAGTATGATCCTCAGAGTAAACGGTATAAATACAGCTATCCGCTGGCAGTATTTGTACGCTAGATGGAGACAGTTTAAATTTCCCAGCGCTGTTCTAACTTCCAAATATATTATACTATTGATACGAAATAGACAATTTAGACATTGAATATTCATATATATTTATATATATATATATATATATATTCAATTCAAAACACGAACCCACACACCATATTTAATAACTTATAACTTGCTTGTTTTAGATTTTGTTTCTTCTTGGGCTTCTTGGGTGCCCTTTCAACAACTTAACTACAACAAAACGCACTATCTGTCATAACTGTCATGCTGCACTATCATTGGGAAAGCAAAGCGTTGTGGCTATCAATCACAGAAGTTGTGCAAATGGATGCGAGTATGTAGACATTAGATGCCTTCATGTTTGCCGTCAGTATGGAGTTGAGCTTGAAGTGGCAAGGAAATTGCTTAGTTCACCTTTGACACATTGACCTAACTGTGACTGTTCACAGTTCACAGTTGAAACTGAATGATATTTCTGACTTCAAAGTGAAACCTTGCGTCCACTTAGAGTCTAGATTGATGAGTCTAACAACTTTATCGACTAGCAAATGAATGGAAACTCTTCAAAACAAACAAATGCACATCAATTTGTTACGAATTAGCAGTCGACTCAACAAAATGGCAAACTCCTTTCAAATGAAACTCCTTTTCCCTATCCTTACCCCTACAGATACTACTTCCCTTAGCCATGCTCTAAGCAGCCCAAATCCCTTTGCAGCACTGCAGCTAAAAGCTTTTCGGGTCGAAGAGATTCCCGACGATTATTTATGTACTTAATGCAGATAAAGTTCTATTTTGGAAGCTAGCCCCACCGTCCAGGCACTAAGCGCTTCGCTCGCGGCTGAAAAATTTTTTATACTCGTTGCTACGCCGTGAAAAAAAATCAGTCACGTCTCTGCAAATGGAAATGGCGTGGAATTTAGGGCCAAAAAAGGGCAAATAGCAAATGGGAAGGACTGCGGCAGGATATATGTTTGTATATATAGGTGAAAGAGTTTTAATACTTATACGCATTTGATAGAAAGGGTATGTATCCATTTGCAATGGTTGATTTTATAGTTTGTAAGCATTGGAAATGTTTCATTACGAATTGGATAAACAAAGTTCGATTTTCCCGTTCAGCATTAGCTTAAAAATTGTGCAATTAAAACCCGTTTTAAACGGTTAGCAAACGTTTAACTTAACTGAGATTTAATGTAGAAAATCTAAATTAAACTAACAAAAGTTAGTTGCCCAACAGAACCAGCTGTTATGCCGTTCCTTAGTAACAATCCCCAAAACTTCACATCACTCCGCCCTCAGGAGATACAGAAGTCAACTTTTCCCGCTTACAGAGCGAAGACTTTTCGAGTTACCATTACAGGGTGTGTTACATGCACAGGGTGTTCCAAAAAGTGGTAGTCAAAGCGAGATAGCTAGCCGATCGAGCTAGCTTATCTTCATTATCAGATAAAAGGAGATAGCTCGTGCTTGCAGTCTTAAGCCCGCACAATTTGCTCTGCTTACATTGAATGTGCATTCCTCGGCAAGCAGTGTAAAGATGACAGTCAGAGCGAGATAGCCAGTTAATAGTGATCTTGGCAGAAAAAAAGGAGATAGTTTGTTGGACATGCAGTCTCATAACTGCAAAGCATACTCTGCACTGTACTGCTGTATTGCGCCTTCATTCCTCTGCAGAGACCTGGGTGCTGAGTAACTCAAAGTCGACTTTGCCTAATAATAGTTGAAGCTGGGTGAAAACAGAAAACGGGGTAAGAATGTGGATTGCCAAAATTGCTGTATAATGAAGTAAGTTTCTTGTTGTTGCGGCTAAGCGGGAAAAAATGACAAAATGTTGCGCTGGCAGCGCAATGTTTGAGCCTTTCCGGGTTTAAATTATATGTACTCGTAGTATGTCTTGGCTTTGGAAAATGGTGACAGCGGAAAATGTGAGATTGTCGTCGCTGACTTTTCCAACGCCACTGCGTTTCGCATAAGTCGGCAGTTTGTTGAGCCGACTATCATATTCTGTAATTTGGCGTTTTACGAGTTTTTATAATCTTTATGGTTCAGCGTTTTTACAGCTCAAGGAGTTGAGAAACCGATGTCGACACTTAAATGTGCAATTTAAATTCAAAGCCGCTTAAAATATTTTTGAGTGAGCGCATAAATTCCACTCACTTGACTCAATTTTCGTAAAATTTTATATTTATGACAAGCAATTTAACTTTTGCCTAATTGCGCGACATGCGAAATTCAAGCTAACAAGCTCAAAGCTTTCTCTACAGGATGTCGACTGGCTTAAATGCATCATTAAATGCAACTTTTACCAGTCGGAAGCGGCGGCGTTGCGAAAGTTTGCCTAGACGCCACTGCGCCAGAACTTCAGGACATCAGAACGCCAGGACACCAGTACGCCAGGGCGTGAGCAAGTTCAGCCGCGAAGCAAATAAAATGGCTCATTAAGATGTGCAAGTGCAGGTTATTGGATTAGTTTAATACTGTCTCTTTGGAGCAGCAATACAGCGGATGCGATGCCAGTTAAACTAATAGGGTAAAACCTTTAACATAGACCCGGGCTTTTTTGGCATTAGGCAGACATGAGTCAGACAACTGTGTACCACTTTGCATAGTCCGATTTCAGCAAATTTTGAATAGTTTTATATTATTTTTATTACATATTTACAATGTAAGAGCAAAGTAGCAAGTAGTAGCAATTACAATGCTGCCCAGCCATTCAATAACATACCATAGAATATCTGTTATAAAGTTCTTAACAGCATGTATAACAGAGAGAGAGAGATTGAAAATACTCGAGAAAATGTATGAAAATAATTTCAAATATTATAAATAATTGTCCTATTTATAAAAATTTGAGTGCAAAATCAATTGAAAACTTAAAAAAAGACAACTTTCATGGAGCGTTCTGTAAGACTTTTAATTTCATTACAGCCAATCAATAACACTTTGGAACACACATTTATTTAATACTGTTCTCTGATGCAAAATGCAACATTATTATTGACAATCACGCTCTTTGCCAGGCTTCATTAATGCTGGCAAAGCTCAGTTAGGGAGATGCCTGAAACCTCAATTTCTTTAATTGAGTTAGTTAATTGAGAAGGTGATTTAACCCATGACAGCAGCTTTGACGACAACTACTACATGCTAAGAGGGTGGATGGGGAAACTTCATTTTATTTACAATCTGAAAATAATCTGTAATTTATACAAGTTTGGCGGGCTCAAAGTGAACCAGCTCGGCATTGTTGTTGCAAGAATTGGCCAAAATCTCCTCCAGCATTCTGTTCAAAGACTCTGAACCAAGAGCATAATCCGACTGTACAGGATTAAGCGCATCGATAATTAATACCGGACGACTCTGCAAACAATTTTCATCGCTGCTTAGAATTGTCTGCAATGCTGCGCTAATCTGCTCAGATCCCATAATATACGGTAAATTTGATTCATTCTGAACAGCCGATGAGTCCATAATGTGTGCAAAATAAGACTCATTGTCCTCATTGGCCACCTTCAAAACCCGCATGGTCTGTGTGCTAACTAGAAGACCAGCTGAAATGTTGACAATCCACTGAATTATCGGCTTCATTGAATTTCAGAATTTAAAATTTTTTTATTTTTTTCAGAATTTGTAACATTTTATTTGAATATTAATCGTATGAGTACAAAATATGTCATAATTACGTTTTCTATTTGTGTGTATTGTCTTTTATTTAGCCAGTATAAACTGAAAATTTACAAAATACCGAGAAATAAAAAAAAATTAATAATTTAAAAGCGCGCGAAGTATGTAAATCTATCGATATTTCGCATCGCATTTCAATCGATATTAATAAGTTAAGAGTTAATCACAAAAATATCTCTCATACAGCTGTAATTTATCAATTTCTAATCAAAGCTCACAAAAATTTCCAAATTAGATTAATATTATAGATAATAAAACTCAAAACAATTCAGAATATCATTATTAATTTGGTGCTAATAGTAACCCTGATAAGCAGTATTTTTTGGAATTTATGTGTATTTTGTCAATTGAAAAGTTGGTCACTCTGGCAACATTACATATAAACATAAACGTAAAATGCTACCTGGCGTTGGCGTATTTGGAACTGGAGAAATAGCCAATGTGCTGGTCCCGCTTCTTAGAGAAAAGGGTTTTGAAGTCAGAGCCATCTGGGGACGCACCCTAAAGGAGGCCAAGGAAACGGCTAATGCACAGAATGTGGCATTTCACACGAACGTCATAGACGAAGTGCTTCTGCGTAAAGACGTCGATCTGGTATTCATCGTTTGTCAGCCTTTCCTCCATGCAGAGATCTCAGTAAAGGCGCTGGGCATTGGCAAGCACGTGGTGTGCGACAAGCCAGCTGGTCTGCATCAGATGGATGCCATGAAAATGGTACGTGCTTCGCAGTATTATCCCACGCTCATATCGTTGGTGAATCATCCACTGCGGTTTTTGCCCGCATTCACACAAATGCGCCGCTGCCTTCAGGATGAACTCATTGGGCCGCTGCCCGCCGTAGTTCTTATGGATGTGCGAGTGCAAATGGGCACACTTTTTCCGGAGAAGTATAACTGGATGTGCGACGCGCAGATGGGCGGCGGAGCTCTAAACCTCGTGGGCAGTGTTGTGGATCTGGTCAGCTTTTTATTACAACAGCACGCGGTTCGAGTGCATGGCGTACTTAGGTCTTACACCAGAACTACAGCTGCCATCAACGGCATTAGGCAGATAACAGCGCCGGATTTTTGTAATTTCCAAATGGAGTTGTCCAGTGGAACTCTCGTAACGGTGGCTCTAGATAGTCACACTGTGCCAGCAAAGACGTTTTCCCAAGAAGTTCTTGTCTATGGCAGCAAAGGACATCTAGTGGTTCGCGGCGGCGACCTGTTTGTACTCAAGGAGGGGCAACCAAAGGAAGAGGCAATCTATGTGGATGTTCAGGATTTACATTTCTCCACAAATAATTCATTGCTTCCACGCCCCTATATTAAGGGACTATGCAAGATGGTTGGCGCTCTTAAAGAAGCTTTTGGTAGCAAGGAGTCTAGTTGGATAAAGGCGCCCGTCTCCACAGCCGCAACGTTTGAGGATGGACTCTACGTTCAAGCCGTTGTCGAGGCGATACGAAAGTCAAACGAGACCCGTCAATGGCAGCGAGTCCAACTCACCACAGACACGCCCCTCAATCATGACCAGATTATAAGATATGGCTATGCACGCATGTCCACCATGTGAATCTGATATATATATATAGATATCCGCTTAGTTTACGCTCTAACTTATTAGCCGGTTCACTAATAAGCACTTCTCTAATCGGCTTTAACCATAAATGTATTTAACATATTGTATTAGCATTTATATTGTGCATTAACAAAACACAATTGTTTTAGCATGTAAGTAAAATTTATTAGTAATAATAATAAGAACTGGATATAAGTATCCACAATCAAATTAAATATTTATACGTTTTCAAATTTGTATAAAGTAACACAAGTAATGTAAGTTGTTCCGATTTCTATTAAACTGTGCAATCTAACCTGTAATTGTGTAAGCTATAAATACAAAATCAAATTTTAAACTGTTCTTCAACTTTTTAAAATATATTCTCTATTTCCATATATTGCCATATCGATCCATCCCACTGGAGACGTCAAATTTTAAGTAGATACCCAAGTTCATTATTAGAGATACCTAAGTCTTATCTGCACTCTGAATATCAATAATTTCCGTAATGCACGCGAAGCAAGTTTCTTTATCTTTTGATAAGAACACATCAATGAGCATTGAAATACAAATTTACCATTTTATTTAATAAAATTAACCACAAAAATTATAATCCACTAAATATGCTTAAGTGCTTAATTGCTTAAACTAAAAGCATAATATAGCTAAAATATAAGAAAAGCAAATTCATTGATCACAAAGTATCTTTGTTGTTGGCCATAAAATGAAACCTGGATGTTTGTGTGTTGTGTGTTGGTGTGTGTATATTGTGATTCCAAAGATAGACATAATATTGGCAAGCTCTTCATTCGGCTATGAATATTTTGTGAATGTTGTAACATCGATCAAATGATTGATTAATTGATCGAATGTGTGACTGTTCCTTTTTGGTATATCAGCATAAAACATAAAACTAGAGACTAACTTTACAAACTGGAGGATAATAAATGTGTAGTAAATTGCTACCCTAAAGCCTTTTGTGTACAATTCGCAACCATATCGAATAAATCTCTTAAGTTAATTAGAAATAAATAATAATATTAAAAATAGTAATTCAATTGAAATAATTTGAACGAAACAAGACAACATTCAATAATAGAACGAAAAAAAAAAATAAAACAATAAGTAGACACCTACAATGTATATACAACATCGATTAAATTAAAACACTAACTAACTAGTCTATGTATGTCCTCTACCGTTTGTTCAGCTTGCGCCAGAGCGTGAGCACCGTCAACAGATGCATCACACCAATCACAATGGCCATAAGCAGGACACAATCGGACATATGAACATCGGAGATCATCATGTACTTGAGAAACACTTTGGGACTGCGAAAATGACAGTACATGACATTATCGGGGCATTCCAGAAATGGTCGATCCATGCCATAAAGAGCGTTGAGAGCTCCATGAAATCCAGCACGGAAATAACTCAAATGCCACATCCAACGGAACATCGGCGTTATGTCAATGTAACGTGTGCAGAAGCCAAAAACGGAGAAGAGTACGGCCAATATGGGACCGAGAAAGACGGCAAGCTAGAAGAAATGAAATGTCATTAGATCATGGTCATTGTTAATGATGTATATGTGATGTACCTTTGTTGGCAGCGTGGCACCCACAAAGAAACCCCACGCCTGGGCACTCAGAGTCGCCATTATGGCTAAGATCATAAAGTAGTAAATCCGGAAGGAGTCCACGCTATCGTTATCCGTGAGCCTTACGCTGATTACAATGTATAAAGCGGCACATAAACTCTTTAAGAGAGAGATTTACATTATTTTACATAATTTAATTAAAATATTCAATTTAATTGTGCCGTAAATAGAAATAAATCAACTCTTAGTCATCTGAACTTACTTGGAAGGGTATCTCGAAGGAGATCAATGACAAAAAGTATGGTCCCAGCTTGTACCAACGATTGAAGTGCTCCCTTGTCAGCATGTCGATCTCCAAGGGAACTGCAATGATTCAAATTACAATAAAACTCTTATTAATGAGCAGCAATAACGCTGTCGACAACGTGTTATTTAAAGGTATATAGGCCAGGTCAGTGGACCGAAAACGACAGTTTTTTGTATCCTAAAACCAGTTTAAAAGATTCCCAAAATAAATGAGAAAGTCTTGAAGCATGTTAAGGATTGTGTCAAGATTAGTTAAGACAATAAAAATGTGGTTTAATGTTGCGAATATAATAAGATTAGTAGATGCCTGATTAACTGGTTTAAGGAACAACTGAGAAGGTTGTTTATAGCACTTATTATAGATGGACGTAAAGTTGCTTGAACTGCAAGTTGATTTTCTATGTGAAGTGTAACTAGGAAATTAACTGACTATTTACTTTATGAGAGTGCCTTCATTACTGGCGACTTTCAATACTAACAAGATTTATTTCAAATAAACTCATTATCATAATTAACTCTGAGTGTGTGTGAACAAAAGATGTGTGTAAAGATTAGTAAATATATAAATATTACAAATATTTTAAACATTTAAGAAATAGCCAATGTTAAGCCAAGAACGGAACGAAAGACATGAAAATCAGAAACCCATTGCAAACATAAAGTGCAGCAGCTGCACAAACTCCTACAGTGCACCTTTTTCAAGTATGAATGTATATGGGTGTAAATGAGTGAGTGTATGAGTACATTTAGCAAATATTCACAAGTGTTGAGGTCAGCTTTGCATAAATACGAGTCACATACTTAGGACGTAAGCAGTTTTTTGTAATTTTGTAAACTTGTATCTTCGAGTAACAATTGCGTTGTGAGCTACTTACATGTCAATACCACTGCCATTTTGCCGGTGTAGACCAAGAGGAGTGTGGAGCCATAGAGGTAGACATAGTTACCCAGCACGGAGTGCGCACTGTTGCCGACATTCATGTACAGATAACCGAAAATAATGCCAATTATTATATGCGATACGATGCGGGCCAAGAGCAGAAACTGCAATATACAAAAAAATAAATAAAGGAAACATTAGATATGGCAAATGTAGCTATCTATCTATCTATTTATGTATCGATGAGATTGCATCCCAACAACAGCTGGCCCAGACATTGCCAAAGGCGAAGCGCATGGAAGCATTATCTGTGTGAAGGTTGCCGTCGCGCCGATTTGCTTTTTGAGTTATATCTACAGTTGAGTGGATTGCTCATACTTTATTCTCGATACCCACATACGAGTACTACATCCATCTATGTATCGATGTGTGGTCCCAAGTAGAACAACAAATCAATTTGCAAGATGCTAAAAAGCATTTGCAGTCAAGGCATTTGCAAGCAAATAAATACAAATATACATGTAAAATATGTAAAACCTATAATAACAAATAATTCGACTGATCGATTTGAGGCGAAACTAAAGCAAATGTATTAATTATAATTGAGGTATAAATGAATAAAATTACAAATAAAATAAACAATTTCGGCTGCAAGCAAAGAATAAATTCGCATACAAATAAATGCATTTCAAATTCGAATAATTATAATTACTCTACAATGTTTGTATAAATAAATATATTAATAAGAAATTGCATATGCTCTAAATTACTTTTAAATATATAACAGTTAATCGTTATATCTGGTAATTTGAAATGATTGCCTTGTTAAATCAAGTACTAATGCACTTAATTTTAAATATCGATCATAAGTAAATCTTTCATTTGATTTCAAACAAAAACCCCATTTAAATTAATTATGTTCTACATGTAGTATGTTAACACTTTGCACTTAACAACGTTAAGGTTAACACCTTGCAAAATTGTAGGAATGTTTTGTGTGTGTGCCTAAATTGAAAACAAATTGATGAGCAACTTAAGTACTTGTAGGCACTTTGAACTGAAAATTAAATAAACACTGTTATTCAGGATGACTGCCATAAACAAAGATAAAGATTACAAAGTATGCAAATATTTCATAGTACAATTTAAGCAAAGCCTACGATAAGTGCTGATATTACAAATATTTTTATTAATCATAAATTATGGAGAGACAGACTGACAGTTGACAGTTGACTGACCTTAGGTCAAACACCTTGACAAATTCTAGACCTAAGAATACTTCTGATAGGGCATCACTTGTAAACAAACTTAAGTAAGATTGTGTACTTAAAACAACACTTTGAATGGCTACAATTCCTTAGGATTACCGCAATTAACGAAGCTTACAGGGGAATTACATTTTTAACAATTTAAACATAATAAAAAAAGGTATTTCTAGATGTGAAGAAAATGTTAGAGTTGAAATGCAAATAATAATAATTGCAGGTAACATTTCAAAATCATTAACACAGCTGAAAGTTATGACATTATGGCATGCTTGCTTTTAAAGCATACCGCGTTTAAGTACATAAGTACATGTATTTAATAACTGAAAGGTCAAATACGTTTTTGCACATGTGTCAAAACAGAAAGCGTGTCCAAAAAGACAGACAGAAAAGCATGGACTATGCTTGATATAATTATAGGTAAGCGCATAGCAATTAAGCAAACAAGAAGACAGGCTTAGGATATTAAGCATATATAATAAAGCAACGCACTCAACTTTAACACAAAATTACTAGACCATTAAAGACGAACAAAACAAATAATAATAATAATAATAATATGTTGGGTCTACAAAATTAAAGTTAACAACGGAGTTGATAAATAAAAGTAAAGCTAAGTTAAACGGGTCATATAATTTTTGGGAAATTACCGAGTGTAGCGATGTGAATAAAACCCTGAATATAATTTAATAAATACTTAGCTGGCTTTACTTAATGGATAAAGCACCGTAAATTGCAACGAATTACCAAATCAATGTTGACTGGCATCAAAGTCAAGTTGTCAACTTGCGAATGGCGAGCTGTGTGTTGTGTGCTATGAGTTGAACTGCCCTAAACCGGCATGACCTTGTCAACGACATTAACAAGTACGAACATCTTATCATCATCTTACTCACATAGTTGCGTCTGGCGCAGATCAAAATGCGTTGCATCAGCAGGAAATATTGCATGAGAAACGAAGCTGAACCGATGACTTCAAGTGGCTGCAGTGACTCCATCTTATTGGCAAGCTCTGTGGTTCTTTCATTGGCAAGTGGCTCGTCCAGCGTCGATTCCTCTACTGACACATTGATCTCCTTTAAAGGCAGCTCTTGATAGCCCGGTTTCGCATAATCATAGCTTGAGATCTGCGTGGACAGCTCCTGGCCTGAGCTGCTCAGCTTCTTGCTTCCAATGTTGCCTGAAATATTGTAATGCAAATTTATTTATGAACAAGTATTTATACGCAAAGCTAGGCACGCTATGAGATGCTTCCACCCATGAAACTATGAGTATGAGTCTGAGTACAAGTACTTCATGTTGTCGTGCTTGTGGTTCACATTTGTGAATGACGTAAGTTTTCAACATTCGCTCTCTGCATATGATGTAATTCTTTGATATATGTTGGGCAAGAAACTTTCTTAAAGCAGAAACAAGAAACCTACTTTCTGTTACCTGTTTCTCTCCCAAAATCAACACACAAATGTAGGTTTCCCTGTTTACTGTTTATTCTTTAGTTATGAATCTGTATCAAGTAATTCCCTTAACCTTTGATTATGTTCCTTACCTTTTATCGTTGTTATGATCCGTGACATGTCATCACTGCTGATGTATGGATAACGATCGGCATCTTCATAATACTTCTTATTGGCAGCTGCTATCAGATCATTAATATCACGATGATGCTCTCCAACGGCCACCTCCAGCACTATTGTCAGATGTAGATACAGGTCTGGTTAGGAGACCTACTTATAGATACATATAGTAACAAAGATACTTACAGTAGTCAGCTGGATTGTGATAGCTGGGACAGACCAGCTGCTGATCGGCTAAGAACGGCACCAGCTCCTTTACCCTGCCCTGGTACATGCAGTGTCCATCGACTACCGTATAAAGCTTGTCAAACATCTCGAAGATCAATGCACTAGGCTGATGTATAGTGCAGACAATCGTGTGTCCCTGGGAAGCAAGTTTCTTCAGCAGAGCAACGCATGAGCTGCACGAGGAGCTGTCGAGGCCGCTGCAAAGGTTAAGGAAAAGTCGCTGTTAATTATGATAGTAAGAGCAGATTAATTGAGCAGATTAATAGTCATGGTCATCCGTCCACTTTCGTTCCTTATCAATCTAAATTGATTGCAATGGAAAATCACAATAAATCACTTCCGCATGCAAATCTGTCGCATGATCTAAGTATAAACAAGCGGGGGAAAGGCTAAGCTGAGCTTCTACTTAATTCAATTTCATTGCAATGAAAACAAAGTTTCAAAATGAAGTCATGTCAATATATGAATTATGTTATATGAATGCTCTATCTACGTACATCGCCATAAAAGTACCCAAAATAGCTGAAATCTTTATAAGCCGATCATAGTCCGCCAGACAGTCATAAAGGTTAATGTTTATTTGTTTCGGAGGCTTGAAACGTGTTCCAAGCCCCTTTGTGCGATAATTACACATAATAATTGTTTGTAATAGAATAGATGGAGTTTTGTCGCTAACAAAAGGCCCAAAATATAAAAGAACTTCTTATTTTTAGGTTACATTCCACACGTCAAGAAGAAAGCGCATTTTTGTAGACGTGTAGTTAATGAATATAGTATGTCTAGAGCGGGTCATTAGACCCCAGAATCAGCGCTCCAAATTGCAAGTCATTATTCGTAATGGCTAAAAGGCAGCTAAGGTAGCAAAGTCTTCATTAACAATTCTCCAGAATTGTTGACAGAAATTATCTGACTGAACAAATTAAATTATCTTTGGATTTCGCTTCTGTTTGGATTTTTTATTAAATGAATAAATCATTCAAAGAGATTATAATGGATCAATGAATCAAACAGAAGATGAATAATTGAAATGTTCAGAGATTAAGTAGGCTTAGAATGAGAAGCATGCGAAATTATAATGCACAATAAACTTAAATCAAGTGCAAAAGTTAAAGTAAACAAGTTGCAAATTTACTTTATTTTAAGATGATAAATGATTAGAAAGAAAATTACTTTAATATGTCGATTAATAACTCAAATAATCAAAGCAAACCCAGCCATTCTTCAAATGCTTAGTATTTGATTTGCTCTATTTTGCAGGAGAGTGTGATGTGATTAGAATTGGCGTTGTAATCGCGCTGTCAAAGTACTCACGAGATCGGCCATCTTTAACGCAATAACAATTAAGAATTTATGTAGTTATCATGTGTATACATGTGTAGGTTCTATAGGTTTTATAGGTCTTATAAGATTTCTTTATACTCACGTCGTTGGTTCATCCAGATAGAGAACTGGAGGATTGCTTATCAGCTCCAGCGCAATGGCGAGTCGCTTCTTCTGTCCGCCCGAGAGTTTTCCCGTGTGGACATTGTAGCGATGCTCAAGACCCAACAGCGATAAGATGTGTTTGATCTACGCAAAGTACAAAGCAGAATATTAAATAAATCTAATTTAAATATATCAATATTCCTATTAATAAATATACATACGTAGTATAGCATAGTGTATATACTATTAAATAAGCTGAACTTACCAAATTGAGCTTGTACGCTTTGGTCACTTTGAAGCCGAGCTTCAAGTGTGCTGCCATCAGCATTATCTCTCCAACCATCAGCTGGGGACGTAATAGATCATCCTGGTGAATGTAACACGAGAGACGGCGAAATCGCTCCGAGCTTGTGGCCATGGGTTTGCCATTGATTCGAATGCTGCCAGTGACTCCAGAGGCGCTATATGTACAACAGCAACAACAACAACAACAACAACAACAATAAACAGAAAGATGGAAGCAACAAATATAAAACTCTGTATGTATACAAAGTAAACTACAATTGTTACGGGTGAAGACTTGTGAGTCTGAGTCTGAGGTTGAGTCTGAATCTGAATCTGAGTACGCATATGAGCTTCAAGTTCGTAGTTTGATGACCGATAAGAAATGGCGACAAGTGTAATTGTGCTGTGAACTATAGTTCACAGAGATCGTGCAGCAGATACCCTTTACTTAATGCTGTAATGCCTATCAAAATATTTTGTACAAATAAGCAAAAACATTTTCTAAAAACATGATCATGAATAAAAGACACCACCCCACACTTAAAGCAGATCTTTTCTATTCCTCTATTATATTAATATTAATTTATAAGTTTATATCGAGCAGAAAATACCCTGTACTTGACATTTTAATAATTTTAGCAACTAAATCTTTCCCGCTTCTCCTAATAATTCCTCGTTATAATTCCCCTTTTTTTCTGTTTTCATTTTTGATTACATACGTCACTCTTAATGAATTTTAAATACAATTCACTATTAAAACACTTGCTACTCGTGTGCATTCAGTCTCGATTTACGACCTCACGTCTGTACTTGTGCTACTCACATGGCTAGAAAGGTGTTTTATTTATTCTATCCTGTTCCACTGTTCCATTATGCATTGAAATTGTATCAAAACAATAATAACTTTTAATTAATTAGGCAATTTTTTTCTGCTTTTATATACTTGTATATTTATGACAGCTTTTACATCATCAGTTCTCAGCATCAGCATCAGCATCAGCATCGGCATCATCAGGAAATGTGTCTTGGCATAAGATTATATTTGCTTCGTAATAAGCTAGAGTTAGGCTCGTGGACTTTGCCAGGGTCCCCCTCTCTCTCTCTCTCTCTCTGTCTGCCTCTCTGCAGTTGTTGTTGTTGTCTACACGAGCAAATGAATATGTTGATAACATTCCCTGTTTTCGCTGACAGTTCCTACATAGATTATATTCCTGCTGTTAACAGCTAGTTTTCAATAGGCTTTCGATTATTCCAGTTTGAGTGCGACTTGTCTATAGCCCTCTCAAAGTTGCATTTATGCAAATGTTCGTCATAGCAATTATGACTCAGGCGAAGCGTCGCATTTGTTATCGCCATAAGTTCTACTTATGCAATGAATGCTCAGCTCATTCTCTGTTCTTATGTTCTGATATTTATATATATATAAATATATATAAATATCTGATACTTATTACTATATCGTCTGATCTTTGGAACATTGCAATGTCACATCGCAGTGGGACTTTCTTTGCACATATCCAAAATCAAGTCTAGCTTCAAGTAAATGTCACAAGAGTCACATCTGTACAATCTTTATAGTTGCAATATACAGCTGAATGTTAAATAATCTGAATGATAGTGAATGTTCTTTATCTATATAATAATCTAGTTTATGTAATTTTATGTAATAATCTCACATAGAAACCAATTCAATGAGCTCTAACAGTACAAGAAACATAATGACAACAGGTAAGAGCGCTACAGTCGAATGTGTTTGCCAGTAAGATACTCTGTTATGCGAACTATTTACTAAATATTATAGATATGAAATCGAATTGGAATACACAAACCCCTAATTCTAATATACAATATATGTATCTTTTTTATATATTTAATTTATAACTAATTATCGTTTAACTCACCGGAATCCTGACATGACATTCAACAATGTGCTCTTGCCCGACCCAGATGGACCCATAATAGCTGTCAGTTCGCCGGATCGAAAGTTACCATGAAGACCATGTAGAATCTCCTTAGTAACTGCAGAAGGACTTCATCTGTGACTCACTTCTTAACACTTGTACAACGGAAAACTTACCAAACTTGCGTTCAGCAAAGGAAAACTTTCGCACAGCATAACGTATATCGGTAAACTCAATGTCAACATTTTCACACTGAGCGAAATTAGCATGTGCCACTGCCTCGTGGTAATTGTATGTGCGATATTCATTGAGATTGAGATTATTGTTGACTTTGGCGGCTGAGGAAGTCGATGATTGCTCATCAATTGATAGCTCTGAGCTGGCAGCCGAGGTGCAACAATTGATGCCCAGGCAATCTCCTTTACTTGCACCACCATGATGATGTTGCTTGTGGCTGCCACTGGTGCTTGCCCCACTGTTGCTGCTGGAATCGGCACCGGCAACACAACAGGCGGCATCCGTGGCTTTAATATCCGGCAAGAGTGTCATCTTAAAAGCGTATCGTTTCAACTATTGATGTGGTTACGATCGTCTTCTGCGAATAAACAAATGATAATGATAAATATGTTGAAAATGTAAACAACACATTCAGAAATATTCTAGAGGGAAATTGAGTCATCTGGAGACTCATTAAGTCTATTTACTTTCACATGAATACATCAAGAAGCGCAATTAACTATGCACTTCAACTTCGTAGCACATCTGTATTTTTTTTTAATTTTATTTGCTTTTTGCTGAGTGACTGATTAAATGATAGATTGACACACTGACTGACAAACTAAGTAACTAACAAATGGATTTTTTATTGTACATTCCAATTATAACGTCAGCGGGGTACTTTCATGGAAATTGAAAATGAATAAAATGAAAGTATATATATATATATATATATATATATATAGTTTAGCTTTCATTTTCCATTATATATATAATAAAAAATATCATATCATATATTTATATATACATATAATTAATTATATATAATATGTATATATGTTATATATTTCTTACCAATATTTGTAAGTTAACCACAATATGATAAAAAAAAAAAGGGATGTTTACTTTAATTCACCCTAGCAAACAGCAATTTGCTGGGCAACTTTGTTACACAAGATTTTCATTGTCGTGCAATTCTATGCCTTAGATAGAAATCATCAATTACTTATACTTATATATATATTTATTTATACTATATATTTGTACTTCATACATATGCATAAGTAAACGATCAGTCACCTTACAGACCTTACAGTTGAGAACAAGAAGTTCAATTGATTGATTCAATGAATTGATTCAATTAACAACTTTTTAGCCAAATTGCACCCAAAATGTACTTAAACTTATACTATTTATTTATTTATTTAAAGAAGTCGCTATTTCTGAAAATCTATAAAACCAAGAATCAAGTCTTAACAGAATCTACTCAATATAAATTAAAATAAATATTCAACTGACCTATGACAATAGTCTGTAAGTCACATTTTTTACGTTCAGATTTAAATATGTTTACCGCACACTATTATTAACTCACACTTCAGTTTTGTTTTTGTTATTGTTTTAACAATATTGCGAAATGCTTACACGTTGTGTTGACTACGTCAACTAGAATGCGCTTACATTTTTACGTTGAAGCTTAGAATATTTTTTGATTGAATGTTTAATTTGTTAATTAGTACCATAACTGTACAAATAATTTACATATGCGAATTCGCGAATTAAAGATTGCAGTTAGAATTTGAATGACTAATGCGATACACTTAGTTGAGTTAATATTTAAAGCTTGGGAAACGCCTCCAATTAGCACTCGCAGCTTGTGCTAATTGCGCACTCCATAATTAAATCGATGAACTATATTATTATAAAACAATAAATCAATTGTTAAATATCATTTAGTATACATGCATACATAATTAAATAACTTCAGCAGGTAATTGCTCTCACTTACTCTATGTGTATGGGGAAGATGTCAAAATGACTTAAGAATACCTTCTATATTTGCTAAGGAGAATCTTGAAAGTGTATCAATTTCATTAAAAAATTAATTCTCTATGAATGGAAAACACAATAAAGCAAGCAAACTTTGAAGTCGATTTCAATTACAGTCACGATTCTGTAATTTGTTAAGACGCGATCGTGAGCACAGAAAATGAGAGAGAAAACAATCATAATTACAATTAAAGATTGGGGGGTACTCTGTACTTGCCTAACAGTTGACTGAAAAAAAAAAAAAACAAATAACAAAATAAATACCAAAAAAACCAGAAGAAGCAGGGAAACCTAAGCATGAGAAACATTATGTATTCGACCCTTAGAATCACATTTGCGATAAAGAAAAGTGCCATCGACAAGGTCAGCACGTGGCGATCGGCTTAGAAATCTACTGAGTGTGAGCGCTTTGTGTGAAATCAGGGACAGGGTCATGAGAGAAATATTCACAAGCATATACAAACATACATATTACAATAAATTCAGATATATACGCATTTTCAGGATCGACAATTTAGAACAACTTTTTAAAAAATGGTTGTTTCCGGCTTTAAACCATTACACAATCTTATATCGACCTCCTTAAATGTCAGTATCCCTAAGGTAATCGGATAAATTAAAACTATAAATTATAGATATATCGGTGTAGAAACTATGGGAATATTAATATATTTATAAACTTTGCCTACTGTACTTAGGAATATATCGATTGTTAATATTATTTGATAACTAATTGATAAATACTAGATCTAGTACTAGTAGCAGGTTCTATATGAGATAACTGTGATAGTAACATATATTTTCATACATAAATTCATGTTTACAGCGATTGTTGTTATGGCATCAATACGATTTCGTTATCTCATCCTCATATATGCATAGAATGAAAGAATAAATTTACATCCAATAAAATATCGTATTTATTGTATTCCGCCCAAACATTCAAGACTCAAATGATGACTTTTAAAAGACAGCATCCCCAATATATTTATAGAGATAGCGGCAGACAAGAGAATTATGAAGAATGAAAGTACGGCTGGAAATGCCACAACGCATAATCAAACAGCCAGACAGACAGAGAGGCAAATAGATAAATAGGCGAAAAGACACCAGTGGCCTACTTTTGAGTTCTAGCGTTGATGCTGCGCCAGTACCGAACCTGATGATAAACAACAAGAAACGAAAGCTTCACACAAGCAACAACAGAAACGAAATGTGCAGCGTCTATTACACGCATTCCCTTTTGTCTTCTGGTTTCGCCTCTTCTCTGCTTCGGTAATTGTCATCTGAATTGTTCACCCACCCAAATACAACTACTATCTCTTTCTCGCTCTTTCACACTTGCACGTGAACTGCATGCGAGAGTCAGTGTCAAAGCTGCTACGGTAACGGTGTCGTCGACTCTGTTACTCACTTGGTTACTTTACTTGTCCGCCAGCTATGTTTTGGGAGCAGTTCTTGGGTTTGTATTCGTTGTGTTTGTGTTGTTATGCGGTAGCTTCTGTTGTTGTTGTGGTTATTGTTGTTGTTGTGACACAGTTGCATTGAGTCGCAAAATCGCGCGCGCACGTGAACTAAAACAATGTGATGCAAAAAGTTTACAAAAAGAAAAACAACAACGTGAATTGCAATTCATGAATGAAGCGCTTTACATCGGAATGAATATAAAATATAACATATATACTGCATATATGTACATATATAAAAATGTATAGCAAGTATGCAGATCTATTTATATAAACATTGAGTGTTATCGCACTAAACACGCGATCGTAGCTTATGTATAATAATTTGTTATTGAACTAGGTAAGAATTCTGTAATTTTAACAGGTAATTCTATTGTTAGCAATTTCCGCTACACACGAACTTAAGCAAATTGATGTATGTTTACATTAGGATACATTGGTTTTATTTTGAAAATCACATTAGGATGAACAAAAGTTCTTGAACTAAAACTTCTTTAAACACATGTCCATTTATTATAGTGTGTGTATATAAAATGCAGTTGCCGTTGCTGTTGTTGTCATTCTATGTCGCTTTCTACGTTTTACGGCTCTTTCTTCATTGAACTTATGCAGATCGACAGCGCGTAATTAATTTTAATTGTGCGTCTTCGTGTGTCGTTTGCTATTCACTCTACATTATTTACTTCTTTGCTTTTCACTTTGACGCGTCTTCGGTTCACCGTTTCGATGTCGACGCCGTTGCCTATGCGCGTTCCACTTGCGCCGCTGGCTGCCGTTGAACTAAAGAACTCGCTCTCAACGGCTTATTATTATAGTAGCATTGTCCGCTAAGTCAAGCCAGATGCTCGCTCAGCTGTGCCGGTAGGCAGTGGAGTGCAGCTCGTAATTAAATAATAATAAAAATTAATTGTATACATTACTATGATAATGTTAAATTTAATTAGAATCATAGTTAACTGTCAACGTTAGAATACTTTTCAAATGTAATTTAACTTTATAGTGATTATTTTATCAACTGGGTGCAAAATTAAACATAATAAAATTAGAGTTTATTTTAAAAAGTAATTCAATGGAGGTTTATGCTGATCTAATAAAGTGCCCACTGTGCGACGACGACGATCGCGGGTTTAGCTGTCTCTCTGCTTTACTCGCTCTCTTTGTTTGTTCTCTCTCATGTGGGGCTCTAGTTGCGTTTTACGTTACGTTGCGCACATTACGTTATTTTAAATCACTTTTTTAATGCTGCCGTTTAATTGGCTTATGCATTATGCTCATATGTTATATGGTCATTCAAAATGAGTTTACATAGTCACAATGCATGCACAAATACATAGAAATACGTGTGGATACGTTTATGAATACTTGTTGAATATCTGGGGTAATTCTCTATTGTGTTTTTCCATTTCTTACTGTGGGCGTTTAATGAACGTCAGAGTTTCAGTTCTTAATGTCTTCATCTGATGATTTTCCCATAAGGTGTGAAATTTGTTTTTATTGTTTAGTATTACAGTATGAATTTAATCTTAGTCATCAATATTTCTTTGTAATTCATAGTCCACATTTATTCAAAGCAAATAATCATTTGAAAATGATGTGTGGGGGAGTTACAATTTTTATTATATTCTGTATTATTCTCAAATATTTATAATAGACTTTTTAAGGTTTCTCGGCATATAACAATAAAAATAGATAAAAATTGACATTACCATTTTGATAGCAGATAATTATGCTTATTTATCTGTGCAATGACATTATCCCAAAAACGTTTAGACTACCTAGAAAATGATGCAGTTTTCGTAGAAATAGTCAACAAATGAATTGCAACCTTTATTGAGCAAAAAATGTGATTGGCTAGGGGATTCTCTGTACATATGTAAATACGATTAGTATTTACAAATTACAAATCTCTTTATAAACTTGAAGAAAAAATTAAAATATTTTTGTTATAGAATCTCGTCTTTTCAGCAGAATTATACAAAGATTTTTCAGAGAAAAGATAAGATATATTGAAGAAATCTAAAGCCAGAGTTCATTTGAAAAATAAAATCGCATTAAAAAAGTACCCCAACTGTTTTCTAATGAACCTGAAACAACAACAAATCTTTTTCAGTTAACAAATGCATATCTTTTGGCCAAGTATTGAAACATATGTTGCCAGGTGATTAATTGGCATGCAGATTGCTATACTCTTACGATACTCAATTTCTTATGAATGAATATCAATCGAATACTTGGTATTTTAATCGGACTCTGAACTGTGCCTGCTGGGAGTACCTGATGAGCCCTGATGACTGTCAATATTGACTATAATTTTAAACAGTTGGACAGTTAAAACTCTCCGAATGGGAGTGCCATTTATGTAGAACATGAAAAATACCAGAGAGTCTCTTTATAAAGAACTGATGCCAATGAAACCATCTCGATAAAATCTTTAAGATTGAGCTGTGTGACTTTCACTGGCCCATTGACAACGCTATGAGTTGTCAATTCACCAATTAACCAATATATTAACCGCGTCGCACCGGAAACCAAGTCAGCTTTTACGTAAGATTCCACTAATTCCATATGCAAACCACGTGCATCCCCCAGTCGGTTGAATGAGCAACAAGTACCCTAAGGAGACGAATAATGTGAAGAGTCTAAAGACTCTCAATTGATAGATTGAATTAAGTAAGTATATAAAGTATCAGAGAGTCTATACTTCAGCTGCATTCAAGAGTTCCATGGCCAAACTTCAAGGAATAAGAACAAGTGCACAGCTGGGCACTTGGCTTTATCTGAACGCAAAGCTCTGACTTAAACTTGACCAATATTGGACAACTGAGAAAAGTACGCCACAAAGGAGAAGCTTTAGTTACTTACAGAAACCCCCGGCAACAGGCTAATCAGTATGATAAGCGTTAAGCCGGCGGACAGTTGCAAAAACCCACATATTGAATTAATAAGCATTTGCTCGCTCTCGGGCGATAGTGTTGATGACGATGATGACTAGAAGGGGGACGGAATAGAGGTACAATCAGCCAAGCCATAAAAACTACAAACAGAAAGACAACAACAATAGTAACACATACGTAAAGCGACCAAACCAAACGAACAGAAGCCAAATGTAAATGCACCGAGAGCTAATCGTATATATATATACATTAAAATGCACTTACACTTACATATTTATATGTATTTATCTATTTTTGCCGCGTATATAACGAAAGCAGAGACTGCAAGGGTTATGACCTCTATCGAATGTAAATGAAAGCGAATGATTTCAACATTTAACAAATTACTTTTGAAATCCAGCAAAGGAAAATAAGATAAGAAAACTCACTGCAATGCGCACTTAAAATATTTAATGCAGCTGCAGATAGAAACAAAATAAAACTAAACCAATGACAAAAGGAAACACAAAACAGCAGGCACACTGCGTGCTAGCGCAGAGGGTGAAAAATTGTAAGGTGGTTGAAAACACACGAATTTCTTAGCGCCAATATTGAAATATTCAAATGACTCAGTGTTGGGCAGTAATTCACTGGACGATAGTTAGATACATGAAAGTGAGCTGGCAGTACCAATAGTGGACTCTATCGATATACTGTGCTTGGAATGTATATTGGCAATATAATATCGATAATTATAATCAACGGCGTGTTTTTGTTTTGCTGCTAAATAAAAACAATAAAGCAATGAAAATCTCACGCTTTAAAAAGTCGCACAAAACGTTGGTGTATTTCGCCAATAACTTTGATTATCGCGAACCTTACCAGGTGCTTGTTGATGCCACCTTCTGTCAATCGGCGCTACAGGTAAATATTTGTACATACAAGATTTCAGAAACTTTATATCAATTCGTTGCAGCACAAAATTGGGATTGAGGAACAGATACGGAAATATTTCCAGTGCAATGTGAAGCTGCTAACTACACAATGCATTATATTGGAGGCTGAGGCACTGGGTGCTCCTTTGACGGGCGCTACAACAATTGTGAAACAATTCCACGTGCATAAATGTGGCCATGAGGGAAAACCTGTTGCGGCAGCGGAGTGTATCAAATCGATGGTAAGAATAACTATCTAATCAAATGATTTAATTACGATAATTATATGTATATTAGACAAAGGACAATCGCTACATTGTCGCTTCCCAGGACCGTCTGCTGCAAGCGAGTCTTCGCAAGATACCTGGACGTTGTCTGCTTTATCTACACAAGGCGACACCTGTTCTTGAAGCTCCTTCAACAGCATCTAAGAAAATGGTACAGAAGCGCGCGAAAAACCTCATGCTCGGCAAACAAGTGGACAAGATCACGTATATGAAGGAGAAACAAGGCATAAAGCCAGCTGAGAAGCTCGTAAATAAAAAGCATGCAAACGGACCAAAGAATCCAAATCCCCTTTCCTGTAAAAAGAGTAAAAAACAAAAAGAAATCCCACAACTTCACGGCGTGCAACAGACGACAATTGCCAAGGCTAAAAGAAAACGAGTTAAAATCTCAGCCCACGTCAAAGCCGAGCAAGTTAAAGTGTAAATTGAAAACATGTCAAGTTAATTAGTTAATAAATAATTAAACTTCTCTTGTACAAACGCATTGTTATTGTGTACCACAGTATAAACTGAATGAAGGTACATTTGTAGCAAAACTGGTACACTCAGCCAACTATAGTACAAAATATTCAACCGTGTTTGCCGTTGTTCCTTTCTACATTTGTACCAAAATTTGTACCTTATTTATTAGTTGGATAACTCTTGTTAAAATGGTATAAGGTAAATTAGTTGGTAAAAGGTACGTCCTTGTTCAGTGTGATGTTACAGTTTTCCCTCGCGAATTTTATTCAAGGTCTTCTCAGTCATGAATTGGCCAAGGACTTTGGTAAGTGTAGCATTGCGGGCACAATAAGCCATCAGATTAACTGGAAATAGGCCGCACCAGGTGAGATCCATTTTGTTGGCCAAGGCAACTGCAAAGAGTTCTCCACATCGCTCCGCCGTCAGACGCTTCTGGTTGGCCGTGCTCTGACCCACCTTGCCGCCTTGAGAACCCGTAAATGCCTCCATGAGGAAGTCCGTGGCTATGGGACCGGGTGCAAAGATGGTCACATCCAGCTTGCGTATCTCCGTCTTCAGAGCCATTAGGTAGGCATTCAAGGCGTGCTTGGCAGCACAATAAGTGGCTGAGAATGGAACTGGACTGAAACCAGCTATGCTCGAGGTGGCGGCAATGTGACCTCGTCCACCATTCTGATCCAGAAAGTAGCGCACTACGAGACGTGACAGATGTACGACGGAGAACACGTCCAACTCAAAGAGATCACGGTCCACTTGGATATCGATCTCCGTCCAGTTGGCGCGCTGTGAGCGACCAGCATTATTTACCAACACATCCAGGCGATCGAAGTGATTGAGCACTGTGTAGAGGCATGACTGATGCTTATCCAGCTCCAACATGTCCATTGGCAACATTAGAACATCCTTCGTCGCGAGCAACCCACGTGCCACCTCCAAGCACTCAGCTTGCACCTGCTCCAGTTGCTCAATACGTCGTGCACTCAGCACCAGGCGTACTCCATGTCGGGCCAGGCTAACGGCCAAAGCGCGTCCAATGCCGCTCGATGCACCTGTTATCCAAACCACCTGTCCACGCATTGTCGAGAGTGAGACTCCGAAGCGAGATTTGTACCACAACGCCACATTGCAGTCAAGCACAATCCATAGCACCACGTATCCGACATAATATAGCACCAGAAAAATGAGCAGAATCTCTAGAAAAGTCATATTTGGAACTTTGTACTTTGTCGTAAGACAGCCGATTTTCTAGTCGCAGACACCTACTGTTTATGTGGATGATAACACCAATCAGCTGTTCAGCAAAGCGTGTGAGTGTGAGTGAGCGCGCGTAAAAACAAGAGATGAGCAAAATTGTAATGAAATGATGCCGGCGATGAGATGAAATATCGGCCAGTCTCATTTCTCTATGTCCACTAATTCGTATGGGAAAGTCACTCAGATATTACTCATACTAATGCATTTACTGCCAATATAATCGGCATGTTTATAGATCCACTCGTTTCTTAATGCTTAACAATTCGAATTGCCACAAATGTCAGTTTTGAATTAAAATTTTAGATACAGTTTTAAGCATACACATTTAAATAGAAAGAATTTTAGAACAATTTACAAATGTAAGTAACTTTAACGTGTGGTTTATTTATTATGCCTGCAGTACATCGTTTAAGTTGCCACATATTTTATCGATCTCCGTGTAACCCGCCTGCTCCAGTGTCATTATGGCATTGGCCAAACCGACAGTTTCACTCGTTGAATGAGCCTTCACCCAGATCCGTCCATTCACTCCAACTGCAATCTCGTAGGGGAGCTTTTCTGTGAGTGCTTTTAGAGCTGGACAATTCTCGCGCAACAGAAGTCGACCCAGATTCAGGCTACACTTGAAGAAGAAACCACCTTGCAGCAAGCCGAGCTTTCCACGTTTTCCATTCGAGTTTACGCACACCAACTCGGGTTCAATGTCTGGACTCGCGTTGAGGACACGTGCGTAAAGTAGATCACCTGGGTTCAGGTCTGGTCGATTCTTTTTTGTAGCCGCTTCAAAGGCCAAATACGAAATGGAAGCGGAGTCTGCTGCGCCGATATCTACACGATACACATCGCCTGACTTTGCCTTTACTATGCCAATGATTAGATCTCCTCGAGCTGGCACATAACGTCGCTGATAGTTGTCCACCCAGAATGTGTTTGGTTCCTTGTGGCGCAGTGGACCTGCTTTGCTGGCAACAACTGTATCATTGACTCTTCGTAGTCCTGGTCCCAATATGATTCGCTTGCCTTTGGCCACATCCTCGATGGCTTTGACCCGCTCGCCAGGCATAACAATTTTCATCGTGGTGGACATTATAACGTAAACAAAACAATACCAGCCGCGTGCTGTTAAGATTGTTGAAAACTTATCGATATCGATGCTTCGGCTGTGCAACTCAAAGCGCGGCAGTGTTGTGCAGTCCCAGCAGATAGCAGACGATAAACTATGAATATTTTCTTACAAATAGTTATTTTACCTATAATGTTTAACTTGGAATAAGCCAAACATTTTAATACATAAATCGTTTACAGTTTATGCTATAATTAAACATCACATGTGGATGCCATTACGCCTAACCTTGTGCGAAGGTCAATTCAAACATTTAGTTCCCTGCTGAGAAGCCGGCAGACAGCGACAGCCTACGCCTACAAGACATCGCCTGGAGGACGCATTCTCTCACTCATCGCAGCCGCTCACGTTCCACAGTCGACAACAACAATGGCCCTCATTTTTGTATCGCGCGCTCTCCGTGTGTACCCAACGTTGCATTCATCGCTACCGACGGCGCAGAAAATAAACCAAAGAAAAAAGTTGTTCGTATACTCATCGAGCTGGTCGTCAGTCGCTTTCAGTAGCAAATCAGTCGGACAAGCCGGAAGCTCACTAGAGTCGCTCACGTCTGGATTTCATATTCTGAAATATAAAAGTTCTTGGTATGTATTTAATATATACACATATATAAAAGTGAGAGTGAGTCTGTGCAACAATAATTAATATTTAACAATAAAAATTTAACTAAGGATTGAGGTTGATAAAGAATAAAATTGTTAAATCGTACGATTATCTAACAAATTAATACACATATATACTATATATATCTACTTACATATCTGCATTATGTTGCAAATTTTACATTTCTATCGATTTATATGGTTAAATACATGATTTATTTAACATTTGTTGGCAACTTATCACTTTTATTCGTTATGCAGTGCACTTTACGTACTTTTCGGCATTTTTTGCTTATTACTTTTGCTGTGACCTTTAAGCGCAGCGTAGAGGTCATACATACAAATGGCATAACTGCTGCTACTTTTTTTGCTCTCCCGCGTTTCTCAAATGCAAAATTGTTTTTTACTGCAGTAATAAGTATATTTAATCTGATATGTGTTAATTTAACAAAAAAAAATTTTATTTAATCGTAATATGCAAAAATAATAAGTGTGGAACCTATGTTTTTACGAACTTTTCTGACGATTGCTCTGACGAAATCCGTTTTGTACCATTTGAAATATATACTTAATTAATTTATTATTAATTTGATACGTACTTCACATATTTGTATACAAAATCCAGAGATAGACATATATATATATTACGTATACATAAGTCGCCACCGGGTCTCATTTGTCCCGAGAAATTCAAATTTTTCAAAGTTTTTCATCACATAAAAATGTTTTAAATAAGAATGTATTTAATTTTATTATTATTTATTACCATTTGACTTTCAAATAATGCTAACAAATTACTTGTTTTGGCAGAATATCTTATCATTTTGTAGAGCCACATGGAATTTGAAATATTTGAAATGTACCATTTTGAAAAGTTGTACCCAATGCCTGTCCCAAAATGACAGCTGATGGGACATTTGCGTAAATTTCCTAAGCACAGTTAACAGTTTTTTATAATTTTGAATTGTTACTTTTTATTGATCAATCTTCAACTGTTGTGTTGCAGTACAAACGGAAACAATATGTCTATCAAGTCGATCAAAGCACGTCAAATCTACGACTCGCGTGGCAACCCCACCGTCGAGGTCGATCTGACCACGGACTTGGGTCTGTTCCGTGCCGCCGTCCCCTCGGGAGCGTCGACAGGTGTGCACGAGGCTTTGGAGCTGCGCGATAATGACAAGGCCAACTATCATGGCAAGTCCGTGCTGAAGGCTGTTGGCCATGTTAACAACACTCTTGGTCCTGAGGTGATCAAGGCCAATCTGGATGTTACAGACCAGGCTGCCATTGATAACTTCATGATCAAACTGGACGGCACTGAGAACAAGAGCAAGTTCGGTGCCAATGCCATTCTGGGTGTGTCTTTGGCTGTTGCCAAGGCCGGAGCTGCCAAGAAGAATGTTCCATTGTACAAACACATTGCTGATCTCGCTGGCAACAAGGAAATCATCTTGCCCGTGCCCGCTTTCAATGTGATCAACGGTGGCAGCCATGCCGGCAACAAATTGGCCATGCAGGAGTTCATGATCCTGCCCACTGGTGCCACCACCTTCACCGAGGCCATGAAGATGGGCTCTGAGGTGTACCATCATCTGAAGAACGTCATCAAGGCCAAGTTCGGTCTGGATGCCACCGCCGTTGGTGATGAGGGTGGCTTCGCCCCCAACATTCAGTCCAACAAGGAGGCTCTCTGTCTGATCAACGATGCCATCGCCAAGGCTGGCTATACCGGCAAGGTTAGAGATTATAATTGGTTGAATTAGAGTTGTGTTCTTATATATTGCTACCATTTCTAGATCGAAATCGGCATGGATGTTGCTGCATCCGAGTTCTTTAGGGATGGCCAGTACGATCTGGACTTCAAGAACCCACAGAGCGATAAGGCCCAATGGCTGTCGCCTGAGAAGTTGGCCAATTTGTACCAGGAGTTCATCAAGGACTTCCCCATTGTGTCCATTGAGGATCCCTTCGATCAGGATCATTGGGATGCCTGGACCAACCTGACCTCCAACACCAAGATCCAAATTGTCGGTGATGATCTGACAGTCACCAATCCCAAGCGCATTGCCACCGCTGTGGAGAAGGGCGCTTGCAACTGCCTCTTGCTGAAGGTCAACCAGATCGGCACAGTCACAGAGTCCATTCAGGCCCATCTTTTGGCTAAGAAGAATGGCTGGGGCACCATGGTCTCTCACCGTTCCGGTGAAACCGAGGACTCCTTCATTGGTGACCTTGTCGTGGGCCTTTCCACCGGTCAGATCAAGACTGGCGCTCCTTGCCGCTCGGAGCGTCTGGCCAAATACAACCAGATTCTGCGCATTGAGGAGGAGATTGGTGCGGGCGTCAAGTTCGCCGGCAAGAACTTCAGGAAACCACAGTAAACGTTGCCACTTCTAAATTCCAAACACACCAAGCGCTCACCTCATCCAAAAGATAAAAAAAAATCACAAAGAAAATAAAACCAACCAACCGGTGTCGCATTTGGTGTATATTCTCGTCAACCTTTTGGGTTTGTGACTGGCGCACAAAGCAACCGATCTATCGATCTATACTACCCACACTTTGCTTCGTTATTAGACATTATTATTAACGTTATGATTAGTATGATCCACACTCATATATATTATATATGCTGCTCTACATGAAACTTCTCTATCAGCCGTAGAGCCACAAATATCATTGTAAAACCATAACATGGTATGGATTCACCTTATGCTACCCAAATAAAGATACAATATGTGTTCTAAGCATCAAATTGTTCAAGATGAATCCCTTATGCTCTTATTCAAAGTGTTACTAGATGTCAAATAAATATGGTTGAAAATATTCCCAGTAAGTGATTTTCTTTCGAAAGGCATTCGAATTGGGTACTAGAAGGTACTAGGTACAACTAGAGAAGAGTCAAGGGTTTTTGATTTTAACTTGACTTACAGATGGTATCTAACTATCTACAAATCTTCGAGGCGTTGCAGTAATATCTCTTCATCTGGTAACGACGACAGAAAATATAAGTAATATTTCTTTATATTAATTATTTTAATAATATTTATATCAATAATATTGTAAAAATATTACAATATTATTAAAATACATCAAAGCATAAAGATAATTCGTAATCTTTGGTGGGATATGGATTATAGTTCATCCCTTCCTCTCAACCCGTTACATCCCAATTGATTGAAACAGATTCGCACATAATTACAATCAAAATCGATGTCGATTTATTGTTTCATAACGTTTAGCTAACTAAACTACTTATTATAAACATTTAACAAATGTAAAAGTTCATCGGACTTAGAATATGATGATGTGAAGTTTGTTCAGTTATAAATTAAAATGTGTGAATGTGGGATCACAAACAATTTAGGGCAATAAAAAAGCTAAGGAATTGTTATTCAATGATGTGTGTAACAAATATTTAAAAATGTGAAATTCCATAAAACTAAAGCTAAAGCTAAAATATAGGATTACAACTAAGGCACCGAATTGGTAGCAATAGCAATTGGCCAAGTTGTTGGACCTTTTAATACAATATCCTCGAGAGCATGCTTTATCTTGATGAATCGACGCTTGAACTCCAATCCACAGCCCTTGGACAACCGGAAGTCGACAAGTATTTTGCCATCCATTTCAATAATATGCGCCTTGAAAACTAGACGCAGCTTACGTCTATCAATGGTCGAGACGGTGACCACACCATCCTCGCTGACCTTGCAGGTGTAACCTCCCAATCGTTCAATGTTGCCCACCAACCGCTTAATGGTGTCATCCCAGCGCGTTGTCACAAAGAAGCGCGTCATGCGTCGCACCAAACGCTGGAAATAATTCTGTGATGCACTCTGTGTTTGATTCATTTGCGTGGCCAGCAGCAAATCGTCGAGCATCGCCGGCTGTGAGAAGCAATAAGTGAGACGTGCCTCCTGCATCAGAGCCTGTCGGTCTCCATCCTCCTGATTAATGTCACAATCGCTGTCGCTGCGCAACGTGGGCATTGGCTGGGAGCAGTAATTGCGGGATATGGAATCATCCAGATTCGTGCTAAGATGTGCGCTCGATTGCAGACGTTGTCGCTTGGCCTTCGGTGAGCAAATCTCCAGAGCGGCCGCCGAGTCCACCAAGTCATAAGAGCGATCTGCAAATATGAGAAAGCGAGTTTAAGTAAATGCACAGCTATCATGATGATGTACATAATTTTAAATTAAACAAAAACAAAGCGCAAATAAATGAAATGCAAAAAAAGAAAGCAAATGCAAAAACCATTTGGTTTTTGGTAATAAAGCTCTATGGAATATGCACACACCATACAGCTAAAATCACCAAAGATCAAATAATATGCAAAACAAAAGATGAAACAAATAAAAAAATATCAATTAAGATTTATAGATTCAATTAATAATTGGAATTTGTTGCTGGCCACAGTCGCCAATGCTTTGGTAATCTAGCTTTATGAAGTATTCAAATCTATCATACAGCTAAAGCGCCAAAGCAATGGAAATGCAGCCTCGAAAGACATCCCTTGATTTACACTTAATACACTCACTTTATTGTGGCATGCAACACGTGCGGCACAGGCACAGAGCGACCCTCAAAATATGCAAAGCAAAATGTAATTGAGAGTCACTAAGTACCTGAGCAGCAGCATGTGCTTCTCTCTCTCTCTATTCTCACTTCTCAGCTTCACGTTTACACAAATCGTATTGGCAATTCTCTTACCATGCTCTGCAAACTGCATGTTGCACCATTTGTGATCGAGAATCTTCTCGAGCGTCATACGCGTGCTTGGACTGCTGGCCAACACTTTGCGTAGCAAGGATATGGCCAAGGTATCAAGTTTACTCCAAGGTGTCTGCGTCTGCCAATGATCGTTGTCCTTCCAGCTGATGAACTCTCTGCAGGTGGCCGATGGCTGATCCCAGGGCAGCTCTAAGAACATACAAAAATCAGAAAATTTAATTAACTATTTACGAATATGAAGGATGTCAAAGATCCGTGCAATTCGCAAAGCTATTTACAAAGATATCTTTTGATTCGTGCACTGGAGAAGTTTGTGAGATTTGTTGACTGTTTGTTGTTGTCATTTTATTGTTTATCATTTGTTGCTAATTTATGTTATGGTTGTTTGGTCGGTTGGTTTGGCGGGTGCGCTGGCAAGCAATTTAAGCTGGAGCTTTGGTATAAAAGCTTTAGATGATACAAATTAGAGAAACAATCTACAGCTAGAATACCAAAGAAACAGCAAAAATGAAAGTTGAAAGAGTTGCAGTATATATAAATAGAATATGAGAGATTATGCATGTAAAATAGTTAACAAACACAACAAAAAAAAGAAAACAATGAGGCAAAAATATAAAACACATAAACACAATTACATTTAAGTACGATGAACCTTTAAACTGTGCCTTCATATGGATGCGAAATGTGAGAGGAAACGATATGCGTATGCTTCAATTTCAAACCGCGTTTGTTAATATTGTTAATATTCAATTTGTTGTTGAAATGTGCATAAAATAAAAGGTTGATATATAATGTTAATATATATATACTCGTTTTGTATTTACACATAAAACAATATTAAAATGTAAGTACACTCTTTGAGCAGTTGTGGCAATTGTGAGACTTACCTCCAGCCAGCATTGTGACCAGGATGACGCCACACGACCATATGTCCGCTGGCTGTGCATGGTAAGGCTTCAATAGAACCTCGGGTGCCACATAAGGAAGCGTGCCACATCGCTTGTCCAGCAGTCGTTCCTTGCCCTTGCATCTGAAGTAAGTGAACGTTTGAAATATATCAAATTAGTATATTTACATAGTTGATATGTATATATAATACATATATATATAAACTTATTACTTATTTAGCATAGTATATTTATATTACATTCATGTCTATTTAATTTAGCATATCTTTTATTAAATTGTCAGTTGTTTAGTAGTATATTTGCTTGTACCTAATACCTAAACATAGTGGCCATTCCAAAGTCCGAGATTTTCACATTATCGTGCTCGTCCAACAGTAAATTCTCCGGTTTTAAATCCCGATGAGCGATGCCTCGTTGATGCAGATATTGAAGCCCTGAGAGGAGCTGTGTAAAGTAACGCTGGGCCTCATGTTGTGGCATGCCTATGTCGGGCTCTGCAAATACAATACAAAAATAGAATTCTATTATTATTATAATATTCCCAATTATACAACGAGAAACATAAATATATTTTATTATTATTAATTATATACTAATTTTTCTCTATTATTAAACTACATACATATTAAATATAATATTAAGAGAATTATAGAATATAGAGAATACAAGTAATCACATATACATAGAATATTCTACCAAATTATGACTTTCATATTGCACACTATAAACAGCTGTCACCCCCACATTAGAGCACTCACAGTGTAACCAATGCAATCCAGACTAGTTTAGATTAGAAAATAATGCTAAAGCATTGCAAGTTTTGCTGCCACATCAGAAACAGAGACAGAAACGCTCCATCTATCACACACATTTGCCAAATTGTCATGTCTCTTGTCGTTTTTGCAATCAAGATCTGTATCTTGTCATTTCAAGTTGTCGTCAGATGTCCAGGCTGTTTAATTTGCTGTACACCCACACACATCACAACGATGTCGTTCACGTCAATGTCACTTTACATTTTGTCTGCGCATATTGACTTAGCCACAGCTACGGGGAGAAATATGAATTCTCTATCAAACTTTAGCTGGGAACTTCTACTAAGTGGGACACAAAAGGGGAGACTAAGATAAACAGATGCATCTATGAGATAATCTATCTATCTTTCATTTACATTTCATATTTTACATTACTTACCGATACGATCAAACAGCTCTCCGCCAGCTGCATATTCCAAGAATATGTACTCCACATTTCCCTGCGAACGTTTGCCAAAGAAGCGCAAAATGTGCGGGTCCTGCAGCATCTTTTGTATGCACACTTCCTTGCGTACTGAGATCACAGCATCGGGATGCTTCTTCAGATCAACCATTTTCATGGCCACAGCCTCTCCCGTCTGGCGATTGATCAGCAATTTGACTCTAAGAGCGATAAGATATGAATTTAGTTCGATTTGTGAAAGTTGCAGTTGCAAGTGCCACCACAGAGAGCATGGGGAAGAAGTAGCGTCTTTGTCTGTATATCGACTGTAGTCGTGTAGTGCAGTGCTCCTGCTACCAGTTTCGACGCTGTTTGCTTGGGACATGCGCAGAACAATAGCAAGCTGCGACGCCAGAGCTAAATAACTGAGGAGGCAGAGTGGCATATGCCGCAAATACTCCGGAAATGTGCGTTTTCCTTGTACCTCACAGCGTTTCCGGTTTATTGACTTGTCTACATACACGACACATTGCGGTGTTGATTTTGAGGAAATCTCTCTAGTTCAACTTACTCGCCATAAGCACCTTCGCCAAGGGTCTGTGCCAGAGTCCAGCCTTCGACAAATTCACGAGTCGATGGCGCCGCTGGAGCTGCTGATGCTGCTGGTATGGCTGCCATGTCCTGTGCTTCGATGCTTTATTTAGATGTTCAGTGCACAGTTTAATATCCTGTTGCCGTATCCTGATCTAACTACTGTCGCCATGTGCCGTCCTTCATGGGTTTATCATCAAGAGCATTGCGTGTTGCTGCAAAACAAACAAATATTACACGAACATCCAATTTGCCAAGAGCCAAAAACTATTTCACATTGCTAATGCGATACACTGTGATTCATGTGCAGATTCACACTTAACCTCAAATTCCCCAACTCCCCTGGACACCCACACACAGAACAAATACGTTGTTGCACATACACACACATTTTGGGGATGCTGGCTGTTGAAAATGCTGTTATTGGTGTACACACTAGAGCACAAAAGCCAACTTTTTTATGCCGTTTTAATATTTCATCCTTTGGCATGGTCATGGTTCGTTCGCTCATGCAACCACAACTACATCAAATAGTAGCCCCTTCCCAACTCACTCTTAGCATCACAAGCATAAAAAACTTTCCGAGATGGCGTTAAGAGCACATGCGCTCTTCTTGCCAAAAAAAATAGCACTCAATTGAGGTTCGTGATGTACACTTACACACACACGCGCAGATTTTAATCTGCTTACATGCATACATGTACATGCAATACACACTCATGAAAAAATGGAAACTGTAGTAGTTACTTTTAAAAATTGACAATATTGACAAAATATGACAACATACATAAAGAAATAGGAAAGTATAAATATTTATATGAGCTTTGTAAACCAGCATCAACAGTCGCATAAAAATGTATTCCTGCTGCTGTCCGTCCGTTATTTTCACTACATTGCGGACAATAAACTTGCGATGCAAAGCTCTGTCGGCGCTGCGCTGTTCTATGCTCAGCTCACGACGAATGTGACGTCGTTTCTATCAATGTCTCGGCTAGCATTCCGACGACAGCAGCGGCAGAAAGGGGAGCGCGGCAGGCAGAGACAAAGACAGTAACGATGAACGCTTCTCCTGACGCTCTCTCTTGCGTTGCGTGACGCCGTGTCAGCGACGTCGACGTTGGCATTGACAGCGACTTGCCGGTGCTAAAAAGCTCTTGGCAGGCGTCGACGTAGTAGTCGATGCCCTGCTGCTGCTGCCGTTCTCTTTTGCTCTTGTTGTTTCTGTTGCTCTGTTGGCTGGCTTGTTCAACAGGCCACTATTACGATTTCTTTTATACTCCTTGTATATGTATGTATGTACTCCATTTACATTCAACAAAGTGGAATTTTTACCTCTCTTTCACGTACACATACACTCATAGTGTGACACACTCGTTTAAGTTTTTCTTTTATTTTATTTTGCGCTCCTTTTTAACGTTTTCATGGCAGCTTCCTCTTCCTAGGTTATTTTTAGGCTAGGTAGAAGATGGTATAAAAGTTTTATTATTCAACTTTCTTGACTTGCACATACCCCGTATGCTGTCTAATAAAGAATGTTGAGCACAATTTAAAGTAAACGCATGCAATTTGCGCTTTATGCTCTTGATCATCATGGCCGTCTGGCTGACAAACTCCAGTTCAGATATCTCGTATTTCTGGCTTCTTTAGTGTCTGAGATCAATGCACTCTTACTCTTTATAGGGTAGAAGATATTTCCTTTTGCTTGGCAATAACAATTCCCATTTTGTTTCTGAGGAACAGGTCGATCTGGCAAATTTAAAAATGTATGCATATAATACTAAGTATTACATACGTATTTAAAATCTCAAAACTAAGATTAGGAATGATTTTACTCAACATATTACTATGGATTTTCCAATAATGCGAGTAATTAATGAGGAAAAATAAGTGTTTCCCAACTTAAAATCACTCAGACAGAAAAAGTAGTTTAATGAATGAATGTATACTTCATTGGGGGTTTCTCCTTAACCCGTTTCTCTTCGATATACACAAGGTACAAAAAATAAAGCCCGACATAGCAACAGTAACTGGGCAGAGACATAGACAATTTCAGCGGTTAGAGGGCGAACTGGTTGCAGTTAGTGACCAAACTAATCACCAACGAGTTAGTGGCCAAAAGAAAGACGAATGGAGGGGCTAAAAGTGAACAGAAATAAGTGATATGTGCATAGATACATGTAAAGTAGATGCTCCAATCCTGCAGGTTTTTTGTAGCCATGTAACCGGCTTTGATGTATTATTAGCTCAGAAAAAAATCGAAATCGTTGTAATGATGTCGTTTAGTCTGGGATCGGTTTTAGATGGTTTTTTTTTGGGTACAAATCATTGAACTCCAACAAATTCACAAGTTTCAATAACACTTATTATGATACAGCAGCTGAGCATACTCGACTCTCAGATAGCCAGATTTCTATGCTCGGAACGAAAGAAACCTAGCGAGTTTAATAAAGAACGTGATAAAACCAAAGTATAGCAAAAAGCAAATATATATAGTTAAAATTGTGACTTGAAAAAGAAATAAAGGAAGATAAAAATATGGTATAGCAAACACTCACAAAATTTAAGATTAATCTATTAATTTAAACAAATAGATCATTAAGATAAGTTATACAATTTTATAATAAACAGTTTTGTCAATTTCCATTGAATACAGGGTATAATGAAAACTAGATCGTTTTCTTTGAAAAATTGCCCCTAGCAACAGAAACTGTCAGTAGCTCCGAGAGTGCAGATTGTAAACTGAACTGGCATTGCCACTAGGAAGACTCCGCTCTGAATCCCCCATCCTACCCTGGTTAACCATCACCGATAACGTTTAACAAATACGAGTTTGGCTATAAGCTTGGTCGTTAATGCTCCAGTACAAAGAACACAGGGAAAAAACTTGAATACACTCGGTAAGGCTGCTGAACTTTAAATATCCTGTAAATACATATAGTAAAAAAATGTTAAAGGCACTTTTAATTGCTGAATAAACTGCTCCTAGAGGTAATACCAGTCTCAATTTGATACATAGAATTTCTTTTAATAATGTTGGTATGAAAGGAAAGGAATACTTTTCCTTGCAAACTCATTTTCACAGGGTATACTGTTATGTTACACACAATTCACTGGTGGATGCAAAGGACAGCAACCAGAGGTGGGTAACAAGATTGTGAGCGGGCTGAAGAGAGGGGACATAACAGGCTGTCGCAGACAGAGGAAACAAGACCAGAGTGGCAAGTCTTCATTCGGTACTTTTTTTTTCCTTTATTTTGGAATGGCGGGCTTTGTGAAGGAGCCATGTGAGCAGAGAGAGTGGGAGAGAGACGTCTTGCAAATGAATGTAAGTAAAAGTTAATTTCATTAGCATTGCAGGTTTACCTATATGATGTACATGGTACATGGTATCGGCAACGTCACATCCATATCGAAAGGGAATAAGGTGCCTGTCTGATGTTGGGGTCGGAGGTTCATCTCTTTTTTTTGTTATTTGCAAGACGCGCGAGCGTCATTTGCCGAACCGAAAAGCCATCGTCAACCGTCGCGTAGCTCATGAGCAAAAATGTCTCACAGACACTGTCTCGGCAACTCGGGAATGCGTAGTACACACACACAGAGAAAAACCCGGTACGGTAACCGCCCGGTACTGCAACCATACTGAAGTTTTAACAATTGTAGAATTTACATCAAAAGTCCGTTGTTTTCTTAAGCTCTTAATGGGGATAATCTCCTCTTCGTTTAATTGTTGATTCAACTAGTATAGTTACTATAGTTGCCATAGTTAATGAACCGAAATAGAAATGGCAATCCTGGCGACGGTTCGTCCTGGGCCAGCGTTAAAATGAAACTGTGAGCAGCAAATGCGACTGATACATGACCATTGTATAATATACATATACATGCCCATAGGCCAGGCCAGGCAACTCGAAATTTCCAGAGAACGGCGCCAAAGAGAGCGATAGAAAGAGAGTGAGAGAGTTACACATAGTTATATATATATATATATCTGTATATATATATATATATAATATATATGTATATACATATATATTATAGTACTCATGTGTGTATGTGTGCGTGGAGAAGGAAAGACGCGCTTGCGCGCGCCAAAAAGGTGGATGCAACCGACCTCAACACGTTTTCGGTGGTTGCTGCAAGACTCTTGTCGCTTGTCTCTCATCTCTCGCAGTCCGCGCTCCAAACAGCTTTCAAGTTTAACTTGCCGCTCTTAAGTTCAATGCGGCAGCTGCGACGGAGGCGACACCGCACAGCAGCCAACGTCAACGAGCCAGCAACGAGGAGTCGAGGAGCAGAGCATTGAGCAAAGGGCTGTTGCTTCATAAAATTCCTCATCGCATCGCATCTTTGCTATACACACATATATGTTTATATAGATGTATGTGCATACATACTTGTATACATACATACGTATACTTGTATTAAATATTATTATAGTCAGTCCCCATCTCTGTAAATCATGCTTTCTCTCCTCAAATTCTCTAAACTTTCAAAACTATATTTATTTCAGATTTCTTGTCCCTGAATAAAAATCCGACTTTAAATAAATTAATCCAAATACGTGGATTCAGAATAAAATTAATTAAAAGCCCTTTTCTTATTCAAGCTAAAGTGCCAAGAATTTATACATTTTTCATATTTATAACAAAGTTTAAATTGTTTATAATTTTCAAAGCTAATATAATATTAATAAAGTTTTATGTTTAGTTTGTATGTTTACGTCTGCAATTCCTAGCTTAGGTCTTGTGTATGTGTAAATACATATGTGTATGTGTAAATTGTCTGCTCTGTCTACTCATGTATGTGTGCATGTATATTCCATCTGTGCTTATTTCTTTTGTATTTGCGTATTTACATAAATATCTTGAATAAGACACTGCCGAATCCCACAGTGACCCTTGGCAACAAAACAAGTAAGAACTGAATAGAATAAATGTATAACATATAGTGTTCTACAGTTTGTCGAATTCCAAATACGCTAATACTAATAATCCCTTTAATTTTATAGTCAGAATATTGCTGATTTAAAAAAATATTTAACTGACTATTAAACTTAAAACTATTTAGTTTTTAATTTATTGAAAGACAATTGTTTAAAATACTTGCCCTTAATAATACTTGAAAATTAAATATATAAGTTATAATTCAACCTTGATTAGATAAACTTAATTGAAATATTTGCGAAAACCAAAAACAATTTGTATAAAAGCATTGCTTGGTTTTAAATTTTATCATAAAATGTGAATATATTTTTATTTCCTCTGCAAGGGTATAAAAGTGGCAAACAACAAAAGTACAGAGGTTTCCAGGGAAAACGAAACTTTCATTTGACACATGGCAATAGCATATTCCCCTACACATGGAATGTCTGAGAGTGCGAGTGTTATTAGCATTAGCTTCGGAAGTACACGCACCGGAATTTGAAACTAGAGCTCTAACAACTTCACTATTCTTAACATTGATTTTGCAGATTAAATGTGAAGATTTGTTTAAATTAAATATTTATAAAACAAAAAGTAATCAGAACATTTTGTCGTTTTGTGGAAATTGAAAGAATATCACTTGAGGCTGACAAGTGTCTCTCAAAAAGTGGATTATGTACCCGAGTGCATGTAATGTACTCAGTTTGATGTGATGTACTCAGAGATGTGCATTCGCGAATATAAATTCTAATATGACTTTACAAAATATGTTATGCTCCTAAAATGTTACACTTTATATGAGAAACAGAAGATAATATATATAATAGATAATATTTGAGCTTAGAGAAATGGTTGGTAGAGACACCAAATTTGGCATTAAGGTTCCTTTATACCCTCTCCAGATCGAGTTTATGTTAGATTATTTAAATCTACCTCCCCAACCCCCGCAAACAAAAAAAAAAAATCAATTGTGGTGACATTTCACACCTTAGACACTTCTAAGTTAACAAGTGCATAAAGAATATTATGCAGAAGCTATGCTGAAAGTTTCATCAAGATCTGTTTATAAATAACACAGATAATCAGAAAATAAATAAAAGTTATATTTCCATTAAATCGTTGCGCAGCGGGCAGCACATGTGAGCGAGCGAGACAGCGAACGACTGCGACAGAAGCGTATGTAAATTAGGTGTCGTATCATTCAGCTTTTGATCGTATTCTGTTACACCTGTTATACTCTTACTTCTATTATAATGAAAATAATTAATGTAAAAACTGCACAGGATATTATACTGACTCGCACGCTCGACTGATCCACTTTTTTTTATTTTAAATTTAAGCACAGTACAGTGCAGACATTCTTGTGAAAGCAGTGAATTGTTTGAAAATTTAAATATTAAATAAACTAAAAGTTTACATCGATCTTAACTCATAACTTGACCTGAGTGAAGTATGTATTCAGTTATTAATTCTATTATAAAACTAAAATCACATCAATTCAGACTTCTGTAATGCTTCATGTTACATTCTATTATATTTGTATCAAAGAGGTGTCTTTGAACATTTACGTATCTCCTAATGATGATCCAGCATAGTTTCTTTTTGCTCAAGCTTCCTCTGTTTTTGCGATGGACAACGACGGACTCTATTACTTTTGTTGGTTTTTTTTGGGGTTATGCGACTGTTGCGACTCTGGTTCCGTTGTCGATGCTTGAAGTCGTTCATAAGGAATATCAACGTAACTGTCCTTGCTGCTGATGGTATCATCCAAGTGCGATTTAGCTGAGGAATACATGCTGTCAGTGCTTCCCGATGCAGCCTCCTCCAAATTAGTATAAGTGCTGGAGCCGCTGGACATCAAGTTGTTAGTTAGTTTGGAATTTTTTCGGGTTCTACCCGGCTCAAAGTAACTGGGATCCAAGATCAATGGAAATCGTCTGTTTCCATTCCTCATAACATGAATTTTTCCCTGCGGTAAAGTCTCCGATTTTGGCGTCGATAGTGAGCCGTTGGCCATGGACATCATGCCAAAGTGTCTCATCATAGCAACCGCCTCCTTATCAACGGTGCTCTCATCGTTCCAATCGGCCAGGGTAGCATGCTCACCCAAAGGCTTGGTTCCCGCAATCTCCTGGATGCGTTCCATCATAACCAGCCCCGCACTGATTTCCTTTGTCTTAGTACAGCTGACTTTTTCGATCTCCAAGTTACGTTTCTCCCGTTTGGCCAGATATTCATATGTTGACTTCGGTCGAGGAGTATACTCTCCAATCCGATTTGCTTCGTATGCTAACTGTCCATATATTAAATTGAAATCGGGTTGCAAGTCAACCAAATCATCCTCGAAGTTTGTAGATGGAGCCCAGGCCATTGCACTAAATGTGGGTATTGAGGGGTTTTGTTAGTGGGTACGCAAATGCAGTCGATGCAAATTGCAGTCTACGATTTTATGCAGCCGTCAACATAACCTTATTTTCTGCATGCAGTTGCATACTCGCATACATGTGTAAATATGCTTGTGTTTGTGCAGTTTTATATATTTTTGCGCGAGTTCTGCAAATACACGCATGTACACACTCACATGTATGCGTGCATGTGCATTGCCGGCAAAAATGACAACAGTAATGGACTCGCGGCGTTAATGAGTTGGGCACAAACGTAGAACAAACCAATTGCAGCTTAATATCAGCTCCTTACCTAATTCCTTAACAGTAAATTGTCACAATACTTAATATATTACACACTTAAATATTTTCTAAGCTAAAATCAAATTCTTCGAATTATATTTTGTATGGACAGAGTTGTCAATGATTTATTGTTGAAAACGTCGTTTGGGTATATTTAGTACATTTATAATGTAGTACATGAAACTCAATTTTCGATTAGAAGTTGCTCCGACTTAAGACATTGAACTAGAAAAATTAATAAAGTTTCTTGTAATTCCTCACACAAATAACAAAGAATATAGCGTGTCCAGCCGAAAAAAAATATGTGCAAGTGTATTTGGCATCCCTACCATTCCCTAACATGAATATGTCCATCTCACTCTGACATTAAGAATTTTTATGCTGAACGCAATAAAACGCCGAAGGAATTGCGCCAAAAAGTCAAACAAAGCATATATATAAAGCAAAATATGAAAGATGATGGCAGTATGCTGCTTCATATGTCGAATAATTTGAAAGGTTAGCCTAAATTACTAATAAATGCAAAGAGTTTTGCATAAATTTAACGTACGACTTACCACATTCCCATCACTTGCTCACCTAGCGGCGTTTTTCTGCACGCCTTCAGGCTTCCGCTTCAAATTTAAAAGACACAATTGAAAGGCACAAAATATAGACGAATTATTTCAGTAGAAAATTCTTCAAACTTTTGTATGGAGGGACATTTTATTTATAACAATAAACGTAAAATAAATTAACACAGAAGCGGCCAACCAGTTCTATTGTACATTTGGCAAACTTATCGTGGATAGTGTGACCGTAGATGTTTGCTAAAAAACACAGATTATCTAAAAATGTATATACTGATAGATGGTGGTTAAACGATTCTTCGGAGACAAAAATACCGAAAATCGATAGATAAAGCGATACGTCTTTATCGAGCGCATTGCTTCACTTGGCCGTTAAAAATAATATAATTCAAATGTATTTCTTACTATTACTTAGACTATTAATACATTTTAATTTCAATTAAGCATTATATTTTCAATTTTCTGTATTATTATGTTTTGCCATATCCATGTCATTGGTCTGCTATTATTCACACCTTGTGGAGACAAGGTTCATTGTCCTCGTCGCTTTTACTACTACACACATGCGCGATGCAACAAAACAGCCGGTCGTAGGTTTCATTAATAAATATTCAGCGTTTTTCGCCCCAAGATTCAAAGTTCTCCACTAGCGATTTCGCCTACACTGCTGTGAAGAGTCCTTGCATTCGCCCAGTTTCCAGTTGCATATCGACAGCTGGCTAAGGCGCACGGAAATTCGGGAAATCGCATTATGATCAATGTGTGATGACACATACAACGAATAATATAATAAAGTGAAACAATATTTGGCATTACGCCCTTACGAACTGTGAAATTGAATTTATAATTTTAATACATTTTCTATAATTACTCTGTTTTATATAGTAAGTTTGCTATCAAAATAATTGTAGAAGTATTTCTGATTTGACTTGCTTTTGTTATTCATCCATCTAAAGTTATAAAACCAGCCAGCTACGCCAGTTTTAAGAATTTGAAGTGGTAATCATTGATTTTGATCCTAATATCCAAATATCCAATGAGGTTTTAAGAGTCTTTCCCAATTAATTCATAGGTCTCTTTCTAAGCTTAAGTGGAAAAAATGTACTATGTCTGTAACTGGGTTCACTGTACTTCTGCTTTCAATTAATGTGAAGAAAATGTGCGTTACAGTTTACTTTATTATTAAGGTCAAATTCCACAATTATCATAAAAGTTTTGAAATTCAAATATTACTTTTAAATAATTAATCATACTTCGCGTTATTTGCCATAGATATTTATAGCCACAAACAGAACGTGTAATTAAAGCAAACAGAAAACCAATCAAAAATATCAAAATCAATTATGAAAAAAATGTATACAAATCGCCAGATATTTTCGAATGTTTCCCACGATTCAACCACAATATAAACAATATTAAAGACGAAAAAATAGAAACTTAGTGTTTTATATACAAATTTTATTATTTCGCGCAGTTCTCCAATTTGATTTTCGAAATTGCGTTTCGATCATAACGTTGTTGCTGCCTCTGTCGCTACTTCAGCCGCTGCCGCTTCCGCTGCCTACGTCGACGTCGACGTCAACGCAGATACTGCACTGGAGGTGCTACGGCAGCAAACTCGTTCGATTGCTGCACTCAAGAGGAAATCTCAACTCAAGGTAACTAGGGGAAGCGATAGGTCCACTGTACGAGACCTGATTCACTTTTCACTTGTTCACTGTACATTTCTTTTGCACCTTCTGCTTTGGCTCGGCATAGAGACTGAGAAGTGGCCACTTGTGCCAGTTTATCAATTTTATGCAGTTTATGGGCACAACAAAGAAGCACAATTTTTTTTTGCAGAAATTGTATAGCTCTTTCAAGATTATTCAAGCGTTAGAAAAGAATATGAATTAGAATTCAAATCAAAGAAGGAATTATTCAATGAGTATAGTAACATTATTTGTGATTTTTATTTGTATCATTTGATTAGTGCAATTTCTCAATTTTAAACTGTATATTTATTAAATTTTCATATTTCTCTAACTTTCTTTAACGGCAAAAACAAGTTAACCTACTTTTCGCGTAACTTTGTATGTTTTTGTGCTTCATACACACACACTCTTGCACTGACTTGTTTATACTTCCCTACACTGACGTACACAAATACACACACATACACAATATGCAGTTTGCATGTTTAGAGCTCAACGGAAGCGCTACACATACAACTATACATACATATATATGCAAACATATACATGAATACATTCGTGCATAAATATGTAAACAATACTTACATACAAGCACAGACGTGTGTCAAGGAGGACGACATTTAAACAGCTTTTAGCAAAAACAAAACATACCGAACGGCAACAAAGCCATTACAAAGAGTGTTTGGGGTCGGGGTCGCAGTGGTACGGACAGTGCTTTGGCCTGGCGTGGGGGTTGTGCGGTCATCCTGACTGAGTGCAGTGCCCTCAATTAGAAGCCGCTCAAGGACAACGTGAACAGCTGCAGCAATGGAAATCGCAACAACAGCAACAAAACACAACAACAATCGCCGTTTCCATCGTTACCATTAATTGGAAATTTACGCTGCGAACACGTAATGAAACGTGAATGTGTATTTTGCTATTAGATTTCGTCTTCGTCTTGTTTATGCGAAATCTTCTGATTATAACTAATTAATTGTCAGCTGCAAAGCCGGATAGCTAGGGCAAAGCTACATGCTAGAGATATTGAAAGCCGAAAGGAGACAGCTGATGAAGGTGATAGGGATGGAATGCATGTGTTAGTGATGGGCGAGAACTTCCCTAGCAATAGAGTTACCAGCCTGTTAAAATATTTATATACACACATATGCATGCATGTGGTTGCCAGTCTGAGTGCACTTTAAGCTGCGCACTCAAAACGCGCGCTTGGCCTTCCATGTTAAAAAGAAAACACATCAACAAATGCCAAGCAAAGACAGCTGTAACGGCAAGTTTTAGTTGTCTTGGCATGCAACATTCACGCACTTGTCCTCAATTTATGGCTCAAAAAAGAGAAGGAAAACATGCAGGTTGCATTCTTTTTGAAGCAGGCTCTTCTCGAGCAATGGCAACTTGTGCAATGTGCGTCCGGTTTTTTTGGATTGTCCTTCGCCGATGTCTTTGTCCGGGACTTGCGAGATGCAAATACTATTGCGTACCAAGGACTCGTTTGTGCAGCATGCCACAAGCATAAATTGTTGCCGGCAAGGCACCGCAACAGCAAGGACACTTCGCTCTCCAGTCTGCTCCTCCATAACATATACTGCATAATCAATAGCTTCAGCGTCAACGTCAGGCTGATGTGCAACCTTCGTTGGAGGTGAAGCACATCGGACGTGAACCTGAAGCTGTACAGAGATCTACTGTGAATATGTGTGTGTAGCAGTACGAATGTGTATGTGTATGTGTATGTGTGCTTGCAATGCTGTGTGTTTGGTCGGCACGACGATGCAACTGTTATTGCAGTCTTGACATTTAATTATCTGCTGTCGTTTCTGTTGCTGCTGCTGTTGCTTCTTCTGCTGCTTCTTGTACTGCTGCTGCTGCTGCTCCAACTATTCTTGTTGTTATGCTGCTGTTGTGTATGTCAAGGTTCGCAGTGGTGCACGAGCCTTTACTGTTATTCTGGAAATCTCACAGCTTCCTTTTGCTACATCAGCCAGTTAAATAAAAGCTTGCCTCTTTAATCAATTATGAATCTCATTTATTCGCCAAACAATGTTAAACTTATAATAGCTATGACGCTAAAAACTGTGCTTCATTTTGTTTGATGGTCCCGATGTGTATTAGAAAGTCCTTTCGGGTTATTCTTATCAAATACAATTGCGGTAGTTTTTTCCGACTCCTCAAAGTTGAAAACATCGTATTTGTATTGTTAAAGCTGCAGTTTTCTCTTCATTTTTATGTGTTGTTATTTTTTTCACCATATCATGGGAATATCTACAATAATAAACAATCGGCACAAAGATTTCAACTTTTTGAAGCCACAAATCTGTGAATTCAGATACAAAATGCACTTTGACTTACAGATTGTTATGCTTAGTTATCTTCTACTAACTACGCTTCTCATTTATATGCATCTAAATGCTTATCAAACTAACTAAACTAACATATTAACCTATTTTGATTTATATCTTGCAAGTTGTCGAAATGGACCGATGCAAAAACCGGAGAGGAAGGAGAAGGTAAGTGGCATGAATGCTGATAATCAACAAATATGAAACAACGCAAAATTACAATAAATAATACATAATTAAAATATATCTATATCCAATGTAAATTATATCAAATTCTATTTAGTAAAGCTTATTTCTGAGAATTCAAATAAATATTATTGCTGAGAGGTTAATAAGTTCACTGAGAGAGAACTGCAATTTGGAGAATTTGAAATTGGAATTGGGGAAAGAGGAAGTCGAAGTAGACCAAAATTAGAGAGTGTGGGTGTACTTGTTTCCAGGTCAATCAATAGTATTTCAATGAATTGCGATTACGAGTATTAGTTAGACCTAAAGCTACCATGTATCGCTCTGTCTCTGTGTGTTTGTTGGCCATACAAATGCAACAACAACGACGACTTCGGCGTTGACTGTTAGCCATTTTGTTTTTGGTTCGTAGCATAGCGTGTCCTGACCTACGACAAGTAAAAGGAACTGCACTTAGGTTATGTTCTGCGCAGTCTCATATTCTCGACACACACATCTGAACATACACTTTTATGTCTGTGTGCAATCAATGAAAGTTCAACGCACGGTGAACGTGAAAAGGTAAAAAAATACAAATGTTTGAATGTTTGGCAATGAATGCGGCTATGAGAGACCCTTACTTGGAAAGAGAGTAGTATATAGTACATTGCATTTTTATACTGATACATATTATATTATTGATATTGATACTGCACAATAAGTTAATAAAGAAAACAGCATTATTTAAAAAATATTCTTTAAATAATCTAAGATTTTTATAGATAAAATAAGAATAATATAATATATAAATATATATAAAATATGAAATCCCAATAAATAAATAAATAATAAAAACCAGTCGGAAAGGCTACAGTCGACAGCAGCCGACAGTATAATACCCTGTACAGTTCCCTAAAATAAACGTACTCTATAGTTTTGTCTGGAAACTTTTACAGTAAATCACAATTAATTGACTATTTTATACGTTTAGACATGCAATATAATTGTCGCCAAGCAGTTCTACATTTGAAGTGGCACAACACTCAGCTTTTCGGCGAGAATGTGTTCATTTGCAAAAGCTAGCAGCTGTGAGCGTCCTATGAATTCTAATTGTTGGCAAAGCAGTGCGACTCATTTCAAAATATTCAAAGATTTTCTTTCTTCTTTCTATTCTGATTGTCTTCCTTATTCCTGGACCGATCTTTATTTTCAGAACATCTTTATTGTTTCAGAACAGTATTCTTTAAACACCTGTTAAATTAGAAATGCGGGGGAAGGCGGGGAGGTATCCAAAATTTGAAACAAACTTGATCTGCGGACGGTATGGAGGAACCTTCAAGCCAAATTTTGACTCTCTAGCTCTTATAGTTGCTGAGATCGACGCGTTCATACAGACGGACAGACAGACAGTTAATATATCCCTGTACAGGGTATAAAAATATATAATATATGTATATGAATTAAATTTAATGCTTAAGAATGAATTATTAAATAATATAAATTATTATTATCTTAAGAATATTAATGAAATAACTAATAATAAATAATAGTATAAATTAATTAATTATATACACAAATAATTAAACTATTTATTAATTGAAATATTCAAAATTTACATTAATTAATGAAATATTTCACAAACGATAATAGGCAGTAAATGTATACTCATTTCGATAGAGTATAAATATAGAAACTATGCATACTTATTTGAGAACTCACCGACTGTGTCGTTGCTGTGTGAGTGTGTTGATGTGTTTGTGTGTTGGTGTGTTGGTGTGAGGGTGGCGTGTTACCTACACAAACACATAGAAATATGCATTGATTTGCTGATACGATGAAATGTTCTTGATATGTACATATATGTATGTACTACTAATTTTGGATGCAACCAATGAAATGGTAACTTTGAAATGGCCAAAAACTGTCAATTCAAATGAATTTTAGCTTGGGAATCTTACCTCTTGGCCCGCTAGGAATTGTGTAAATCTTTGTAGCTTTCATCATGATGTGACCCCTAGTGAGGAGAGGGGTGGGGAGGAGATGCGCCTGTCTGTGTGTGCGTGAGTGTGTGTTTGCAGTACATTTAATATATGCGAAAACAAGCAACAATTGACCCAGATTTCAATTTGATGGCGCGTTCTCGCTTACTCTTCCTCTTCCTCCGGCTCTTCCTTTTAGTACCAAACGAGACCATAAAACTGTTTGTGCTATGCGCTTGAAAATTATAATTTAATTTGCAGATGATGTAGATGCTGATTACCTTACAATATCTACATATAAGTATATATTGAGCTAGTTTGTTATCTAAAATGAAGAATATATATATATAAATATATATATAAATTAATGACACTTAGATTGCATACAAGGACATCACCGTTGGCCATGAAACCTTCGAAATATGCGGCCGCATCGCAATAGAAATCTATTTTCCGCTCAAGGCTGAAATGGGATTTGTTAACTTTGTTATCTGTGCTAGACGTACACATATGTACATATATGTACATAAGTACATACATGTGTCTGTGCAACAGAAATATGTCAGTCAATTATAATGCAGACGTATTTTTGCTGTTGTTCTGCTTTTGGCCAATTGATTGCAGATTTTTATTGCTTTAAGCAAATTGATATCTTATATATTCATATATTGATTCATATATACATATTTTCATACTTCCCTTTCTTCATTTAATCATCCATATTCATTATCTTTATAATTATAAAAGGGAATGCTTTACACTTTTCCTTTATTATACCCTGTACAGGGATATATTAACTTTGTGAAAAAATGTCCGTCTGTCTGTCTGTCCGTCTGTATGAACGCGTCGATCTCAGCAACTAGAAGAGCTAGTTTTTGTTGTTTTTTTTTATTTATGCATTTTTGCAGAATTTTGATTTACGTTAAATGAATAATGAAAATATCCGTCATCAAATTAATTTCCTGACTCCTTGAAGTTCCTTCTTGTCTAATCTTTGTCAGCTCGAATGCAATTCTCATGAGTATAAGAATAAGGTGTGTTAATATCAACTGGGCAATTAGTAAAGAAAGTTAGTTAAGAACATTGATGTTTCTTTTTCTACTTGAATGAAATCTTAAAGAATGAAATTTCAAAAATTCCCTAAGTTCATATGTATTAGGAAACTATTGAAGATTATATGTTGACACAGTTCTTGGCATTATCTAAATCTATTTTAAAACTCTCATTGTCTACATTTCGTCCTGTTTTCAGACGAAGGAAAAAAACTGCACTTCATAAGTCCGGCGCGTCGGAAATCGGTCTTAGCCCCGATACTGAATAAGATCAAGAATGGTACGGATGGCACAGACGCTGCCGAGAAGAAACTGGGCGGCGAGAATAGTGGGAGTGGCCATATAGCCGTCCAAATAGAACCGGCCAGGCGTGTCAAGGTGAGAGAGATGTACTTTAGAGATGATCAATCAGCTAAATATGTATTTGCCATAGCGTCATAGCATACATGGCATGATGGAGGAGGAGAACACCATAAGGCCGCATCAGGAGATACGACAACTGACGCTGGAGGAGAAAAAGTTTCTGTTGGCCGTGGAGCGTGGCGATATGGCGGGCACACGGCGTATGCTGCAAAAGGCTCAGGACACGGACTACATCAATGTCAACTGCGTGGATCCATTGGGGAGAACGGCTCTCCTCATGGCCATAGATAATGAGAACTTAGAGATGGTTGAGCTGCTCATTAACTACAATGTGGACACAAAGGATGCGCTGTTGCACTCCATTTCTGAGGAGTTCGTAGAAGCTGTTGAGGTCCTCTTGGATCACGAGAATGTCACCTTTCAGAACGAAGGCAATCATGTAAGTCAATCACTATCATTTCTATAAAATCCTTCTCAATGATGCTCTCTAGAGCTGGGAGTCTGCTTCGGAGGAAACCTCCACTTTTACGCCCGATATAACACCTTTGATCCTGGCTGCACATCGGGACAACTACGAGATCATTAAAATCCTCTTAGATCGAGGAGCTGTGCTCCCGATGCCACACGACGTGCGTTGTGGCTGTGATGAGTGCGTCCAATCCAGGCAGGAGGATTCCTTAAGACACTCGAGATCTCGCATTAATGCCTATCGCGCTTTAGCCAGTCCAAGTCTTATTGCACTCTCCTCGAAGGATCCTATTCTGACGGCCTTCGAGCTGTCTTGGGAACTGCGTCGCTTGAGTTTTCTCGAGCATGAATTCAAGGTAAGTTGGTAGAGCTCTCCAAGTGGTCGCTGTGCAATCATTACCACTTCTCTGCAGAATGAGTACCAGGAACTGCGCAAGCAGTGTCAGGATTTTGCCACTGCCCTGCTGGATCACACTCGTACCTCCCATGAGCTGGAGATTCTGCTGAATCATGATCCCACTGGCCCCGTCTATGAGCATGGCGAACGCATGCATTTGAATCGCCTCAAGCTGGCCATTAAGCTGCGTCAAAAGAAGGTAAAAGATGTGAAAAGATGTGGTGGGTAGTATAGATTTGTGCAAATGTATGTAACAGGCAACAGGATATATCTGTCTTCTTAAAGCACAGTAACCAAATTACATACGTGCGTATTACCATTAAGATATCTTAAGGCTCTGTGCAGAGCATTTCCTAGTCGAGCACACTCTAACGCCTTCTAATTTCTTCTTTTCCTAGTTTGTGGCCCATTCAAATGTGCAGCAGTTGCTGGCCAGCATTTGGTACGAGGGCTTGCCGGGATTCAGGCGCAAGAACATGGCCTTGCAGGCTGTGGACATTATAAGGATTGGCATCATGTTTCCTATCTTCTCGTTGGCATACATTTTGGCGCCTTACTCAAGCATTGGCCAGACGATGAGGAAACCGTTTATTAAGTTCATTTGTCACAGTGCCTCGTACTTCACATTTCTGTTCCTGCTCATGTTGGCCTCCCAACGCATCGAGACGTTCATCGGGAGCTGGTTCTGGACGGAGCCGAGCAGCATGCTCAACCAGGTGGATGAGCTGCAGCTGCCCACGAAGCGAGGAGCCAAGCCCACATTTATCGAGTGGCTGATACTCGCCTGGGTGAGCGGTCTCATCTGGAGCGAGGTGAAGCAGCTGTGGGATGTGGGACTGCAGGAGTATCTCAACGATATGTGGAACGTCATTGACTTTGTGACCAACTCCCTATATGTTGCAACTGTTGCACTACGCGTGGTGTCATTCTTTCAGGTGCGATATCTTTGATATCTCCATGAGAATCTCATCATCTCATCATCATCATTGCGCAGGTTCAAAAGGAGATGATCTTCAACTCGCAGGCAACAGATTTGCCTCGTGAGCGTTGGGACACCTGGGATCCAATGCTCATTTCCGAAGGCCTCTTTAGTGCGGCAAACATTTTCAGTAGCCTCAAGCTGGTGTACATCTTCTCGGTGAACCCACACTTGGGACCACTGCAAGTGTCGCTGTCGCGCATGGTCATGGACATTATGAAGTTCTTTTTCCTCTATGTTTTGGTTCTCTTTGCCTTTGGCAGCGGTCTCAATCAGCTGCTCTGGTGGGTTACCCAAGCATCTCCTTGACGTGTGTCTGACTTACCATCCTTGACAGGTACTATGCGGATCTGGAGAAGAAACGCTGCCCCGAGGTGTCGCCCAGCCTGCTCTTGAACATGAATGGCACTAACGATCCCAATGCTTGCATTGTCTGGCGAAGATTCTCTAAGTAAGTGTCTCTACAAGAGTTAGTTGCCTTCCTCAGTGTAATACTTAATTTCCTTAGTCTCTTTGAGACCACACAGACCTTGTTTTGGGCCGTCTTTGGTCTCATTGATCTGGACAGCTTTGAGTTGGATGGCATCAAGATCTTTACACGCTTCTGGGGCATGCTCATGTTTGGCACCTACTCTGTGATCAACATTGTTGTGTTACTCAATCTGCTGATTGCCATGATGAATCACTCGTATCAGCTTATATCGGTAGGTGCTCCGCTTGTCCCACCTGAGTGTTCTCTATTATGTAATGCCAATTCGTTATAGGAACGCGCGGATGTGGAATGGAAATTCGCCAGATCCAAGCTGTGGATCAGTTACTTTGAGGAGGGCGGCACCTGCCCGCCTCCATTTAATATCATACCCACGCCCAAGTCCATTTGGTATGCCTGCAAATGGATGCGTCGTGTCTTCTGCAGCGGCTCCTCCGCCGCCCGTCGTGAGCATCTGAAGACAATACGCGTAAGTACGATTACATATTTACTTTCCCCTATTCATATCCTCTTTCCACTACAAAGTTCTCTCTTCTTTATCCCAATTGCAACAGCGCAAAGCACAGCAGGCCAGTGATCGGGACTTCAAGTATCAGCAGATCATGCGGAATCTGGTGCGACGCTATGTGACTGTGGAACAGCGCAAGGCGGAGTCTCAGGGTGTCACTGAGGACGATGTTAATGAGATCAAACAGGATATCTCCGCTTTCCGTTGTGAACTGGTCGAGATACTCAAGAACAGCGGCATGGACACGAATGTGACGGCAGGACAAGGAGGAGGTGAGTAACAGCCGATTGGAATAACTGCCGCAACAGTAATTCCAATTCCTGTTTAGGTGGCGGCGGTAAGAAGAATCGTCAGAAGGAGCGACGCCTCATGAAGGGTTTCAATATTGCGCCTCCAGGCTCAACAGGATCTCTGGCGCCCGTGGCGGAGTTCTCCACATCGCTGGACAATTACGATAATCAGCACGAGATACTCAGCTCGACGCTCTCCACGCTCTTTACGCCCAACTTCATCCATCGACGACAGCACACAACCTGTGAAACGGTTGTGGGCGTAGAGTCTCCAACAACGCCTACTCACGGCACGGTGGCGACTCCAACGCCTCCCCTTGCCACCAAGTACAACAAGTCCACGTTGAAATACAACAAACGCATTGCAGGACACAAGAAACGATGGGGTAAGTCTCAATAACTATCAATCCCCTGACAACTAATCTCCTTGTTCTAGGCACACTAATTGAGGCCGCCAAGGTGGGAAACGTAAGCAAGATGCTGGGACGCTCAAAGTCCGAAGATTCCGTATGCAACTCGTCGCAGAACTCCACTCCTGTGCATGGCCAGGTGCGGGTTACGTATGCCCAGAATTCACCACAGCACGGCTATGGCTATTACGGAGGAGACTCTCCAGCAGTGCCGCCTTATCCACATCCGCAACCGGCTCCACCTGCCCCAGCCCCAGCTACAGTTACTGCTCCGAGCAGCGCCAACTCGACATCCCACACTCATATGGGCGTGGGAGCTCATTTCTTTCATACGACCACTGGTTCGTTGGATTACCTAGAATTATACTGATGAGTGTAGACTACAACTTGTGATTATATGTTTTAGATTTGCAATCTTTACTAATTTTTAATTTTAATAGATTTTGTTTCTATTAAAAGAATTATATTTTATATTTTATTAATTTTTTTTCATATTTTATGTACTTTAATTTTATTTAAATTTTTCAAATTTGATTGATATATATTATTATATACAGTTTTTATATTTTAAATAAATAATATCTGCAGGTTTAACCGCTATTGCTGCACTGAAGCGCAAACGTAAGAAATTCTCTTCGAGCAAAAATATCTGTCCCGTCACCGAGTCCATTGCAGCTGCCAATGCAGCGGAGTTACTCAACGACAAGGTCTGTTTGTTGTCTCGTCGAATCCAGTCAAATAAATAACTATATTTCATTCTCTACTTCTATTCTCAACAGACTCTCAAACGGGTATCCAGCTATCCGGCAGCCACAGCTGAGGGCGGTGTGCCACATAAGGATCCCGCCCAGGTGCTAAGACCACGACGTCATGAGCAAACACAGAGTCAACATGATTCGGTGGAGACGTCAACGGAGTTCACCATGTCCATTGATCCATCCAATACGTCTGTCAATTCCCGAGAGCCTTTGATTAGTAGCAGCTGTGTTTCCACAATGGGAACCATTGGTTGAGTAGTTGATGATAGAGTCTCTGGGATGTCAGATCTTACACATATCTAGGATCAGCTCTCTAGTGCACCAAATACACTAACAGATATAGGATACATATCTGCATAAATGCAACATGATGTTATCATAATCATATAAACTAAACCCCTAACAAAAATCTCAATTAACCAATCAAGTAATTGCACGAAACCTTAACTAATTGGTTATAGCTTCAATCCCAGCCACATATCATGTGATCGCATTTAAATCGACTATTTCATACTCTTGCAGTTTATACTTTTGGCAGCTAATTGAAATGATCATTACCTGTATGATTTGCACATATCTGAACACAATAATATAATGCTCGCTGCAAGGGTTCAAAATATCCGACACCAAATACCGAATACCTATAAAACAATCCCATATCGATGTTGAAAGTTGCCTTAGCATGAGAGATATTTTTTGTATGCAACTATAAACTACCTAAAGATATATATATACATATATATATATATATATATATATCTGTATATACTTCAATTTATATGTACGTACAAGTATAAGGTATATAGTAGACATGCATAAGTTTTGGATGAACATTGAATTGCTGTACTTGTATTTAGGGAAGCGCTGTGTATTGTTGATTTCAGAAACGGATTTGAGCCAAGGATTTTTGATGTTAGGCCAGGCTAGCAAAAGCAAAGCATACACCATAAATTTTATACACCGATTTTAAGCATCACAACAAAGAACAATGAAATGAACAAACGAATTGAATAATATCGATGAGATTTTAGCGTCTATATATTAACATTTAGTATTATTATCTGTAGAGTAAATAATAATGCAAATGCATAATAAATTTTAGAAGAGTTTTAAGTTATAAAGGAATGCATATGGTTACAAGTCAACCGAACAGATAATCTACTATAACCTGCAGTAGCACTAATCAAATAACATAATAATAATAACAATATTCGTATCTTATAGAGAAATATACAATATATACAAGGAGCGTTTACATCTATGTAGGTACTTAAAATGTTATTTACGAGTAAATCATATAAAAATGCTATGTCACAATTAACAGAAGCGTAAAGCACTTGATACTTCTATTAACTTAAACAGTATATATTCTATTAAATATTTAAATTATCTTATATTTGAATTTATGAAATGTTATATTACAGATATTAACTATAACTTTGATATGTTTCGATCTTGTATTATTTAATATTTGAATCAAAGTATCAAGATCAATCAAGCATCAAGCAGTGACAAAACATTTCTAATCTACATATCAACGAATACATCAATGTCCGACTTGGAAAATGTCAGTGTCAGCTAAAAGAGCATTTAAGAATTATTCGAAAAGACATGTTCCTACAGAAAAGATTCATTCAGTAAATTGTCCGACTTGATAAATATCTGAATAACGTATAATGGATACTTATTTATAATAATAATACATTAATAAGAAATATTAAAGAAAAACGTTTTAAGTACGCACATAAATGATACACATTGAAGACATGACAACTTGTGTCTTCGGTTGCCTCACTGACAAATTGAGAAGTTGAATGACTTTGTTTTTAAACAAGCATAGAAGAAGCAAAACACTCAACAATAATAAAGTTATAAAACAATACAATACAAGAAAAATAGCTAAAACACTAAAAGCATTTTTTAATTAGATTTTACAAAACAACAGAACATGCATCATGTTAGAGTTAACTTCTATGGAATGTTATGTTGTTGTTCCGATTATAGCGTCGGGCTGTCAAGTAAATCAATAGTAAATACATACAAGTACATACATAATAAAAAATTGTTATTTGCACAAAAAATAAAACGAACAATTATATATTTGTTTTTAATTTGAAAAGAGTTTTGATTGTCTATCGGTAAAAAAAAAGCGTCGAAGGAAAGGGGGGGGAGCCGAATATCTACCTTACTTAAGTTTCCTGTTGCTTTACAGAACGTATTATCTATATATGTATGTAGAGTTGGAAATGCTCCCATTTTCATATTAATATTATTCCTGAAAACGAATACCGATTACTAGTTTATGACATCCCAATCCAAATCCCTCTGTGACACACTCTCTGAGATCAGTTCAGAAAGTTAATTTGTCTTTTCTTCTGTGATAAGTTCTATGATGCTGAGATACTTACTTTATTTGGCCAATTATAAGTAAAATCAATTGAGAGTTAAGGTATTTGTATATCGCATTTATTTGAAATGATTCATATATATGTATACTTTTGCAAATAAATTGTATAATTTGTTGCATTGTATTACATATGTAAGTATGTATGTATAATAAACAAATAAATCGACAAAGAGTACAGTAATTTGCTAATATATATCTGTATATATATATACGTTTATATATTGTAACCATTTACCGTTGTAAACATACATATTGTGTTTTTTCTTTTATTTTTTTTTGATTTTTCTTTTTTAATTTATTCTTTAGATTTTATATATATTAAACTATGGAAAGAAACGATTACATTAATTTATTTATTTAGAAAAATAATAATAATTGGAATATAAATCACTTTGCGTTGCATTAGGCTATAAATTTCAAATATATTCTCATATATATACTAAATATTTTCTTCGTTTTTTTTTTTGTTTGTTTTTATTTTTGTGTAAAAAATATATTTATAAACATGCAAAAGAAAATATAGTATATAATTGCTTATATAATATATTTTCTTTTTAAATGTGTATTTTGTTGTATGGTGTGTATTTTTATAAGGGTGTGTGTGTGTGTGTTTGTGTGTTTTGTGTGTATTTGAGAGCTTTGTCTAGTTGGGATGGCTGGATGCTGTATGGACACAGCACGCACAAGGAGAGTCCAAAATTGACTAATAATCTTGCAATTTTACACTAACAGGACATTAACACCGACAACATATTCATGTAAGCTCTGGAATAATTAGTTAGTACAATGATTTCTCTTTCTGTTTTCCTTTTCCTTTTCATCATGTTTTTTTTTTTCCTTATGCAGCCCTCTAACTGTGGCTGTCCGAGTGGTAATTGTTGTGTGTTTCTTTATAATGTTTATATCATAATAAATTTGGGGATAATATTTGTTTCGTATGAAAAAGTGTGTGAAGAATGAAAAAAGCTGTTGCACTGTTTAACATTGCGTGGAAATGGAAAACAGTTTGGATTTTTCTTTTTTCTTTTTTTTTTTTTTTTTTTTTTTTTTTTGTTTGTTTTGTTTGTAAGGGGGGAATGGATTATGAGATTTGGGTAGATCGAGAGGTGATGTGGGCGGGGTGGTTTATTTAGCGATTGGCAAATTCGAGAGAACAATTGTACATACATACATATATATATGGGATAATATGTACTCGTATTTGCATAGTTTTACATTTAGATACAGATACATATAGAAATATATGTAAATATATAAAGTACTGTTAGTTATCAGTAGTATACTAGGAATAGGTTCTAATAAATTCATACTTTTCGTTATTCGATTCGCATTTAACAAGTTTTCATCATTAGCTTTAGTAACATGCATGCACACACACACTTATATATATGTATATATATATACAATATATATACATATATATATACTGTATAGTGTGTAGTGTAGCACATACATACATATATACATGCAACAAGATTATGGTAAACAGGTTGAAAAGCGCTTTTTGTGAATGTTTTTAAAAAGTTTAAGATTAAGCTTACAGATTTGTTTGTCGTTTGCCGTTGTTGTTGTTGTTATTATTTTGTAATTTGTTAATATGTACACATACATTGAGAATTTGTTGTTGCACAAAATGCTATAGCACATATGGAGAGACTTGGGTGTGTGTGTGTGTTTATACATAGAAGCATATGTTTGTGATTCGATTAGTAACAAACAATTGGAGATATATATATATATATATATATATATATAATATATAATATATATTCTTTTTAAGTAAATACCATATCATTTACAAACATTTATGTATAGCTTTTTTTCAGTGTATATATGTATGAATGCATGTATAATATTCTTTAATTGTTAAATTGTTTATCGGCAAAAAGTTGATCATATAATTTTATAGTTTATACTCGTATTTTGTGTACATTTAATACAGTTCTTGTTACAGTTATAGATGTAATATTGTGTGTGTGTGTTTGTATGGGTGTCTGTTTAGGCAATTTACAGGTTGTTGTTGTTGTTGTTGTTGTTACAACATATATAAAAATACAAATACATGTGTAATTACTAGGCAATCGACAATCACTTATTTGAGACATCAAACATCAAGTGTGCTATTCTATCATCTGCATCTCTATCTCCATCTCCATCTCCATATTCATCATCATTTCCCTCTCATTTCCCTCCTCATCGTTAACCCCAGAGCATGTGTACCAACATGGCAACCAGGAAGGTGACAAACACAAAGGACACCACAAAGAAGACAGCCTTTTGCTGATCCGTCAACCTCTTTCTGTTGCAATACAGCGATGTTAGTCTGGAGATAACATGTCGCACGATTCCTCCATGTGGCATGCTGCTGTTGCCATTTCCCGGACTGCTGCTGGTGGCCACCAAGGAGGCAGCAGCGGCAGCGGCTGAGGGGTGCGTATAATGCGCATGGTGCATGTGGTGTGAGTGGTGCAAATGATGCTGGTGGTGCATATGATTGCCCCTCATCACTAGCGTGGAGGAGGATGGGGAGGATACTTGCATCTGATTCGCAATTTCAACGGGATACGGTTGATGCTGCTGCTGGTGATGGTGATGATGGTGATGATGATGATGATGTAATGGATCTCCACAAGCATTCAAGCTGGACAGCTCATGCTGCAGTCGTCCAATTGCCTGAGGATCTGCGCCAACGCCGCTGCTGCCAGTAATTGCCGAGGCGCTTACCGAGCGCAGATGGAGGCCATTATTGGTACCATTCCCCTGCCGACAACTTGCGACTGCTGCGTTGCGTGGCATGAGCTGCAACTGCCGTTGATCCATGCAGATGATGACAGGCTGACGCGTTGGCAGTCAGTTCACTTGGCACCTTGTAGCGCAGTGCCGTCGACGGTTGGCCAGGGAACAGTTCTCCACTGGAAGTCACACGCACTGCACAGACACGGAATTGGTAACAGGTTCCCGCTGCCAGATTGTCAATGGTGAACTTGGTCTCGGGTCCGCGATACAGTTGACGGTACTCTTGGTTGCTCAGAGCAATGGGAGCACCATTGCTAATTTCGTTGATGATACGCGTCTTGGGTGACTCCAAGGATTCCACGTCGGATGCAACGATAGCATATTGCAACTGGTACTCGACTCGATCATGGAAACTATTCTTCGAGTGCTGCCACTCGAGGGTGAGTTGCATGGCCAGCTGCCCAGCCTGATCCAGCAGACAGACGCTGCTCTCATGCACTACACGAGGCGCCTTAATGTTCGCCGGCAATGTGGCACTCGTCTCAAAGACATACTCCTCGGAGTAGTCGCCATCGCCGGCGCGATCCGTGTGGGCATAGATGCGGAATGTGTAGCTGTTGCGTTCCTGCAGCTTGTGCACCTTGCACATGCAATTGGTGCCGGAGTAGACGCTCTGAAATTGCTTCGCCCTTGCCACATACATCTCCACAAAGTACTTGGTGAAGTCAGCCCCAGGAGCAGCTGTGCCATTGCCTCCCACAACTCCGGAGCTATTAGTCCTACCATTGTCGCTCCACTTCAGCTTGATGTAGTTGTGGCCTGCACCACTGCACTCCAGCTTGGGTGGTAAAGGTGGTGCTGGTTGCGTTGTCAGCTTCGCATAGGCACTAAAGGTTCCTGCACCCATCGCATTCACCGCCTGCACGCGGAACTTGTAGCTCGTCTCCGGTGTCAACTCCACAATCGTATACCGAGTGCAAGCATCAGGAGTTGCAATCGTTCTCTCACCGTACTCAATGTTATAGCTGCAAATTTCGGAGCCATGTGACGCTGGCTGTGTCCAGTTGAGGGTCACCTCCTGGGCCGTAAACTCATAGCCTTGCATCTGTGGTGCACCCGGCACCGCAGCAGGCGTCGATACACACACCACATCTGAGGCGGCTCCCGTTCCGGCCGCATTGATGGCCATGACGCGTAGGAAGTACCGCGTAAAAGGCGACAGATTGCGCAGTTCCACATTGGTCTGGGCGCCTTGATAGCAGCCATGGAACAGTGTGCTTGGTGGCTCCGCTTCCAATTCCTCACATGGCTGGGTGGCGCTCTGCAGGCTATATCCCGTCACGGCGGATCCATTCAGCACCGTCGGCGGGTGCCAACTGACACTCAAGTGTGTAGCAGACTTGATCACCACTTGTAAGGATTCGGGAATGCCGGGAGGCGCGGCAGCAGCTGTGAAACGCAACCATTGTGACCAGTTGCCGGCTCCAATGCGATTGATGGCACGCGCTTGCACCTCGTAGATGCCACCGGGCAGCAGTTGTTGTGCCACAAAGTAGTCCTGTTTGCCGCGATAGACGCTCTTTGGTGGCATGTCCAGTTGACGCAGTTGCGCCTCAAATTCCAACACCGCAGCACCGCCATTATACTCCGGCTGGCTAATCCGCAACAAGGCGGCATAAGGCGTTGGCGGTGAATCGCAGTGAGGTGGAGGTGGTGCAGCCGGCGGCACCGCCTCCGTGGTCACATTGCCAATCTCAGAGAAGGGACTCTGACCAGCAGGACCTTCGCAGCAGGCACGCAACTGGTAGGTGGTACCTGGCTGGAGGCGTTCACACATTGCCTCAGTCTCGTTACCCGAGTAAATCCGCTCAAAGTTAGAGCCGGCGCCGAGCTCTAAATGATACCGCAATATATCAGCGCCGCCAGTATCCGAGGGAGCTTCCCAACGCGCCTTGAAGTGTGTGCCATGTATCTTGCCCTTGGCATGTGGCTTTCCTGGCCGCCCTGGCCGCTCCGATGCTGTGCTATAGCTAACCTCCGTCGACCAGGGCGAGACTCCAGCCTCGTTTTCCGCCCGTAAGCGGAATTGGTAACTGGTGGCACGATGCAGTTGCAAGCACTCGTAGTGCGTATCGCTGCCCTTATAGCTGTTCATGTAACCATGTCCTGAATCCATATCCTGCAGTTGCAGCAGAAAGTCACCATCCTGAGCCCGACGATCCCAAACAAGACGCAACGAGCTGGCGGTGCTTGACTGCAGCTGCGGTGGCTTGGGTGAAGTTGGTGGATTGCCAGAGGTGCTGTAGCTGATCACCTGAGAGTATACCGATTGACCAACCTCATTGACAGCAGCCAGGCGAAAACTATACACAGTTGTTGGCTGCAGTTTGCTAATCACGTAATGCTTGGCTTTGGTCTTGGCCAGCTCAACGAACTGCAGTGCATTGCCACGCCCCTCATCGTACTCCAGCAGATAGTGCTGTATAGAGGCGCCATTAAACGCAGGCGCTGCCCAACGCAAATTGATTGAACTCTTCGTACGCGACACGAGTTTTGGAGGCAACGGCTGATCGGGCTGGCAAGCCGGAGTTTTGAACTCGGTGGGCTCACTGACGCCACCCTGCAGCTGTTTGTAGTGCACCTGGAGACGCACCAGATACTCCTGTCCCGGCTGCAGATCCTGGACAATGCATTCGTATGCCTCGCCACGATACAGACTCTTGTATTTGCACTGTTTGCCGGTATCAAGGAGCACTTCGTAGCGCAACTCCTGCAAATCAATCAGCATCGCATCCGTGATGGATGGTGATACCCAAATGATCTTGGCCGAACGCGAACTCACGTCGTTTACTTCCGGTTTCTCAATCGCAGAAATTTGTTCAACAATTGTCGCTTCGTAATCCTCCTCATCCTCCGCTGCCAAACTGGAGTTATCCTCGCCATCCTCTGATGTGCCTACAGAACTGGCGCCGCCTACGCTGCTGCCAGCACGCTGTGGAAGCGCCGACGTGGCAGCTGCCACCACATGCTGACCCACTGAGTTAGGAACGTGGCCGTTGCGTTGTTGTTGTTGCTGCTGCGGCAGACGGCGTCCATTATTGTGCATATGTTGTGCCATTGGAATGTTGTTGTTGTTGTGATGTCCATTAATGTCACTGCGTCGCGGTGAAGGCGAGTGCGTGGGCGTGGACATGGCAGAATCTAATATGGATTAAAGCAATCGATTAGTTCAATAATGTGTCCTATACAAGATTGTTTACTCACTCAGCTCTCGCTGCTTTTCCAGTTTTCGCAGCAATTTCGTGTGCTGTCGTTGACTCCGCTCATCTCTGTAGTTGGGCGGCGATGGCGAGTGTGGGGAATGTAAGTGCGGCTGTGGCGTTGACGCAGTTCCTCCGCCGCTACCTGTGGACGTGGGCTGTTGCTGCTGCTGCTGTTGTTGTTGTTGTTGCTGCTGCTGTTGTTGCGCTCCTGGCGGAGGCGGTGGCGGCGGCATATGATAGTGGGGTGGTCCATTACCAGCCGGCCCCGCTCCGGGTGGAAAACCAGGCATTGGCGTATAAAAATGCGATGTGCCATTGGCGCTTATCTGAAATCCAAAGAAAAGTTAATTAATTGCAAACACATCCTTCATATATATGGTCAAGATGCCCACTTTAATGACAACCGTTTTGCTCGTTGAAGTGGTCGTCGTTACTTTAGTTTCTTGCGGCATTATTTCACAGTGTCTCAGTCGAAATTTACCACGTCAATGAATAACTTTAAATGCTTTGAACAGAACACCTCAAACGTCTGTCAACTGATAACAATTCTACAAAAAGCATTTAAACCTTATCTTCTCTTGTAATGCCTCTAATTTTCGCATTTTGCCAGATGGTTATTTTTAGTTAACATTCCCCTACATCCGTTAATTATACATATCACAATGCAGGTTCTATTTTCTAATGTTTTCATTTTGTTAGAAGAAAAAGTGTTTCACAAATTATAGTAGAAACCAAGCGTATTATGTTAAGACACTGTTAACACGCCGCTGGGCTCAAATTGTACTGTTAACAGCTCTTAAGCATTTTAAAAGCTAAAACAACCTTTTTGAATGTAATAACAATTAATTACGTTTATTTTGCTTAATTTATAGTACAACAGCTGCATAGTAAATGAAATTAACATAATAATACAAACAATTTAGTACATTTTCTAGCGCATTTTTGCTCTGGCCACATTGTACGTATTTTATGCAACAGCTGCGTAACAGTTGAGTGATTTCTATAAACGCTGCGCGCGCATTTGAATTATATTGAGCAATTTTGCGCTATGTAATTGTGAAAATTGTTTGATTATATGACAGCAGCAAGAAAAAAATGCATTTGTGACAGAAGTGATAGGAAAATATCTATATTTTAGTCGCTCACATGCAACATTCATGAATTACACAAACTGGTTCTAAAGTTATGATATTATCATAACTTTATGTGGCAATATATTGTCGGGTGCCTTAAGCACTCAGTTGGTAAATTGTTGAATCTGCAAACGGTTATTACATTTTTAGCAAATCATAAACTATAATAAATATTATATATTTATAAACTATGATTCCACCAAATAAGCTATATTTCATACAATGTTGAAAGATCTATTAGTATAGAGACAGACAGCTTCACAAAACAATGCTATGAGTCAAAAACGGAATAATCGGATAAGTTATGGTTTTTAAAAACATTTTTAAATCGGATACAACTTTTTTGGATGTTTCTATTATGTAGGTTATTGTTAATACTTAAAAGATAGGTCGAAGTTAATGAGACTTTTGTCTAACAGCAATATCGTGGAAAAAAACAACGACAAAATTTGCATATGTGGATATGTGGAAGCATGCAAAAAGCTGTCTGCAACTAGATGTGGCACTTTGTAGATGTTGTTATTTGAGTTACATAATAATAGTACAACAAGATTATGACCATTCAAATTAGCATACAATCAAATTTTATTCACATTTCGACACAAGTACGAGCGGAAACTGGAATTTGCCTCATTAAATTTGTGGCTGCCACAGTCATGTTGTTAATTTAGTCAAGAAAAACTATCCACGCCACCGCTGCCACTTTCATTTCAGCAACAAAGCGTGACATTGCAACGTCGACACCGTTGTTGCCTTCGCTGTACATACCATACCAAAGAGTATGTATTGTATGTATGTACGTGATTGCATTGTGCTCAGGATGAGACTGTTGGAAAAGAAGCCTTGGGTAGCCTTCGCAGTTAAATAAAAAGACTTCATAAATTTTTACTATACTATTTATCTAAACTTAAAATTTGTTTACGATCGTATAAGAAACACAGAGCTTATTCCAAAGCACGTTGCAAGCTGTGCACGCTAGGTGGCGCCAGCCAGTCTATGAGAAAAAAAGAGTTTATTGAACCACTTTAATGTTTAATTTCCTTTGGTAAGTTTCAAGGATATTCTCCTTATTTTGATTTAATGGCAATGGGGTTGGGTTATGTAAATTTACCTTATTATTATTTTTGTATGCTAACGCTGGCTAACAAGTTATTATAAAGCAAAGTAGATAATTAAAGTTGAGTCAATACTTTTTAATTCAGTGTACTTTATGGGCCTGAAGTTACCTCACACTGTTTGCCTCCTGCTTGTTCCACAAATTTACATAAAGTTGTAAATTACGTTCAAAATGTGTTAATAAAATATAATTATAAATGCAAAATGTTCGAAGACATTACAAATTAGCAAATAACTTGTAAAGTATTTTTAATGTTTCTGATTTTCTTAACTTTCAGTTTTATAGCTACTATTGTTTTTACTGCATCTATGAAAAGTTTGCCCAGTTTTATAAGGCGTTGTTTTGCAATTGCAAAATGCATTTTCAAAATTTGCATTTTTAATAGTTTAAGTTGCTGTTATTGTTGTTGTTGTTATTTCTTTGGCGACAAACAACACAAAAAGTCGTATTGTAAAATTAAAAGCTGCTTGGGTTTTTACCCAGTCGTAGAGCTGCTTCCAGGAAAAACTTTAGCTGAAGCACATCAGCCGGATCTGGTTTGTTTGCTGGAAATGACGCTCAATGAATAATTGGTATACGGTATATATGTACATACATATGTATATATATATGTATATATTTTATTTATGCCTCTGTCCATTTCACTGGAAAATGCAATTAGCATTGGGCCCATTGTTGTTGTAATTGCTCTTACTGATTGGCGTTCAATTATCTGTCAATTTTACAACAAGCTGAACACGCTTCTGCCCTCTAACTTTAAAGTGTAAACAAATGTAAAAAGCAAAACATATACTAAATAAATACATATATTTAGGTATCAGTCGTTGCCATGCGGCACCAGGAGATACCTTTTGTCTGTATCTGCCAGCTTCGAATGCAAATTGTCCACTAAAGGAGGCATATTTTCCGAAACGTGTGAGATTGTTATTAATCATATTGTCATATTTGATGGAACTTAAAAGTAAACTACTGTGCTAATGATATGGATTATACGATATGTAATAAAGTTCTTCTTAAAGCAGAAATAAAAGATTTCAAAGATGACAATTCTAAATCCATAAAGGAGGTGTGTACTTACAAATGGTGCTGGATGAAGATGAGCCTGTCCGGGATGCAACTGCTGGTATTGCTGTGGTGGCAGCACCACGTGGGTTAATGTTCCATTCTCGTTGACGTACGGCGGTACCTGAACCGGCACTGTCATTGTCGGCGGCGGGCGATTGTGGGAAACCATTTGAACGGGTGTTGGACCTGTAAAAATAAAACACAAGAGAGGAGAAGAGTTGAGTTGAGTTAAGAGTTGTGAGATATTCCGTACTGTACTCAGAATACATTTTTTGGGCGGGCTGAAATATGCATATGCGGATGCAGCATCAAATCATGGCGCCAGCGAGGCGACAGCGACAACGATGCCATCGCAGTCTTTATATATATATATGAATACATATATATATACGAGAGCTTAATAGCTACACACACTACATACACACATAGAGAAAGAGATGCATGTCTGGGTCATAATGTGTGTTGCTGCCAAGCAAAATATGGCCGTCGCTTAACTCATGTGACAGATGTTGCCAAATATTCCCACGAACTGTTTCAAAGGAGGATCCGACAAAAAAAAAAACCCAACTCCTCATGCAGATACACTTTTTCGACGCCTTTAAAGATTATACCTATTAAAGCGTATAGTTGAAAGGTGCGCAGAAGGTTTACTTTAATTCATGTTGAGCTCATTTTAGTTAGTTAGATTGTGCGAACATTTATTTGAGCAGTTTGTTGGTCAATTGTTACATGTGCATGAGCACAACTAATTCATATGTCTGCCAGTTTCTTGGCACAGATTACAGGCGGCTACTCCCATTGTTGGAGAGAGTTATTATGGGCTCAAGGTCTGCGCTTCTATCATTGTTTTCCCCTCAATCTACACTAGAGTTGGACGCGTGACACGAATATGAGATTTTTCAAGATATTCCATCCAATTTGGGGAAAATGCTAGTAATTACAATTAATAGTAATAAAGAATATCAATTAATAATGTGAGCAAGTAAAAGTTTAACAAAGCGAATTAGTATTTATGGAAAATCAAATCTCACGATTGGGCACACCTGTGTAGGCCAAGTACTGGCCAGTTTTTTATATCACTTTTCTAAACACATCATCTTAAAGAGTAATGGGATTGAAGATACTCCATTTAGTATGCAGATTCAGAAAGATTCTGAATTCCACCCACGGCAAACAAAGGACTCGCCTGTCGTTGCATTTCAAAAATCAGATTACAATTATAGAGACATTCGAGATACTTGAAATTGTTTGAATTTGTGCCAAAAACAGTGTTAAAAATGTGACACGCGCCCATCTTTAGTTGAAAGCAGTAATTTTCCTCATTTCCATCTTTCACTCTGTGTGTGCTGCAACATTTGTGGCCTGTCACTGCCTCAATATAAAACTCAGCAATGCCAAGATGAAACTTAGCTTTTATGCCATGGCAAAAAAAAAAAGGAAAAAAAAGACAGAGTAAGAAGAAAACTGTCGGCCTCAATGCGCTGCAGCTCAGCAGCTCTTCCCATTCATTGTCATTCCCAATCCCAATCCCATTCCCATTTACTCGTATACTAAGTACTTGTAGAAAAACCCGGTCCATTGATTTGTGGATTTCTATCATTGTTCAATTTGTGGATGCACTGCGACAACTTAAAGCCAAAAAGCTGCGTTTCCACACAAAGATATTGTTATATTTTATAAGCAGATGTCTAGCCAAGATTGCTTTTCTATTCTATAACAATGAGCTTTAACAAAGGTCAAATGATTTATAATTTCCAAAGCAGCGATTATAGAAAGATTATATAAATCGCATTAATTGTAAGATGTATAAATTCTCTGTACTCTGATTGATACAAATATAAATATAATTATATACATAGAATTTATATCTGCAATAAGAAAACAATCGATTTTTAAGTCTGTTGTAATCGTGATATGCAAATATATGGCATTAAAGGGTATAACCATAAAGGGTATTTAGTCACTCATACGAAGAATGCTACGGCAGAGGGTAATAGTCTCGGAGTTAGTAGTCTAGTAGAGTTTTTTGGTGTTTCATTATTACATTTAAAAGATGCATAATTGACTGACATATCGCTATATCTGAATCTTTAGAACAATTCCTTGCAATCATCATTAACTGTAAATCAATCTAGTCAGTTAATAACTTTACTAACGCTTTAATACGCTTAGCCCTACGAGATCTCGTTTCCAGTCAGACCAACTGTCGCCACAAGTTGGGCTAACTACGGACAAGCAAAGTAATTGTAAGAAAGGTAGAGTGGGGGGGAGTTTGAGGAGGAGGAGAGACGTGGCCTAATCAGGCATAAAATTCCGCCGTGCTTAGCCAGCCGTGCTCTGCGCCATGTTAACTGCACTTAGGTGTAAAAATGTTGGCTTAGTTCGCTGACGCATGACGTTGCAAAGTGCAAGTGGTGATAGTTAATAACAACAACAGCTGAGAATGCATTTCGTATTTTACAATTCGCATTTCACATTTTGCATTTCTCATTTGCATTTAATCAGCGTCAACGTCTGGCGAAATGGACACCACAGACAGCGAAAGAGCTGCTAGTAACTTTCTAACTGGGATACCAAAGTGTTGAAAGACAGCAATTAGTTAAGCGTTGCCAATTCGGTTTGGAAGGGGATGGGGTGTGGGGGGAGGGGGAATCGGTAGAGCTTATCACTTCGCCAGACAGTTAAATATCTGCAGGGCAGACAAAACTCCCGTCGCGTCTGCAGTTAAACTCAAACTTAATTAATGCTAAACAGCTTAAGGGCACCCCAAACCCACCTCAACAGTCGCACCTTACCCACCACCCCACAACTCACCACTCGACAGTTATTTGGAATGAGTTGAAATCGCTTCGTTCCGTTGATTTTGAACATCTTCAGTTTAATTTTTAACAACAATCTTTATAATATATTAAATCTTGTCTAATTGCGAATTATTATTGCTTTTGTTTAAATAATTATTATTATTGTTATTGTATGTGTTGCTAACATTGCGACAGGCGATGACCTTTCAATTACTTAGTCTGTCTGCTGCTTTACAAGGTCATACCTTGCATACAGCGCTTCACAAGCGGTCAGGTAATTGTACCCGACGACAAGATACCTTGTAAATGATTTGCTTAGCCAGCTTGCCTCGAGTGCTTCACGAAACCTGACAGGATGCTTGTTAGTCGTGCACCCCCGTCGGACTTACAAAAATTGCAACTTCTTCAAGTTTTCTTGAATTATTCATTTAATTTATGTCGCGACAAAACGTTGGTAAATTTTTGCATTCCCATTTATTTTGTCTAATCCGCCGTCGCAATGCTCATAAATTTTTTAGCACATGCACAAGATTGCCAAGGGCTAGCATGAAGGAAGGGGGCAAGTGGGGCAAGTAGGTATCGCAATTAGTTGCCATCACGGCGACTCAAATAAAATAAAACTAAGATATCTTGACCTGGGTAGACGGTAGCTATGATTAGCCATAAGATACACTCCCATCAACTCGTTGCAGATATTTTTAGATTCTAGGTACTATATCATTTTAACACTATAGTTAAAGCCAGTCTTAACCAATATACAGCTTTATCAAGCAATTCAATCTTTAAGATCATAAAATGCGACAATTAAAAAAGAAATCGTTAGTTGATTTGACTTGTAGAGAGATAAATACATATGACCAGTTATAGAATCGAAGATGCCTGATTCTTCAACACATTAAATGCACTTCCAGAAGTTATTCCGGTTTTCGTAAAATGCAAAAGTCTGTGATTTCTTCGTCATCGGAGTAAACGGATTAAAAAGTGAATTGCAATTAACAGTTAAACAAGTAATTAGCACTTGAATATAAATAGTTATAGTACTCTCTGATAGTCTTTGAAAATTGTATTTTATTGAAATAGCAAATCGTAAATGTTTAAGAATATCGATATATGGTTGAATATACCCTCCTCTCTTAATTCAGAGCAACATAAGACAAAGAACTTGCTGATAGCAAAGAGTAAAGTATTTGTTTCCTAAACTGTTGGCTGCTTAAATACAAACACACACACACACACACACACACACACTTACACAGAGATAATGCACACACAGAAAGTCTGAGTAGAGGACGCCCCCCCCCCCACCCCCATCCACTGAAAAACACGTGTGCGATGTGGCGACACTGCGCCATTTTGAGGCAGAAGATTTATAGAGCCGCAGCACTGTCGACATCGTTAAGGATACTTCAAGGACAAACGAAAAAGAACACAAAAACATAGCAAAACAGCTAAACTCATATCGACTCAACTCGACCCGACTCGACCCAAAAACGAGGCCAAGTAAAGCACAACAACAGACGCCGCGCAGACATAGACATAGACAAATAAAATGCCGACAATAACAACAATAGCAACAATAAGACCTGGCAGAACACATATATATATATACATATGTATATATATATATATATGTATATTCCGCAATAAGAACAACGACAACGACAACATCAAAAAGAAAACAATGGGCACAACAACTGATATACGTGCAATGAAAGCGTGTTAGACAACCGTGCAAATTCCAAATTCAACAATTTGCACCTGTCACAGCCCGAAAGGCGCTAAACCTTGCAACCCACACTCCACACTGCACGCTCCGCTCTCCACACTCCATAATTCGCAGACCACAATCAGCACAAGAGCCCCAAAATTCCATGTCAAATTTCGACGAATGCGCTCAATATTTTGGCAGCTGCTTTTGGGCTTAACTGCGTTGCAGACTAGCAAACAGACTTTTGATGACGGACACGACGCCTATTGCCTTGTTTGGTCATTTTATAAGTACAATTTATTAAAGGCATTGTTATTATTTATACTATTATTATTATTGTTTTGTTGCGGGACTCACACAACACTGTTGTCCTTAGGGCAGACCTGCCTACATAGTCTTCTAAGTTTGACGAAAGCGATTTGTGCGTAACAGGCAGAAGGAGTCATCTCCGACCCTATAAAGTATATATATTCTTGATCAGCATCAACAGCCGAGACGATATAGCCATGTCCGTCTGTCCGTCTTTCAGTCTGTCCGTCTGTCCGCCCGTATGAACACCTAGATCTCAGAGACTATAAGAGCTACAGCTTTTTTGGTGACAACACTCTTATAGTGTGCAGGCAGATCAAGTTTGTTTTGGATTTTTGCCACGCCCTCTTCCGCCCCCGCAAATCGAAAAAATCGTATTATAAAAGCTACAGACTTGCCACGCTTAGCAGATTTGGTACACATCGAGTGTGCCCGTGTGCGGACGTTATCCGAAAATTTCAACACGATCGGACCATAAACACAGGAGATTTTAAGGAATGAATGAGCTACAAATTCATGAGGGCTGAGCAGCATTACAGCAACAACAAAAGCAAGACTCGCTACGAGTGCGTGGGTTCAAATCTCGCTGCTGACAATTTCAAGTTTGAGTTTTATTTTTCAATTATTCAATTATGAATTAATTATTGTTATTTTATTTAAATATATATTATAAATTCTACATAATTTGTCAGAAAGTAGCAAAATCTTTAAAAAATATAAATAATCAAATTTAGTTCGAAATTCGAATTTATGTACATATGTGTCAAATGCTAAAATACGTGCTACATAAGTATTGAGATTGCTGCCTGTGAACGTCATAAATCAGTAGCTCAACTTAGAAGAGAGATTTGCAAGCAAGAGGTCTGGGGTTCGAAACTACACCGTCAGTGTATAAATTTCTTTTTTAATTTTTGTCACGCCCACGACACGGTCCTCACGAAAAGTACAGAGTCTCCCACTGTCGACTGCGGTCGACTGTGGCCTAAGCCTCTTTCAGTTGTAAATACTGATGCAGGGTACTAAACTGTCGCATGCGCCTCGTTTTAAAGTAGAGCAGATTTCTGGAATCTTCTTCTTCTTCTTTCCTTCCGTGTTCCTTCATATATTTCTTAATCTATTCAGCTTTTCAAGGACTTCCCTATTCTTCCCAGATCTGAAGGTTTTCTGCATCTTTGGAGGAAATGTGAACTGTTTCCATTGATAGCTACAGACCTCCTATTATTTCCGCACATAATTAAGATAAGAAACTAGAAGCCATAATTCTGCTTAGGAATTTCTGCTAGTTCTCTGTAATCTTCATTCTGTCAGGAAATTATTCTTTATCTGTGGAAGGTTTATAAACTCATCCGATACTCGGAAGTTTTGTTCTTATTCCTACTCAGTCAATTAAGATAAAATAACAAATGCTTATGTAAGTCTCTAGCTAGGTCTCTAGCTTGTTCGTAACGTCAGTCTTGCAAAGTTCTGGAATCCCTTTAGAGTATTTGCTGAAACAATTCTTATTCGCTGCTTTGTTACTGGAATTATTAGTATGCACGGAGGTCCAAATAGTGTGTTGCCCTATTGCGCAGTAAACTTTTAGTGTAAAATTATTACAAATTGCCTAATCAACATGCATATCATTCTCATTATCAATCGGGCTTTTGATACTCTACTTGAGGGTATTTTAATTTTGTAAAGTGGTGTCTAACGTTTTGAAAGGAGGTCAACAAACAGAGCCCACATAAAGATGCGGAAACTTATAGAACTTAGAATGTTTTGTATAAGAAAACTTAATAATATAAGTTTCCTAGGATTTTTCTAGGTGACGACTATAAGAATAGAAATTACATGTAATTTGAAATTCTCTATTATTGTTTTTTAAGTTTAATTGTTTAATAGTTTAATAATTAATTAATTGATAATGAGTATAGTTGAGTAAGTAGTCCACACTAATTTAAATTTGTAAATGTTGTCATCTAGTTATTTATATTTACACTGACTCAAATGTGTGATGCAGCATCTAATTGATGGATTATTTATAGGGTATATGCGTTGAGTGTGTAGGAATTCAGCGCCAAATGTTGTCTTACAATGGAGAGCAGCGACAATATAAACGAGTGTATGTGTGTGTGTGTGTGTGTGATAGTGTATGTGGGCGTTAACATGGGGCATTGTCAGTCAATGGTTCACTTAACGACACTTAAGGAATGTATGCAACAAATTGCAGTAGCAGCAGCAGCAGCTGAACGAGTCACTCACTCAGAGATGAGTTACTCAGATGAATACACATATGAATACACTATGTTGTATTCAGTATCTCGATCGTTGTGTGTGAGTGTGTATGTGTGTGGGGGAAGTGGAAGTGTATACAAGATTGTCAAGTGTCGTCTCCAATTAGAACATTGGGGGCAGTTGAAACTTTCAAATTAACCTAGTCAAGAGCCGCTGATTGTGGCATGCGGGTACGAATCGAATCGCGTTCAGTTGATAATAAGTTTCTGCAGTTTTATTTTACTTATTTACTTACTTATTTATTTTGCATAATAGTTCACCAAACAAGTAAGAGCGCTACGAGTTGGTTTGTATAATTTGTCATGGCCAATAAAGAAGGCATCGACTGCGTTTGCCATTTGCCGTTTGCAGCTAAAGCTAAGCGTCATCTGACCCAAATACCTTGCCACAACTGCCATGCCACAACTGCCGCCTAACGGTAACGGTAAATGCCAAATGGCCAACTTCTCTGTCGGCTGGCAATGCAGTTACCCGAATTATGTCTACGTTTGCTGCGTGTCTATCTCTTAGACTTCTATACATTCTGTTGGCCATTCAGCTAACTGACTGATTTCGCTTGCGTGCTCTTGCCGTTAGAATGGCAATTGGCAATTGCACTGCGAGTACCACTTTCTTTCTTGCCTCGCAACGCGTCGCTACGTGGCGGCATTTCGTAGCCGCAACATTAGAAATATACCCTGTACCCACAGCTTCATAGTATGAGATACACTATCACATATTTCCACTTGTACATGCAATGCTAGCATTTCGAAGTAAGCAACGTTATACAGTCCTATTGAAAAACAAGCGGATCAGTCGAGCGCGCGCGACAGTATAAAACCCTGTGCAGTTTTATAAATTAAGTATTTTGCTTATAATAAAAATAAGAACGTAGCAGGTGTTTATTAAAGAATACTCTTTTGAAACTCTCATTTAGCATATGATTTCTGCTTATTTCTTGCTTATTACAGCAAGCTTTCACATATGTATGTATACATATGCAATCAAAGCTGAGTGTTACGACACTTAATTTACTTATGCTTGTGTCGTAGTAGTTCGCTATCTCGCTCGCACACATGTGCAAATATGATAAGCAGACGCATGTATCACAGTCGTTCGCTGTCTCGCTCGCTCACATGTGCTGCCTGCTGCTCAACGATTCCGTGGAAAAAAAAAAACTTTAATTTCTTAGCTGATTTTCTGTCTTATTTATAAACCGATCTTGATGAAACTTTCAGCGTTCCTTCTATATATCATTCTTAACGCACTTGTTAAGTTAGAAGTGCCTACGTTGAGAAATGTGGCCATAATACGTGTTTTTGAATTGCGGGGGTGGGGGGAAAGATATCGAAAATCTAACATAAACTCGATCTGGAGAGGTGTCTCTAGCTCTTATAGTTGCTGAGATCGACGCGTTCATACAGACAGACGGACAGACGGACGGACGGACAGACGGACAGACAGACGGACATGGCTCAATCGACTCGGCTATTGATACTGATTAAGAATATATATACTTTATAGGGTCGGAGATGCCTCCTTCTGCCTGTTACATACATTTGCACAAAATTATTATACCCTTTTTTGCCCATTTTTAATGGGCACAGGGTATAACAAGTTATAAGCTATGAACGCTAGATGGCGCCAGCAAGTCTTCCCCCGTTCCGCTCGATGTAGCAAAGTCTCTTGAGTATCTTCTGTGCTTATCAGCCGATCATAATGAAAATTTCAGCATAACTAAAACATATCTTCACAATTAATCTTGAAATTCTCTTTAAAAATTTGCACATCTAGATTTATTTCTTAATATTCATATTTCTTCATGACTTGCGTGTCAGAAAGGGTGCGAATTGAAATTAAACTGCTCATCATATAAACAGCAGCTAATAAAATTGCAAATAAAAGGTAGTATTAAGAAGCAATAAAACTTGGTGTAGATTTGTACATAACATTTGTGACATAAACATATTTCACCAAACTCATGTCTTTCGATTAACATTGAAAATAAGTATTTTAAGTTACCATAGAGTTTAGTACAGGGAATCACTTAGTCAAACACTCTCTCGTTTGTCGCATTTCCAACTTGTTTAATTAAATCGAATTGAATTTAAATGAATTGAGTGGGTCAGACATTTAAGCAGCCAGAGAAACAATGAAGAAAAAAACTTGAAACTCTTTGCATGTGACTTGACTGCCATTTGGATTGCAGATGCCCCCAGCAAATGCAAAGGGCGTGGCCTGCCAAACTGGTCAACACCGCACTGTCGTCGAAGTGTCGTCGAGATTTGGCATTTGATTATCGGGCAACAAGTGCAAAAGTATTCCAAAGAGTTTGTCACAATTTCATTTGCAGTTAAGCGAATGCATCTGTAATTTCAAACAAGATGTCAAGCGATGACATCATCACGACAGAGCGATTAAACTTCTTTACTTCCTTTTTCGTACCCAATGATCAGATCAGGAAGTTGTTTTACCCTGACCTCCTTAAGTTAAGACATTTGAGCGTGGCCATACAAAGTTGTGAGACGAACGAGTCCGTCTCTTTGCCAAGTCAAGAGAATCTGCATCCTAATGATTGCATAACTGCAAAAAGTTTAAAAACCTTGTCTATCTTGACCTTGTTCACACCCTTCTCAACTATTTCCCAGTCAAAAGTTATTTTGCAGCGTGATAAAATGTCACTTGGACTTACAATTGAGGCCATGGGGCGTATGAGTGATTTTAAACATCTTGGACCGTTGCTTACCTGTAAGTAAAGAAAGATAGAGCAAATTAATGGATGTAGATCGAATTAAGGGCAAATGAAATTAAGAAAATACAAATTCAAAATACATATTCCACATTTAAACATCCGTTTAAACGCTTTTTCACGTTAATTTCGATCAATTTCATGTTCATGTCAAAAGAAAAGCATTGAAGTCGAAAGAGCACGCGTCAATGGAGTGTGGACGACTGTTTAATACCCTGCAGACATTACTTACTCACATTGCAGCAGTTTAAAGCTGCTTGTAGGGTATTTTTTAGCAGTGCATCATTCACATTTACGCTTCTCTCACGCGATTCTTTGGAAGAGCGTGTGTATGTGCTTTTTCCAATTCGATAAATAATTTGTTTAGTTTAGTTCTTAAGCAATTTTCGTGAATGTTTCGCATGTGTGCCAATGCAAAAACATGAAAATTCTCAGTAAATCGCAAACTAGAACATTTAGTAGTTTATATTCAAGAATCCAGCCATGAAAACCGCGGGCGACAAATATTTGAGCACAAGTTTTTTAGAAAGCTACAGACAACATATGGATTTATGTGCTATTATTAACACTATTATTATTGTTATTATTATGAGAGTGACGGCCATGGGACATTATGTGGTTTCTTTGTTTTACGATCCCAAAACAACATAGGCAATTTACTACACACTGTGGGGTCTGTGGGGGCTTTGGGCGTGGCCATCGTCTATAAACTGTACAGAATGTCGTGCCCGTGACTGAGTTTTGTGTCTTCATCCGTCGATAGCCGTCGACCCACAAGGCACTCATAGCATTTTACGAGCCACACTCACAAATGACAAATGAGTACTCGTTGTTAATGCATGTGAATAAAACACGATGTAACGATGTTTCTACAGTTTGAACAGCCTGTCGAAGGTTGCCTTTGATTACATACATTGTTGTCTGTGTTTTCGCTTTCCTTTTATGCCCTCTGCAGTGAATTTCGATCAAGGGAATAAACAACTTGAAGATGTTTTGTAATTGAATGTAAAGAACTTTTAAATTTGAGTCTTACATTATCATGAAATATAATTAGTATGACAAACATACTTACAAGCGGATTGAGCTTAAGTACTTAGACTGGCTCACAGGACAAATCTATGTAATCAGTTAAAAAGAAGCCTGCTGAGAATTCTTTAAAGTCAAGCAAGAATAAACTAGCACCTGAAGAACATATTCTAATCATGTTTCAACTTCAATTGAATATCACAAAACTACAAGCAGCTTTACACTTTACTTAGAGGGTATTTATTAGTCAAGCCCTCTCGACAATTGCCCTTTTATTTGGTTAAATTACTTACGCAAATTAACACTTGAACAGATTTTTTGAAGCAAAGAAAACAAAGAGAATAACGTTATTCTAGTTTTATGATGTGCACGTGCTGCAAACTCCATTGACAGGTTTAGTTCCTTTAGCTCTTAGATACCCTAACAATAGCAATGTAAGTTTAGGGATAAGATAAGTAGACTTACATATAAATAAAAGACATAGAATAATTTATGTGCATATTAAATTTCAAGGGGATGTCACAACTATGATTGATGAACTGATGGAAAGACAAACCATTTCATTGGCTACAAATAGACAGTTTGCAAAAAAAGAAGAAAAAAAAAATAAAAGCAACTATCAGTTACTGTTATCAGTAGCACTTAAATAACATAAAAACTTTTCTTTGATATAATAAAATCAAAGTAAAAAGTATCAATCAGCGTGGCCATAAAGTCAACGAATTCGTTAAGTACTAAATATTTATTATGTCATTATGTATAGTTAAAGACCACCTTGCCAGAGGTGTTATAAGTTATTATATTAATAAATTCAAATACGGAATTATTTGAATATCGAAATTTATGTTTGGTTTTAACGCGACCGATGAAAATCGAATGTCATGAAAAGGAATTGAGAACCATAACGGGTACAATGGCAGCTACAGCCCAATACAAGTATATACAGATATATATATATATATATATATATATTTATGTATTTACATATATATGATGGCACCAACTATGAATTCCAATATATACATATATATATAAATATATACATACAATATTGTCTTATGTATTTTTGTTAATAAATGAAACTGCCCAAAAAAAAGGGAGAGACCGAAACAAAAGCAAAAGAGACAAAAGTCAACAGTGAGAATGGCAAAATATACAATCATGTCCGAGAGTATTCTCGATTAGTAGATACTCTTTACAAGGTACAAATCATATACAAATTATAAGTTGTAATTATATAATATTTACAAATATTCTTAAACATTTGAAATGTTATAGTTAATTTAAATAATTTATAGCCCAACATTGGGTATCTCTAGGTTATATATTTATATATATTGCACGCAAATAGTAATACCAATAGTTACTGTATTTTTTACTCATTTATTGATACCCTGCACCAGTTATTAAACCCTTTGGCACACACTTTCAATTTGCTACGGGGTATAACAAGTTTAGGATCAAAAAGAGGAGCATACACACAGTAGCACCAGCGGCATCCGAAAAAAAGAGAATCACATGAATGGCACTTAACTTGCCAGCCTGGAGTAGAAACTGCAGTTGTAAGAGAGACAGAGAGAGAGAGAGAGAGAGAGAGAGAGAGAGTGACGAGGGAGGCAAGTAGAGAGAGGGAATCTGTAACAGTTACAATTTTAATGCGCATTGCATGTGTGCTGACTGCCACACCCTCCGGCCAGTGCCTCCTTTTAGTGCCTCGCCGCATCCCTCGTTCCGCATATGTATCTAAAGTAAGTTTTGTTGTTTGATGCCAATTTTTTGCACTTCTCCTCCTCTATTTTTTTGCGCTGCTCCTTTTTTTTGTGGGTTGTTGAACTCGTCGAGCGCTTGGGTTATAAGTGGCCCTAGCCAAGAGCATCAGCAGCAGCAGTAGCAGTGGAAGAGGCAGCAGCAGAGTCCTAGTAACAATACCAACAATGAGAAGCGCAATACAAATCAAATGAAAGCTGCCTTTTTTTTCATCACAGTTAAGAAAAATGCGACGATATAAATATATAAAAATATACATATATACATATATATGTACATATAGATATACATTCAAAAGATATATAAAATATGTTCGAGTAATAAACACACACACACACGCACACACACACACTCAAGTACATAAGGATGGTTTCTTGAAATTTATGTTTGCACTGTTTTAATGCTGTCAACTGATATTGTTCAATTTCCAAGTTTGTAGATACATTTTTGCTGGCCACATTCCACGCATGCCACGCCCATTAAAGGGGGCATTCAGGCAATATCCATTAAAAAGCAATTAAAAGTTACGTCTGACACTTCAGATTAGAGCCGAAGGTGAAGCGGACTTAATACGACAACCTGCCGATGTTCGATGCCTTGAGGCTATTTGCAAGGTCAACACACACACACATGCGAGTGTGTGCGAGTGTCTGTATGTATTTGTGTGCTTTTTTTTGTCTACTTGCATTAACGCGTGTCTGGGAAAAAGAAATAAACATACATACTACGCATACAGCCAGAGGGCTTCTGATAACATCACACAACATGTGCAAATATTGCCACTGACTATGAGATACCCTGCAGACAGCTCCGAGATTTCATTAGAAGTCTTTATACTCACTTTATATAACTCACGCTAAATGACAACAGTTGCATTATGTATTTCTTCTGCTTCAATAAGAATTACTAGAAGATACCCTGCACACATACACTCACTACTCTTAAAATAAACATACACTACTACTACTAACATATACGCTTTAACCTGCTCAAGTATACCCTTAACTTATGCCCACTCACTTGCAAAATTGTAAGCATATTTAAGTTAAGGCAACACACGCTAGATGGCGCCAGCACAACTAATTCCCCTCGCACTAGGATAAAAAAGTTTTATGTATAACTTTTGTGTTTATTATCCAAACGTAATGAAATTTTCAGGTTGAATAAAGAACGTGATGGAGCATGGGTGTTAAGCAAAGTTCAAGGCTATACAGTTGGCAAACTGTGCTTGCAATTCTCTCGACTCTCGACTGCAGCATTTCAATTTGCTTATTTATGTTTAAAGTTCCATTCTCTGCTCAAATTACGAAATCTATTTGGCAAATATGTTTTATATCTGTATTTGCTAATTGGCAAGTGGATTGAAGTTAAGTACATATATATATACATATTTTGTGGCACGAGGTAACAAAAGAATTGTTCCTCTCGCAATTTAATTGGATCTTTGTCTGCATTCAAGTATTGACTGTATAGAGTATACAAAATTATGAGTAAATCAGTTGAAGCTTTTGTGTGCAGAGAAGAAGTCGAGGAGACTGTCGATGACATTTTCACGCTTTGCAAATGATCATAAATTTGAGTTTAATAGACTTGTTTTGCTCTGAGCGTATCATATGCAAATGAGCAGGTTCTGAATCAAAGCACATGCACATAACGTTCTCAGCAGCAGATGAGTCAGAGAAAAGCAATTAATTAAAACCGAGAGAGAGAAAGACAACGATACTAAGACAGAGAGAGAGCGAGTCCTAAGCCTCTCCTCATCAGACCATTAAGCTTTATTAAACAACAATTGGACAACGAATATTTGTTTGCTTTGTGCAGTCGCAACACAAAGTTCAGGGTCACATCATGTCAATGTGGGGGAGAACAAGTCGAATATACAATACACGACACAATTAATGCAGTTCAGGAAATTTATATTGAATTATTTCGAATTTTATTAGAATTTGTAATTAGCAAAATCGTATTAAATATTTTACATAATATCATAATTTTATTTAAAAATTGTGTTTAATCATGCAAAGATTAATTTAAGTACGACTGTACAATTATATGAGCATCACAGCTATTCAACTTTCTGATAAACTCTACAAGATTGTGATATTTAAAAACAAATCCTTTATTAAAATTATTTTTATGATTAATTAAAAAAAAAACCAAGTTTTGCTGCCTAGTGTAATCAATGTGGTAGCCTCGCAATACATTCGTATGTTGCAACGTGGCATAAGCTCAAGACAAGGCAACAATTCTCGGATCATAAAAACTCGAGCTGGCATTATAAAAGACGTGGCACGAGGTCAAATTGAAGGTAAATATGTAAATGCACTGCGACACAGTAAGAAGCAACAGCGAGAAGGAGGAAGTGTAGGTGGAACTGTGGTTGTGGTGCAGTGGTGCGCTTGCTGGGTTCACAGACAACAACGAAGACGACGACGTCAACCCATTAGCATTTCGCACAATGAAATTGGGTAAACCGAGGAAGTCAATAAATTTAAGCGGCAAAGCGGCTCGTAATACTGGACAAGTTTATGTTGCGAATATTAAATTGTGGGAGCTCCGTCAGGTCGGAGAACCATATGTATAACCAAGGTGAGTAGTAGTATGTCTAATAGTATGTCTTGCTCAAGAGCCAATTTGCTCTTCAAAGCCTTGTGAAAACGACAGTGATGACATCAGCAGGCATGTGCAACGTTCAATCTGTTAGAAAACAAAACCAATCTTAAGTGGAGCAATGAACTGGCTAAAACGACTCAACTGAACTGAACTGAACTGAACTGAAAGTATTTGCCTAGTTGAGTAGCTGCCACGTTATTGTAGTCACAATTGAAAATTGAGAAGATTCCTACGAGTATTTTCTTTGCTTGCAATCGCTTTGTTACTGTGCCTTCCTCCTTTGCTTTGATGTGCCCCTCTCAAGGGGCAGTTAATGTGACTGTGACACAGTTGAAGATATATCAGGTGCCATTTACTCTCAAGTTTCCCACACACACAAGCCAGCAAGGACATTGGCATTGCCTTCTTCTTTGGCCCTGATAAATATTTTACCGAGCAGAGCACTTTCGACTAGAGCACCATTATTTCCATTATAGTTGTAAATAGCTGAAATGACAAAGTTCATAGGGCAATGCTCATAATTATAATTATTAAATTGGAATAGCCAATAGGGTTTAAATTACTGTAAGTCCGCCCGTCTTTATTTCCCTACATAAGACCCAATATGCCGAAGATGCCGAACTTCGGCAATGTGCGGGCTACATATGAGATAATTAAAAATTATGACCAACATGTACGAGAATTCTGAAAAAGAATTACTCAAATTGAAGATACCCTGCTTACTTCATTTGCTATGGATATGAAAAGTATTCTGAAACGTTTGTAATTGCTATGCAATTCTCATGGTAGTTAGTTCAAATATTTAACTACATATTTAGGATTACAGTTAGTTTTAGTTCAGTTAAAAATAAAGAATTAGAATTTATTTATTTTATGTTTAATGAAGCTGTTTTCCGCTGTCTGTAGCAAATGCTGCCACAATTGTGTATTACCCTCATTTTGGTCACAGGGTATACAGAGATTAAAACAGATAAAAAGATAAAGCCGAAAGCAAGCAGGCAAGCAAGCAGAGCAAAAGAAGCACATGCTCGCAAAGATATTGAAATTTATACTGGGAGCAACGTGATGTCGATGTTGAAGTCGAAGTCGAACCGTTGCCAGTGCTTAGAGTTCATTGAGAAGGCACTTTATCAAGAGGGAGTATCAAGGGGCTTGATTGACTGTTCTTGAAGTTGTGCTCGTTGTTATTGTTGCTACAGTCTGTTGATGTAACTGTTGCGATTACTTTGCTGCCTCCCCACCCCATGGCACAGAAATCTGAATGGACCTGTGACGAGTTCATTGATCGCTCAAACTTTGGTTCACAGTGCTTTCTACAATGCTGATTGACACACTTATAGTAGTACACATTGCTCAGTTATCAAATCAGCAATGAAACAGGTGAATAATTGCGATTAATCTAAAACAATAATTCTAAAATATAACTATATCTGTAGAAGAAAAGTTTAGCTGTTAAGAAATATATACTTTCTCATTCAGTTGAGAAAGATTTAACAAAGAATCTTAGCTTAAAACCCAGACACATCTCAGAATGCAAATGCTGAAGCTCTCAACTTCCTTTAACTCTTCCAACTTTATCAGCATCCACGCTTCTTCTATACTCTTTATATATACATATATAGCCTGACCATTTGTGTGGCATATAAAATAATATGAATTATGTTGATTAGAGCTGTGCGAAGTGTGTGTGTGTGTTTGTGTTTCTGTTTGTGTTTGTGTAAATTATGCCAAGTGAATCCAGTGGCAAAAACCAAGAACAATCAACACCCCAAGATTCAGCATCATTTGAAGTGGCGCCTGCAAAAGCAACAATAAATTCGCACGAAGAGCTCACAGTACTAGAAGTTTCGAAGAGGGGGGAGGGAGGGTACAAGGGGATATAAGAGCATGCTCAGCATTCTTATAATTATAACATGCTCAGCATCCATATCAATATAGCCAAGTCGAGGGCGCAACGGGAGAAAATTCCATTAGAGGAAAAAGCCGAGCCCAGCAAGCACTTAGAGCCATTTTCTTTTGCAAGTTGATTCGATTAACAACATTGTGGGGCTGGGGTAGGCACTCCTGTCGACACAACCAAGTAGTTGGAAGATGGAATGTCTCTGTCGTTTGGCAGACAAGAGTGCATGGCGACAGGGTCAAGGGTCAGAGGCAAGACACAAGACACAAATCGCAAGACGGTAGACTGTAGACGGTACCCGGTAGGCAAAAGCCATTTACACTTGCTTGTAATTGTAAATTATGTGCTTGGGACTGCCTTGATGGTCTCCGTTCTGGTTCTGGCCAAGTTGCGGCTCTAAAACTATTTGGCAGGCATGCATGAATAGGAAAGAGACTCGAATTTCAACCACATGCAAATACAATTAGTATTGTGGGCCAACTTGCATCTTATGTGTTGGCAATTGAATTAAATTTGTCCATTTGCAAAACAATAAAGTATTCTCTTAGCCAAGTTCATGTTGCGCCTAAGATTTCCCTCATTATTATTATCTTGGCGTGAGGTTGAACAGGTTGTCTCCCCCTTTCGAATCAATAGTCTCCCGACGCAGCCCAATTAGGGTTAAAGCCAGCAGCGACACATTGGTAATTGAGGTTTCTGGGTTACGCTAAACTTGATTTAATTCAATTATCTTGGCCAACACTCCCAACTGACAGATGGCTGTAGCAAACCAACCCCCCCCCCCCCCAACCCTCCCGCACAACTCTCAACAAGAACAAAACTTTTATATATTTCCAAGTATTTGCAGATTGGCAGTCTGATTCATTCGCTTTTAAAGCCAAGTCAGCTCCGGTTTTGAGGCTGGCCGAAATGATAGCTGAAGCGGATACAACTTTCAGCTTGGCCCGAGCGAGTTCCAGTTCTCATTCCCATTCCCATTCCAATACAAATTCCAGTTTCAGTCAAACAGTCAAACAACGCCGTATTGGCCACGTGGGCGTTTCTACTGTTATGCTAATAGATATTGAGACTGAAATCTATATGCAACTACGATTGATCGTAGTGGAATGTATATGTATGGAATATACGAATTCTTATACACATATAAATTTATTTGTGGGTGTAACCCGGCATTGCGCGTGTTTGTCTTTTTACTTGGAAAGTAATCTGATAAGTTTCCATGAATTTTCTGACCAACAATATGGGGATTTTTTAATAGCTGTAGCACACTTATCGATAAGACGAGGTAAACAAAACTGTTGTCAGTTCATCATTCATTCGTTCAATGATTGATTGAATTTGTGAGTAAAGCAATGCAACATTCAATCAGTCAGTCTGTCAATCAATTCAATTATTCTATTATTAGCTAGTATACAGTTCATAACCATTCAGTTAATCATAGAGTTGGTCAGGCAGACAATTATTCAACTAATCAATCAGTCAATCAATTGTTTATTCATTCAATATCTCATTTAATCGGTTTATTATTCAGTCCATCAATCATTCAGTCCATCATTCGTAGGCATCTTCCCACTTTTAGTAAATAACAAAATCGTGATTCAGTAATTATAGATATAAATACATATATAAAACGAAAAATAAATAAACGTATAAAGTTTTCCTATTACAAACTTCTAACTACGCTTTTGCAGTATGATAAGTGTTGATAAGGTTAGCCTATTTCCGGAGGGGAGAGATTTCATCGCATTGGCGTAGAGAATTTGAAATTCTTTGCTCTCGGTTTCTGTTTCTATTTCTGTTTTTGTTTCAACTGATAAAGTTGTTTGTTGTTCCGCTTTGAATTGTTAAGTCTAGTGCAATCATTCAAAATTAAGTTAGCTAATTTAGTTAGGCGAAGTGAGCAGATCGAAGAGGAGGGAGGGCGGAACCAAATGATGGACCAATCCGATGAAGAGCTTACTTGTTGACTTTTCAGCTTAAATACAGCAGCAAATACAGCTACAGTTGCTCGTGTCGTATACGTAGTTTTCAGAGTGTCGGAGAGGGGAAGTATCGCCATCTATTCTAAGTCTTGAGACAGAGACTTTACGCAGCTTAAGAGCTCGAGAAGGAATAGCCTTGAGTGTCGCCTAATCATGGGAATTGGAGCAAGCACCCACCCAAATACCCACAATAAACCGAGCAAAGGCTTAGTAAAGTTTCCGTGACGAACAGAGTTATTTAGCGGCTTCCCAAGTGCTGCTAAGGCGAAGGATTATGCTAGATGTAATTAGCAACCATCAGACGAGAAGGAGGAAACGGAGAACTCACCATATTCCGCCGAGATAGCGCACATGGGCTGATGATGATGTTGATGCGCGTGCGGATGATGCGGATGCTGTGGACAGATGCCCTCGTGCGGATGTGGTGCAATATAGTATTCCGATGGATAGAACTCGCCGGGATATTGTATATAGAGTGGGCCAGGGGGCAAGGGTGTTGGCACTGGCGGTCCAATGCCATTGGTGCTATTCCCTGCATTATTTCCCTGGCCAGCGCCACCGCCACCGCCACCGCCGTTGCTGCTCGACACGCTGCTCACACTGCTCGCCGAGGAGGAGCCACCCGAGCCGCCATTGGGCGAAATACCGCCATGCCCATTCTCATGGGGCTGCGGCTGATGCGGCTGATGCTGATGATGTGGTGCGTTGTGTGCTGGTTGCATGCCATGGCTGGGTGGAGGCAGCGGTGGTTGCAACATGTGATGTTGGTGTTGCATGGCCGCAAGCAGCGCTAGCTGCTGCTGCGGATGATGAAGCGCGCAGACTGGCGGCACTATTTGTGCACCCTGTGGCGGCGTCGCCGTCTGTTGCAACAAGGGAGGCGACGATGGCAACGAACAATTCGAGGATCCACCGTCCGATGGCGTCTGCTGTTGTTGTTGTTGCTGCTGCTGCTGCTGCAGCTGCTGTTGGTGCGAGGTTGGCCTTGCGGCTGCTGCTGCTGTTGGTGGTGGACAATGTTGCTGCGATGTTGCCAACGGGGCTGTCTGCAACATGACAATGTTGCAAGCCGACGAGGCTGAATTCGTAATGCTGTTCAAACTCGCGGTGGACGATGCCTTAGATGAGCAGCTGCCTGCATTGTTGTTGTTGTTGCCAGTATTGCGGCTGCTGTTGTTGTTGCTGTTGTGGTGCGGGATGTTGCTGCTGTTACTTTGTTGCTCGGCAACATTACGTCGGACCATGCTAAATGCCGTTTCGTTGTCTTTTCCTCTAAGAGTCAAGTGTTTAGAGCAAGCTTATCACCATGGCTGTTGTTGTTGTTGTTGTTGCTACTTTCTGGCTTCCTCCTAGCTCTCGTTGCTGTTCTCGTACTCGTTGTTCTTGTTGTTGTTGTTGTTGTTGTTGACGCTGCTCTGGAATGCTTTTTTATCTGTAAGAAAACAAGGAAAGAAGACGGCGGCAAATATTGTTTGCCTTAAATTAATAATTGCACCCACAGATCCATTGAGTGTTACACTTGGTTGCCAATCCACAGCGATGTTTGCGTTTGTTGCTCCCGTTTACAAATTCACGGAAGATGGTCGAAATTGGGTCGAAATCGTTAGAAGGCGATAAGCGCCCAGCTCCCCCGCTTTATTCAAGGTTATCATTTACGTTTTTACGTTTTTCTTTAGGTTGCTTTATTCTTTGTTTTTGCCGCAGGCTCAATTAACAACAATAGAAAAATGACTTTATTTCTTGGAACTGCAGACTATTGTCTCTTATCTTATCAGCTAAGAGAAGCTGTGGCTGTAGCGTCATGGTAATGAAATGTGCTTCATATAAGAGTGTTTTGCAAAACAAAATTAGCCTTAAATTTATTTTAATGAGCGCATTGATTCAATTGTTGTCTGCATCGCTAATGAAGAGTTTTATGAATTAATTGAATCGATGAATTAATAAATTCATATTTTCATGATAAAATCTAAATCAATTCCATGAATGTTATGTTATCGTGACTACCATGTTATCGAAAACTAACAATATTCAATAGAATACTAAACAAATAATGTAATATACAGAAATACTTAGAAGTTGGAGGTGCGTTTTCAACTGAATAATACCCTTGACAACGGGCGCTTCATGCCAAGTTAGAAGCTAGTTAGCTACAGGGTATCTCCTAATCTCGCTTTAAACGAGGAACTCAAATAGGATTGGATACGAACTGTTAGTTTGACAACAGAGTATCTTCGAATCGATATCTTTCTTTGAATTGTTTCTGTTGCCGTATCTTGACTTTTGGCAACTCGTCAATAACAAGAAGAAACAACAAAAACCGCAGGCAAATGACACATTGTGTCAATTTGGCAAATAATTAACATAATTGCAGAAATGCCGTCAATTCGCAGAAGGCCACCCAGCATTTGAGTTCGGCTGCAGTAATGAACAAAACAACAACATCAAAGACTACAACAGCAATGCAATGTTAACAAGAACAACAAACTATAATCACAATCAGAATCGACAACAACAATAAGAAGAGCAACAATCTACCAACAGGCAACAGCAAATGAAAGTTTAATGAAACCCCGCAATAACAAACAACCGATAAACAAACAAATATCGAGTACTCATGTGATATTCATAGACGTGTCTTAATCGTTCAATTTGTATTGCCATTCGGCAAGTCTTTGCAATGCCTGGAGGGTGTTCCCCTCATGCATTTCGCATTTCGCATTCCACATTTGTGGCGATATTTGATGCCAGTGCTTTGTTGTTGATTTGATCATTGTTGGTGCTAACAGTTAATCGATTTTTTGGCCCTTTTAGCTTGTTGTCTAACATCTGCTGAGTGAACTGTTTTTTTGACATTGTTGTTGATTATTATATATAGATAGATAAGTAATACATATGCTGTTATTGGGTTCAGTGAACTATTAAGTGATTAAGTGAACTGATATGTTACATTTCCTTCGCAGAATCAGCCAATTGTTTGCAAGTTGTCTACTACATTCGCTAATTGATTTAGTGCGTCTGCAACATCTAACCCTGCACACTAACCTCTCTCTCTTATCGCACTCCTTGTCACCATTTGCCTAACCCACAACCACAACCACAACAACAACAACAATAAGTGACTGTTGTCACCTGTCTCAATATGTGCCTCTCACGGCTGTCTCAAGTGGCTCAGACAGAGACCCACGCTCCAGACAATGACATGCAACGTCAGCGATTCCGGTAATGATGCCCTGCCCTGTCCCTGCCCCTGCCCCTATACCTGCCTTTACCCCTACTCTGACGACGACGTTGCCCCACGCGGAAATTTACGCAGCTTGGCAATTGCCTTCATTTTGTGTTTTGTCTGTTTTTTATTCTACTAAACTGGCAGACACTGTCTGAGAGGAGACTTTCTTAGAGAGACCTGTGCTGCATTTGTGTCAAAAGTGTCTAGACCGGCCTTGGAGTGCCCGCGTAAGCGTGCCCCAATGAGAGGCTTGTCCCGGTCTCCCCACTCTCATTCCAGGCTCCACCTTGAGCACTTTGATGAGTCAATTTGTTTGCATGCGAATGCATAGGAATGCCAATGGCGATGACGTTGTCATTGCATTATTTCACAGCAGTGTCTACTGTCTCGCTTATACATTTTAGCAATAAATTAGAAAATACTTAAATGCGTCAAATATGTCTGTCTGTCTGTCTGTCTTAAATGTCTGTCTGTGCATGTAAAACTAGCACGAAAAGTATTAACAATGCACTGCTTGCAATTACAACAGTCCAACCACTTTAAGCTGCTGCTTCCTTGACGCATAACTAATTCATCAACTTATACTAATACACACAAACATACCACACTTACACTGCTTGTAACTGCAGCAGCAAACGCACTGCAGGCTGTGTCTCAAACAACTACTTCACATCTGCACTGCTTGCGATACCACAAACTAGCGCACTGCAAGCAGTTGTATTTGGACTGCCAAAATATGCTTCCCCTTCACTGATACTGATGCACGATCATTATCAAATTTGCGTGCTACAAAATTCTGTTTAAACTGGTCATCATCGCAGTTTCCATACAATTTCCGTTAATTTGCTCATTTTCCATCCAGAGGGTATTTCACATTGTCTATTTTATGGATCTCTGAAAGTGAAAACCAACATAATTGCCAAACACAGTTGCTCATCAATTATCCATCGCTGAGAGGCGAATTTATATCGTATGCTGTGAACAACTAAACTCATTGATGATTAAGACTTCAACGATACCGTAGAAAAAGGAAAAGCTATTCAAACAATACCTTTTCATATTTTCCACAAGTCAATTCGTTGTTATTTGGGACTAGCCACACTTCGTGTTTGGATGTTCCATAATCAAACACATGTTTTTCCCTCGTTTCAACGTGTTTTTCTTAATGAAATAAAAGAGTATACACAAGGTTTTGTGTTGTGGCAAGTGAAGTGCGATGCTGTTGCTACATGCGTCTAAAGTGGCAGGTAACACTTTTCCATACAGAAGCTAAACAAAAGAGAAAAAGCAAGCAAGCATTCGTTCGTTGGATAGGGGGTTGGGGTTTGGGGGTGGGCCTTTTGCATTTCGTTTTCTTTTTGATAGCTTTTGTGCTGGTCGCACAGTACAGCGAGCGAAAACAGATATTGCAACAACAACAATAGCAACAACAACAACGACAACAATAAAGGCAAATTTTCTAACGGCAGTTTCTAGCAATTACCTAGTTACCGTTAATAGACATGTTGGCCAAGTTGGCGGCTGGCGATACATGAAAAAATGTTGGGAAGTGGAGGAGCGTATTGGTTAGAGAGCGTCGCAAGTGCATCATCGTTATCATCGTTATCATCATCGTCATCGTCATCGTCATCGTCATCGTCATCGTCATCGTCATCGTCATCGTCATCGTCATCGTCATCGTCATCGTCATCGTCATCGTCATCGTCATCGTCATCGTCATCGTCATCGTCATCGTCATCGTCATCGTCATCGTCATCGTCATCGTCATCGTCATCGTCATCGTCATCGTCATCGTCATCGTCATCGTCATCGTCATCGTCATCGTCACCATCATCAATGGTGTCCATTTCGCAGCTTTCTTCTCTATGCTTCGCTCGAATGCATCAATGGCAACGTTGATGATGATAATGAAGACGACAAACGAAGTTTCTGGAAACTGCTGAATTGCCAAGACTGCCTTAGGTGGGCATTTCTTTACTGCACTCACTGTCAATGGGCTCCGTTTCACTTGGCTACGCCTACAAGAGGAGAAAACGGGAGAATTGGGGGAAACGATTCAACTCACAATAAATAGTTATTTTCAATCCATTTAAATTGTTTTTGGCTTGACCTCCTCGTCACGTCGAATTCCCGCAATAATTTGTGGTTTCATACTGCCAACGAAGAGATAAGTTCGTCAGTCAGTCAGTCAGTCAATCAGTAACTCAGGCATTCAGTCAGTCAATCACATGCAAGATGTTGCCACATTCACTAACCAAGTTAATTGCATAAGCTTAAGAAACCAGCAGCATGCCTCAATAATTCCCCCCCCCAACAACCTCGTGACACTCCTGCGGTGTGTTGTGTAAATTTCTGCTGCTGCTGCTTCTGTTGTGGTGGTTGTTGTTGTTGCCGTTTCTGTTGTGTGTTTGGAAAGTCACAATTTTCTTGTATGCAGAAAACCACAACCTGTTGCTGCTGCATGCGACATCTTTTGCACTTAATTACTTTTGTTTTGTACATTCCTAGCCCGGGCCGAAAACTAAATCAGAAACAAAAACCAGTCAAGATCCAACTGTTATTTATGTTAATGATATTGCCTGTAACATTTCTGGTTATTGTTTTTCCCCATTCGGGAAAATCCTCTGTCTGCAGTCGCCAGGGAATTAGTTGCATAATCCCAAAAAGCAACTCGAAAGCGAAAAACAACAACAATGTTAAAGCGTATGTGGCTAATTACAGCGATTACATAAACTGTCTAACAAATGTTATGTACCAAGTTTGAATGTCCGATTGAATGTGTGTGCATGACTGTGTGTTCATTGTGGGTGTTTAATGCTTCAATTAAGCCCCACATTGAGTGTGAAAGTATAAATTCTTTAACTGAGTATTGCTCTACTCGCCAATTGAGATGAATACACTCACGAGTAATTCAAACCAATGCAACGCGAGCGTCAGGAGTGTTTCGCCCAACTGCCCAAATGCGATGTGTGGTTTTTTCATTTCCGCGGTTTCAAACACAAATATGTGTTTTGTACATGTCTAGAGGTGGCAACTCTGGTTGCCATTTACAGTTGCAATAGGCGTGATCCAACGCAGTTGCATGCCACATAAATAACTAAATGAGGGAGTACGTGCGCTCGCGGCATGTGGGTGTGACTTTGACAATGATATGAGGGTGGTGATATTACACTGGTTCCCTTGTCAATATATGTCAATAATATATATGAAGAGAAACCGAACATTTAATACTCTAATAAACAAACATATGTATAAATATAATACAAAATAAAGATATAATTATAGTTACAGTTAATTATAATTATCAGTTGGAAAACTCAAAAAAGTAAGGAAATATTAATTCAGTACAAGCTCATACGTTAGAGCTCTCGTAAATTGGTATTTTCCAGAAATTAGAATTTTTTCCATTATTTCAAGAACCTACAACTTCTTACGAAATCATAAAAAAAAACCGGAAACGCCAAAGGAATTTTATTTATGATTTATCAACTGAAAATTTAACAAATATGTAAAAACCCATTTATCGGCCGCTGTTTCCTCCAGGAAAGTCTGTTTACCCTCTCTTTAGCAACTGTGTCGTGTCTGCTTTGTAGCCCAAAAAGTGCAATTATTTGTCAAAATGTTGGTTGACAAATAATGTATCTAGAGTCTAGAATATCGTATCGTTGTTTAGCCCTATCACTCTGGACTCTGGGATTGCCTTTTTCCCGAGCTACTCTCTCTGTTGCCTGTGTCTGCTGTCCGTCTGTCCGTCTGTTTGTCGCATTACTTTGGTATCACATACAATTTAATACTGAAGTTACAATTGCAGTCACCCCAAAGCTTGGGCTACAGCTTGTTGCCAAAGGAAGGCGCTCTGGTAATGAAATAAATTATTAGAATTTATTGAAGTTTGGCGACAGCAAAAGATACAGTGCAGCACGGCTGCTGGGACACCAGGGAGGGGCGGGCAGGCTATAAACTCTAAAATGTAATTTAATTGTTGTCGACAGTAAAAACTTATCTCATAAATGCAGTAATCATGCACACAGAGACACATCCACATGAGGTCGACGTAGGACAACCTCCATAAATTACCGCCTGTCGGAGAGGCAACTGTGCGGTGGGAGGAGAACAGGAGTAGCTTGCTTGGCGAAGTTTCATTTTATAGGTGACTATCATTAAATTGTTGAATTTACCAGATTCATTCTATTCTATCCCTATCGATAAGGTGTCTTCTCAATAAAAGAGGAATATTTGGTTGTCATTGGCAGCCTTAGAAGGGCCATCTGATGATTATGATGTGACACTATGCTAACGAGTGTATCTTTAATAGGCAAATTAACATGATTGCAGATTAGTTGCGATTCTGTGCGTTGTCTTCTCTTAAAAACATTGTTAAATCTGAACACGCAATACGTATAAAAGTGACATTAGGAGTGCGTGATTTTTGTATTAATTTGAAAAGCGGCAGCTACACAAAGTTTTTTAGATATATATATATTTATGTATATAGAAGTTGAAGTACATAAAGTATAAGTATGTGTATGTGTGTGTATGTCCATACATCAGTCTAAAAATGCTGCTATAATTTGTCATTTTTTGTCAGTTAGCATTATAATTGCCATAGAGAAAATGCAAGAAAATGGCAAATGGGGAAGACAAAATGTAGACAAGGGTTTATACTATCATCGCATGGCATTTTTGGTCAATTCGTTTGCGGCGCTTAAATGGCGGCGCCTTTGTGTATGGCTCTCACACACACACACACACGCACATATAAAAGTTTGTATATTTGTGTGTTGTCGCCTTGACAACAGTAAAAAAACGAGAGATGGCAAAGAAAAAGAAGAACTGAACGGAACTGCTGCCTCGCCTGCCTAACGCACCCATCAACCCAATCCAAAAACCCAATCCAAACCCATTCCACAGAGCAATGAGCCCTGTGCCTTGGAGTCCGTGCCAGAACGGACATGCCAACAACAATGAAAAGAAGAAATTTTGGTGGCGACTGCCAAGAAAAAAAAAATGCCAGCAGCATCGGCAGCATCGAAGGCTGTAAACGGAAGAGACTTGACAGTATACGCAACATCGGCGAAAAATGAGCGGCAACTGAGGCTGAATGCAGAGGCAGGGGCCGAGGCAGTGGCAGAGGCAGAGGCAGAGAGAAACAAACTGAGACAGAGACGCATCATCAGGCGCACATGTCGTATAAGTGACGAGGCACAGTCACAGTAACAGTCACAGTCACACTCACACTCACAATCACAATCACAATCACAGTTACAGCGAGCAGTCAACGACAACGACTACGAATTCAGCAGTCTGTGGCATAAACGCCCCGCACAGATTTGATAGTTTTTATCGATTTAAGTAGATTTCGTCTCACACACAAAGACAAAGGCCGTAACAGGCAATACACATACATATGCATATGTATATCTATATGTATGTTTGCATAGCAAAGGAGAGAGACAGAGCGAGAGCGAGAGGGAGAGGGAGAGAGACAGAGAGACACATATTTGTAAAGGACGGACAAGCAATCTTGCTTTTTGGCAAACGTTGTGCGTTCCGAAACAAATGAGTATAAAACAAGCACGAAAAGCCAACTGGGAGTCATTACAGGATTTTCCACTGCAAGGATCATTCATTCTTTAAATACTCAATGCAATTATGAATAAATGATCAAAACAATATAAATGTATACGAAAATTTGTATATTAAATTTAAATGTTTTATACCCTTCCATAAAGGAAGAAAAACTATGCGCTTCAACAGTTTTACGAGTGTCCTATGTAAGGCATTATGACAAGACAGGTTCACACTTACTTATGTACATATAAATATACATATATGTATATATATACATATATATATATATATATATATATATATATATAATATACTTCTATTATAAAATACTTATATTATATATACTTGTATATATGTGATGCCTGCTGTCTGCGTCTAAGCAAATGGCAAAGATAAGCGGCTCATACATAGCGAACGGAGGATGAGTAGAAAAAAGAACAGGAAGTGAAAGAATAGTGGTAGTAAGAAGTTGAGCAAGAGGAAACAGGCAGCTGTAATAATCAAAAATCAAAATCAAACCAAATCAAATTCTGAGTATCAAGCATATCTAAAGGTTTTTCCACTTCCACATCTCAGGCCTCACATATTTAACGAAATTATGATATAATATTAAAGTTATGTCATTCTTTTCATTTCATTCTATTTGGCAATGCTTAAACCTTTCTCGTTTTAAGCGATAGACCGCAAAAATCCATAATTAAAATATATTATTAAATATCTGAACAGTTGTATAAATCGATTGACTAAATATATAGCCAGTCAAGCTGTCGCTTTTAATTGCGATATGTCTTATTGCAAAAAGCATTTAAATTAAAATATCGGCCCATAAAATATGAACTTAAATGTTTAACGATTATTATAACGCCAAAAGCAATGAGCTAACTTCAGTTGTTCTCCAACTATAATCTAAGAAATTATTCAGCAATAATTATTTAAATTACAATTGCAGTTTTATTATGTTGGTTATGTGAATGTCATCATAATCAAACAAAATATAAATGGTAATATTGTTACCACTGTGTGTTTTTTTTTTTTTACACTTATCATCATTAAAATTTATAAATGGTTTACTTTTAAGAATTGATCTTAAATACGTCCTCTGATTGTAAAAGAAAAAAATATTGGTCTATTACGTTTCGAATGGAAATTTCTGTCTTTTTGTGCTGCAATTTGCATCGTTCTTGTGGTCAAAACAAGTTATGCAACTAATGTGCAATATGCGAACTTCATTTAGATTTGGGATTTCCTTTGGTTTTCGCTGATGCTTTGGGCGGTTTCGTTGCCAAGGAAATACGTTGCATGCCGTCTTCGGGCTTTTCCAGAAGTTTCTTGTAATCGAACGGTTTGGCCAACGATCGTTGGTTCTTGACTATGGAGCGATTACCATACATGTCCACCGAGATGATGGAGGCATCGCTGCCAAGCGAATAAATACTGTGCGTTGAGTAGTGTTGCTTGGCCTTTTGATACTGTAATTCAAGGGTCTCTCGTTTATATAGATGCACCTTGGCACGTCCTATTCTGGTTCCACGAAGCACTCGAGTTTGCATTGGATGACGACGTACCCAGGTCCAAGGTTTCGTATCATCGAACGGTTCATGCACAAGTACAGGCAACATTTTGCCCAAAAAGCGACGATCACTGTTGCCAAGATAACGGCGTTTCTTTGGAACTTTTGGTGGCTTCGGTTTCTTTGCCTTTTTATTGCCTGAACCATCATCCGCATCACCTGATACGGATACCAGTTTACGCTTATGCTTGTCTTGCACGACTCTGGAGTAGAGATTTGAAATATCCTTAATGCTTTCTCTCTCTCCATTTTTGCCATCATCGTTTCCATCACCATCCTTGCCATCGTCACCGTCGGGATTAAAATCAGCCCCACCAAAATTGTAACCCAATCCAGACTCATCCCATGCTTGCCTGAGCTTAGCGCCCAATCCATCCTTGTCAGCTCGAAATATGTCTGTGCACTTTCCCTCACTGCGCCCATAGCAGATTTCATCTAACATACTCGCATATGGACGATCTGTGTAGCCCTGACAGGGTAAGTCCAGATAATGATTAAGGATCGTCAGTAGAATGTGTAGAATATACGGGTGTAGGGGATCTCGTAGATTCCCATGCACATCAAAAATGCCATCATAGAGTCCACACGTATCTGGCCGAACAAAGGGCACTCGATACCAATTCCAATGTGAACACTTCGGGTTAAGAATCTCGCCAAATTTCTTAAGTGTCAACTGATAAAGAAAACGACACACTTGCTCCAACGGACGTTGCAGCTTTATGGCCAACTGACGAAGTGCTGCGCCATTGCGGAGACACCAGTGCCTTTCCTCGGCCATCCAATGGGCATTGAGACGTCGACATTTTAGTATTGGCTCCGTGACTGCTCCACATGTTAGCAGACCAAGGGTGTTGCTAAGTGGCAGGCCGCAGTAGGGTGCACAGTACATTGTGCAAGGGATGGGAGATGGTAGATGGTAGAGTTTGATGTTAAAAAGAAATTTTCAAAACGAAACGTACTATTCCAAATTTTATTTAAAACAGAAACTCTTCGACTACTTGGATCCGATCAGTGACCTTTTGACTGCTTTGACTGTTTTGATTGTCTTGACTGTTTATATATAAATATACGTTTGTACTCTGGCTTCTTGGAAAGCTCCTCATGCTCATGCTCTACTGTTGGCAATGTCAGACTGTTTAGACTGTGTATGGAATATCGCTTCTGTGCTTCGTACAGAGATTTTTGCACGGAGTCGCGTTTATAGCGCTTCACACTGGACGCCCCAAAACGTCCATCCTCCTGCAAACGCAATTGATCCGGATGCCGTCTTAGCCAGGTTTTCCTATCATTCATGTTATACGGCGCGTGGTACAATACAGGCAAAGGTTCCCCAAAGTATTTACGTTCTCTGGTTTTATTCATATAATTGTTATCAACATTATCATTAATGGCATTAGTATTTGACCGTTGAACAGCTTGAGGGGTGTGATGCCTTAACATTTGCATCGATACCTTCTTTGATGGCTCTGTGACGATATTTGAATAGTACGAGTTTAATATTTGTGTTGCATTCTTGTGTTTCTTGCGTTTAACTTGCGGATTCGAATTCCGAGTCGAACTCGAATTCGGATTCAGATTTCGATTCCGATTCAGATTCGCATTCAGATTTGGATTCTTTAGGTCTACAGATCCTAAACTCTTTAGAAATCGTTCGGTATCATTTGTGTCATCAATTTTCTGTAACAACTGATGCAAGATCTCGGCACGTTTGGTGCGTAAATCCATCAATTGGAAACTGCCATGACCACGTCGTCTTCCTTTATCATCGGATAACAGAAAATCAGATTGTCCGACGGCAAGGAGACGAGATGATATTGCAGTTCTTCTGGAGGGAATTATCTGTCCTTGATTATTATTACGTTGATAATCTTTTTCACCTTGACCCTGATAATCTTCTTGACTTAAGTTTCTCCTTTTGAGTTTGGAAGCATGTATCGATTGTCGATTGTCAACCGAATTACCACCTTGAGCTGTTATTCCCTTGCGACTCCCAACCTGGACATTATTAAACAATATCTGATTTTCAATCCTATTAACATCCGGATCGATTAGACTACCCAGTCGTCTGCTGTACATGAAATATACTTTTTGTCCATAATATGGATATAACTCTTGATATTTCTCATTGACGTCAGCCACATATCTGAATGGAGTAGGTGCTCCAGTTGTAGGAAAAGCAGAACTAGTGTTTCTTACAGTAGAGGTTGAAGTAAAAGGCGGAAAAGTGTTTGCATAACTTGCAGATTCTGAGCCAATGATGCTCTGCATGAACTGTAGCAACAATATTAGACTTCTCGGATGCCATGGATCCCTTAGATTTCCATCCAAGTCAAAAATGCTAAGGTAACGATCACAGATATCCATACTAGAGAATGGAATGCGACATTTTGTATTCCAACCATTGCCCACCGGATTCAATAAATTGTTGTAGTTCTGCAGAGTCAGATTGTAGAGTAGATCTGCCACCTCCGAAATGGGTTTCTGCATCTGAAGTGACAGCTGTGTCGTTACTTTCTTGTTACGATTATACCACACGTCCCACATGTTACTGCGGGGCCGGGTACAAAGTGTATGAGAAGCATGCATCTGATTCCACTTGAAATCATCATCCATGGAATATCTACGGCATAGCTGACTTTCTGTATTTGATGGAGTTTGGCCTTGAGTGATCCCTCTGCAGCTTTGCACTGGCAAACAGCTCATTTTGTCACTGGGCACAAAATAATTTATTTTTACTAATTTACAATCATATTGTTTCGTCGAATTGATAATCGAGGCAATGGTTGCTCTTGTCCGTACATCCACCACATTTAACCAATACTATAATATTCTTTTCATTATTCTATCAATTATTAAACGTGATCTGATCATGGTTTAACATCAAATCAAGCAAAATTGCTAAACTGATCAGGAATATATATTCTTTAAGCCTTCGTCTAGCTGTTACATACATTGGCACAAAGTTATAATACGCAAGCATAACCTTGGGTGCCGAGTATAAAAAGATACTTCTCCTTTCATGGTCTCTTTCGATGACAGCGCACTTTAACTTGACAAAGAAGTGTGCTAAGCTGACCCAGTCAGATGTACATATATCTATATATATATGTATGTATATGTATACATATGGATCTGTTTATGGCGAACTCAGCTTTGAAAATCAAGTAATAATAGCTGAACAGCAAAGAAATGCCGACAATGGCATTAAAGACTGAAGAAATGCTAACGAAATGTTCGTCAACATGAAGGCACGATTCAAGTGGATAGCGTAGAACGCAAAGTCAATAACCGCTACGCTCCCACCAACATCATCATCGCCATTGCCATCGCCATCATCATCATCATCATCATCATCTCCCATAGATATGACCAACTTTTGCTGTTGTAGGAAAGTTAAAAGAGGTTTCTATCTCTAATGTGCGTAGATCGAAAAAAAGAGTGTATTTTCTTCAGTTAACTGCTCATCATGAAACGGCAAGAGTTTGGGAGCTGGCCAACAGCAGATGTCGCAGATGTAGGAAAATATAAAATATGCAACCGTTTTGTATCCAAAAACGACTTGTTAACTCCGATATTTTGTAGTGTATAGCCAGCATAAGGTGAGGCCTAAGCAAACACGCACCTTTTTCATTCATTTTGGACTTTAAAATTTCTGTTGGTTGTAGACAGTTATCGGGGCTTTGGATTTGGGGCTTGGGGGCTTCAGCTTTTGGGGTTCACTGACCTCAGACACAACGTTGACAGCACGCATGTTCAATTGGCGCGCACAGTGGAATGCACCGGAAACGAAACAGGCAAAAAACCAAAAAGAAAACAGTTTCAAAAGTCAGGCTATCTAATACTCTACCACATCTCAAACAGACCATAAAACTAATAATTACAAAATTGCATGGCCTTTGTTGTTGATATCAAATGGGCAAAAACAATCAATTTGATGAGCACACAGTACCTACATGTGTGTAGCGTGTGTTAGTGTATAGCGTGTGTGAGTGTATGTAGTGTGTGTATAAATCTAAACGTAGATAAAAGTTTACACGAAAAGCTTTGACAACTCGAGTTGTGGCATAACACGACATGGGTTAACAAGAGCAGGACGCGGTATCTAGATTTTGTATCTCAAGCGTTGACAAGTATCTCAATGAGGGAAATCCCAAAACGATTGAGATTTCAAGTGACAAAAGGAGAGGGTATAACAACTTAGAATTCCAGTTCTAAGAATTGTTAATGATGAGAAAGTGTTGCTATAAATTCAAAGCCATGATTGATTGATTAATTAATTGACTGTCTTGGGATTTCGGTTTGTTATTCGAATTTAGCAAACGCATATGTGAATTGGCACCAGTTTTAAATTGGTTACAATATATTTGATTAATTTCAATTTACTTACAGTTAACAAGCGCACAATAGTCTTTATATATAATCTGTCACAGCAACTTTTAGTTTTTATTTTGTTTTATTATAACTTTTAACTTTGTTTACTTTTTAAGTAGTTTATTTAGTGATTTAATTTAAAAAGTGTTAAAATATATATTTGTTTAATTGATTATTTATGTATTTATAATTTGCAGCAGCTTTTTGTTTATTTATGTCAGGCGTTTTATGTTAATTAATTCCAAATGGTTTTTTCAACAAAAACAATGAACACAGCGGCGTTGTATAAATATTTATATTTATTTTCCTTATTTTATTGCACATTTGTTGCACTTTTTGATTATAAGTGATTATTTTGCATTTGTTTATATTTAATATAATTGAGTTTATTTGTTTTTTTTTTTTTTTTTTCGTTAGTTGAGTTTTTGAACAAATAGCTTAACAATTTGTATTCACTATAACTATTGCATTTTGCCCGCGCACTGTAAGATAAATATTCTGTTAGATACTTTGTCTGCATATTAAACAACATTACAACTTTTTGTGGCAAGTAGAAAGTTTTCACAATACGGCAGCAACACTCAAAAATTAAACATTCAGATCAACTTCATTTATTTACGATTGCGTAAAAAAATTGCTCAATATGGAGAGGGAATTCGCAGTATGGTCTGTCTTTAAGATGTTAAATAATTTAGGATTGAAATTTGAATTATATGTGCAAAAATGTATTATTAAAATACCCAAAGAATTGCTAGAGAAATTTCACATGAAAGCATTAAGTCGTCATTAGATGGCGTTAAATTATTGTTTGTTTTGAAGCATTTTGTTTATAAAGATTGAAATGCGATTTCGTGTGCAATCACTATTTATTTTTCAACGGTCTACTGAACCCTCGAAATAATACGTTTAATCTTTACTGGGGAATCCCACTATGCTTGACATTTATTGTGCAATGTTAATCTTCACATTTGTTACAGTATACTATATTGATTTGTTATTGATAGAGGGGACTTTTTGTATACATATTTGAAATCGTTGTTCGACTATATGTAATAATAACAATATTGACACTTGCAATATATTTAAACAATCAAAAAGACAACATGAAATGCCACGACCTCAAACACTTTTTTTTTGCACTTTTCTGGTCTCAGTTTTCACTCATTTCACTTCACAGCCTGTTTATGTTTATCTTTGTGCTTACTAAACACACACATGCATAGGCACATGCACACTCACTCACTCACTCACACACGCGCTCCCTCACTCACTCTCTCTCTCTCTCTCTCTTTCTCTTTCACGCTATCTCTCATACACTCGCACTCGCACTCGCACTCATGCACAGTGAAATTCCGCTACACCGGAAATTACAATTGAAAAGAGCGGATTCCGTTTTGTAAATCAAAATCAACACGAAAATAATATATATATTAAACAAAAATAAAAAAGAAACAACTTAAACTTAATGTCGCATGATCGCTGTTTGTTGCTCATAAACTAGCTGAAGATAAAACTGTGTACAAATGTACAACACAAAGAGCAGGATGTGAATAAAAAGTAATAAATAATGGTTTATTTCATCACTTCGTTGTCTTCTTCTTCTTCTTCTTCTTCTTTGGGTTTATTATATTTGTGCATTCCGTCAAAGTTTCATTAAAATGACGCCTTCACGTCTTCACATATGAATTTAAAGCGCGGATTTAAGCACTCACTTGAATTGTTTTAAAAACAATCGCTTGCTCAATATAATAATAGTTGTTCGTTGTTGCCGTTATTGCTGCTTGCATTGTTATTGTAGTTGTAGTTGTATTTGTTGCTGTTATTATTATTGTTGCTGTTGTTGTTGTGTTTGTGGCAATGTGGTTGAGTAAAAACATGAAACACGACGCGCTGCTTCCGTTGCTTGAAACGCACCCAAACCGTACAGTTTGAAAGTTAATATCGGACTGTTCGGAATGCTGGCGCTATTCCCTCGAACAATCACGAAACCATCGAGCCGAAGAGTCGACGAGCCGACTAACAGACGAACAGAAGAAACGACACACGACGTTGTCACAACGATGGCAATGTTGCATGGCCGCTCTCGTTGGAACGGTGCCAGTCCGAAATATCTTTAGCTGATGTCTGACTGGAACACACGCTGGAACGCAGAAGGCAGCAGACGGACGGGGAAGACGGCAGACGGCTGACGGCACACAGCAGACGCGATGTGATGTTGAGTTCGAGTTCGAGTCGCCGAAGTCGTTAGCAGACCCGCACAATCCAGTGCATGACTGGTCCGGTCCCGCTGTCAGCTGAGCGGCATTTACTACTACAAGTCCACAACGTGAGATACAAATTTATCTATGTACAAGATACGCGGCACGTAGAAGGCAACACATAGCGACAACAAAACCGTCCACGTCGTCAGTCACTAGTAGTAAAAGCAAAACCGGCAACAATGCTGCCTGCATTTTACTGTGTGGGCGAAGAGAGCGACACACAGCTAAAGAGAGTGTTCGCTCAAAGAGAGTTTCGATTATTTGCACTACAGTTTGTTTGTTGTTCTTGCTGCTGTTGTTGTTGTTTTTTCTTCTTATTAAAGTTGAGTTTTTGGCTTCGACGATGTCGTTTTCAGTCAGAAAAATGCCACGAACGCAGCAGATTCGTCACTTTGGCACACTGCTAAAAATCGCTTATAATTTTATACATTTTTATTTAAATATTTTTTCGTAACTTTTTTTTTTTGAATTGAATTGTTTGTCTCAAAAATATCTATTTATATAAACAATTTCAGATTGCGAAAGCACTTCACAGATTTAGAATCTAATTCAAATGATGTACTGCGGCAGGCAGATAACCCCCACAGGGAGGTCAGAAACCGAAAGTAACCAAATTCTGAGAATCGTTTCACCACCAAAGCATCAGCAACATCAACGTTTATCAATTTGAACTGCAGCCGCAGTAGAAATCAACTCTAGCGATAGCGTTTTAGCTTTGAGAGCGTTGGCAAATAGACCGAGTGATATGCGTAGTCAAAGTCTAGTCTAGAAAATACTCGAAAATGCCTGAAGATACTCCAAAAAAATATCAAATATCAAATAAATCGCGTAAATCACATAAGACATGCATGTAATGATGATCACTACGAAGATGTTGATGTTGATGATGAAGATAATGATGATTACGCTGTGTTGAAGTTGCTCAAAGCCTGCTTGACTAGCTTTTGTGGCAAGCTCGCATAGAGTGGGGCACTTTAATAAAATTTACGACACTGGAAATGACTATGACGACGACGACGACGACAACAGCGACGGCAACGGCAACGGCAACGGCGACTGCGATATAAGCCCTGCAGTCAGACGACGTACTACCAACTTTGCAAGCCGGCTCTAAGTATCTCTCTGATATTGCAATGCCAGTCCCCTTCTCAACAACAACAACTGACTCTTTTGCTTTCCCAGTTGCACTCACGCTTGCTCATTCACATGCCGTCTCTGTCATTGGCTTTATTTCTATATCTGCGGCTGGTGTGGGAAATAATGCAGTGAAGGGAATTTCCAAGACTTGGCAGCAATGGCCGTAATGTGTAATGTATCTCTTTGGATACATTTTAAATATTATGCTGTTTGGCGCGTTGACAATCACACACACACACACACACACACACACACACACACACACAAACATACACACATACATTTATAATATCACATACATACATACATACATATACTTCTACTTATACGTATGTATATGTATTTGTGAAAGCGCCAAAAACATTTGCATTGCTCATGTCAATTAATCAAAACGTTCAATTGATTTCAATATTTCAGCATTGTGTGCTTCAGCTAGATAGATACATTTGTATCTTTCTGCTACATTTGTATCTGTGGCATTTATCGTTGCGTAAATCAATATTTTTACTACGCCCGCGTTTCCGAATGACAGTTGCATGCAACATATACGTTTCTACACACACACACATACAAATGTATTTGCTAGCCGTTACATGCCGGCATTGTCCGTGCCTCAACCAAATCTATGTATTTGTACTTTTCCGCTTTTGGGGATATTAAATTCGAATTTTGATTGAGTTTAAGGAAGATTTATATTAGCTGTCAGCGTTACAATCGCTTTAACTTCTTTAAAATCTGTTGATTATTCACAGAATATTAAAAGAAGTCAATCCAAACAGTCGTCATACCAAAGAAAGGAAAACCGAAATTTTTAACGAATTTATCCGTTTTAACGTACATGAAATAAGTGCAGCACATGCCACATACTGTGGTATGCAGCAACGGGGAGACTGCGTAAAATATGCATAAATATACGCTAAATACTGCAGCAGCAGCAGCAGCAGCATGAGGAGCCGGAGGAGCAGGAGAAGGAGGTGCATCTGGGTCAGTCTGCCAGATGGCGATGCAATGAAATATTTATGCAATGTTCGAGTTTACGCATTATTTCAATTGGTTGCATCGAAAAAAAATGTATTTTTATTTTAACAATGCATTTTTGGGCTCAAACGATGCACAAACTCAGACTTTATGACGTGTGCTGAGTGCAGCAACTAAAAATAATACTCTGACTGCAACTTGCAACAAGCATATACATGTGTACATATGTATATTTAACTTCTCTTTAGTGATCTTCTATACAATGAAGAAATCTTTATGGGGAATCGAATTAATGTATGTTTTTTAAATTATTGTATTTTATTATTTAAAATTTTGTTTATTAAATTAAGTTTTTTAATGTTATATCCTTTAATGATTATATAGTTATAATTTTACATATTATTTTAATTTTTATGTATATTTAAAATACATAAAGACATAAAAACAATTAATGATATGATAATGATTATTAAATTTACCATTTTATATTTATATTTATTTAATATATTTATATTCTTTACATATTATAATTAATATCATTAAATATTTATAATTTTATTTAGTTACACTAGTTTTAGCTAAATCGGAGTTACATTTAGTTATTTCATGCAATTCTAATATACTTTTTCCTTAGCCATTTTTAGTATTCGGTCAACGGTTGCCTGGCTAGGTCAAAAGCAGTTTCAGCTATTTCTCCCCGCGATTCACTTGCCTTGAGTGTTGACGGCAACGTCCTTAATCAGTTGACGAAGTCCTTCTAGTTGCAATGGCCACAATTTTGCCAGTTGTCAAGTGGCTTTTGCAACAGCTTTGAGCCAACAACAAAATGGGGTCAACAAACAAGCAGGCCACTTTAGAGAAAAGAGTCTCAGCCTGTGTTTCCGCTTCCATTAAAAATTACGACACTGACAAGCGCCAATTAAACACCAATTTATAGATCAAAACACAAAACTCAGCAACAGATTAGACAAATGTCAAAAAGAAAGCTGGAAAAATGAAGAGAAGAGGGGAGAGAGAGAAGAAGCTGGGTGGGTGGAACACTGAATGAGATGAATGAGAGGCGGAAGGGAAGTCGACAGGTAAGCCGCAAATTAGATATAGGAGTTACACATATTCGGAAACGAAGACAACACGTTGATGATAATGATGATGATGAAGATGATGATTGCAGATAACGGCTAAGACACAGACTGAGACTGAGGCAGAGACTGAAGTTGACGACGTCGAAACAATGTTAACGAAAATAGCATTTAAGGAGAAAGTGCGCATACCAAAGTCAAAGCTTTACAGTCTAACAATTACAACAACAAAAAACGATGAAGATGATGATGGTGATGATGATGATGAGGAAAAATGTTGACTACCTGAATGAGACAACGTTGAAGCTGCAAAGGGGGAGTACAAATATATATGTAGATACACATGTATGTATGAGAAGATAGAAGAAGCAACATCATCAACATCGTCAGCCATAGCAGGAACAAGTTTAAATGAGGCGAAATCCGCTTCGGGCCGCAAATACAAAGAGAGTGGAATTGGGAACTGGGAGTTGAAGCTCAAGCTGAAGCTGAATCTGAAGCTGGTCAAGCTATAAATTCAGCATAAACTGACGAGGCCAATGAAACTACCAACTACCAACAACCAACTTCCAACTTGTAACAACCAATGCGTTGCAGCTGTGTGGCAGTTGCAAGCGATCTACACCTAACCGAATGCGAATTGGAGTACAAACAGATGCAAACATTCAGTTAAGAAAACTGCCTTCGAGTTGAATGACCAACAATAGCCAAATGTGGCGCAGGGTATTTCACAGTCTATCACGTTTTGCTAAATATTCATAACTTCTGCAAAAGCTGAGATCCCTTCGCTGCAATCATAGCAAAAGCAAAAGACCTTGAAAAGCATGCAACATGTGCAACAACTGCAACCACTGCTTGCAACTTTCACCAGTTGCAACGTTTAACAACTTGACATGCGTCACAAATGAATGAAAACTGCAAAAATTATACCTATGTTGAAGCTGAAGTTGCAGACGAGTCCTCAATCAGCGCATCATATCAAGTTTTGATTAATTTTCATAATTACAGCTATCATTCAATGTCGTCACGAGATGCAACTGCAACTACAACATGCCACAATGTTTTGTCTTACAATTTCAAGAAGTTTCCACTTGTCTAAAGTTAAGCACTGAACTGCTTCCTTTAGAATATATACCATTCAGTTAAATAGTTTATATAAAATATCTTCATATCTTTATATAGTTGCATATACCCCATATACATTTTCTTAGCTCACGTTTCTCACTGGTTTTTTGCCAGCTTTTTCTTTGTCTCAACTGCTTCACTCTTTTTGTTTTTGTTATGCATCAGCATCTTATTTTCATCCCCCCCTTCATAAGTTATGCCCCAACTCTCTGGCCTTGTCCACATCCATATCAATCCTTTTGGACCTTGACCAGGTCAGCTCCCTTTTGGTGCCGAGAACAGTAAAAAGGTAAAATGGTAAAAAAAAATAAAGTCTTCTCGAGTCTTTTATGTATTTAGTTTACTCATATTATTTTTACTTTTATGGGGATTTCCCAGTTGTGATACCAGGCCATACGCCATTAAGCCGGTTGTTTCAACTAGGTCGGCTCAAGTTGAGTATGAATACCCTGTATTGAACATGCATGATTTTAATCAGCATTGAATGAACATGAACATGAACCACAAGTAATCACACAATTAAATGCAATTCAGTTTTTATATTCAGATTTATATTTTGTTATATTTATATTTGTATGTTTAATTTGATACATTTGTTATATATTTTTATTTATGTATGTTATGATTATTGTATTATTATTGTCGTTAATTTTGCACAAATTATTTAATGAAGTTGTAATTTTTTTATTATTTATCAGCACTTAAATGAGTTGTATAAGTTTCAGCTAATTAAATCATAATTCATTCGACTTGAACTGTTACTCTTTGTTATTTATCATTAAATTTTGCAACATGTAGATCATTTGTATCTGTAAACAACTCTTTGAGGCAACCTCTTGGCCAGCAAGGTAACCAACCAGCTTTTTGGTATGCAGACCCGGCTTAAAAACACACACGTATATTGTGACTCTATGTGTGTGTGTGTGTGAAAAAGAAACTGCATTCAAACTCATAAATCGAGTTTTTGCCATTTTTTGCATTTGGCCCGCAAACCTGCAACGACGCGTCGAACAGATTTTTCCTACTCGCAAGTAATTTATATATGCATATTTTCATTCAAAGACTTTAATCATTATTTTTCCAGTCCTTTGCTTTCATTACAGGTTTGAAATGCACTCGGACTGGAAATCTCTTGGTCATGTTAACAGTTTCAGTTATTTACTTGTGTTTAGCACTTGGTGCATTGATTTCTTTTACGGCAAGAGCAACAACAATAGCACTGCTGCTGCAGCTACTTGTCTGTATGTGTAAAAGTATGTATGTTCAAGACGTATGTGTGCATGTTGCTGTAACTTGACTTGTTGAGTGCTCACTGGAATAATCAAAGAAACATCAGTATAAACAACAACATGGCACGCATACTTTTCCTCTCTCCTTCTCTCTCCACGCGCTCTCTTTCTCTTTTGCTCCTTCACTTTACTCATTCGCTCTCCCGAGCCCACGAGCTCTCACATTTACCGTCCCATCTCTTTGTCTTCTACATTATGGTTCCCATACACGACCCTTATGATCAATTTCGAACTGAACGAATGTATGCAAAGGAAACAATACTCTGGGGTTGATCAAAAACAGACGTGTATGGGAGCCAAATCAAACAGACTGCACTGAGTTCTTTTTATTTTTACTCTCGAGAAAACTCCAATACAAGTAGGTACACAAATAAATATATACATACATACTAATGAGTGTAAAAATTGTAATTACTGAAGCCTATATCATTATCTTGTACTTCTGTCTCTCTTCCTTGCTTTCTCTCTCTTTCGATTTCGTTCTTGGAGTTGCTCTCTCAATCTTAATACACATTCAATTTTTACTCCTACAGATCACAAGTGCTCAAAGTTTCTATGACTTATTTTTATTGTTGTTGATGTTGATACTTCTTAGGTTGATTTCCATTGACTATTCCGTGATTCCGAAATTCGCATACCAATGCTTCCAGTGAAACCAATTCCAGTTTTCAATTGGAAGACCGCTCAAGAGCTCTGCCACAGGTTCAACACACCCGTAGCGGCTGCACTGTTACCAGTTTGCCAGTTAGAAGCTGCAGACAACAATTCAATATAAGAGCGCACAAGTAAGTATAAGAGCGTGCAGCTTGGAAAAGCAAGATGCTAGCAAATAATCTGTAAGGTAGCAGCGGCCGCGTACAACACGATCACGAGTATGCTAGTTTATGTGCGGGTGGGCTAGGTAATTTTAGGGGGAAATTCAAGAGATATTTCAGGGAATTTACACACATTCAATAGTTTGTCTTCGAAAATGTGAAATTATAAGACTTTATTCGCATTGCACATTTCATTAATTATTAAAACAGTTAATATCTGTTTCGCAATCTAGTCCCGTGCATTAAATTGCGTAAAGCACGTTCAATCCATAGCAAACATGGAAAAGGGATTTACATCTTGCCTGCAGTTGAGTCGGATACAACTTTGATATCTCTTTCAATCAGCCGCCCGCTCAACTCGGCCTGTGTTTCTGTTTCAGTCTCTGTGTCGACTTTAATTCTGGCTCATATGACGAGCCTGCGATGTGCTGTCTAGAGTTTAAACAATGCCTGATATGGGAACGTTGTCATCATAAATTGTTTTTAAATTGCATATCGTAGATCAAATGGCAACTGAACAATACCCCGACCCCCGGCAATTTTATACAAAATAAAGAGAATGTCACAATAATAGAAACAATTTCCGTTTAGTCTTTTAGCCTTTTCCGCAATTTCTAATTACATTTTTCATTCAATAAGATATGACAAAAAAAATTGTCTATTTATTATATTATTGCTGAAGTTCTATTCCAAGTGAAGTGATTGTTCAATAATAACAGTTCAATAATTTTCACTGTATCATAGAATCATAATTGACAGCATTTGCAATTCAACCGCACCTAGTTGTTTGCCCATGGGTGTGGATACATATAACAGAACCAACCAACAGGTAACGCATGACGTGGAGACAAATGAGAAGGTGCGTTCGCAATGGAGACCTCGAAACCCACTTCTCCTTCTTCTTCTTCTTCTTCTTCTTCTTCTTCTCTTTACTTTTCTTCTTCTTCTTCTGCTATTTCTTGTGGTTGCATGGCTGCTGAATAATTTGCAAGCGCTTCAAACTATTGTTGCACAAAGAAAAAATAAAACATAAATGGAAAAAAAAATAGGAAAAAACTAGAAAAATTGATTGTCAGTTAGTTAGTCAGTCAGTTGGACGTTTTGTGACTTCAAGCTTAAGCTGTCATGCGGGCTGACTTTTCTGTCACCGTCATCGTCATTATAAACGTCATTATTATCGTCGTCAGCAAATGTTAATGTAATTAACAAGTTGAAGTACTAACAAAAATCATAGCTTTTGTTGCAGCTTAATTACAATTGTAGTTTCAAAATGTGTCAAGGCGCATTTAACAATCTTTACAAAGTGCACCCACAGAGACTTCCAACGCCAGGAGACTTCAAAATATAGAAAAAAAAAACATTTTAAATGCACATTTAAAATGTTGCTACTAATGAATACCGTTTAGACTTTTGTGTATTTTAATTATATATAATTAAATGAATTATTTGTAATTATAATTTCAGTTTCATTCAAATTTAAAAGATGTTTTCTTTTAAATAAAAAATATTTAAAATATTTATAATTAATATAAATAATTTAAATTTATATCGATCCAAAGTATATTTATAAATATATAGAAAAATCATTCTTATCTGTCAATTTTATTATTATTTAACAGCATTGCCTTTGTGTTGTTTAATATATTCATCATGAAGGAAAATCAATTTGTCAATAATTTACCTGTAAAGAAAAAAGATATAAACTTCATAAGTTTCAATTATAACACAGAAGAAGTATTTATATTACAATTAAAATACTTTATTAATATATTAATAATTTAGTAATATATAAGTTGATTTATCTACTGAAATGTTATTGTATTGATATTTTTTCTAACCTGTAAAAATTAAAAATTAGCAAAAAAATGTATAATATTTTGTGCAAATGTTTGTAACAGGCAGAAGGAGGCATCTTCGACCATATAAAGCATATATATTCTTAATCAGTCTCAATAGCCGAGCCGATTTAGCCATGTCCGTCTGTTTGTTCGTCCGTCTGTCTGTGTGAACGAGTCGATCTCAGCAAATGCGTAAAGAATATTATATAAAAGAAGTCCTGAAAGTTTCATTAAGATCGGTCTATAAATAAGAGAGATAATCAGAAAAGAAATGTTGCATTGAATCTCTAGCGCTTTTCCCTTTGCTGGTTGCACATGTGGGTGAGCGAGACAGCGATTAACTGCGTCACAAGCATATGTATATGAAGTGTCGTATTACTCATAACACCTGTTATGTTCTTACTTTTATTATAATCAAAATACTTCATTTAGATAACTGCACGATAAAAGATTTTCAAATTCCTATCTTAGATATAATATTTACAAGCACATATTAAAGCTACTTTAAGCCCAGATTCCCACACATTTTGATGCATGCATAGATGCGCAATTTCCAATATCAAATGTCAAATGTGCCAACAGTTTTCGCTCTCTCTATTCTCTATCAAATTAATGAGAAAATATGCATATCCACGTAGCGAACATGACTTTGGCATAAGCAGAATATTTTTTGTTCTATCTAAAAGCCTTAGAGAGTAAAATGGGGAAACCTTTTAACAAGTTCCACATCATCCTCCAGCAAATCACACAAGCATGTGACTATGTATATGTAAATACATATGCATAGTATACATGTGTATTTTTGGTGTGTGTGTGTATCTATTGCTAACAGCTAACAGCAGCAAATGGGAAAGAGAGAAAAAAGATGAAGGAAACGAAAAGGCATTTTCCAAGCTGACACATTGTTGGCAACCAGCTGACTGACCACAGAAGCATCAGTTTAAGTTGCTTTAAGCTAACAGGATTCCATTTGATACCATTGCCATCTGGTAACCAGAGTACTCTACATGTCTTAACTTTGTCTATATATATGTAGACATTTTTGGCAACTCACAATGACATCGACAATGTTGTTTAGTAGTTATGCAGAGTTTAAGGTGATTTTAAATATAATACTGATGGAATTCACAGAGAAGAAATTAATTAAGATATGTATATTATATAATAAGATTCCCTTTACCCTTAAGCATACAGGTAAAGCTGTTAAAAGTTGCCGCAAATGAGAATGCAATTTTACGTAAAATAAAAATAATATCCTCTTTGAAATCCTCTTTTCGTACATCTTCTTTCGTATATATACATATACATATTGTTCTGTAACTACTTATACTATCTGCATCTTCTTCTACATATATCCAATTATATGAAGTTAATCAATTGTCCTATGTATCTCAGAACAGCCACATTTTGTCTGTATCTTCTACTACGTCTTGCAATCTGCAACTCATTTGCAATGAAGTTCTAAAGCTAATCAAATTGTTGAACAGATTGTTCTCGAATTTGAACGCTACATTAGCTATGTCACAACTAGTGGCAAGTTGTGGTAAGTTGTGGCAAGTGGCTAAGACACACCACACCGTAAGCATCATCTTGCCTGAAGCTTTGGATCATTTCTTACGCCAAATTGAAATAAATGCGCATTTTCAAAGTCATTTGCAGGCAAATAATTGCATGTCCTTTCTCCCGTTTCCCCTTCTGCTGCCCCTACATATTTACCACTCTCTCCCTCTCCCTCTTCCGTCACCCGTCTACTGCCCCATTGGCCGTGTGCTTCCCCTTGTGCTGGCGAGTAAAAGCTTTGTATTTTTCTTAATTTTTCTTTTTTGTCGGTTGTGACGTTTGTCGGTTGTCGGTTGTCGGTGTGTTGCACTCGGAGTGGATTTTCCGCACAGTTATTTTGCCATTGGCTTTTCCCACTTTGCCCCCAACTGCTCCCTGGCGACAATTGTTGCTTCAGCTGCGGCTTCTGCTCGAGCTTTCAACTTGGTTCGTGACATTTATTTGCGGGTTTTAAGCAAGCCCAGCACAACTTTTTCTTTTTCTTTTGCTTTTGCTTTTGCTTTTGCACTGTCTTTTTTTCTCCTTGTGGCTGCTTCAAGTACGAGACGAGAGTACGTGCAACTTGATTTGAGTAGTTTTACCCTCCCTCCCTTTGCAAACTCCCCCTAAACTATTATCGTCATAAGCACTAGAGACACCTTTCGCTTTTGTTGCCGTTGCCTTCGGTTTCAAGTGAGATTTTTTTCGGGGTCTTGCAATTTCGGGAACCTGGGCGGTTCAATGCACGCGTTTCGCTTTAATCGAAAGCCAACGGTGGTCAGGTGAAGGGGCGCCTACAGAGATACAGATACAGATACAGATACAGTTTGGAAAGTGAATTATTCATAACAAAGGATGAATTGGCAAGATTTTAATGCTTGCTTACACCGCACGGATAATGAATGCTTGCCTGCAATTGCTGTTTGCCCTGTAGACTACTCTCTTTGATCTCTTCCGTTTACATAACTCTTTGCAGTGCAACGCACTCGCTGAGCGTCTACGAACAAAATGTAACCAGTCAATGGATCAATTATTAGCCCATAATAGAAACAAATAAGCTAACAACTGGTTGCGGAAAAAAACCTAAATAACATTTAATAATAATAAGGCAGCGGTCGATCCAATCGAGTGTGCTCAACTAAGAGAGACCCTGTGGCCAGCTCAAGTATAAACAAATACACAGGAAAATTGATTAGAAAAAGAAAACATTTAATAATATATTTGTACTCAACAAATATCCAAATATCGCAATATTAAATATAAAACAGGGTGTAGACAAGCGGATCAGTCGAGCGCGCGCGACAGTATAATACCCTGTGCAGTTTTCTAAATTAAGTATTTTGATTTTAATACAAGTAAGAACATAACAGGTGTTTTGAGTGTTACGACACTTCATATAGTCTGACGTTCGCTCGCACACATGTGCTGCATGCAAAGCAACATTTCTTTTCTGATTATCTCTCTTATTTATAGAATGATCTTTCAGGACTGCTTTTATATGATATTTTCTACGAACCTGCTAAGTTAGAATGGTCTACTCGGAGAAATGCGGTCTTAGTTCGTTGCCAGGGAGTTGGGAAAGGTATCGAAAATCTAACATAAACACTATCAGACGGGCGGACGGACAGACGGGCATAGCCCAATCGACTCCGCTATTGATACTGATTAAGAATATATATACTTTATAGGGATGCCTCCTTTTGCCTGTTACATACATTTCCACAAAATTATTATATCCCTTTTTGCCCATTTTTAATGGGCACAGGGTATAATTACTAATGTATAACTTAATGTTTTAAATATTCAACAAATGACTTAATCTGAATATATTTTGATAAAAGCATCTTCCATCTGTTACATATGTTTGCACGAAGTTATAATACCATTTGTTTAATAATTTTCAAAGAGGGGCCTGCAATCAAAAAGAAACTTTGCTAGCAACACAAATTTGTTGTTGTTCCGCAATGCAAAACAATCGACTCATTGACTCTAATATATATACTAATTTATCGCTCTATATGCATGCAATCAAAGCGATGTCTATGTGCGCGCGTCTGGCAGCGGCAGCGCTGCTTCTTTCCTTTGTTCGACTCAACTAATAATACTATATACTTAAACTGAGTGATGTAAGCCAACGTCGATCGTATTATTGCACTCACAAATCTATATGTACTCGTATAATATCTGAAACTCAAACTGAAACTGGGACTCAAATCAATTTGATCGCCGTGGTTTAAGCTCCATTTTGAGAAATTTATAATTTTTTTTTTTGTATATTATAGAAAATATGGATAATTAGAGGAGAAGTAAGCAAAGGGATAGTCGAACAAACTTGGCTACATTGAATCAACTAGTTGTCATCATCAAAAATATATATACTGTATATAATATTATTCATTTCTAGACAAAAGTCTAAAAAATTAAGGACTTGAATTTATGACTTGAATTGAAATGAAACTTGAAACCGATGAAACTCAATTATATTCCTCTTTTGAGGAGTACCCATTTATAATTCACTTGCAAAGCGTAATTGAATTATGAAAGATCAACAAGTACAAGCTGTATTTATTAGGTAAACAGCATTTATGCAACAACTTCATTTAGCTACCTGCAAGTATTTCAAGTACTTGGTCTATCCAATCAATGCACCGCAAGTTGTGCTAGGCCAACATTTACATTTGGGCCAGGCAGCATGGAGTGCAGGTCTTTAATTTGAACTGAAAGTTTTGGAACTGCTTTGTAATCATTGCGTGTCAGGCAGGCAGGCAGGCAACGAACGTCTCGATCCCCGGTCTCAACTTTGGTCAAAGTTGTTGCCATCCCAAAACGAAAAAACTTTACCGCCAAGACGACATTTTAACTGACAACGCCGCTCGGCAAAAGTTTCGCATCTCTCATTTTATTTTCCTCCCCACCCAATCTGCTACGTCCCTCTCGTCATTAAATAGGCTGGCCCTGTAAGATATTTGCATAAATTTACGTACCCGGCGACTAATTCACTTGATGCTGTCAGAGAGAAAAAGAAAAAATGTACATAAAAATTTATATGAAACAAGATCAACTTTTGCCTTTGCCTTTGCCTTCGAGTTGCCGGCATAAAATTAGCTCTTTTCACAAGAGTGAGAAAAGGAGGGACATACTACAATAAGAGAGAGTAAGAGAGTAAGTCGGGAAAATCATGACAATTACTTTGAAAAATGTTTTGCGAAAAGGTGCAAGACGAGGCAAACAAATTGCAAATTATTTCACAAATCAAAATGGTCTCCAACTTTTTAGAGACAATGCTAATTTAAAACATTATTTTATTCTTGTTTATTTGGAAAACAAGAAATAACGCCTATAATAATTATATGGTTGGATCACACTTTTGGGTATAGAAAAGTAATTGATAAATTTGGAAGAAATTTTTTTTTTTTTGAATTAAAATGAAGCAAATTAACAACAATTAAGAATTAATAAATGATTCAATTACGTACTTTATTTATAAATTGATATTCTGTATTAATCACAAAGTTATTGAGTTATTGAAAAAGTGATGAGAGCTCGAAACTTTCGGTTCGAGAATAAAAACTGGGCAAGGTTACCTCTAAAATAGAATTTCATTGCAAGATACCTTTTGCAATAGCTTCTATATCTATATCTATATCTATATCTATATCTATATCTATATCTATATCTATATCTATATCTATATCTATATCTATATCTATATCTATATCTATATCTATATCTATATCTACATCTACATCTATATCTATATCTATATCTATATCTATATCTATATCTATATCTATATCTATATCTATATCTATATCTATATCTATATCTATATCTATATCTATATCTATATCTATATCTATATCTATATCTATATCTATATCTATATCTATATCTATATCTATATCTATATCTATATCTATATCTATATCTATATCTATATCTATATCTATATCTATATCTATATCTATATCTATATCTATATCTATATCTATATCTATATCTATATCTATATCTATATCTATATCTATATCTATATCTATATCTATATCTATATCTATATCTATATCTATATCTATATCTATATCTATATCTATATCTATATCTATATCTATATCTATATCTATATCTATATCTATATCTATATCTATATCTATATCTATATCTATATCTATATCTATATCTATATCTATATCTATATCTATATCTATATCTATATCTATATCTATATCTATATCTATATCTATATCTATATCTATATCTATATCTATATCTATATCTATATCTATATCTATATCTATATCTATATCTATATCTATATCTATATCTATATCTATATCTATATCTATATCTATATCTATATCTATATCTATATCTATATCTATATCTATATCTATATCTATATCTATATCTATATCTATATCTATATCTATATCTATATCTATATCTATATCTATATCTATATCTATATCTATATCTATATCTATATCTATATCTATATCTATATCTATATCTATATCTATATCTATATCTATATCTATATCTATATCTATATCTATATCTATATCTATATCTATATCTATATCTATATCTATATCTATATCTATATCTATATCTATATCTATATCTATATCTATATCTATATCTATATCTATATCTATATCTATATCTATATCTATATCTATATCTATATCTATATCTATATCTATATCTATATCTATATCTATATCTATATCTATATCTATATCTATATCTATATCTATATCTATATCTATATCTATATCTATATCTATATCTATATCTATATCTATATCTATATCTATATCTATATCTATATCTATATCTATATCTATATCTATATCTATATCTATATCTATATCTATATCTATATCTATATCTATATCTATATCTATATCTATATCTATATCTATATCTATATCTATATCTATATCTATATCTATATCTATATCTATATCTATATCTATATCTATATCTATATCTATATCTATATCTATATCTATATCTATATCTATATCTATATCTATATCTATATCTATATCTATATCTATATCTATATCTATATCTATATCTATATCTATATCTATATCTATATCTATATCTATATCTATATCTATATCTATATCTATATCTATATCTATATCTATATCTATATCTATATCTATATCTATATCTATATCTATATCTATATCTATATCTATATCTATATCTATATCTATATCTATATCTATATCTATATCTATATCTATATCTATATCTATATCTATATCTATATCTATATCTATATCTATATCTATATCTATATCTATATCTATATCTATATCTATATCTATATCTATATCTATATCTATATCTATATCTATATCTATATCTATATCTATATCTATATCTATATCTATATCTATATCTATATCTATATCTATATCTATATCTATATCTATATCTATATCTATATCTATATCTATATCTATATCTATATCTATATCTATATCTATATCTATATCTATATCTATATCTATATCTATATCTATATCTATATCTATATCTATATCTATATCTATATCTATATCTATATCTATATCTATATCTATATCTATATCTATATCTATATCTATATCTATATCTATATCTATATCTATATCTATATCTATATCTATATCTATATCTATATCTATATCTATATCTATATCTATATCTATATCTATATCTATATCTATATCTATATCTATATCTATATCTATATCTATATCTATATCTATATCTATATCTATATCTATATCTATATCTATATCTATATCTATATCTATATCTATATCTATATCTATATCTATATCTATATCTATATCTATATCTATATCTATATCTATATCTATATCTATATCTATATCTATATCTATATCTATATCTATATCTATATCTATATCTATATCTATATCTATATCTATATCTATATCTATATCTATATCTATATCTATATCTATATCTATATCTATATCTATATCTATATCTATATCTATATCTATATCTATATCTATATCTATATCTATATCTATATCTATATCTATATCTATATCTATATCTATATCTATATCTATATCTATATCTATATCTATATCTATATCTATATCTATATCTATATCTATATCTATATCTATATCTATATCTATATCTATATCTATATCTATATCTATATCTATATCTATATCTATATCTATATCTATATCTATATCTATATCTATATCTATATCTATATCTATATCTATATCTATATCTATATCTATATCTATATCTATCTATATCTATATCTATATCTATACTCTATATCTATATCTATATCTATATCTATATCTATATCTATATCTATATCTATATCTATATCTATATCTATATCTATATCTATATCTATATCTATATCTATATCTATATCTATATCTATATCTATATCTATATCTATATCTATATCTATATCTATATCTATATCTATATCTATATCTATATCTATATCTATATCTATATCTATATCTATATCTATATCTATATCTATATCTATATCTATATCTATATCTATATCTATATCTATATCTATATCTATATCTATATCTATATCTATATCTATATCTATATCTATATCTATATCTATATCTATATCTATATCTATATCTATATCTATATCTATATCTATATCTATATCTATATCTATATCTATATCTATATCTATATCTATATCTATATCTATATCTATATCTATATCTATATCTATATCTATATCTATATCTATATCTATATCTATATCTATATCTATATCTATATCTATATCTATATCTATATCTATATCTATATCTATATCTATATCTATATCTATATCTATATCTATATCTATATCTATATCTATATCTATATCTATATCTATATCTATATCTATATCTATATCTATATCTATATCTATATCTATATCTATATCTATATCTATATCTATATCTATATCTATATCTATATCTATATCTATATCTATATCTATATCTATATCTATATCTATATCTATATCTATATCTATATCTATATCTATATCTATATCTATATCTATATCTATATCTATATCTATATCTATATCTATATCTATATCTATATCTATATCTATATCTATATCTATATCTATATCTATATCTATATCTATATCTATATCTATATCTATATCTATATCTATATCTATATCTATATCTATATCTATATCTATATCTATATCTATATCTATATCTATATCTATATCTATATCTATATCTATATCTATATCTATATCTATATCTATATCTATATCTATATCTATATCTATATCTATATCTATATCTATATCTATATCTATATCTATATCTATATCTATATCTATATCTATATCTATATCTATATCTATATCTATATCTATATCTATATCTATATCTATATCTATATCTATATCTATATCTATATCTATATCTATATCTATATCTATATCTATATCTATATCTATATCTATATCTATATCTATATCTATATCTATATCTATATCTATATCTATATCTATATCTATATCTATATCTATATCTATATCTATATCTATATCTATATCTATATCTATATCTATATCTATATCTATATCTATATCTATATCTATATCTATATCTATATCTATATCTATATCTATATCTATATCTATCTATACAAATGTAATTCCATTGTTATAAGAGTCTTTTCAGATATTAGATCAACATGCATACATACATACTTAAAGCTATTTACATGTGTCTTGACTCTTGACTTAAACTGTCAGTTACAGGGCGTGACTTGCCAAAGTTATCAAATCGAAAGGCGTCGATTTGTCGCCAAGTTTTGGCTTTTGATTATCAGGCAACAAGTGCAAAAATATTCTAGAGATTGTCCCAATTTCATTTGCAGTTAATCGAATGCATCTGTAATTTCGACAAGATGTCAACTTATGACATCATTCCGTCAGAACAATGAAACTTGACTCTTCGATCAGAGCAGCAAGTGTCCTCCCTCTGACCTCCTTAAGCTGACATATTTACACGTGGCCAATAAAAACTTGTCCGTCTCTTTGCCAAGTCCAGCGAATACGCATCCTAATGATAGTCGAATAGCTTGTCTATAACCTGACCTTGTCCACGCCCAACACAATTTACTTCACCGGAATTCTATGCAAAAGTCTTTTCAGCTGTCGCTTATTGAAACCAGCGTCGAGTTTGTCCATTGCACTTACAGGCGAAATTGATTTACACTTAAATTATTCATTTATTTATTTATTTATTTGTTTGTAAAACTAAATATGTAAACTAAAAAAATATATAATTTACTGGCAGTAAAATATTTAAAGCATCTACCAATAAAAATATTTAAATATCAAATTTTATTAAAGAATTAATTGACTGCACATAAAAACACAGACAATAAGCGAGCAACCATCGTGGAAAATTCTCTGTCACAAGCAGAAAATTAAGAAAAATTCTGGTCTTGTGCAAAAGAAAGCATCAGTTGAATTTAAGAATTCCTTTTGTGTGCTAAGTGAAGGCATGCTTTATGTCGGCACGGGACTTATCTATGAAGTCTTTCCTGAAAAAGTGTGTCACGAACCGTATGCATTTTTATCTGCCTGAAGTTTTTGTGAATTTAATCAACTTTATATTGTGAATACGTCTCGTGTTACGCATACACAACTCTTTCTCGAGTTGAACAACTCAGAACTCGTATGTTGTCTACTTTTGGGTTTTGGGAGTGTTGTGAGCAGGTTGAGCACATACACGACATTGACTGTGTGTAACGAACTTCAAGGCAACCGCAACACGACTTGCAACATATGTACTATGTATCATGTAGAGAGTAGGGAGTCGTGTCTTCTAAGAACAACTAAGTATAAACTGCATTTTGTATTTTGCCCTCGCAGTTTTACAAACTTTTCCCTTCGCGCATGAAACTTTTCACTTGGCAACTTTTCCCCTGAGCGCTTTTCAATTGTTGCACCGACACCGACACCGACACCGACACCGGCCCAAGAGAGTATATGGATAAGAAATTAAATTTACACATAATCTGTATGAAACATTTAGCAAGGATGTTCGCAATTATCACGCTACTATTGCAACATTAAAGTGGGAACAGAACTTGCTATTCCGCTGTATTATTGTTTAAGTACAGCTAACAGACACCCTACTGTCAGTTAGGGTGTGTTTTATTCAGTCGATCTAAAGAAACCTAATCTAGTGCAATCAGTTGGCTAAATTGGTTAAGATGGCTAAGTTAAAGGAATCGACTGGCAATTATCCTGAGGCTACTTCAAGCTGACTTTATCATGGTTCAATTTCCCCGAACATCTTTTTCTACTTAGCCTCACCTTAAATCTCACTCATAATCATCAAATCCATCTAATCTTAACCTTTATCACATTCTTATCAAATTCTAAGCAAGGATTTCATATTGAACTGAAAGTATGATGATTTCCTTGCATGTTTAACCAAAAAGCACATGAGTTGCACGCTAGTTTCAGAGTCGGCATTATGTGCGACGGTTTGTTATGAGTCACAACTCAAGCCAGGCCATTACATAAATGCTGCTAATGCAGTTTGGGAGTGTGAGTATGAACGTATGTACATACATCTACGTCTACATCTATATATATGTATGTATGTAACAATATATGAAGAGCATTGTAGTGGCGGTTCAATGGATGGATGCTGGGCATGTTGAGAGCTGGAATCTGGGTACTGAGAACTGGGAGCGGGAGCAGGAGCGGGAGCTGGTAGCATTGTCGCAATATGACGCATACGACGCGTATTTTATGTCCAACAAATATGGTAAAAATGGTTGAGGCAAATAAATATGACTTCATTATGAGCTCATGCCGCAAAATGCAGTGCCACAATGGCAACAAAAGGGGGCCCAAACAACTGCCAACATGAGCCAAACATTAATAATAAACAACTTACAAGCCATAAACCAATGGGATGCCGACTCACAAAAAAGAAGGCAATCCGTACCACAGAATAAATTACAAAGTGAAATAAAAAAAAAAAAGCAAACAGCAAACAAATGAAAATTATATTCAATAAACGGGGAAAAAGCAAAAAAAAATTAAAAAACGAAAAAAAAAATAAAACAAATCCGTGGCCAAAAACTAAACGCATTTCAGATGTCGCAAGGCGCAAGGCAAAAGAAAGTATGCACACAGCACAGTCAGTGTCAAAATTATTACAGCAGAAAGGCTGGACGGAAAATGGCCAAGCTGAAAAATGAAAAGCAAATGGAAAATGCTGAAAAATTCACACTAGACGTGAACGGCGACTGGCGACAGGAGACAGACAAATGATGGACACAGAGCACAAACTGGAGACAAGGTTCTAACAAGCTAACAACATAATTGTGACAATCCCAAGAACTTATTAGCCCTCATTTTGACCAGGTTTCATCAACTGTTTTTACAGGCAATATTTATGTAAAATAAAATATACATATATAAAGTTCTCTGAAGTCTTTTCTATTTCCTATAATTCAATTAATTGCTATAAAGTGTTGAATAAAATTTCGAGTTTTTGCTATTTGCGAAATGAAAATGGAGAACTTCCAGGAACATAACGCCAGCCAGCATAAAGAGAGATCAAAACTATTTTTTTGGCAAAACGCCTAGCTGCCAAAAAAAAACTGAAAAAAAACTACGAAACACAAAACATTTAAAATTGCGAGAAAAAACTTGTGGACAAAAACCAGAGCAGCAAAAGGGTAATGTTTGTCATTGTTTATGACTATGTGTGGAAATGAGCCAGCTAAGGTTGCGAAGAGGAAAGAGGAAAGAGGACAGAGGACAGAGGAGCAAGTGCGTAGCGAACTACACGTCT